>JAINUG010000020.1:1486824-2088732 GCA_029706075.1 Aldrovandia affinis | reverse complement strand
TGGATCTTTAGCTCAGCGAGCTTATTGTGTCTCTTGTTGCGTTGGGATCATGTGTTTGAAACTCAGCGGCAGACCAACTCCATTACATAAGGTTAATCCTACGTACATATTTCTGCTTACCGGCTGTTTGTTGCTGGTGACCATCAGATACACCATAGATGTACAAAAAATATTGTTTCTTAAAATCTTTGAGCCAACCAAATCAATGTATTTGTACAGCACATTCGATATAATAGCATATTATATTTCACAACATATCACCAAATTACATCTGTCCATAAGCACCTTCAGTGTCTACTTAAACCCTTACTCCATGTAACCTACTCTTCCAGTTGATCAATTTGGTTGTCTTTCTTTCTCCCTTTTGTTCTTCTGTCCTTGCTTTTAGTGTCAAAAAATATTCATGTTCACACTCAATATTTTATTTTCAAGTTTGAATCATATTGAAAAACATAAGTCAATGAACAAATATGAGTTGTTGACACAAGGGGAATCGAACCCGGGTCTACCATCTAGGAGGGCAAAATCTTATTCTCTACACTATATGCACCACACATCAGTTAGTGCAGTCATATATACAGTGGAACCTCGGCCCGCGAACGCCCCTACTCACGAACAAATCGGCCCACGAACACACTTTCCGAACAAATTTTCACTCGGCCCGCGAACAAGCCCTCGGTGCACGAACACACAAACACACAAACTCGCGGGCTTCTCGCCGTAGCGCGTCGTGGATAGCGTCAGTCGTGCTTAGTACTCGGCGTTGTTTACATCGTTCGTCGTTGTGTTCTCCTTTGATACACGTTCTTTTTGTGCTATTTACATTAAATTTGCCCTCATTATGGCTCCCAAGAAAGTGAAAAGTGCTACTGATAGTGGTGTTAAGAAGCCTAAGCGTATTACAGTAAAGCGTATAGCCAGAAACTATCAACCACAAAGGTAAAGTGTACAATTATAATGTTTTATTTTATTATTCATGTATTTTTCTATAATTAAGGTTATCTTTAATTCCTTTCTATATTTTTGCCACACATAAACCCATAAAAAAGTTTTTAAAGTGTTTCTGGGGCTGGAGAACGGATTAATTGGATTTACATTAATTTCAATGGGAAAAATTATTTTGGTTCGCGAACGGAGTCAACGAATGAATTAAGTTTGTGGACCGAGGTGCCACTGTATTATATACACTCGATAGTCATCAGGTTTGTGGCACTACATTCACCAGCAGATGGCAATGTGCATTCTCTCATATGAAGCTCCGAGTACTGAATTCATTTTCGACAGTGTGTCGGAAGCCTGAAATACTTCAAAAAGCTTAATTTTGTCATCACTAGCTGCAATCTTTCATCAACTTTTATTTTGCGGCCACATCCAGGGAGGTTGGCTACCGTGTCATGGGCCTTAAACTTCTTGATAACATTGCGCACGGTGGACACAGTAACATGAAGGTCTCTGGAGATAGACTTGTAGCCTTGAGCTCCTATCTTCTGTCTGAGCTCCTCACAGTTCTCTGCTTTTCTCCACTCAGTATGGTACACACAGTGACACAAAACAGCAGAGTGAGTACTTTTCTCCATTCAAATTGGTTGAATGAGTGATTATTAGATTGCAGGCGCCTGCGACTGAAGTATCAGTTTCAACTGTGAAGAGAAGACTTCGAGCTGCAGGTTTGACAGGTCGAGTGGCAGTAAGAAAGCCATTGCTAAGATGGCAAAATAAGAAAAAGAGGTCTGCCTGGGCCATGAAGCACCACCAGTGGACTACTGAAGACTGGAAGGTTTTTGTAGGCCGTCAAGTAGGCGAAAGGATGATTCCTCAGCGTGTGACACCAACTGTCAAACATGGAGGAGGAAGCATGATGGTCTGGGGCTCTTTTGTTGGATCCAGTCGGCGACTTGCACAGAGTGACTGTTAACCCACGTTAACCCATTACTTGTTCCCTGAAAAGGGCCTTTTTTTATTATTCTGAAATGTACATTATTTTTCTGTTTTTGGTAACCTAAACTTTTTTTTTTAACCTGTGGCAGTTTACCGCTTACCTTTGTACTATTTCATGTTATTCACTGGACTTGAACTGCTTAAATTTCAGTAAAAACTGTAAAATGGGGGTGTTCTAAAACTTTTGACCGGTAGTGTAGGTCTGAACAGCCAGACTAACAAAAGGTTTTTCGCACCACAACTTCAAAGGAACATCTGTTCTTTTGTGACGTTTTCTCTCACTGCAGGAAACCTCCTTCCCATTGGTTTATGACTTTTGCACATTTGCAGTAATTTCCCCATTTTACCTTCAGGTCGTTATAAATATCACATTTAAACTTGAAGGCGGGAGATTCGCTGTCCTGCGTGACACACTGTGATGCATAATTTTTTTCATCGGTATATATTTCGTGTCACAGAACAAGTGGCAGAGGATGAATTCAGTATTGGTTTTGACATATTGTATTTCAATCAGTCTAAAACCGAAGATCGTGGAAATCAGGTATACCCACACATAGCTTAATTTCATTCAGCTAAAACGATGAAACATGGCGTCGCGTTGCAATAGGAAGTTGTCCTGAAAACATTTGTTCGGTAATGAGTATTCTATAAAATTTTCATTTGATTTCCCCTTTATGGCGATACTACCATTTTAACTGAAACTTACTGTATGTCATAAGAGGAGGGGGAGAAAAAAACATTTAAAAAATAATGGCCCTAACAGTGTACAGTGAGGAGGCATTTTCATCACAATATGGTGGTCAAATCATTTGACCCTGTTCTAGTTTTCAGCATTATGGGCATAGGTAAAGGTAACAAGATAAACACCATTTACATATATGCATAATTTACAGTTGAAGGGAATAACATTTGAATAAAAACACAAATGGTTTTCCAGTACTCAAGCAAGGTCAAATCCCACCTTCATAGGAACAAAAGTAGTAGTAAGAAGCCTGCAAAATGAAAATAGAAGAAAACAAAAACTTTATTGCCCATATGAAAGAAAGTACAGAAAGGAACAGTTCACATAAATGCCTGAATCCCATTACAGACTGCAGTGCATATCTATGCTATATTTGCAATATTTTAAAGAGGAAAAAAAAGGCAAACTGAATTTGTCTTTTTTTTTTCCCCATAGTTCCTAAATGTCATGGGGGAATATTGTTTTGTTGTTGAGGTACTTTATCTTAAACCCGAGAACAGTTATATTTTCAATATTAAAAAATTGCTCATGCATTCTTAAACATTTTAATAATATATTAGTATCAGTAGAACCAAACATTTCTCCTGTCTGATTTAACAAAATTCTCTTCAACAATCCAAATGAGACTGCATTTATTTATTTATTTTTACATTTATTTTTCTCCCAATTTGGTGGCCAATTATATCTTCTATTATTCCAACTATCCCCTCCACAAGCCCGCTGCTAAGCTTTTTCTGATACTGGTAGTGGCAGGAACGATGAACCGCCTCCTCCGAAACAGAACTCGCTAATTGCCGACCATGATACAGCCAGAGAAGATTTCTGCAGCACGCTTATGCCGGCTTCCCTCCCCCCTCCCTGGGGCAGACAGCCAATTGCCGCCCCCTAGCAGCGGCACTCCTGGCCAGAGCCGGACTGGCGCAGCCGGGAATTGAACCCCGGCCACAGTGGGCAACATACATCCCGGTTGGATGCCTTTACCGTTACGCCACCCGGGAGGCCCCGAGACTGCATTTTTAAACAAATGAGCCAGCTTCAGGGGCAACATGACAACTTGCAGCCAATGACAGCAGTGTATGCCTTCAACTGGAAAGGTTCTGAAGAGCCATTTTTTGCCCCATTTCCGTTTGAATGGTAGTAATAATGTTTGCAACCCGGAAAGTTTTATAGAATGCATAAACGTCTTTAAATATTAAAAGCGAGCAAATGTAGAAAAACAAAATATTGGAGGAATTGCAAAGTACAGTCACAATGTAAATAAACCAAAGCACTTTTCACCAGCTGCCATCTTCAACTACGTTAAGCTTTTTGGTCTGATATTGTCAACTTTCGTCACGGTGAAATGTTTTCTTCAGTGCCCAAGAAGCCCAGTGCCTAAAAAAATGATAGAACGTCACATTTAAACACAAACTATTAATCTTGCATATTGCAATCAGGATGTGTGTGTATAATTATTGTGGTTTAAACATCAATAGGCAAGTTAGTAAAGCTGGCCAGAGAGTTGACTAGTAAAATACAAAACTTTGGTAATACTACAGGTGGATTATGGCCACCCTGCAGGCCATACGCAAACTGACAAAATCTTGATCCAGTTTGATTTTTTGATCAAAATACAAGCTAGATGAGGAAGGGTGTTCGAGATTAGAAATATTTTTACAAACTCCAGTGTCTGGCCTGGTTTTTAACACAAGGTTTTGCTTCAAATTTTGTCAACACTATGTCAAGACAATGATCAAAATCGCTCTTACCTTTAAATCCTTCTTCAGGCATACAGACTGCAAAGACAAACAATTGACAAAGAGCGTCATTAGAATCATGAGTCTTGCATCATTCCCACTGCAAAGAGAATCTTGCCAGCAGACACCTTAGCAGGGCTACTCAACTATAGGCCAAGTGTTCGAAGAAGACGACATTAAAATAAGTATTCAAAGTGTTTCAAAATATGAGAGCAGTGCACCTCGCATAAACGATGGGAAAACATTCAAAACGGTCTCTCGCATCATCCAGCTCAAGTCCAAGTTAAGTCACAAGTCATAGACGTCCAGGTCAAATTCAAGTGTCAAATACTTTTCTTTTGAAAGTTGAGGCTTAAATGATCAAATTTGTCACTCGAGTTGCACTCAAGTCACACACACAAATCTCACTTCACAATATGTGTTTCCAGGACGAAATAAAGTTGACATTACAACATTCGTCAGAGTATCGATAGCTTGACCGAGATGATGGTGGTTGGGTAATGTTGCTAAGCTCCTATTGGACAACTGATATACATGGGTGAGGTCCATTATGGACCCTTTCAAGTACAATGATAGCTTTCCTACATTTTCCTAAGAATGTCAAACAGGTACTGAAATAATAACTTATAATAAATGCAATAGTATAATAAATGCAATTAGTAATTTATTTGCACACCTGCATGGGGGCAGTATCTATAACGTTATGGGGAAACTTACCCTGGTATACATCGTCCATTGCGGCATAATCTGCTATGGGTTCATCAGCCTATGAAACACAGATAACATGGTTGGTGGTTTCAATAAGACTCCGCTCATGACAAGGAGAAATGAAGGTGACAGGAGGGTGTGCGTGCGGTGACTGATGCTGTACCTTTAAACAGATGACACTCTCTGGGATGACTCCCAGGCTGCCCAAGGTGGCGGAGTCGTCCGTCAAACAGCGGCCGTCTATGGTCAGGTTCTGGTCGAATGGGGCCACGGAGAAAGCGTGCATGATCTGTTAAAACGGTGACATTCCATTCATCATTTGGCCTCAAATATGCTTTTCGTGTTCGGTAACTGGAAAACACACTCATTTCTACAGCCAGGAATATTCAATGATCTTCAAGGACAATGATCAAAGTTTGATCTAAGTTTGACTTATTTGTAAATGATCAATCTTGTAATTGGTTTTAGTAAAAAGAAAAAAAGTTTTAAAAATAAATTAAAATGTAGGAACATTGCAATTGAAAATTCCACCCTCTGACTAAAACCAGCTCCACAAGGAGGTAGCAGGCTTTGGAAAACAAAACATTGAAAACATTGAAATTCACAACACAGGATTTCCGGGACCTCTGGGAACGAATGGCCTTACTATTGAAACTCAGATCCGGCCCAAGTGCTGGTACATTGCGCTTCACAGTCAGAAGGTGAAGGCTGCACGAGTTGCGTATTAATGGACAGATTCACAGAGGTAGCTCTGCACATTCACGGGGGTGGGGAGCTCCTGACTCTGACACGCATGCGCAGCCAGGAGTCCGAAGGGGAGCCACACCTGGATCTTAAGCTCTTTGAGCGTCTGATTGGCTGAGACGATGAGCGCTTTCTCTCCGCGCAGCTTGCGATGGCGCGTGCTCCTCCGGATTCCCGTTTTGTGCGAGCTGGCGAGAGTGCTGGAATTGATGCTGGGGCTGGTGCTAGGGCTGGAGCCGGGGTTGACAATGGCGGTGAGGATGGCGTTGGGGCAGCCACTGGAGATGCCAAGTTTCTGACGTTTGGCGCCATCCTCTGACTGGACAGGGGAACAGCGGTGACATTGTTACATACCGGTCATGTGAGGTAGATTGAGGGCAGCTGTCGTCTTTCATAGTCATCATACTGCATTCATCAGAACATCAGGAAATAACATATTTTAAAGATAACTGATAATATGAAGGTTAGCGACTAATATACAGTTGGGTGCATATGTACAAACATGTAATATACTTACGAAACATGCATGTGACACCAAACACCTCTTGGGGTGGGTTATGACTGGTTAATTAATAATGCTTGCATGTCATTAAATTGGAGTGAACCACACATGCTCCACTGGAGTGCGCCTACGTGGGAGCTCACCTGATTGAAGTCGGGGTCATTCTCCCCCTCCCCTTTATTGTCCTCCCTTTCATCCTCGGCCTCCGAGCCGCTCATGTTGAGCTCGGGCGCGGCCTCCTTCATTATCTGTGGAGAGGAGGTGGGAGCGGAGGAGGAGAGAAGAGTAGAGATACAGATAGAGACAGAGACGGTCATTGGTCACCTCTGAGGTAAGCGCTTGCTGCAGCGGTGGACACCCGATGGTGGGCTCACCTTTTTGTTGTCGACGACCTTGCGGATGTAGACGGTGGCCTGGGCGTACTCTCTCATGTCCCTCTGCTGCTGAAATATCAGCCCCTCTCTGCAGTCCAGGCACAGCTCTGAAAGCAGCCACAGTCACACTGCACTCATCGCTGGCTTAACAATGCAGCCTTCAGCCTGCTGTGAGCCTGCATACCAGCCTGTGCTTGCTTTCCCTCATCCGCAGCACTTGACTGCTTTGGGCTGTAAGCTCTGGGTCTTTTCGGTCTGATTCGAAAAGCGAGGGCTCTCATACCATTTCATGACAGCCAATTTACATTCAAGGCCAAGGTCTGTGTTACAGTTGCATAGAATATGTGGCTGACAAATTACTCCCCATTTTCTTAAAAGGCGTGGAGTAAATTAGCTACCGCTAATTCCACATTTTGATGTCTGTCGTCTTTACACTTCAACCATCAACAGAGCCTAAATCCCCAAACAAAAACTATTTCACAATGTATTATTTTTTTTCAAAGAAAATGTGGAATGTGGAAACCTGGTACCCATGCTCACCTGGCTGAGTTCGGTATTGTATATTCACAGTGTCATTTTGTGTTTTTTCACCAATTCTGCAGATGGAAATGGGCTGATCAACCAGAAACAGTCTGGTTATGACTTCCCATTCACTTGGCCAGAGCAGAGCTATACTGTGCAAGGGAAAAAACAGACTGTATGAGAACGTGGCCAGGACACACAGACATCATCCCGCTCATCTGATTATCTATATAACTTTCAGTTTGACATTTCATCAGGGTGTCTGTGCCAAAGCCTGCCTGACTCATAATTGTCCTTCCCATCTATTTCTGTTGTTTGTGTTTGCATACATGTGTACCGATGATGTAAAGTAATATATTAAGGATTACAATGATGTATTGATGATGCAATTTAAAAAAATCTGTATTTTAGTATGGACGTATCATTATGGAGTGACACTAACACATTTTTCGAACTCTAACCTCAACACCGTATGCTCACGCTTACTAACGACGCTGGAGCGCTATGAAGACGACGCATGGCACCACTCAGAGAGACACAGATACAGCGTGAGGGCTCTTCTGCCACACGTTAACGGAGTGAGAGATGAGCTGTACTCACTGCTGGGCATCCCCTCTGACCATGGAGTCATAGGTGAACATGAAGCCACCGTGTGGACACAACAGGACGCTGTTCCCCACACTGGACACAGGGGTGCTCTTTGCAGGCCGCCTGCAACGTAAAGATGACGTTGCCTCAACGGGCGTGTACAACACCACCGAAGAACATGTATCCAACATGTATCCAATCACTCTCCTTGTGGGAGAGTGATTGCACATTTCTCTGAATTCTAACCGATCCGTTTGAAGAGCGCTCTCATTAATAGCATGTGGCTATTGAGTCAATGAGTCAATTGCCCCCTGAAAGCAACAATGCATGTGTGTGAACGAAGCGAAACATTACCTGATAAACTTTTTCCACTCTTCCACAAAAAATAGGGAAACAATATAAAGAACATCTGTGTCCTGCAATGAGAAAATGTGACAAACAAGGACGTGAGTGGGGAAATACATTTATCGGAGGTGCCTGGTTCAGAAGCAGAATGAAACTGTGCTGTGATATTATCACGGTGATTACGCGGGTATTAATGTGCTGGTTCAGAATCAAGGATACAGACCACTGCAATATTCTTTTTATTACTGTGGTATTAATACACCAGAGAACTACAGAAGCAGGGACATATATCGCTGTGTGATATTATTACTGCGATTACCCTGGTGTTACCATCCAGTCCAGAAGCAGAGATATATATCATGTTGTGATATTATACTGTGATTACTGTGGTATGAAGACATACTGGCTGTGTTGGTATAGTACTACTGTGATATGAACACACTGGGCCTGGTTCTCAGGATTCAGCAGGATACCTGAGGCCATTTCTGCAGCATGGGTCTGTTTTTCTCCTGGAAGAGGTTCAGCAAAGATGTCTTCTGCTCGTTGGCCATCATCTTGTTCAGGGCCTCGTTTTCCTTGCCCTCCCTGTCCAGCCTCTGAGGAGAAACATTTACACCCCAGAAGATCACGAAAGCATCACGTCCACCTTTTTCACCATTCATTTTTACGTCCAGCAAAAGACTTCAGGGCAGACTGTCGATGCATGATAGAAACTGCATGAAGTTTATGTGAATCATTCTTCTTCTTTTGCGGTAATAAGGAAAGCAAAGACATAAAACGAAGGCTTGCGCCTCCAGTGTTTTAGTGAGTGTCCTCCTCTCTCACCATACAGTGCTGGCAGGGGTCCTGGCGGTGGGTGAACTCAGGGGCCTTGGGGAAGTACACCCTCAGTCTGTTCCACACCTCCACTGAGATCAGCTTCCTTTCGCTCTCCAATATGCTCAGACCCCCTGGGGGAAAAACAATCGGGAGAGTCTCACTTTGCGTTTCGGCTCTTCAGTGGCCTCGTGATTAGAGTATCCACCCCTGTCCCTATAGGGATGCGGGTTCGGTCATGCAAAAAAAAATAAAATAAAAAAAATGTCCTATGGAGGGCCCACAGCGGGAAGTGTCCGGCAGCCCCATCCATAGCCACGATTCACTGAAGCGGTACGTACCATGAGGACAGAGAATATCCTCGTTGAAAGTCTTCATCTCTTCGTCATCTCCGTCTTCTTTCACCTCGGAAACTTCTGAATCTGGTTCGCCAGAACAACACAAACGTGAAACTGCTTTCGAGTTATTTCTCAACGTTTTGGTTATGAATTTTTATGATCCAATAAATCTGCTTATTCAATGTAGTTTCTTCATTTCCAAAGATATTCAAATTGTGCCTTGTTTAGAACATTGTGCCCCTATACAACAGGGCATGTTCCAGCCAATAAGCCAAGTCTGGAATTGAACTGAATTCAATGAATTAGTGAATGGACACACTTATATGGGTCAAATTGATCGGCTCACCATTCAGCCATCTTCTAGCTATCACTACTGTAAGTCGCTTTGGATAAAAGCGTCTGCCAAATGGCATATATTATATTATTATATTATCTTCTGACATAGCATCTTCTATTTAACAATGTTTTTGGGCTGCTCTGATGCAAAAAATAAAAGATGTATATTTTGTGTTTTTGGAAAATTTCTACATAGTGGAAAATCGAAATATACACAAATTATAGGTCCTTGAAAAAGTATTTTGTTTCTGACTTTTCCTCCCAATTTGGTGACCAGTTGTACCTTCTATTGATCCAACTATCAAGGAGCCTGCTGCCTGCAGCTACGGGACCAGCGGAAGGAGAATTTTGACTATAGGTCAAAGGGCTCAAGAGTTATGGCCTTGCATGGCAAGTTTGCATTTTCAATCATCTGAGACAGCACCACCCTTTGGCCACTTTGCACCATATTTTCAGGGCATGTGCCTGAAATGTTCCTCTACAAACATGCAAAGTTTGAGTTGTTCAGCATTACTGTGGATTTTACAGCCACAAAGCAAAAGTGCTGCCCATCAGGGACGCGGATCGAAACGCGCGTCTCTACCAGACCGGCCCTGGTCGTCAGCCCGATCGGAGGCGGCATTTGGCTGTCCGCCTCCGGGGGGGGGGGAGAGCCGGCACGAGTCCGTGGAGGAGAAGGTTAAGGAGTCCGTGGAAGAATTCCCGTCTCGAAAGAGGCGGGAACACTCGGCCAGGAATGTGTGCCTCGCTCCTGGAGGACGGGCGACGGACTCGTGAGGGTGGGGAATTTAAGTAAATAGAGGGTTTAATTGGCAACCAAATTGGGAGAAAAGCAGGAAAAAATCTGAAATAAATGTATTACAAAAAATAATAATAACCTGTACAAAAACAATAGGTGCTTGCAGCCCTAATAATAATAATAAATTATTATTATCCTAAAAACTAGTACAAAAACAAAAGGGTTCCACCAGCTTTGGTGTTTGGACCCCTAACTATACTTCCTATCCAACTATAATGTCCAATATTAACTATTATATAGTATGTATAACCATATTTGTTAGTGTTGAAATAAAGGCACTTGGAGACCACTATACCTTTTGCTGCTGAAATATCGGGCCCTTCCCCGTTGGCTTTCCCGTTGGTGTGTTTGGTCTCTTCCTCATCTTCCTCGAGCTGTTCCAGGGCCAGCTGTCTCCAGCTCCGCAAGGAAGCTTTCCCAATCCAAAACCCCTCGTTGCTGCAACACAGGCAGGCCCGAGCAATCAACTACACGTCTCACTTAAAGGCACAACAACTTCTGCCCGCTTTGCAATACTGTTACTGGTGTACTGATTTTGAGCGAATACTCTGGCCGATTATCAAACGAGGAAAACATAACCCTGCTGGGATCACCTCATAAGGGGGATTTTCACAAGGTTGGAAACTTCTTTGTAATCTTCGTTTAGCTGGTTCTTGAGCCGCAGCACCCGACACCGCTGCACCACACACTCCTGGCAGAGGGAGGAGCCTAGGTGGGGGCAGACACGGGGGTCATGTCTCAAGCCCTGTTGTACACACCACCCACTGACAAACAGGCTTTAAGAAAGAAAGAAAAGAAAAAAAAAAAAAAAATGTCCCACAAAACAATGGAGGGAACAAACACAGCATGTTAACTTGCTGATGTTTTATACTGGAAAATCACTGAAATATAACACGTGGTCTCAAACACAGACCTGCCCCCCTCCTCCCCCCATGTATGCTGCCTTTTATTCCAGCCGGTTTCTTGATCAATAAGGTCATTGAAAACACATGCTTAAGTGCTTCCATAATTCTGAAAATGTAAAGCATTAGTCATACGAGTGATCAGACTAATCAGAAATTCCTTAAATGAATATGGAATATTAATTATTCATAAGAACATAAGAATACATTATGACGAGAACGGGCTGTTCAGCCTATCTAGGCTCGTCATGTCCTAAACTAAAGAGTATCTAGTATCTAGCCTGGACTTGAATAGCCCAAGTGTTTCTGCCTCTACTACCTGACCTGGCAAGCTGTTCCAAGCATTGACAACTCTCTGTGTAAAGAAAGACTTCCTAATATCTGTGCGGAATTTGCCTTTAATTAATTTCCACCTGTGGCCTCTTGTTCTGCTAACCAAACTTATCTTAAAAAATCTTTGGTAGTTCACTTTGTTAATCCCTTTTAGGAATTTAAAAACCTAAATCAAATCCCCCGAGTCTCCGTTTGCTAAGCTTAAATAGATTGAGTGCCTTAAGTCTATGCTCATAACGTCTACCTTTCATACCAGGTACAAATTCAGGTCCCCTTCTTTGAACTTTTTCAAGAGCTTCTATATCTTTCTTGTAGTGTGGTGCCCAGAACTGCACACAGTACTCTAAGTGAGGTCTGACAAAGGCATTATATAACATTAATATAACCTCCTTTGATTTATACTCAATACTTTTTGCTATGTATCCCAGCATCCTGTTGGCCTTTTTCACTGCTGTAGCACACTGCTTAGATGCAGATAGACTTTGATGAAGTACAACACCGAAGTCTTTTTCAAATTGAACCCCTAATTTTTCTCCTTCCATAAAATACTCCTGTCTTATGTTTTTATTTCCCACATGCAGACCTTTACATTTAGCAATATTGAATGTCATCTGCCATGTTTCTGCCCATTCTTGGATTTTGTTTAAATTATCTTGGATTACTTTAGTCGATTCCAAACTGCTAAACCCCCAAGTTTAGTACCATCTGCAAATTTAACTATTTTGCTACTAACATCCCTATCAAGATCATTTATGTAAATAAGGAAGAGCAGAGGTCCCAACACCAATCCCTGCGGGACTCCACTGCCAACAGCACCTAGGTCAGATACGACCCCACCTACTGTTACTCTTTGTATTCACCTCCGCATCCAATTATGAACCCACTCTGAAACAACTCCTGTGATTCCTACAGAATTCCTCTCATATGGTACCTTGCCAAATGCTTTTGAAAGTCCAAAAAAGTCCACTGCTCAAAGAAATTAAGGGAACACTTAAATCACACATTGCGGATCTCGATGAACGAAATATTCAAGTTGAAAATCTTTATTGATTACATTGTGTACTTCGTCGAGAACAAAATGACGTAAGAACGGTCAATGGAAACCAAAATCATTAACCCATTGAGGGCTGGATTCAAAATCACACCGAAAATCAAAGTGAAAAATTGAGATCACAGGCTGATCCAACTTGTGTGAATTTCATCATGACAACTCATAATATGGCTCAGTAGTGTGTTTGGCCCCCACATGCCTGTATGCACTACCGACAACGTCTGGGCATGCTCCTGAAGAGACGGCGGATGGTGTCCTGGGGGATCTCCTCCCAGACCTGGATCAGGGCATCAGTGAGCTCCTGGACAGTCTGTGGCGCTACTTGGCGGCGGCGGATGCACCGATACATAATGTCCCAGACGTGCTCAATTGGATTCAGGTCTGGGGAACGTGAGGGCCAGTCAATGGCATCAATGCCTTCGTCATCCAGGAACTGCCTACACACTCTGGCCACGAGGCCATTGTCCACTGCACCAGCGTAAGGTCTGATAATGGGTCTGAGGATTTCTTCCCGGTACCTAACAGCAGTCAGGGTAACGTTGGCTAGCACGTGGAGGTTTGTGCGGCACTCCAAGGGTATGCCTCCCCAGACCATCACTGACCCACCGCCAAACCGGTCATGCTGGATGATGTTGCAGGCAGCATAACGTTTGCCACGGCGTCTCCAGACTCTTTCACGTCTGTCACGTGCTCAGTGTGAACCTGCTCTCATCTGTGAAGAGACCGGGGCGCCAATGGCGAACCTGCCAATTCTGGTGTTCTCTGGCCTGCCAATCGAGCTGCATGGTGCTGGGCTGTGAGCACATGTCCCACCACATGACGTCGGGCCCTCATGGAGTCTGTTTCTGACAGTTTGGTCAGAAACATGCACACGAGTAGCCCACTGGAGGTCATTTTGTAGGGCTCTGGCAGTGCTCTTCCTGTTCCTCCTCGCACAAAGTAGCAGATACCGGTCCTGCCGCTGGGTTGTTGCCCTTCTACCGCCCTGTCCAGCTCTCCTCGAGAAATGGTCTGTGGCCACCACCTGCAAAACCATTTACGTTTTGGGGGTTGTCTTGCTGTTGCTTCTCCTGTCCACCTGTTGTCACTTTCATTTGCACCAAAGCAGGTGAAATTGATTCACAATCGTTTACGCTTCCTAACTGGACAGATCGATATCCCGAGGTTAGATATAGAGGTTTAATTGACTTGGTGTTATACTGTGATTATTAAGTGTTCCCTTAATTTCTTTGAGCAGTGTATATAATATCACAAGCCTGGTCCAGGTCAAAACACTTTGTAGCCTCATCAAAAAAGTCCAGGTTTGTTAGGCATGACCTTCTTATACAGTCAGGTCCATAAATACTCGGACATTGACAAAATTATTGTTATTTTAGCTGTCTACCACAGCATATTGGAGTTGACAAATATGAATAAATAATTAACATGATCTCAAAGTGCAGACTTTCAGCTTTAATTTGAGGATATTTACATCCAAATCAGGTGTATGGTGTAGGAATTACAGCACTTTTTATATGTGGTCCCCCCCTTTTTAAGAGACCAAAAGTAATTGGACAATTGGCTGCTCAGCTGTTCCATGGCCAGGTGTGTGTTATTCCCTCATTATTTCATTTACAAGTAAGCAGATAAAAGGTCTAGCGTTGATCAAAGTTGATTTCAAGTGTGGCATTTGTATTTGGAATCTGTTGCTGTTAACTCTCAATATGAAGTCCAAAGAACTGTCCTGCCAGTGAAGCAAGCTATCATTAGGCTGAAAAATCTAAACAAACCCATCACGGAGATAGCAGAAACATTAGGTGTGGCCAAATCAACTATTTGGTACATTCTTAAAAAGAAAGAATGCACCGGTGAGCTCAGGAACACCAAAAGGCCCAGAAGACCACGGAAAACAACTGTGGGGGATGACAGAATAATTATTTCCCTGGTGAAGAAAAACCCCTTCACAACAGTTGGCCAGATCAAGAACACCCTCCAGGAGGCAGGCGTATCTGTGTTAAAGTCAACAATCAAGAGAAGACTGCACCAGAATATATACAGAGGGTTTACAACAAGATGTAAACCATTGGTAAGCCTCAAAAACAGGAACACCAGATTAGAGTTTGCCAAAAAACATCTAAAAAAGCCTGTACAGTTCTGGAACAACATCCTATGGACAGATGAGACAAAGATCAACTTGTACCAGAATGATGGGAAGAGAAGAGTATGGAGAAGGGAAGGAACTGCTCATGATCATCCGAAGCATACCACCTCATCTGTGAAGCATGGTGGAGGTAGTGTTATGGCGTGGGCATGTATGGCTGCCAATGGAACTGGTTCCCTTGTATTTATTGATGATGTGACTGCTGACAAAAGCAGCAGGATGAATTCTGAAGTGTATAGGGCTATATTATCTGCTCAGATTCAGCCAAATGCTTCTAAACGGCTTGGCAGAGCATCACCAGGGAAGAAACCCAGTCATTGACTGCAAAAGATTTGCAACCAAGTATTAAAAATGACAATTTAATTTATGATTATGTTAGTTTGTCCAATTACTTTTGAGCTCCTAAAATTGGGGGGGGGGGGGTTATGTATAAAAATGGTTGTAATTCCTACACGGTTCATACAATATCATCTTGATTGTTTCATTTCAAATCCATTGTGCTGGCGTACAAAGCCAAAATGATGAAAATTGTGTCACTGTCCAAATACTTATGGACCTGACTGTATACTGGAATTATACTACCCTGCTTCCAGTCATCTGGCATTTCTCCAGTGTTTATGGATTGCATTAAAATATCTGTCAATGGTTCATATATAATTTCCCCAAGTTCTTAGAGTACTCTGGGATACTGGGATGGGGCGGCAGTGGCTCAGTGGTTAAGCGACACGGGCTGGCAAGCGGCGGGTTGCTGGTTCGAATCCCAGGAAGGCTACACAAAAACACAATGAACTGGAAACCGGAGGGATGCTAGTTCACTTCCTGGGGCATTGCAGAAGTGCCCTTGAGCAAGGCACTGAACCCCTAACTGCTCCAGGGGCACCGTACTATGGCTGACCCTTTGCTCTGACCTCTCTTAGGAGAGATATGCAAAGAAAAAAATGACAATTACCTTGTGTGTAACATGGCAAAATAAATAATATTCTTCTATTCTATATGCCATCAGGGCCTGTTGCCTTATTTGACTTAAGTTTTTCTAGTACTTCTACATCTATCTCAAAATCCTCCAAAATATTCTGTACATTGGCTATACATTTAGGGATATTTATAACCTCTTCTCTAGTAAAGCTCTCAACAAAGTAACTGTTTCGTGTGTTAGCAATATCCTTATTATTATAAACTAAACTTCCTTCCTTATTCTTAATGCACTTAACCTCATCATTAACTTTCCTTTTTCTACTACAATATTGAAAAAACTGCTGACTTACTTTTTGCATCTTGGGAAATTTGAATTTCAAACTTCCTTTTAGCTGCTCTTATTTCCTTTTTAGCCTTAGCCCGCATATTACAATAATTCTCAGTTTTCATTTTTATATACTCTGTACAGTTGCTTCTTTTGCCTCAAAATCTCCTGTAAAGATTTAGTCATCCACTGTGGAGACCATCCTATTTTCCTTACTTTTGGGATGAATACTGTACATCTATAATAACCCTTTTAAATGTAGTAAATTTTTCATTAACAGTTGTGCAATCTAGAAGTTTCACCCAATCTATATTACTTAAATTCTCTCTCTCAAGTCAGCTCGTCTAAAGCTAAAATTCTAGTTACAAGAGGCCGTCTTAACTAAAAAATATTAAATGTAACTGCATTATCACTTGTCCCTAGTGGTTATACTACCTCTGTGCTGCAAATTCTGTCAGGATTATTATACAAAACCAGATCCAGTATTGATTTCCCTCTTGTGTAATCGAGTAACAGACTGTACCAAAAAGCAGTCATTAACCAAATCTAAAAACTCTTCACATTTACCCTGACCTGACACTACTACAGGGGTAATTGAAGTTGCCCATTATTAACGTCTCTCCTTCTGCGCAGGCTTGTTTTATGTTACCATCGAGCATAGCATAGCATAGTTTCTGTCTGAAGCTGGTGGTCTTATAGCATACTTCTATATTAAGGCCCTTTTCATGATCTCCCAGTAGTCTAATCCAGATGTCCTCACAAGGAATGAATGAGTTAATACCTAAAATGTCCTGCACATTAAGATCGTCTTTCACATAAAGGGCCACTCCCCCTCCTCTTTTATTAGTTCTATCCTTCCTAAACAATTTGTACCCCTCCACATTATATTCATCCTCATCTGCTGCTCCAAGCCATGTTTCTGTAATCCCAATGCTGTCATAACCCCCATTCAATGTGACAGCCTCTAGTTCTACAAAATTATGTTATGCTTCTAGCATTCAAACACAGGAACTTCAAAGCCTTCCTCACTTATATTGTCCTTTCCCTCCACACAACTGTGCCGAACCACCTCTATTCACATTATGGTATAAAAGATTTGTATTAATTATATCCTCACGGTTATTATTATACTTCGCCCTGGTATATTCCATCTGGGCAGTCTGTACCTCCCTATCCTTAATACTGCTACTAATTTCCCTCCCTGCCCCCCCAGTCCCGAGTTTAAATATTCCTCCGCTACCCTAAGCGTACGCTGGCCCAATTCAGCTGTACCCCTCCGGTTCTGGCGTAACCCGTCCTGCTTGTACAGGTCACCCCTTTTCCAAAAGGAGTCCCAGCACCCCATAAACCTGTACCCCTTTCCTACACCAGGGGCCGTATGTATCAAGCCACTCAAAGTAAAATATTTGTCTCAAGTGTAACTTCAGTGTAATAATTTGTGACTTTTACTCTTACACAAATTAAGGTGATTTATCAAAATTTTCTGGACTTAAAAGTACTCTTAAACTGTCAGGTATTTAAGACACCTCTGGAGCTCTTAACTCGGCTAGGATCTTTTATTTTATTTTATTTAACCTTCATTTAACCAGGCAAGCCATTAAGAACAAATTCTTATTTACAATGGCGGCCTGGAGTAGGCAAGACGGCACAGTTGCGAAGACGTGCGCGCACCTTCCAAGACAGGAAGAATGTTTTAGAAATGTTTGCCTTAAATGCCTAAACACTACTCTGTGTATAAATCTGTACTGCAGCCAACAGCTTAAAAGTGAATTAATGATTTTAAGAGTATGTGACTAAGGAACAGCACTGCATTGCAAAACTGCTCTCGTGTGAGATTGCCGTTGTATTTGGTAAGAGCAAACTCTCACGGTCTAGTCTGGGACTCCCCCCGTATCGGTTGAAGAAGAGCTCTGCGGCCTTTAGGGAGATGCGTTTCACGTCTCCGATCTTGTCCGGGTGCAGTTTCCCGTGGGAGCAGAGGAACTTGGAGTTGTCGATGCACTTGGTAATGGTGGAATCATCAAGCCACTTTCTGAGCCACTCCAGGGGAACAAACTCAAAGGGCTGCCCTATAAAAGATGAGGAGGCAAGGCCCGACTGAGTGTACAGGTGATGCCAAACCAAAGGTGGTTCCCTGAAGACATTCAGGCCACCCACAGACCAACTGTTAAGTACACAAAGTCAGTTCATACACAGTATTAAAACACTAAAACAAAGTAGTCTTTCCATACTCAAGGTGTTAGATGAGCTTTTGATATACATCTACGCACAACATATAGCGATATACAGTTGCAAGAAAAAGTATGTGAACCCTTTGGAATTACCTGGATTTCTGCATAAATTGGTCATAAAATGTGATCTGATCTTCATCTAAGTCACAACAATAGACAAACACAGTCTGCTTAAACTAATACCACATAAACAATTATATGTTTTCATGTTTTTATTGAACACAACATGTAAACATTCACAGTGCAGGGTGGAAAAAGTATGTGAACCCTTGGATTTAATAACTGGTTGACCCTCCTTTGGCAGCAATAACCTCAACCAAACATTTCCTGTAGTTGCAGATCAGACCTGCACAACGGTCAGGAGGAATTTTGGACCATTCCTCTTTACAAAACTGTTTCAGTTCAGCAATATTCTTGGGATGTCTGGTGTGAATCGTTCTCTTGAGGTCATCCACAGCATCTCAATCGGGTTGAGGTCAGGACTCTGACTGGGCCACTCCAGAAGGCGTATTTTCTTCTGTTGAAGCCATTCTGTTGTTGATTTACTTCTGTGCTTTGGGTCGTTGTCCTGTTGCATCACCCATCTTCTGTTGAGCTTCAATTGGTGGACAGATGGCCTTAAGTTCTCCTGCAAAATGTCTTGATAAACTTGGGAATTCATTTTTCCGTCGATGATAGCAATCTGTCCAGGCCCTGAGGCAGCAAAGCAGCCCCAAACCATGATGCCCCCTCCACCATACTTCACAGTTGGGATGAGGTTTTGATGTTGGTGTGCTGTGCCTTTTTTTCCTCCACACATAGTGTTGTGTGTTCCTTCCAAACAACTCAACTTTGGTTTCATCTGTCCACAGAATATTTTGCCAGTAGTGCTGTGGAACATCCAGGTGCTCTTTTGCAAACTTCAAACGTGCAGCAATGTATTTTTTGGACAGCAGTGGCTTCCTCCGTGGTGTCCTCCCATGAACTCCATTCTTGTTTAGTGTTTTACGTATCGTACATTCGTCAACAGAGATGTTAGCATGTGCCAGAGATTTCTGTAAGTCTTTAGCTGACAGTCTAGGATTCTTCTTCACCTCATTGAGCATTCTGCGCTGTGCTCTTGCAGTCATCTTTACAGGACGGCCACTCCTAGGGAGAGTAGCAACAGTGCTGAACTCTCTACATTTATAGACAATTTGTCTTACCGTGGACTGATGAACATCAAGGCTTTTAGAGATACTTTTGTAACCCTTTTCCAGCTTTATGCAAGTCAACAATTCTTAATCGTAGGTCTTCTGAGAGCTCTTTTGTGCGAGGCATGGTTCACATCAGGCAATGCTTCTTGAGAATAACAAAATCAAAACTGGTGTGTTTTTTATAGGGCAGGGCAGCTTTAACCAACACCTCCAATCTCATCTCATTGATTGGGCTCCAGGTTGGCTGACTCCTGACTCCAATTAGCTCTTGGAGAAGTCATTAGCCTAGGGGTTCACATACTTTTTCCACCCTGCACTGTGAATGTTTACATGTTGTGTTCAATAAAAACATGAAAACATATAATTGTTTATGTGGTATTAGTTTAAGCAGACTGTGTTTGTCTATTGTTGTGACTTAGATGAAGATCAGATCACATTTTATGACCAATTTATGCAGAAATCCAAATAATTCCAAAGGGTTCACATACTTTTTCTTGCAACTGTACATACATAGTAAGTAGAAATGGATTAACATTGTTTAAACATCTTATGAAAGCCAAAGTAATGTAGTCTTTAGAAAGTAATATTAGAGAAAAATCTCTGTGACTAAAAATGAACTGGGGAACATGAGGAAAGGCAAAGGCTAGCCATAGTTGCACACATCATTCCCTTATCTTCAATGACACAATCACAAAATGCTCCATATCCTGGTAAAAATCTTCCTCTCGGCAGCTATATCAAAGCATATCACAAAGTAAAGGAAAGAATCGGGTGAGGATAGAAGCGCCGTAACTATGTCACTGAAGACAAAGGGAGCGCACTTTCCTTTTACTCATTTGTATTTTTTTTTGGGGGCAGGATTGTGATACTGAACGGGAATGTTTTTACAGACCGTCTTCTGCAGGTAACAATTCGTAGAGCTCCTTCACCTCTTCGTGTTTGGCTTTGCCCTTGTCTACGCTCTGTTTCCGCATGTCGGCCATTTCGACACACCACTCCTCAAACTTCCTGTTGTCCCTCCCCACCAGCCTCTGCAGGAAGGCTGGAGGGGGCCAGAGATTCAACAAACACACACACTGGGTCAAAGGCAATACCACTGGACATTGTGGTGTTGTGGGTTCAAAAGAACTTTAACGAGGGAACATCAAGTTCCAACTGAACTAACTCCTACGCTTAAAAAAAAAAATCAGGTCCTGTATGTTATGAAACATTGTTAATATGTTCATGGGTCTGCAACTGTGAAAAATATGCCTCCAAGTATCTAGTATCAGGCGGGGGAATAAAATAAAATACTTTTAGCAGTTTGTTACTAGTTGAATGAGCTCAATGGCATTTGGTTGGTTAGACATGCCAAGCACCTTGGATCTATTGACTTGCCCAAGTCAATGGATCTTACTGGAGTACAATTCTTTGGATGTCGAACCAAACACTTTCTCTGTGTGCTATGTACTGAAAAATCATGCTTGGTGCGGTCTCAATTCCTCCTGAAGAGAGCTCTCACCTGGTAGGTCAATGTTAATCTCCTTCTCATTGGCACCGTCTTCCACCTGGCGCTTGTACACCAGCATGTACGCATTCCGTGAGCAGTGGTACCCCTTGCTGCACTTGGGCTTGCGTGTCTGCGACTTGACAGTTTCAGCTAGAACCACAATAACGCGGTGGAAGATGTCATTGTAAAGCAAAATTACTAAAAATGTGCATAAGAAAATGTTGTAAAGTAAGGCCTAGCGGAATGTTAAAAACAGTGTGTGTGTGTGTGCACACACGTTGGATGGAAGGACTGACCCCTATACTGCATCACAGCATTGTACTGCAGGTTGTGCCATAACAGAAATATACTGTTATGCGGTATAGGCTGTCTATAGACTTGTATCTTCTGGCATAGACCGGTATAGGACTGGTATACGTTGTAAAACCACTCACCGATATCTTCCTCTGTTCCCAGTTGCAGCTTCTTGCCCTCCATTTTCTCAATCTCCTCGTCGTTGAACTTGTACCAGTCGCTGGTGCGGGCATCGCGCACGTGGGCAATGTAGTGGCCAGAATAGGCGCTGACGCCCCGATGGATCAGCACGGCGTTTAGCTCATACACGCATTTCTCCTCTGGGGCGACACCAAGGCACAGAACCCCTAGTCACTCGCTGCACCTGGCAGGGTGCCACCACACAGCTTATGGTGGGCACTAGGCCCACGCCAAACTTACACGCTGCGTCCTTAAAAACGTTTTCAGAAGCAATGCAAGAATGCTGTTAGCTCCGAGCAGCTCAACTAACTGGAATGTGTGTAGGTACCATTTAAAGTTACCTTTCCGTTCCAAATAGGGCGCCATGTTCAGGACCTCCGGGAAGCTAATAAATGTGTTCAATTTCTTCTTGTGGCCGGTTTGCCTGTATGACATTGAAAACAAGCAGACAACCAAGAAGCTACATTAGCACTAATTTACACCCAAATGAAAGATTGCTGGCGGCCAATCTAATCACAGTTAGCTGTATAAAGCATTAGCCTACTACATGTGCCGCCATGATGGCTGGGCAAGTCGCTGTTGACAAGAGCAGCAATGATCCCTGCACAAGCCGCATTGGCCCCAGGTGCGGGGCGGCCTCTCACCGGTCAAACACGAAGCGCATGAGCTGCAGGTTGAGGGTGCGAGGGAGACTCTGGAGCGTGATCCTGCGCGTGGCATTCTGCTTGCTCTGGCAGCTCTCGCAGAAGTACCGGTTTTCCCCCTCCAACTTCTCCTCCTGCAGTGACGACCGGACACACGAATGAGGAAGGGCCGCACACCGACGCGCGACACTGACACGCGCAGCCTGCTGCGCACCAGTCACACTGTTCTGTACTGGCAGTGGCAGTCCTCAATTTCTGTACAGTGTTCTTGTACTGTCCAATTACAGTGTCTTGCTTTTGATGGCGATAGCCATCAGCACTATCAATGGCTGCAATTTGTTTTTACCACTGATCAAGCACTTGTTTAAACACTAAAACAAAGACCACCCTTCACTTAATTTAGGAAGTAATCAGAGAAGGATAAAGGGGAAAAATGTACTTCCACTGTTTAAAACTTTGATTTTCATCCACCTGTAATTAGCAATGGCTCTCCAAAATGTCCAGTTACTTCTGTATCCCTGAACACAGGATTCACATTCCATCACTACAACAGTAAGAACGTTCTATTTTAGACTGAACGGACACATGAGGAGGACTGAACGGGGGAGTGAGGTCACCTTGAGGAACTCGGTGACGCAGTCCGTGAGCTGCTTGTGCCCCTGGATGTTGAGCTCCAGCTCGTAGAAGCGGGATGGAAGTGATGATGCACGGCCACACTGGTTACACCTGCATCGCACCAGGGAGAAGTCCATTCAGTTCAGAAGTTTGGGAGGGTGAGGTTTTGTGAAACCCAGAATGGGCAGTGCTGTCAATGACTCACTGGTTCCAACCAATCATTATGCTTTGCTGTGGATAGCAAGGTTAATTCGTACCGGTCAGTCACTGATCGGATATGGCATCCCCCGTCACTACAATTTAGTGTCATGAGTACAGTATACAGAGCAAAATAATCCATGAAAGCAGTTGAACTTCCCTTAAAAAGCACATTCAAGGGGACGACAAAAAAAATAGGAATCAATATTAGGGGACGTCAAAAAGTAACCAGTTTGGGCCTCCCGCGTGGTCCAGTGGTTACAACGTCCGACGCTGGCCACGGAGACCGGGGTTCAATTCCCCGTCTCGCCAAGTGTCGGCTCTGGCCGGGAGGAGTGCCACCAGGGGCGGCGATTGGCTGTCCGCCCCAGGGAGGGGAGGGGAGGCGTGACGTTCTCTGCATAGAGTGGCCCTGTAGTACCGGGTTATGGTCGACGGCCTGCGGGTGCCGTCTCGTAAGAGGCGTCACTTCGCTTCGTCACTACCGGTCGCAGGACTACGGCAGCGAACTCACATTACTAGGGAAGGATTGACGTAAAAATAGCGGGTCTAATTGGCTACCAAATTGGGAGAAAATCAGAAAACAAATTTAAAAAAATAAAAAAATAAAAAAATAAAAAAAGTAACCAGTTTAGCACTTGATCTGTAAAGGTTAGACTAGATTAAATGTAACAAAAAACAACATGTTTCTTGGGAACTCTAGGAGGCAAGTATGCCCTTCTGGGCAACTAAGGAGATATATTTGCAATTTGTGCATTCTATTATTCAATTCAAGCTTTATAATTTCAATAGGATTTAATTCAAATTCAATATGTGGTGGTACTAATATCGCTCCATAAATACTGACATTTCATAAAATCAGATTACACTGAAATATGTACTGACCTACAATTAAAACTTTGCAAAAATGTCCAAAAAGAAGCCACAAGAAGCACAAACTATAACCATTGTTTAACATTCATGAATTCATCCCACACATGTAGATATGTGATATTTGATTATTTGTAAACCAGTGGCAAGCCTTTAGTTACAAAAGCCTTTAGTTATTGACACCAAGAGGAACTTTCATGAATTAGTTTTTCCTTCATCACTTCCAATTTAGTGAACAATTGTACCCTCTTCTAGTTCAACTTCCCTCCCCTCTCATGCTACGTGTTCACCATCGCAACTCTGTGTACCAACTCAATTGTTAGCTACTAGCTCGATGAACTGTGCCCTATGAACTATGACTATGACAGCTCCGCCCCCATTCGCTAATCAACCAATCAATTATGTGCAACATCTACGTGAACAGTTGCGCTGCGGTCGTCAGTTTGACTGCGTAGGTTGCAAAGGTTGCGTTGATGTTGCAGAGCCCTGGTTGTGTTGCTGGCATGCTGTTGTCCTTCGAGCATGTAAAGGCCTTAACTCCAACACACACAGAGCCACTTACATTTGGGAAACTCATGCAGGCTTCCCTCCCCCCTTCCCCTGGGGTCAGATAGCCAATCGTCGCCCTCGAACAGGACTCCCGGCCAGAGCCGGGCTGACTGCAGTGGGCAACCTGCACTTAGATCAAGTGCCTTCGCCGGTTAAGCTACTCAGGGGTCCATGCATTTTCAATCTAAATTAATCATGGTGATATCAGAATATACATTTGAAAAAAACTAAGTCATTTGAAAGAGTTTATTTTGTATACACAAAAACCTGAGCTAACGTTTAGCTCATTTTCATCAGTGTAAAAAGTGGAGAAACTCTGCAGAGGCACAATGGCACACAAAGTAAGACTCACACGGTGACGTATGCAATC
Organism: Aldrovandia affinis; assembly: GCA_029706075.1. Lineage (NCBI taxonomy): Eukaryota > Metazoa > Chordata > Actinopteri > Notacanthiformes > Halosauridae > Aldrovandia > Aldrovandia affinis. The sequence continues at coordinate 2,063,963 of JAINUG010000020.1, read as the reverse complement.
TGGCCACAGAACTGCTGCTGGATAACATTGTGCAGGCTTGGGTTCTTCTGTTTAGAAAGTGTATCTTCTAACAAGGACAGGAAGAGTTTGGAGAATTCCTGAGCGTCCTACAGGAACAAAAAAAGATACATTTTAGTACTTTTGTGTGGGAAAAATGTGTGTAGCAGCAGAAAAATAAATCATTGTAATTGTGTTCAAGCTACAGGCTGACAAGGTGGATGGAGAAAAGGTGGATGAAGTTTCAATCACTTATCCACAGCCTTTTGAACATAGGAATTCAATGTTCAAATTCCCTTCACCCACATGTACAGTACACTGAAAACTGAAAAATTGGTTGTGCTCCCCATCGATAGAAAATCTGAAATAATTGATCTTTTGGAGAAGGTAGTGACCAGAGGCAAGATATCTCAGGATTTCAGCATAGGAAAGGCTACTGTGACTGACATAAAAACATAAAATATAAAAATAACAGTGCTGAACACTGAAGGATAGGATAAACTTTGCACTCCTAAATAACATATTGTTGTCATTAGCAAAATTGAGCTAAGTTGAGAACGTTAAATAGAGAAAGTTATGAAATTGTAATGTTATCCTTTGTTTGATAACTCTAGGCCAACTTTTCAAAATGTTTTCAAAATACAGGTAACTGTCAAAATAAAGGGAACACCAACATAAAGTGTTAGGACTCCATGAGCCACCAGACCAACTTCAATGCACATTGGCATAGATTCTAAAAGTGTCTGGAACTCTGTTGGAGGGATGCAACATCATTCTTCCACAAGAAATTCCATCATTTAGTGTTTTGTTTATGGAAAACACTGTTTCAGGCACCACTGGAGAATCTCACTTAAGTGGTCAATTGGGTTGAAATCTGGTGACTGAGATGGCCATGACATATGGGTGACCACTTGTGCTCTGTGGACAGGGGCATCGTCATTCTGGAAGAGACCACTCCCATGAGGATAGAAATGCTTCACCACAGGATGAAGGATATTATCACTCAGAATGGCTTTGCACTTATTGGCGCTTACTTTACCCTTTAAGGGGTTGAGTGGACCTAAACTATGCCAGGAAAATGCACCCCGCACCATAACAGAGCCGGCCGGAACCTTTCACCACGGGAAACAAGCACCCTGTAAGTTTATTTTCCCGGGCGCCACAAATGCACTAGTCCGCTTGTTGAGAACAGGGCGAAGCATGACTCATCTGACCAGATAACTTTTTGCCACTGCTCAGGAGACCACTGCCTGTGTTCTTTGGACCACTTTACTCACAAATGTGCTTTGATAGATGACATACAGTGATACATAAATATGTATATTACATGTCCAATATCACTCATTGTAAAACCCTGCAAGAATTGATGAATGTTTTGTACAGTGGTAAAGCCCTGCTTGTGAATGTGTTATGAACGCTTTATTAAGGTCTAAATCGGGTTACACAGCGCACAGTGTGAACTCTTGGTGAATTAATTGCTTTAAGAAACTGTGGTGACCGCTTCACATGGAATCATACCTGCTGCTGTCCAGTATCCAGCCCCAATGCCTTCACTAGACCCGAAGGGTCGATGTATCGTCTGTTGCTGTTCTGCAGCAATGCAAACAGGTACTGCAGGTGTTCACATATGGTCTGGGGTTCATAGTCTGCAGGTGGAAAATAACTGAACTTTTATTATTCACTTTTTTAAATATTTACAACAAAAATAACCAGAACAAAGCTGACAACCACAAGAGGGCAAGATCGTACACAAAAGGGAGAGGACAGATAGAGGGACAATGACAATGACAGCACAATTAAAACCTTGCTAATAAGGTTGACAAAGAAGCGTACAGCATCCAACCAACTGTTCAAACTAACACATGTTGTCATGTATAACCTCACCATTGACCGCTCTAGAACAAATATTTTTAAAATATATATTAGTACAATTAATTGATTAATTATACTATAAGAATATTTTTTTAATTTATAGTAAGAAGGAAGCTTTCTGTGCTCGTGGTGAGCTTTGCGGCTTTCCCTCCCGCCTCCCCCGAACGGGGCTCCCGATAAGATAGCCTATATTAATCCCGGGGGAATTTGGTTTGTCACAGCAGCAATGATAGTCAGAACTGGGCCGGCACAGCTGGGGATCTAACCCCGGTTGCAGTAGGCAACCTGCACTCCGGGCGAGTGTCTTTACCGGTTGTGCCAACCGGGGCCAGTCCTTCAGGACTGATTTGTTGGAAGAAGTCAAGCCTGCCAATACAAGATAGAAACAGCCCGTGCCAAGGGGACATGTCCCCACATACAGCAGCCAGTGAAAAAACTTCTAGTACAAACTTCCAAAAAGCCATAACAGAGCCATTCCCAGAATATACACAAAGGTAACCAACACAACCCAAGAGCACCTACCACAAATCCTATCATCAGAAAATGTAATTTTAAAGTGACAATAGGTTGTTTACAGCCACGTGTGCTGCCACGCACTCCCTCAGTTGGTGGTCAAGAAGTGAAATCATAGAAGGAGGCAACAAGTAATACTCGGTTTATGTAAACAGTTCAGAAGCCAATGTTCAAGAGAGATATAAACTCTTAAAGTTTGATAAAAAAATGTAATGGAAGGGATCCGTATTGTATGAAAAGGAATGATTTCTCACAATAAATTTAAGATTTGCCCGCTGTCGAGTGTGGATGTAGCTAACTATTCGTTCTACAGACGTCGTTTTTCTCAATCCACCACAAAATATCGAAGCACCATTTTGGTTTTTTGGCTTATTTGGCCTCATTTATCAATAATTTTGTAAATATGCACGTAAGTTTGCCCATAAAATTATACAACAGTCGTAAATTGGAAGCACGTTCACGGCCCCTTAATGAACATAATGGAACCGCCTCCAAAATACTATACATGGCAAAGCAGGAAACCCACAAAGATGATCCTCAGGTGAGAAATGGTGTCAAAGAGGCAGAAGAAGAAGAATTTCTCAGATGCAGAGGTGGAGGTAATACTAGATACTGTTCAACAGAAGAAAAATGTATTATTCAGTAGCAGAAGCAGTGGGGTTTCTGCTCCACAAAAGGTCCAAATTGGGCAAGAAGTCACAAGACAAGTTAATAGCGTTTCATCTGTTGAACGAAATGTGTCGGTGAATGGAGCTTTAATGCGCACACGGGTACAATCTATGGCACCGATCGTATTAGGAAGGCCGGCCAGATTGAAAAAGGCCTGTTTGACACCAATTTGGCTCTGCGCACTATAGGGAAATCGAATATACTCCGGGGCTGGTTTAACAATAGAATGAAGCACACCGGGCAGTATGTGGCTCATGGAGGGTTTGGATATTCCAGAATGGTCGCCAATCTCCCTTTGGAAAGTGCACGTGGCCAAAAAGCCAAGCACTGACAGCACTTGGCATAAGATCTTGTTGTTTGCCTTGTTAAGTCTGGCTCTAAGATGTTGCACAGCCTCAATAGAAGGGTTCAAGAGAATCGGAACCAGCTCATGAGCCACTCGTCATCTTCGGCAAAAAAAAAATCCGACCGGTCCCTGAAAATGCGATCTCGCCCGAAGCGCAAGGTCCGCCATTGCAAGCTTGGACTTTACAGTATTTTGGCCCTTTCTCATCAATTAATTATTTAAAAAAACAAAACTGCAATTATGAAATCATAATAACTATTTGTAATGATATTACTCATTTCAGAATTTTTTGTTTTACTTAATTAAAATAGTATTCGCAATCAATTTATGTTTCGGGAGTTATTTACCAAGAAATCAAGAACATTTGGTACCAAAAGAACACTTAGGATATGAGAATGACAGTTTAAGCATTGCTATAGTTAACTCGTACTTTACGCGGTCCGAAGAAAGCTTTTTCCAAAACAACAGTGCAGGATCTCCATGCAAATTTTGAGTGCGTAAATGTGTTCAGGGTTGAGGATTCAATGTAATTTTGGAGTCGCTATTCAAGAGAGAGAGCTGAAAATTCACAAAGAGTAAGTAAATCTTATGAGAATTCTCGTGTATTTTTTTCGGAGAGAAATTTGGTTTATATAAATTTAAAATTTATGGATTTCTGTTTCATGTGAGTATATTAATAAACAGCGTTACATAATGTGTCTTGTTGTATTTTGCTTTCTCAACATCCATATTCTCTAATCGTGAGCTATATTCTTAGTACAACAGCTATTGTATGGAATTCAGTCAATTTGAAGATATTTGATACATTCTTTGAAACAGCGAGTAAAAGTCTTGTTGCTGAGTCGATTGCATGTTACGCGTTACTAAGGAATTTGGCGCAAACGAACAAAAACTAAAATCGCTAAAAAAAAATACACGTTCACTTTATCCTTATGATACTTGGCATAATAGTAGATTAGCTACATAGTAATTTATGTGGAAAGTATCAATTTGATTGCCATTTTCTTTAGTACATGTTTTGGCCAATTTATACACTGGATACGTCTTGTACCCCTGGATCATGCAACTGAAAAGACGAACTGCGGAGTTTACACACACTCTGTTTCCCAAATAACATACTAATCGCAATAAATGTTAAAAGCATGGAGCTGCTTGCTCAAAACAAGTTACACCGATAGGGGCATTTTCAGCATTTATGAATTTATTATAAAGAACAAAAACAAGACCCTGAGTGGAATCAGAAGCGGTGAGAGATTCAATGTGAATATGAGTCTGTAATGAACAGTTTCAGGGAACTCCGAAGCTCAAAGGACAGAGCTAATGACTAAGTTGACAACTAATCTTAGATCATAAGACAATTTCTTCTTTCCATGAACAAACAGAAGAGTGAAATGAATGTCCATGCACTCAATAGGGTTTACTTTGTGGGGAACTTTGGCATGACAGGTAAAAACAGGAGCAGAGAGAAAAAACATGAAGAAATGTAGTAGTATTATTGTAGTAAATAAATATAAAGTATAAATGTAGTTTGTCATTATTAGGGAAACTAAAGACAGTTAAACACTTTCCTGTGCTCCAAAGTAACTGTATTGTCTTTGTAACTTTATTTTTCATTGAAAATATCTTTTAAAAGATGACAATAAATAAGTAGGCTAAATAGACACTAAATACACTGATGAAGGCAGCGCTTGAGGCCGAAATGTTGGTTATTCGTCATTTCAAAAAGGTTCAACCGGAGTGGTTGGACTTTCCTTATTTTCCCTTATTATTAGTTAACTGGCAAATCCGTATCTCATCAATACTGTTTGTGTAAAATGGATTTGTTTAACAGTGATAAAGAAATTGACACAGAAAGAAATATACACTGCCCGTCCAAAAAAAAAAGTCACACACTCTAATATTTCGTTGGACCGCCTTTAGCTTTGATTACGGCACGCATTCGCCGTGGCATCATTTCGATAAGCTTCTGCAATGTCACAACATTTATTTCCGTCCAGAGTTGCATTAATTTTTCGCCAAGATCTTGTATTGATGATGGGAGTCGGACCGCTGCGCGAAGTCTTCTCCAGCACATCCCAAAGATTCTTAATGGGGTTAAGGTCTGGACTCTGTGGTGGCCAATCCATGTTTGAAAATGATGTCTCATGCTCCCTGAACCACTCTTTCACAATTTGAGCCCGATGAATCGTGGCATTGTCATCTTGGAATATGCCCGTGCCATGAGGGAAGAAAAAATCCATTGATGGAAAAACCTGGTCATTCAGTATATTCAGGTAGTCAGCTGACCTCATTGCTGAACCTAGACCTGACCAACTGCAGCAACCCAAAATCATAACACTGCCCCCACAGGCTTGTACGGTAGGCACTAGGCATGATGGGTGCATCACTTCATCTGCCTCTCTTCTTATCCTGATGCGCCCATCACTCTGGAACAGGGAAGATCTGAACTCATCAGACCACATGACCTTCTTCCATTGCTCCAGAGTCCAATCTTTATGCTCCCTAGCAAATTGAAGCCTTTTTTTCCGATTAGCCTCACTGACAAGTGGTTTTCTTAAGGCTACACAGCTGTTTAGTCCCAATCCCTTGAGTTCCCTTCGCATTGTGCGTGTGGAAATGCTCTTACTTTCACTATTAAACATAGCCGTGAGTTCTACTGTTGATTTTTTCCGATATGATTTCACCAAACGTTTAAGTGATCGCCGATCACGATCATTCAAGATTTTTTTCCGACCACATTTCTTCCTCGAAGATGACGGTTCACCACTATCCTTCCAGGTTTTAATAATGCGTTGGACAGTTCTTAACACAATTTTAGTAGTTTCAGCAATCTCCTTAGTTGTTTTCTTTGCTTGATGCAGGCCAATAATTTGACCCTTCTGAAACAGATTAACATCTTTTCCACGACCACAGGATATGTCTTCCGACATGGTTGTTTAAGAAATGAGAAGCTAATCACTGCATCAGTTAGGGTTAAATAACTTGTTGCCAGCTAAAACATATTAATCACTGCAGTAATTATCCAATGGAAGGCTCTTACCTATTTGCTTAGTTAAATCCAGGTGGTGACTTTTTTTTTGGCCAGGCAGTGTAGTTTAATGCTGTGCTTGGGTGAGAGTGGTGATGCTGACCTGATTCCAGATTGTGCTCCTGTGCCCGGGAATTCTGACAGAGGTACAGGGTTTGCCGCAGCTCCAGGTTGTGAAACCAGACCTGTAGGAATGTGTTCACGTAACATGTAGCTCCCAGATTTGTCAGGCCTACAAATGTGTTCTGGGGAAAGAGATGTCTGGGTCACTGGGTACATTCTTCAACATTTGTATTTAAGTTTCACAAAAATTCGGAATACTTTCTGAGACGCTGTGGCAACATACTGCAAGGGTAAACGCGGTACACTGAGTTGTCCCGGAAAAAGACACATTGAGAGCGGCACTTTGAATATTAAATCATAAATCTTGACAAATTGTTACCCACATATTTAACATATGCCTGTAAAACACCTCACAAATGAGCCATTACACTCTTACATAAGGTACCTTCTCTCGCCTTTCAGAATTTGGGTCATCAATGTTGTGGAAGGCATTTTCGTCTATTTCTCCTAACCAGGTGTGCTCTCCAATGCCAACAAGACAGTTGGGGTTTCCTTTACAATTCCTTCTGGAGAAAGATGGATAAAATTGTGCATTTACCAGGACAGTGTTTTGACTCCAATTACTTGGACATACTCTTCTATAACAACATTGTTTAATCTAAATTATTTACTTCACCTACTAATCTTACTGTAACTACATTCAGACAACAATTAATACAGTATAATCATTCTAATGATATTGCAAATGGATAGTAGGAAAGATCTGGAAGACCTTGTAGATTCTTAGAGCTCTTCTTTTTCAAGCCCTGTGTGAAATTAGTAAGACATCCAGGTACTGCATTCTGACCACATAAAATAGCCTAGATGTATATCGCAATATGATTTACTGTGAAGTTATGAAGGCAAAAAAAGTCAAATCAACACTTGCTTTTGCTCATTTCCAATTAGTCTATATACAAGAGAAGTAATCATTCAAAACAAATAAACTTATATAGTAGCTTACTAAACTAGTTGGAACATTCAGGCATGTTGACAATGCTATCTATCAAACTAGCAATATACACTGCTCTATACAACAGTGCAGAAACCTAAGCTCGTAGCTAAATAGCTGGCTATATTAGTCTCAAAACAAATATGATTTTACCTGCATGCTCCTCTCTTGCACGCCGGTACTCTGATGCGGTATGCGATTTCTATATGTTCGTCCTTAACATCCTCCGGTCTCACCGTCTCGACCCAGCGCCAGGCGGCTCTCTCAAGCTGCAGTCGAGGGGCCATTCTATGGAAACAACACCCCACTAACCTTGAGATTCATAGCGTGGAGACCGCGGATTCACCGGCCTAGTCTCTACTTTAATATATATCTGGCCAGCTAGCTGCAGAGCTGACTGTTTCTAGTTAGCCAACATTCGCTTGCTAACGTCAGCGTGCTAGCTAGCTATCTAGCGGCATATTTTAGCTCGCTAGCCAACGTTAATGCGAGAACTGGTGGTTAGTCGGCTGGCTAGATACCCTTTAAAGGTAATGCAAATAACATATAGCTAGCTAGTTGTCTAACGTCGCTAGCTAGCGAGTACCATTTCCGTAAAACGGAGCGCCTGCTATCAAGACAGATGGCTAACGTTAGCTGTGAAAAATAGCTAGATAACGTTAGCGTCATGGTGATCTCTTAGGTTGCACTTACGTTGGCTAGATATAGCTCACTCAGCTAGTTACAATAAGAGAACTACATTGCATTGCTAATGTGGTAGCGTGCAAGCCCACTCGAAACACACCCCCCCCCCCAAAAAAAAAAAAAAAAAAAAACCAGAATCTAAACTTTAGACACGGAGATCATACTAACAATTGACTAGAAAGACCAATCTAATCTGAGGCACAAATACGTGCAACGCAGTTGTTAGCTAACACAAGCTACCTATATCACATATTCAGCTATTATTAGCTAGCAAGCTAACGTTACCTACATGCATTCAATATAGACTGAAACGTACAACTATTATTTACCAAGCCAGATATACGAATCGACGAGCAATTTCTAACAAAACAACACTGATCGTTTTAAGAAGATAGCTAGATACACATCTTGACATGTAGCTAGCTAACGTTACTGAAGCATTTCAATTTAGAAAATTAGATTAGCTACGAAGCTAGCTAACTTGCTATTTCCCTATTTATTTAAAAAAAAAGAAGCTTTTGTGTTTACCATGAACGTCTGATTAGGCGGTTTTGGCATACATAAATGTTCCCATAATATTCACAGTTTTTATTTAGCGCCCGTACGTCAGTTTTTTTTTCAAATAGGGATATATTTTCCTCCTTCACTTTCAAACTTGTTTGGGGGGGCCGAAATACTTACGTACGACGTACGTTTCCAGTGACGTGCTTCGTCATGGACGTCCGATTGAACGGCTGCATTTGTTTGAGGTTAAAAAAAATTGTTTGAGGTTATTAGTGTTAGCAAATACTGTTTATTGTGGCCATCTCGTCACGCATATTCCACGTAAGCCATTAACAACTGACCTTCTCAGTGTCCACACTCTCATTGTGCTACCAGCACAGCTCACTAAACTATCACCAGCACACAAGTTTAAATAACGGTATTTAAATAACTGTTAGGCAAAATAGACATTGTATTCTGATTTGATTATGAATAAAGCAATAATTATTGACCACAAAACTTTCAACAAAAAAACGTAATGCTAGATACTTTATCTCAGAACTGTACAGGACCACTTTGCCATACCTCAGGAGATGAAGATACTGGTAGACTTGACCCAAGACTAGTACCGTAAGGTTAAGTCTGACACGTGAGGCTACGATACTGGTAGCTGCATAGGTATATGTATTTGGACTGTGCTTTCCTCCCAGGCCTCTCTTACAAACAGACTTACCTATCAGCTAATATGACAGGACTGTGATAAATAGGTCACAAGATGGTTGCATAAAATCCAGCCAACTCCAGTGGAGTATATTCAAATTGTATGGTACCGAAGCACACAAGTGCAGATATCCCAAAGCAGGCCTTCAAACTGCTAGGTTCAACACATCAGCACACGGTTCTTAAATGTTGTCCAGCAGAGGACGCCAAATGAACATACCTACCAATCACACTTCAATTCACACACTAGTCGGACATTGTTTAATACAATTCGAGTGAGAAATTGTTTAGACCGAATTTCTCTCTTATATGTATCTATATTGATTTGTAAGCAGTAGCCAAGAACGATTAACCTCTTTCATGTCATATGAAATATCTTTATCTATTATTAAATATTCTATCTATGCATATAGGCCTAATCTGCATTAATTTAGGCTAAGTGCTACCATTTTGCCTTTTGTAGAAATACTCATCATTGTAGTTGTTCAAAATAAAGTAGCCTACAACTACACACATGTTCAATACACAAATTACCCATATTTTGTATTGTAGCGGTTTCTGCTAATTTGCATAGTTCCCGTCAGCGTTACATACACGATTATTTGTACATGTACAAAATATAATCATATTTTTGTTGTCACTGATGTGCATTTTGAGTCAATTGACACATGATAGTAACATTTACGATCATATGTTGAATCTTCAACAACTTTTAACGTGTTCTAGTGGTCGTTAAATTCTTCCCTCCGAACAGATTTGGAGGACCCATGTTAAATCTCAGCGCACGTCCGTTAGCTCAAAGATATTGGGGGCCGCAGTTCAGTTATTTTGACTGAATGATGGAGTTTAATTTAGACAAAAAACGTTTTTATTATTAGGCTACAAACTGTAGCGTATGAAATAAAACGTTGTGATTCACAAAATTGAAACTCTCAAAAGAATGTCAATAGGATACAAGAACGATAGAGAATTTGATTTCTGGATTAACGGTTTATTGTCTACAATAGACGAAACATTCACCCTTCTCAACTTGAACATGTTGTATTTGGCTATGTAGACATCTAGCCTATCATCAAAACAATATTTCATTACCAAAACAGCCCATTTATCCAGTGTGGATAAGGCCTAGGTGAATGTATTATACATGGTGGCCAACACTGCTGCCTTTTTGTGTTCAGAAAGTACAAAACATGTTAATGGTGTCACAGCAACACGAGATTATTATTTGTGGTTAACATCTATACGAAATATACGAAGGGTATATTGTTAGGTTTGCTTTTGTCTATTTGGTTGCCATGGGATAGATCTATAGGCTATTACAGTAATGGCTTTATTTTGCTCTTAGGAACGCAGCTTGGCGAGGTCGTCCGAACATTCCAGTCATGAATTTGTGTTGTTATATCGAGAAATCTTTGGGAATTTGTAGAATCGGGAATGGTGAAGTCGAAGAGTCCTTACGTTTAATAGCCCAGATGCTTTGATTGTTCTCAAGACGGTTTTATAGGGTAGCCTACCTCCTTGATTGTTCTATTGCTCTCTTGTGTTGGACATGCAAAGTAAATTATTCTACCATGGCATGGTATACCATGACGAACTTTTTAAAACGAAAAATCTATAACAGATGGTGAATTTAGTCATGGTAATTTGTGCATTTCCACGTCCCTTTCCTGCTATGTACTGGATAAAGGACAGGGGCGGGTTTGGGAGGGGGCTCCAACCCGGTAGCTCCTTTTGACCCATTAAATTGGAGGCGTTGTCATGGAAATCCTTGGACACACATAGATTAAACAAAGAGATGCTTCACAGGCACAAAAGCCACGATGATGAAGAGTGATTCTAAAAAAGGCATCGGAAACATTAAAGGGAAATTTTCCTCAAGCGACCTTCATATAAAAGTGCGCCTTTCTTGTCAGGGCACACCGGCCGCAAAGTGTCTACATAGTATATTTGCGAAATGATTACGTTCTCCATATTGCAGGGCTTCAGAATCAAAAACACTCAACTGCTATTGACCTAAGACTTTGGGCAAGCAATCTCGAGGTTGGGTTACAGAGCGCTCTTTCGGAATAGTCCAGGCACCTTTTGGAATGCCGAAATGGCAAACGCGGAGAACCGTCTACAGAAACTGTCAAAACTGTTTGTTCTACTTAACTTTATGACACTGAAGACCAATGCCATTGAGACAGGTAAGGAGATGGAACATCAGTTTTTGAGATTTACTCCATCGCTTAAACATCCTCTTGCCACTTGTTGCAATTAGCCTGACGCGTTGCGCCTTGTGTGCGTAATTTATTTATTGCTCTTGGTGATCCTGACAGCGACTCGGTGCTTTTGTTTCGACAATAATCTGCCTTTACTTTACCGTAATACAGCGTTTAGATTATTGGTCTGTACTTGATTGATTTTAATTCTTCTAAAATACATTGGAATCGAAACTGAGCACAAAGTTTGATCAAGAAAACGAAGCGCCATTAAGGTAGGCTACTTCTCTAAGAGTAAAGAGGAGGGAAGCTACCGTATGACACATTTAAATATTTTTATAATAATACATTTTTTCCTAAGTGATGCGTTATTTCCTATCAATATTACCTTGATAAATTATAATGCACTACAACTATATAGAATGCACCTTTTTTTTTTACCTTAGGCTATTTAAAAATACTGAATGTTCATCGTAATACATTATTATTTTTGTCATTACAGTTTAGCAATAATTATTGTGCACCAGGCTGAAGCTTTTATTGCTTCATTGAAATGTGTGATATTTACGCTTGACAATAAATATAGCTATCTAAAATATTTAAGTAGGCTAGTTATTTTTTATCAGGGTAGGCGCGTGCCATTTAACTACAATAGTGTAAAGTTTATTTGACGGTATTTATAGCTATATGCGGTGCTCAAACGAAACAGATTTTATTCAAAATGTTGGGTAGGTAGATTACTATTAGACAGAAATAAACAATACAAAGGTTAAGAAAAATACTAATTAGAAGTTGTTTCATTAGATATGTTAAGCACGCCTATGTTAGAGCACATCTTCGAACATGGCATTGGACTAACTAATTTACAAATGCGTTCATATTTCCACTTCGCCAAGAATATGCTATTTGTATAATATAAAAATAAATAGTAATCACTATCACACATTTTCACATTTAAACATGTATTTACGTTTACTGTCTCCGCACCTAATAAACCTATTTGTGTGGAGGTTTGCTCTTATTCATCAGAGCGTGCGCCATATTTGGTCGGTGTTAAACGTTACACTTCTAATCGTGTTCCCATGGATTCCCTAAAGGTTCTTGCAGTGGCACGGACTGGATGTTGGCTCAGAGTGACTCATTGACAACAAAACAACACGATGATCTATGCGAAGCTTCTTTGCCCTTCAAAGGCGCATTCTTTTCTTTTCTACAGTAGCTCTCCTTTCTGTCTGACTGGCTTCTGTCTTGGGCGTATTTACTGGACTCCGGATTCACTACATGATTCGGCACCGTGGTGTTTTGACCAGTAAACCGTTTACTGGGGGACTTCTTGTTTTGTCGTTGACTGAATTTTGGAAAGCCCTGACGAGGAAACATGTTTACTTAAGGTTTGAAGGATGGGTAGACTACGGTTTCCACCAAATACAGGTTTTCCTTGGACACGCCAATAGGGCTGTTCTGAGGGATTTGCTCGTCACCCTTGGAAACGGAGCTAATAAATGTTAAAAGGGGTATAAATCTTCCTATTATTTGGTAGGATCCCAAATGGGGGCATACTGGAGAAAAGTGCAAAGCTCACATTAACACATTCTGAGCTTTTATTATAAGCAAGAATACTGGGTGGCTCTGGCGTTGTATTTGTTTTAATATGCATTTTCTTGAAACAAAAGAATGCATTCTCTTTAATATCAATGACGTATTATTATTTAGTAAAAAAAAGCCTTTAATTGTATTGCCTATTTATAACGTTGTATGTGGAATGACCTACAGTACCAACACTGGAAAAGAAAAGGGGGCACCATGCAGCTGTACAGATGTACTCAAGAGATACATACACATACACATGTAATTTATATTTGCAAAATAGGTTTATTTATGACTTAATGTGAACCTTTGTCCTCTTAGTGAACCTTGTGGACTTCTGTGGCCAAACCATCCGAGGCGATGGTATGATCGTGAACTCCCACCAGGAGTCCCGGAAGTACTACTTTGTCACCATGGGGACAGACTGCCACTTCACAATGCAGGCCGCCTCCCCCAGGGACAAAGTGCAGTTCCAATTTCGCTTCTTCCTGGTCTACAGCCTTCTGCGGGTTTCCCCCCTCAGCGAGCCCCTCCTGAGCCCCACTCCGCTGGTCCCAGAGGCCTCACGGAGCCTCTCCCTTTCAGGTCCCACCAACTCTGTGGCCCGCCCAGAGCCAACGCCTGTGGATGGGGAAGTGGACCCCTGCCATGCCGGCTCTTACATCCAGTTCTATGACGGAAAGGACAAGTCGTCACCTCCCATTGGGCCACCACTGTGTGGGAAGACCCTTCCCAGGCCTGTCCTGTCCACAGGGAACTATCTGACCGTACAACTGATGACCAGGGGGACACAGCCAAGGGTGGACTTTGTGGGGGATTTCACATCTTTTAGACTTGGTGAGGGATTAGGACTTTTCTTACCCTTCAAAGAGCTATGGCTTTTCAAATGTAACAGTATTGCATGATTAACACTATAAAATTAAAACAATTGTTTTAAAATGCTGCGCTATAGTTATGTTTACAGTTTTTCTTTGTAAGTCAGTCTAAGATCATACATGTAACGTAAATGTAATGTACAGCTCTAATTCTGGCCACTGACACCACTTTTGTTTGCTGTATGTTCTTTCCCACTGAAGGCTTCAACCAGTCAGAATGCAGCAGTGAACCATATTTTACATGCCAAAATGGGAAGTGCATTCCTACAAGTCTGGTGTGTGATGACAAAGGAATAGATAACTGTGGTGATGGCAGTGACCAGGCAGATCAATTGCCTGCAGATTGCAAAGGTATGTCAGGACCATCAGACTTATATTACACATTATATAAATGTACAGCATTAGCAAAAGTAGGCATTGGAATGGTTCGCTATTGGACCAAACAACGTGTTGCACTCTAACCTTTGTTAAAATATATTATATGTCCTCACTGTATTTGGTATTGCACTTGATTGATTGTTAAAGATGGATGAACCCTGCCTTAAATGATTAAAAAACACAATGGGTTTTTGCATAGGTCTGCAAATTAATATAATTCACGTTAAGTGCATCTCTAAGAACAGGTTGTATCACTATAAAACATTTTTTGGGGAAATGACCCGAGGTGCAATTTGAGATCTGTTTCTATATATATAATGGAGAGCACTTGGAGTGCTGTCAGTTGAAACAGAGTTTTTAACACACTTAAATGTTTGCTCTTTAAGGCCAGCACTCCACAGCAAGGGCCAGGCAACCAGGGGTGACACCACCTTCACCCATCTTACACCCTCCCACTTTAGCTCTATCTACCAATAGGAGCTGTGGGACTCCAGACACTGCAGCCAACCCAGACTCTGTATCAGGTGAGCCTCAGTTTCTCAGCTGCTAGGATATGATAGAAGATTATGAAGAAAGTTGAACCACTCGCAGATATAGTATCAGGATATGGTAGAAAAACACATACTGAAAGGACATACTGTAAATGTTGCATTCATGTAAGATCTGTGTTTGTATTACGGTTGTCTGTTGTAGTAAATAAGCCTATTGCCTTTGCAACAGATAATAAGATATTGAAATAGGAAAGTGTGGTGGGCGTCGGTCTCGGCAAAAGGGGAGTGGCAGGGTTGCCTTTGTTTTGCCACAGCATGGCTCTGGAGGCCTTTGGAGCAGTGTAACTTTCTGTGAACTGTTGCCCAGAAGGTTGTTCCAAAGGCCATAATTGATCATTGGTTAATTGGTGTTACTTGGTGTAAATGGTAAGTGATTATTCACTTAATGATTTGCGTTGAGTGGGTGTGGTTTGTCAATTGTCCTGTGCTAATTGTGATTAGGTGTGTGAACGACAGACGTGTGATTGCCTCATGAGTTCCACCTGAGCTGGGCAGAAAGTAAGCCTATTTAAGAGTAGGTGGGACAAGTGAGGAACCAGTTGTTAGTATTGTCGTTCACGTGTGTGTGTGTGTGTGTGTGCGCGCACAAGTATTGTGTTGTGTTAGAGTGTGGGTCTTGTCGTTTAATGTAAGTGGGTTTCCACGTCGGAGGATGGGGAGTCTGTGTTGAGATCTGTGTGCGTTTGTTAAAAGTGACTTCCTGTGTGGATGGGAAAGAAAGCGAGAGGGTACACTGAAATTGTATCTATGCCTCTCTCTCTGTCTGTGATTGTGAAGAGAGAGAGGGCACACTGAAATAGTGTCTGTGCCTCTCTCTCTGTGTGATTGTGAAGAGAACTCGGATTGAAAAGTTAGAGTGTCTCTGTGTGCATGAGTTAGGAAGCACTTGAAAAGCCACCAAATATGTGTGTGCCTGTCTAAGTTAAAGAGGGAATCCGGATGAAGAAGGCACGGTGTCCTGTTAAATGTGAATGTGTGGAGGCGGTGTGGAAAGCCGCTGAGTGCCATGTTGTTTGTTCCTCGGAAGGGGAATCCCATCTCGGAGGAGGTAGGCTTTAATTTAGTTTTGTTCATTTAGTTATATTAGTTTGCTGTTTTTGCCCCGAAAGCTTTGTGATGAGTAGGGTGAAGACTCTGTGTTTTTGTTTAATTTATTTAACCTGCTCTCCCACTGTTTTTCTCTCCCATGTCTGGGAGAGAGACGGTAAAATAAGATCTGGTCCGGGGACCGGCAAACTCCACTCCTCTGCCACTCCTTACCATCTGCTGCTCGGCTCACATCCGGGGATTTGTCACGTGGCATGTGACAGAAAGGATCAAATGTTCTAACTTTTTGAAGCAACAGCTTGATCATCATACTTGTTGAAAGAAATTGTCCCATTGCTGCAACATTCCCAATCGATTTGGGAGAGTGCACACTAGAATGCATGTGCTCCAAAATACCGCAGCTTTTTTTCTCTGCTGTCCACTAGCTGAGCAATGCAGTAATTATTATTATTATTCATACTACTACTACTACTACTAATAATAATAATAATAATAATAATGATAATCGAATTAAGCAATGCTATGGCCAGTGATGTGCCTCCATGCATGATTGCTGGCAATAGCCTGCACGGGCACAGTTAGGATTAAATTCAAGGGCTAGTGCCTTATGTGATTTTTGAAGTACTAGGCACTAAGTTCTTCAAAATCTTCAAAATGTATCATGCCAGGTTCTGTGAAAGATTTAAAAGAGTGTCAGTTATCACACTTTAAAATTAGGTGTATTTCTCTGGCAATAACTTCTGCCAAGAGAATACTTTGAGGGGCGACAGTGGCTCAGTAATTAGCGACATGGGCAGGCAACTGAAGGGTTGCTGGTTCAAATCCCAGGAAGGCCAAACGAAAAAACAATGGACTGGAAACTGGAGGTATGCTAGTTCACTTCCTGAGGCACTGCCGAAGTGCCCTTAAGCAAGAAACCCTAACTGCTCCAGGGGCGCCGTACCTTGGCTGACCCTGCGCTTGGACCTAAATAAATGAGTATGAGTTAATATGGTGCCCTTTTCTACAATGGTCATCTACAGATTGATCCATTAACCAGCCATTGAGGTGCTGTATGATCTTTGATGGTATTGGGGTGATTTGTGTATTTGCATATAAAATCATACTTATGAACTTTGAATAAGCTGCCTTGTGGGCCCACCACCTGCAAGGCAAATGATAGGCGTCTGGTGCAATGCCTATTGGGCAGCAGACAGAAGCAGAGTGGGTCTAGACGTGCTGGACCTTGGCAACAGAAACTGTCTCTTGGAATGTGGAATGTCACCTCGCTGGGGGGGAAGGAGCCAGAGCTTGTGCAGGAGGTTTAAATGTACCAACTAGACATAGTTGGCTCACCTCTATGCACAGCATCAGCTCTGGAACCAAACTCCTTGATAGGGGTTGGACTCTCTTCTACTCTGGAGTCACACGGGGGGAGAGGTGCCCGGCAGGGGTGGGGATACTCACCAGCCCCCGACTAGGCGCCACTCAGTTGGAGTTTGTCCCGGTGAACGAGAAGGTTACCTCAATGTGACTTTGGGTCGCAGGGAGGAGCACTCTGACTGTTGTGTGTGCATAGAGTACTGCACCCCACCCACTGCCTTCTTGGAGACAATGGGTGGGGTGCTGTTATTGTACTTCTGTGCTAGTCATGGACTGTTCATAACGAACACCATGTTTGAACACAAGGACACTCATAAGTGTACCGGGTACCAGAGCACGTTAGGCCAAAGGTCAATGATCGACTTTGTAGTTGTTTCATCAGACCTGAGGCCATATGTTCTGGACACTCGGGTGAAGAGAGAAACAGAGCTGTCTACCGATCACCACCTGGTGGTGAGCTGGATCAGATGGCGGGGTAGACTGCCAGACAGACCTGGTAAGCCCAAACATGTGGTGAGGGTTTGCTGGGAATGACTGGTAGAGGACTCTGTCCGGAGCGATTTCAGCTCCCACCTCCGGAGAAGTTTCTCTCACATTCAGGAGGAGGCTTAGGACATGGAGTCCGAATGGATCCAGTTTAAAGCCTCCATTGTGGAAGCAGCTGCTAGGAGCTGTGGCCAGAAGGTGGTTGGTGTCTGTTATGGTGGCAACCTAAGGACCCGCTGGTGGACATCAGCAGTGAGGGAAGCTGAAAAAGGAATCCTTCCGGGCTTGATTGTCACATGGGACTCCCGATTCGGCAGACAGATACAAGCAAGCCAGAAGGACTGCAGCTGCAGTGGTTGCAGAAGCAAAAGCCTCGGCGTGGGAGGAGTTCGGAGAGACAATGGAGAAGGACTTTCAGCTGGCCTCAAAGAGGTTCTGGCAAACCATCTGACAGCTCAGGAGGGGAAAGCAGGACACCTCAACTGGGGATATCATTAGGAGGTGGAAGGAACACTTTGAGGAACTTCTAAACCCAACAAACGCACCCTTGGTGGAGGAGGCAGGGCCGGAGTGTTCTGGGTGGTCAGAGCCCATCTCCTTTGCGGAAGTCACTGAGGTAGTTCAGAAGCTGCACTGTGGCAAAGCGCTAGGAGTAGATGAGATCTGCCCGGAAATGCTGAAGGTCCTGGATGTTGAGGGGCTGTCATAGCTGATACACCTTGTCAATGTTGCGTGGGTGTCGGGAACAGTGCCAGTGGATTAGCAGACAGGGGTGGTGGTTCCCATCTTCAAAAAGGCTGACCAGAGGGTGTGTTCCAACTACCAAGGGATCACACGGCTTAGCCTCCTTGGGAAAGCCTATACCAGGGTGCTGGAAAGGAGGACCCGGCCAATAGTCGAACCTCGGATACGGGAGGAACAATGCGGATTCCGTCCTGGCTGTGGAACAGCGGACCAGCTTTTTACACTCTCACAGATCCTTGAGGGGTTATCGGAATTTGCCACACCAGTCTACATATGTTTTGTGGACTTGGAAAAGGCTTATGACCGTGTGCCCCGAGCAGTTCTGTGGGAGGTACTGTGGGAGTATGGGGTACTGGGACCATTGCTGCATGCCATTTGGTCCTTGTACAACCGGAGTGAGAGTTGTGTTCGCATCTTCGGCATTGAGTCAAGCCTGTTTGCAGTGGGTGTTGGGCTCCACCAAGGGTGTGCCTTGTCTCCTATTCTGTTTGTGTTTTTCATGGACACAAACAGGATATCAAGGCGTAGTAGAGGATTGGAGTATATCTGGTTTGGGGGCATGAGGGTGGCATCTTTGCTTTTTGCGGATGATGTTGTCCTTTTTGCCTCATCAGACTATGATTTCCAGCATGCCCTGAAATGGTTTGCGGCCGAGTGTGACACGGTGGGGATGCGAATCAGCACCTCCAAATCTGAGGGCATGTTTCTCGCCCGGATAAAAGTGGCTTGTACCCTCTGGGTGGGGAGTGAGCAACTGACCCAAGTGGAAGAGTTCAAGTATCTTGGGATCTTATTCACAAGTGAGGGTAAAAGGGAGCGTGAGATTGACAGACAGATGGGGGCAACGTCTGCAGTAAAGCAGGTGTTGCATCGTGGTGAAGAGGCTGCTGAGTCTGAAGGCAAAGCTCTGAATTTACCGGTCAATCCAACCCTCACCTATGGTCATGAGCTTTAGGTAATGACCAAAAGAGTAAGGTCCCGGATACAGATGGCTGAAATGAGGTTCCTCCGCAGGATTGCTGGGCTCAGCCTTAGAGATAGGGTGAGGAGCTCATTGATCTGGGAGGATCTCAGAGTAGAGCCGTTGCTCCTCTGCATTGAGAGGAGTCGGTTGAGGTGGTTCGGGCAACTGGTAAGGGGGCCTCCTGGGTGCCTCCCTCTGGAGGTGTACCGAGCATGGCTAACCTGGAGGAGACCCCAGGGCAGATCCAGGAGCCATCCCAGGAGCCGCTGGAGGGATTACATCTCTCAGCTGACCTGGGAATGCCTTGGAATCCCCCGGGAAGAGCTGGAGGAAGTTGCTAGGGAAAAGGACGCCTGGGCTGCTTTGCTGACTGTTGCTACCGCGACCTTGGCCCGGATAAGCGGCAAGACAATGGATGGATGGATGGATGAACTTTGAATAATTGGTAACTGTATACATAAGCTACCTCTATGATCTCAAGAAATATTATGATCTAAAAGGATAGTCATAACAAATTGTTAATCCCTACTATTTATCCACTTATTTATTGATTGATTGATTGATTTGACTATATATTAATCTATCTATCTATATATAAGAACATAAGAATACATAATGACGGGCCGTTGAGCCCATCTAGGCTTACGATTTCCTAATCTAAAGAGTATCTAGTACTGCATCTAGCCTGGACTTGAATACCCCAAATGTCTCTGCCTCTACTACATGACCTAGCAAGCTCTTCCATGTGTTGATAATTCTCTATGTAAAAAAAATACTTCCTGATATCAGTGCAGAATTTACCTTTAACTAATTTCCACCTGTGCCCTCTTGTTCTGTTAACTGAACTAAACTGGAAAAATAGCTTCTATATCTTTCTTGTAGTGTGGTGCCCAGAACTGCACACAGTACTCAAAATGAGGTCTGAAAAAGGCATTATGTAACATCAATACAACCTCCTTTGATTTATACTCAATACGTTTTGCTATGTATCCCAGCATTCTGTTGGCCTTTTTCACTTCTACAGCACAATGCTTAGATCCTGATAGATGTTGATAGACTTACTCCCAAGTCTCTGTCAAATTGAACACATTCAAAGTTTTCTCCAACATGTTGGCTCTCCTTTAATATACTATTATTTTTCAGAAATTATTCCAACTTGTCCCTAATAATACATTCCAGTATTTTACATGAGATGCAAGTTAAACTAACAGTCCTATAGTTCCCTTAGTCAGTATGGTCCCCCTTCTTTTATATATTGAAATTATATGACCTTCCAGTCATTTGGTATTTCTCCAATGTTTAGGGATTGCATAAAAACATCTGTCTGTGGTTTATACATAATCCCCCCTTATAGTTATGTCTGCTTATGTTCTGTGGATTTGCTTTAATTGGATTTGCCACTTGACTGCCCCCATTTTTCATTTGTTTTTTATTAAATATCCACCTCAAAAGCAATGCAGGCAGAAAGCAACCAAAGCCTGAACCAAAAGTATAAATGAGAATTACAAAGA
This sequence comes from Aldrovandia affinis, assembly GCA_029706075.1. NCBI lineage: Eukaryota > Metazoa > Chordata > Actinopteri > Notacanthiformes > Halosauridae > Aldrovandia > Aldrovandia affinis. The sequence continues at coordinate 2,042,891 of JAINUG010000020.1, read as the reverse complement.
AAAGGGGGGCATAAAACGAATGAGATAGCAAACACAATAAATGTCAGTTGCTGGGCTGCTCGCCATTAGAACGTTGATTGATGGTCAGGGGAAAGGATGACCCTTTAAGTGCACTGCTCTGTTGTTGGTGTGTAGAGACAGTGCAAATGGACACTGTGGTTGGCAGATAGCTGTAGATGGATATTTTGCTTGTGCCAAGTCCATATACACCCCACCGAGACCAAAAAAAAATCCTAAGTTCAATTCAGTTCAATATGAGAGGCTCCAAAACCTGCTCATCTAAAGTCAGTAATTTTCTCAATGTTTGTAAACAACTGCAGATATACACTATGTTACATATTTGCGTACAGGTAACTACCAAAATAAAGGAAACACATGAGTAAATGAAGGTTTCTGGCAATTATGGTGTGGGTGCATTTTCCTAGTATGGTTTAGAGGGCAAGGTAAATGCTAATAAATACAAAGCCATTCTGAGTGATCACCTTCATCCTATGGTGAATCATTTCAAACTGATGGGAGTGGTCTCTTCCAGGATGACAATGCCCCATCCACAGAGTTCAAGTGGTCACTGAATGGTTTGATGAGCATGAAAATTATGAAAAGTATGTATTTAAGTCATAACTGCTCTTAATATGAGCTAAATCGCTAGCTAGCAACTAAAAAAGCTTAATAGGTAAACTCATCAAAGCTAGCTGTAACTATCACAATTGGCTAACAATCAATACATGATATGTTTTATGGTCCTCTTTCATCCTTTATAGTTCACCTCCAGACAAGAGAGCTATCGGCGTATGTTTATGTCACCAACTTAAAAGGGTCTAGCTAAAATAGTAGTTCACTTATTGAGGAAAAAAATGTAGCTACTGTATGTGTTGTCTTTTCTTTTCATTTTCAATTTTTATGTTTAAATAACTGTAATGAATAATTAATTGATTTCCATAGTGCTCTGGAAAACCATTTACCTTTGTACCATAGTCCATGGACCTAAGAATATTTTCAAACGCAGGTGCATATGAGAAGAAACCCACTAAATGCCATGAAGGATAAACTTTCATGCACCTACTTGCAAAAGTTAACATTTTACAGTTGCATGTAGTGTTTTATTCAATGACCTTTTATCTGAGCTTTCTGAATGCTCTGTGCTTGTACCTGTGCTCCCATAATGCACATCCTTTGACTGACACTGGCTGCTTGTGTTTCCCAGACTCCCAGACCTACGTGTCCCTGCTGGCCCTCTACGTTGTGCTGGGGGTGCTGGCGGGGGTGGTGCTGCTGTGCTGGTGCTGCTGGTCCCCAGGTTGGTTTCTGTGGAGGGTCAGTGTCTGCCGCTTCCTGCCCTGCTGCAACTCCGCCTGCGCGTCCTGCCAGCTCTGCACCCGCAGCTGCTCCCACTCCCGCAAGGAGCTCCGCCCGGGCAAGGTCACGCCCCAGGGCACTGCCACAGCCACCACTGTGGCCATGTAGCCCCACCCCTGGAGCGTGGGGAGGTTTTTAATCACCTCCCATATCCGGACTGTTGTCGCCGCGGGTTAAGACCCTGGGTATTTTTGGACATTTTGGAGTTAGGCTGTGTTCTTTGCCAAACGTGAGACTCAATATTTTTTGGTTTTATGCTACCTTTTAGGAGCCCGAGGAGTGTTGATGTAAAGCAGTACAACAGCCTGGACTGTGTTCAATATCAGAATAAGTGAAGAGTTACTGATGAATATAACACATTGCTGTATGTTGCTACTGAGATTGGTGTGGGCCACTAACTGTTAGGATTCAGATTCACTGAAGATCAGCAGGGGAGAAAAGGTGCTTGATAACAGAAGTAGACACCGACGACAGTATACATTTTCTACCACTGTGAGAACGTCTGGTTGAAGGTTCCATCCTTGAGACCATTACGTAAGGCTTGGGAGGGCACCATTGCCCGTGTTTACCCTTTTGTTCCCTCCTGGGTTGTGTGATCACTCTGTACCCTGCACCATCTTCTGAGTAATCTTACAATAATCGGCTTCTTCAGGCTACGAAAGCTTATTTTCTGTTGCCATGTTACACTAAATACACTCTCTTCCCTATCTAATCATGCACACACACACACACACACACACACACACACACACATACACACACATTAGTCTCAAAGCCCAGGCTTTAACAATGTACTTAAATGTCCTCCCCATTGTACTTGCTCCGAATGGGCTCTGAAAAGTCCCTACAATAACGCCTCTCATGTGATAAATTGGATGATGGGCAATATTTCATTGGCAATTCAATATTGTCTTATATTCTTATTACATGCTACCTTTTTATTGATATCGATAAAATGGGTAACAATGGCTCCACAAGTCCAGGTTGAACACAAGAACAGCATCCAAAGCCTTTTTTGCTGGAAAGTAAAAACTTGCTGGTTTTTTTTTCTATTTTCTATTTTCTGCTGTTTTCCTCCCCATCTTGTGTCCAATTATACCATCCTTTTCACATCAATTATCCCACTCCCTCATATATCTTACGAGTTCGCTGCCATAGTCCTGATACCAACAGTGACATGCGGCTGGGCACCGCCTCATCCGAGCCAGAACCCGCCATGCCGTCACCGTAACTCCACAAAACGCGCACAGGGCCACTCCTATACGCAGTGAACTCGCATCGGCTTCCCTCCTCCCACCCTAGGGCGAACAGCTAATCGCCGCCCCCAGTGACACTCCCGGCCATAGCCGATACTGGTGTGGCCGGTGGAAACAAACCCTGGTCGCAGTGTCCAGCATCGAACATTGTAACCGCTAGACCACCCGGGAGGCCAAAAACTTGCTGTTTTGATAAATTATAGCACAGTCCTTGAGAACTGCTGGGAATGACATGTAACACAAAAGCATCTGGTATGTCTATAAAGTCGCCATCAGATGTCTGTATGAAGCCTTAAAGCTAAGAGAATAAGCTTTTGTGTCCTGTGGATCTATTCAAGTCCCTCTGCAAACATTTTCTATGTTACTTGTATATCAGGTGGATGTATCCTTTCAATAATTTTTTGTTGTCAATGCTGAATATGTGAAAAAAGATTGACCAATTTCCAAACTACCTAAAGTACCTACTTGAAAAAGCAGGAAGGTGTTACACTGTGGATTATGTTGTTCTCTTATTTCTGATCTTATCTCTTATTACTCTTATAACTATTCATTGTGCCCCGCCCCACCTGAACCCAAAGACAAATCAGTATGTTAGACAAATATCACACACTGGGTTAACACTAAGTAATGGTGTGTGTTAGTCGCACCTGAAGTCTGTTTTCCGACTGGTTGGATGTAAGGAGAAAATTATTTCTCATGCTTTTAATTTATTGACTGAGAGATTAACAACCTACACAGATGTGTAAGTGTAGCCCACTTATTCACTTACAATATTCCAAAACCTAAAGGACCTGCTTTTACTGTTACAAAATAGGTAATACATATATTTTCTTATGTTTTCTGTGGTGAACAGAGCAAGGTTAATGTTGATTTAAATAGACCCCATTGACATAAAATGGTCCTGAAACCTCCTAAATGTATTAGTAAATATTTATTATATTCATTTACATTATCAAGAACAACTTTTTTATTGACTCATTTATAGTCAGACTTTTTTTTTTTTTTTTTTTTTACTATTTGTAAAAAATCCAAGATGATATAGACAGGATTTCCTGATTGTGTTCTTCTCATGAATTCATACATTTCGATTGTGGTAAGAGCTCTTATGTCTTCATGGAGATTTCGCAGTAGAACAATCTTTGATTATTCTGTATTGGTTGAAGGAAAATCAAATTAAACTGTGCTGAATAAAGTTTGTGCATTGACATGTTGTTAGGAAATGCTTGGCTAATCGGTTAGTGTCACAAGGTGGCAAGGGTGGCCACCCTGCTAGGTGGTGAGTGGATGAAAGACAAACCCAAAATAACTTAATAACGAAGTTAAATCAAATGCTATCGCTTAGGGCAGGGGTCGGCAACCTGCGGCTCCGGAGCCGCATGCGGCTCTTTCAGCCTTATGTTGCGGCTCCGCGTGGCTTGGGAAAATAAATAATAAGTATCCAATTGAATCGGGCGCAAAACTGGGCGCATTTTTTTTTTGGCGTAGCACCCCCCGTTGACAGAAAATCCGAGGGGCGCAATAATTATTTTTCGCGTTGCACCCCCGTCGACAGAAAATGGTGCGGCTCCCAGTGTTTTCTTTTCCGTGGAAACCGGGTCCAAATGGCTCTTTGAGTGTTATGGGTTGCCGACCCCTTTGCCCCTTGACAAAAACCAACACCTCTTACTCCATGCCCAGAAAACTCCAATCAGGCATGGCAGGCTGTGCTTTTATAATGGCCTAATGAAGGCAATGGCTCACAGCGGAGTTGATTGCTCATTAGCCTCAGATGAGCCTGCCTGTAAGTGAGGCCGCTGCTGTCCAAGGTCCTGTAGTCCTCTCCTGGCTGTGGGAGGGAACAGGAGCACCTGACAGCAGCCAAAAGGGAGGCACAGCCCTCCCTACTCCTCCCTTTACCTCTCCCAGTGTCACATATCCTCCCTCTCAGCTCTGAATATGGGGAGGAGGTGGAAATCTCCAGACACCAGGAGAGGAGAGTCCCTGCCCCCAGGGTCGAAGACAAGCCACACTTGTTGCACCAGTGAGCCAACACTGGAGGCATAACACGGTGACTCTGAACCTCCTGCTGGCAATGAGGGGTCCCCAGGGAGGCCGGCGACAGCAGGTGACGAGTGGGCCACAGGAAGGCCGGAGAGAGCAGTCGACAAGGGCCCCCCATGAAGGCCGGAGATAGCAGGCGACAAGGGGCCTACAGTGAGCCTGGCAGCGCTAGGTGGCAAGGGTGGTGACAGCAGACGTGGGCCCCCAAGGAAGGCCAGAGACCGCAGTCAACGAGTGGCTCCCAGGAAGGCCGGGGACAGCAGTTGACGAGGGGCCCACAGCAGCAGTTGATGAGGGACCCCCCGGGAGGCTGGCAGCAGCAGGCAATGAGGGGCCTGCAGGGAGCCCGATGACAGCAGGCGGCGATGGACCCTCAGTGAGGCCGGTGACAGCAGGCGGCGATAGGCCCTCAGCGAGGCCTATCAAGGGCAGCTGATTGGGCAGCCTGGAGAGTTGTGAATGCCTTGCCTGGTCTTAGGGCCTTCCTCTCCTCCTCAGTCAGGGAGAGGAGAAGCTGGTGGAAAGTCGCATCAATTGGGGCTGGACAGTGGTGCCAATGATGACTGTTGCTTCCACAGCTTCCGCACTAATTTTCCTGAACTGGGCACACAGACCAGTGATGGGGTGGCTCCCCACACCTCTCACACCAGGGAAAAGTTTCTGTCTGCTCCTCCCAGGGGTCCCCGTCTCCAAAATCCTCAAAAGGATGGTCCACAGGTGTGGCAAAGGCCAGGCTGTGCTTGGGCCAGAGAAGGGGCTGCAGCACCTCCCTCCTATCCATAGGCTCCGCTGCCCAGGCAAAACCTGCCACCAGACAGAGCAGGTCTGCCTCCCACTCTCCTGGGCAGACCTCCAGGACCACCCAGGTAATAACCTGGCCCTCCTGGAGCCACTCCCAGGCCCAACAGTCTGCCTCTTCACCTTGTGGCCTTTTTTTTCTCAGCATTGTTGGGAGGAAAAACAATGGTTTTGAATTTTTTTAAACTAATGAATTAAGGGAAAGCTCCATCCACTCTAACCACCAGGGACAATGAATATGCCTGCATTGTCCACCATATTTCGTACGGGGGCAGGCGTGACCACCCTGCTAGGTGGTGAGTGGATGAAAGACAAACCCGAAATAACTTTCTAATAGGCCAATGGCCAGTTTATTTTCCTTAAACTTTATAAAATAAAACAAAACACAAAAATTAAAGTTAAATCAAATGCTGTCACTTAGAGGGTCAAACCGTAAGAAAACCGTTAGCACTTGTTGCTCCATGCCCAGAAAACTCAGAAAACATCTCAAATGTGACAGATAAATTCTTATGAAATTAATGATTACAAATTAATTAGTGATAACTTTGTCAAACTTTTTTCTAACTTTTCCCACAAAATAGACTGCATCACGGTGTTAGCTCTGTTGAGCTGTAAAAACGTTCACCATATTTTCCCAAGTTTATGAAGCAATATGGAATGTGTTGTCTTTTAGGTATAATTGGGTGTAATTTCTAATAACATTTCCTTGGGTGGGCTCATTTCCTGGCCAGCAGGTTATTTACTGTATGACTTATTTACTGTACTTTTCAGGGCAAATCTTTGCTGATCCAAAAATTAAAGAAAAAATAAAACATAGTTAATCGAATGGAATGGAATCTGATGCCTTCTTAGCTGGTTCTAGAAAAAGCTCTTTTTACAGTGCTTTTAGTGCCTTTAAACACTAAGGGCTCTATTTTCGTGCCGGCGCTAAGCGGCATTATGCCCTAGCGCAGGCGAATTGCCAGTTTCGTCTGTCGCAAACTGAATATTTCCCGTCTCCGCCGAGTTTTGGCAATTTCGTGGTGCGCAATGAAGGTGTTTGCGCGACTCTTGGTTGGGCAGCGCAATGGGGGGTGTGACAATGAAAACAGTCGGGGGCTATGCAAGTTTGGTGTCAAATAATGAGTTTGCGTTAACGTCCAAGTAGACCACCTCAACGCAAACGCTGGCGCTCTGTGCAATTTGGTGACTTTATTGATGCGCACATATGAACATAAGATTATCTGAAACACATGAGAATGTTTTGTGAATATTGTGAATTTCCCCCCATGTTGAGGCAAATCGTCCAATCCATGGGTAACTTGCAAGCGTAATCAATTAAGCTAAAAACTATTTCACCACAGCTTGTGGTTATTCAATGCCAGACATGAAAGATTAAAGCCAGCAGGCCATCCATCGCTACCGTTCAGTAAGATACACCTGCTAAATAAATATATGTTTGCATGCACATTGTTTTTCTTATGTGAAAGGGTTTTATTCTTTCCATTTAACAATTACATTAAGTTAGAAGAAAATAAACATTGTTTTTTAAGTTGGAAAGCCTACAAATAAGGAAAAAAGAGATGGTAAAATAAAACACTTTCTTTTAACAATGTAGGTCTCAAAATATAAACTGAAATCATGAAAATAACAAATTAATGTGCACCTTGTTTTCCCTCTCGCACACCAACTTTTCCGCACCTCCTTGCTCTCCTCTTTTGAGAAGCGCTCCTGGCGCAGCCGCGCAAAACTGTCATCCATGTGAGGAAATTGCCAATTTGCTATAGTGTTAGCGCACTGGTATTTAAAGGGATAGAAAATAGGTGTTCTGGTTGGCCATTATGAAACCAAACCCCCACCACACCCACATGCATTTTTTAGAAGTTAATCCAACCTATTTTACAACTGCGCCGGAGGTGCGCTATTGTCCTAAATCACGAAATTACCAAAATTGCGTTAGACACGCCCTAAAGCGCCACCGTCTTCGCTTTGCGTCTGCGTTACCGACACTGTCCTAATTCACCAAAATAGGGCCCTAAAGCTTAGCGTTCATTTTTAAGTTCTACATAAACAGACAGTAAGAGTTTGAGAAAGCAAACCAAAATAGATGTTTGGTTGGATGTACTGTACCTGGTAAGCACCAAGTAAATGACCCTGGTAATGTTTTATGTTCTGAGGTTGATTGTATGAACATGTGCATAAGGAAACAGACTCTGAGGTGTGCAAGTGTGTTTATTTGTTCAGAAAACACCTTAACATTTGATCAAGATCAGACCGCACAAAAAAAATAAATATGGAATTCTGATAGTATTTTTGTGGGATAAACACATTTTGAAGTTTGCTTTGAAACAGAATGAGGCTTGGAACTGTATGCAAGATAATATTCAGTCCTAAATGTGCCTCCCTTTTGTGCAAACTGTGAAATGGAAGGTTTTTTCATTTTCTTTTCATTAAGGCAAAACTGTGCCCCCAAAATATTACTGCAGTTCAAGGGAAAAGAAAAGCACCCACACGATTATAAGTAGCACATGAATGGTTCAATTAAGAAACATGGGGTATGGTAAGTCCTTCAGAACTTGAGAGAAAATGGTACAGCATGAGAACTAGCATTTGTCTTTACATAACATGTATCCAGCTCCATGAATCCTAAATGGTACTTTTTTGCCTATTTTTGATTTTCAACCAAAACCATTCATAAATACAATTAAAATACTTTTAAATAGTGTAAGAAAAACAAAGGGATATTTTAAATTGAAATAGCAAGAACCTCCTTTAAAATATCACAATGTATTCCTGTAATTATATAATTTATATATTTGCATATTGATTTATATCCATTTATCTACATAATTGACATGGGTGTAATTCTTCATATAGGATTCCATTGTGTAACATCTTAAGGAATGTTTGTGTGATTTTTGCAGTATTCTGGTCTGTGTGCACAAGTTATTTTGTGAAAGTACAGAATATGGATATCTATATCTATTGTCAGGGCCAGGAAGTTGAGGCATACACCAGTTATACGATAAGGGGTCCATACGCACATGTTCAGATGTGTGGTCTGACATATATGGCTATGAATTCCCATTCAGAAAGACTAGTGGAATTTTCCTTATTACATATTATTAATTATTCGGCCAGTGCTCCATTTAACTCTCTAGAGAGTACTGCCCCCCAAAAGAATGATATAACGCAATAAAAGGTGAACCTTCTGTAGAATTTTTTTTTACTCATATTTAAAAAACAAAAACAAAACAACAACAAAATCCATCATGTTTTATCCTGCGATTCACAAAATCAGCCTGCTCCCCCCTGTAGAATTCCCACTCAAGTCAGTCATGAAGGATCCGTTCAAGGTGGGGGCACTCTACAATAAAATTATAAAATAGGTTAAGCTTTAAAAAAAAAGATCTACAGTTGCAGAATCACAAATGAAAGCAACAAACAGAATAATAAAACCCAAATAAATACAAAAGGAAGCAACACATTTTTGAAACGATAGTGCTTGATTAGAATGGAAATATAACAGTCAACCCTTTGTTTATGCTAACCGCAATGCGCATTGCACAGAGCAGTTTGATTGAAAAGAGGCCTAACGTTTACGAAAGTATGTGAACCCCAATTGAACTGCCATGCCATTGAGGCCGGTCGACGCGGGGGCGAGCAAGCTCCTGAAATATTTTGTCACGGGTCACGGCACATTTTGGTAAGGAGCCTACCACTGAACACTTATACCGCCGGTCAGTACGCCTTGTGGATCTTGTGGATACAGTGCTTGCGCATTTGCTTTTGCCCAGCTAAAGCAACCAAGCTTTTACGTAGGACCTGTCCTATTAAGCAGCTGAGGTGGGACCTACTGACCTGAGCATGAGGTGCCTTCTGAGGCAGGGATGGGTTGAGTCTGGATGAAGAGACACAATAAGGTTCGGTCAACGAGGCTGACATTTTGGAGAGGGAAGTATTGTCAAAATCTTGAGGTTGAGTATGTTAACCCAAAAACGCACTTCCATTGCATATAAAATTACACAATTAAAAGACATGTCCAATCAATTTATTTGATTCAAGAGATATTGTAATGACTATGCCTGAACAAACTAAATAACTTTTTTTTACTAAATAAATTTTGTAAGAAATAGTTTTAAAACTTTGTATTTAAAATATAACATATTTTACATCTTTTATTGGTCTCTGAGATCCACTCATATAACAATATGAATCTCTTAACAAGAGAAAGACAGAGGTGTTTTTCCACATAGTAGTTATGACAACCATTATCATTATATCATGGTTAAAACTGTATCAGTTAAGTTTCTTATGAAGTCACGCAAGTTTTTGGACTGAGTTGTATCATTATGTAATAAATCTTAACAGATGGAACATTTAAAAAAAAATTAAAAAGAGAAAAACAAAGTGGTTTGGAAAAACAAAAAGCTTCACTGTTTTCCATTTGCTCTTCACCTGAGATATGGTACCCTGATACTACTTGTGCCGTGACTCTACTAAAAATTTGACTGGGCATGCTCGCTGAAATGGTTTCTGGAAAGTGAAAGCCACGAGGGATGTGAGTGAGAGAAGGCCTAAACTTCTTCAAGTATTAACACAACTAGACCACAAAGTCATGGACACACAGTATTAGAATCCAGAATCAACTATAGTAAACAGAATAGCAAGTTATGGTTAGTTTGTATTATTTTCTCTACCACTCCGTCACACACACACACACACACACAAACATATATATATATATATATATATATAATATGTGTGTGTGTATATATATATAAATAAAATTCAGTGCTCTAAAAACATTTTCAACTCGAGGTCTGCCCCACTGTAAAAGGCCTACTCTTTTTCTTCATGGTTAAATGCTACTGCAGGGAGTTGGCCGACTGCAATGGATATCCTGTAGTAAAAGTCCTTCATTAAAAATACAAAAATGAGGAAGATTTCATGGAAAAAATAGTGTTCTTTTTCTTCAGTTTTTATGTAGCACCGTGCACAATGACACAATGCTGTTGTTTTGGTAACAGCTGAGCATCATTATCCTGTCATGAGCTTGATTGTGTGTGTGTGTGTGTGTGTGTGTGTGTGTGTGTGTGTGTGTGTGTGTGTGTGTGTGTGTGTGTGTGTTTTACTCTGAAGTCTCTGGGTCGCATCTCTGCTTGCGGTCTATGACAAACAGCGCTCCACATTGATGCCGTTCTCTGCATGGACCCGCAGGTCCACGGGTCTATGCGGCTGATTGCTGGGCCGGGTGTTCATCAGCGCCAGATTCTTTATGCAGCCTGTGATCCCTGAGGAGAACTTCCCATCCGTCAGCGCCTCCATGTCCGGAGCCCCACCTTCCACCCAGAAGAAGACTATTCAGTTACCATGGCAAACTCACGGATCACAGATTCTCCAAACCAACCAGATACTCAGCTCCATACTCCTAGCATTGAAAGTTTTCCCTACTGTTGAAGCAAAACCATTCCAATTCGATGCATCTTTTGAAAACTCTAGAACCAGACATAGAACCAGAAGCCCCTGATGCCAATCAGGACCTCCTGTAGTTAAGAAGCAGAGTCTCTATAGAATCTGTGGTTTTACTCAGCACTACATGCACAGGTAAATACCCCTTACTGGACAGTTTAATTCTAAGTGATTACGTTAAAACACATTAACCCATATCTGCTGAATGACAGGATTTTACATAGACCTCACAAATGGTACATTCACCGGTCTAAGGGATTTCCTGTAGACTGCGCAAACATGACAGCCGCCGATCTACGGAAAATCCTGTAGCAGAAATCTGTCTTTTTATGGCTGCAGCATGGGTGAAAGCCCAAGCCAAATTTTCCACTTGTGGAACAATAAAGTTAATCTTGAATCTTGAATCTTGAAATGAAATTGAAATGCGTGTTGAGGTGCAACGTCCAAATATTATATCATTACATAACAAACACATGCGGGGTGTAGACTTTGCTGACAAAAAAATGGCTGTTACAAGTGGTAAGCATAAATAATTTGGTACACACTTGACATCGCTATCCTAAATGCTTGCACTGTTTACAATAAAGCCCATAATGCAAAGATGAAATTGTGCGACTTTGTTACGTGAAGTGCATATGCATCCTGATCCGTGTTTTGGCCGCTTCCATTAACAGAAGTTTGCTTTTGATGACACAACAAACAAAAGGCACGTAAAAAATGTAACTAATAACAAAATGAAGAATGAGATGAACTTGTGGCATCACAGAGAATGATACGAACTCAATTAATAGAAATATAACTATTCACATCAAATTTCAAAATGGTTACATGTAAATGTAGATGTGACAAATAAATGTAAGACTGTAAGAATTTATCTGTACATAATTTACACACATATTTTGTATATAATAACACTAATTTGTTTATGCCTAAAAACGTTTAATTGATATGACATACCATGTATCTCCACAAATTAGGTATTATTATAAATTATGTACAAATACTGTACATATTTTCAACTTTTCATAATTTGTATATGAGGTTTTTCAATTGCAACTTTTTTGTGATTGGGCATAACACATCAGTTTATACATCAAAATAAAGATCATTTCATGCTCTTTCCAATGATACATAATTTGCCTATTGTTTCTCTTTCCATTTCCAAGAGGAAAGTGTTAAACTGAAGGCTGGCTGAGTGTGAATGAGTGTGTTATGTGGCTAGGCACACCGTGTTTATGCAGAATAATGCATTAGGCGGATATGGGTTAATGTATGTCCAAAATAACGAACATTCAGTCAGACCCGCAGTTACTTGGGGCAGGAACATGGTGGAGTATCGCACCAGACCCGGTACCTCAGGGATTCCAGTGCAAGATGGGACACTGCTGCTGTTGTGCCCTCAAGTAAGGTGCCTTTCCTTAGCATTAGCTTAGCATTTGTGGCAGGCAGACTCAAATATAGCTTATACACAAAAGCCCAATGGCTGTGGCAAAATAAAGTGCTAAGTCAAAAACACTACTAAAGTGAGGAATACATAGCTCACTAAAGTAGGAAAACAACATTAATTTTGTCTAGGGTCAGTGCCGCAAAGACGGACTCACCCAGGAATATGTTGCCTTTAGTGTCCACCATTATCATTCTGCCCTGTGATTGTCCTTTTCGTGGGGCACCTCCGTCGATCTGGAGGTAGCCTTGTTTACCGGTCCTGTCCAGATGCCAATGTAGGAATGAATGCATGGTTTCTCTTCAACATGGCAACTTCAATCATTTTCCATTCCAACATTTTGTCTTACAGCTGGTTACACCTGCATGGGACCCTTCAAGTGCAATGCTTGCTGGGTTCATCCTCAAGATCATATTGTACATATTATACTTGGGGTTGACCTCTGTCAATAATCCATCTTATTCCACAGGTAATATATGTGTTATAACATATTAGCTGCACTTTGTATTATTACAGAAATAATTCCATACTCTACCTCACTGCAGTCAGCTTGTGCCAGTTGCCATCATTAATTGTCTCTTTGGAGATAATCTCTGCTTCTCCACTGCCCAGCTGGTAGCTGTGGACACATAACACACAGACTCAGGCAGCAACTAACATTAGCTGCACTATGACTCAAAAGAACATAAGGATAATCTATGACAAAATAACACACAAAGAACTTGTTTGGTTGCATGTACAAAACATCTATGCATCAGGCTTTTTAGTGCCATAGAGTATACTGCATATGCACTTGGTTCATCCATCCAAACAATTCACCCTGGTATAAAATCAAGACTCTCTTTATGCATAGGAACTATTAACAGCAAGCTTATTCTGAAACCATCCAAAACAAGTCAACAGTTAAGAAACTTGATCAAGATCTACCTGAAAACAAGATGTCCATTCTGTAAGCCAAGGCTAATAAAGTCTTTGCCTTTTCCTTGATCTCCTAGTTCCTGGAATTACAGCGTTGCAAACAATAACAAATGTAAATGTACTGGAAGAGAGTTCATTTTGTGTAGGGTCATGTTCAGTAGCACTGACAATCAACTATCAATTATATTGATTAATATTTGTGGGGAAAAAAGCAATTACTGCAGTGTGCATGCATATGAAACATTCTATCAAATGTAGATGTTAAGCTGTGGAGAGCAGACATGCAATTTCAGCCTGGAGGGTAACAAATTAGAGGACAGCGCTCCTCAGAGAGGAGCAAAGATCATTAGAAAGCAGGCAGGGACATTTCACAATGCTCAAACTCACTCAAAAAAGAGTTCGGCAAAGATCTATGGGGCAAAAATCAAGACATCCGTCAGTACCGCACAATGGCCCGTCTCACTTGAAAGCGTCCCACCAAGATCTATTGGTGACACATCAGGGAGCGCTCGACTCGAGATAGGCCATTTTCCTAAATTGCGTACCGTGGGGATTGCATGTAGAGACGGTGGGAAAGTTAAAAGAAGGCATTCCTCAAACGTGAGGGCTGACTGACCGGGATCGGTTCAGTTAATAGTCCTGACCGGTCACTGAAGGCAGGGCTACAGGGGGTCAGTGACCCCCCTCTCCTTTGCTTCCTGTAAAAGCAAGTACCCGGGGCTGCGAGGGGAAAGTGGTGACAGATGTGCAGTGTTCACATTCCTCCCGCGAGACTCACGGGGCCTGTTATCTTAGTGGCAATGAGCTGGACATGAATACCTTGTGTCTAGCATGCAGCTTGCGGAAAGCAGCAATCGGCTCCTGGGGAAAATGGAGGCAGGGTTAGTGTGGTAAAGCAAACCAGGCAATGCGTAGTTTTTCCATCACATGTCCTTTGAGGGTTCTGGCATGTAGGGCAGGCAACTCTCAAGACTATCATGCGTGTTAGAAAATAAACGTGGAATAGACCCGTGATGGTATTAACCGATGCTGCAATCTGGGATTATGATCAATTTGTTTTCATGATAAATATGATTTTTTTCCTTCTTTGAATTAACAACTGATGTTATCAGAGTTTTGTAATCACAAAGAGCATCAGTTAATTAGGCGATTCATGGACAATAAGATGCCATGCATGGCTGGAATTACATAAAACCTTTGATTTACCCTGAAATTTAAAAAAAGCCTGAACATGGCCCATTCATGTTGTTTTTTTTACACGGGGATAACATTTTGTAATGGATTTTGAGAATTTCATTAAAAGGTGGGTCAAATGTTGCTGATAAACTTAGAGGGTTTATAAAAGTTACTTATAAACTAAACAGTGCTGCTAACAAGCAATATCACACACCAACAAGAATTGACAAATACAATTTAAAGTTACAACATCTACCGTCGTTGGCTCACTTCAGGCTTTGAACCCCATCTCTGTCCTCGGGTGACTATAAGTGCAAGTCCACTTTGGCAGGACACAATTGGCTTCCACCAGGGATAGGGTGGGCTTAAGTTGGCCAGAGCTTCTCACAGTACAACTACATTAGTTCTTCCTAAAATGAGACAGGCTACCAGTTGTCATCAGTGACCAAAAAATTGTAATGAGAAATAAAAAGTGTGCTTGCTTTTGGGCTATATCGCATTGCCTTTTTGTCATGTGACAGGTCGCTAAGAGCACTGTATGAATGAACAATGTATTTGGCTTGGTGCATGAGTGGGTGGAGAACTCTGACTGATCCAGAAGATTCTATGGCCCCTGGACCTACCACTCCCTGCCACAGGATCAGGCCCTCTGGTGAGACAGTGCGGATCTCCAGCTCGATGGTCTCAGGGGTGTCCGGCGAGCTGAAACAGAACCAGCTGCTTTGTTCATTTTGATGGGCTAGGTGAGCACCTATTCAAATGTCATCTCTGTTGAGTTCAGTGGCTCATAAGATAATTTGGTACATAATTCCATCCAAAACTGTATGGAAAAAATCAATTCAGCTGATATAACAAGTCTGATATAACATTGTTGAATACAACTAAAGCATATCCTTCACCTCAGTCACTGATAAGCATTATATGAAGACAGGATATCAAGATATCAAAAGTTTTACACATCCACTGAACTATACATCTTGAACTATGAACTGATAGCAACAAAAATGCAAAAAAACCCCAGCTGGAAATGGTTTATGCTGTTTTATCGTTTTATTTAAAAATGTGTTTTACTATCTGCAATTGAAACTTTGAGTTGGGGTGAGGTAGGTTTTTATATGGTACAATTCACCTTCTGGGAAAGATTGGCTTAGGCAGAGTCAGGTATCCATCATCATGGAAATATGCAGCATACTGAACAGGGGAATCTGAAAAGAGGAGAACACATGTTAGGAGAGGTCAATTTCCAGCCATCTCCAGGCCTCTGTGCGATTGCTCCCTCTTATGGCTGATAGCTGTCACTGCAAGGTAGGAAAAGGTTGTGGAACTGCTGAGATCTCTCTAACCAGGGTAACATCACTACACTACAAGAAATAAAAGAGGTGGCAATCTCTTTACTTTGACAATTCACATTTCCTCATGAATAAATGGTTGATTAATATAGCACATCGTTCTTCAAAATAATCAGAAAACACATAATAACGTAAAACATATTGACCAGAAAAACACAACAAAATATAAACACAACAGTTTTGGTAATCACTAAATGACTAAACCAAACCTATATTTAGAATTTCAGTTTACCCGCTGAAACAATCCTTGTACGTACCTAAATGGAATTCCCTCCAAAGGGATATAGTTTCTTACATGATGTATATTTTGTATCCATTTACAACATCTGAATGCAATTCCTACATTCCCAGTTTCCAACAACCATGAAAAGAGAATTTTTTCAGGTAGGCAAATTCAAAGATGACACGGTAACATTCACATTGCAGTGAGCACTGAAATCACAGGCATAGCAAAAGGGGAATTCTCTATTTCCAAAGGAAGACAGCAAAGACTTCACAGGCCTCGGCGTTCAATGTTCAGATGGAATAGACATTTCTACACACAAATACTGACATTTCACTAAAGACTTATACAAACGCAAGCATTTACATATTTTGCAAAATACAGGACTTCCAGTCACTGGTTACAAACACAAAACACATATGCTTTACTGTTTATGTGGTGTTAGGTAGGCCCTGGGGTCTGGGCCTAATTCCCGACCTCCCCCACCTGGTTAGTCATGGGTTTCAGGCAGACTGACAAGATACTGTACCATTACCCCCGCTGCCCTCCACATCCCACAGGATCTCAGAGAGGCTGGGAGACTGCCCTGTGTGAGCGGAATACAGCTGTTAAAGTGGAGGAGAAAGGCCCTCCTTTTCTCCTTACAGAGTGGTAAACAGGAAACGCCTTGAGTCAGATAAATGCCTCCGCCTGAGCCAATTCCATTAATTACTTATCTTTGGGAACCGTACAGTACATGGCATTTGACACATTGTCAATTTATGTAGCTGGGTGTGTGTTGAAGCAATCCAGCTCAAGGGTGCGAGGGCATTGCTCCATCTTGAAAATGAACCAGCGGCTTTTGGGTTTCAAGCCCAGCTGCTTAATGACACCAAATTGGGTGTAGTTTGTTGGTCCTCAACCTTTGACCTCCATCACTACACTTTGGGTTTTTGGTAGATTTCAGAGGTATATGTTCTTGTTTTTTTGACAAAAAGTATTTTCAAAGAAGAGTTTTGTTTATATATACTACTGTGATATAAACCTATTATCACCTGTGTCACCTCTGAAGGAAAGTAAGTCAATCAAATTTGACAGACCACAGTATGAGGATAAGATACCATTGTCTTTGTATGGGATGTTACAAGTGAGAAAAAAAAAGTGTGTGGTAGATGCTGTCAATTGACTACCTGCATGAAACTTGTATGTGCAGATAGGTATGACAAAACATGCAGGAGTTATATGATCAGAAGGATGCTGAATACTAAAAGACAACAGTGCTGTTTAGCTGCTACATTCCATGTGCACTGCATGGAAAATCACTGTCTGTTATGTTCTGAGTATTTGTTCTGTTGGTTTTTGTACTTTGTTTATTATTCTTCATACATTATTCATTATTCTTTATTCAGTATTGCTTTTTCATCGTTCTGTCACGTTCTGGTCCCTGTCTATCTTTGTTCCGTTTATTTCGAGATCCACTCCTTGTCTTGTCATGCACTTCGGGAAGTTCTACATTTCGGGTTTTCTCCGTCTTCGCTTATTATCTCGTTTTCTTCCTTCTTACTTTCTAGATTGCACTTTGTATATATTAGTTAGATGTATATGTATGTATGTATATAGTACTAACCAACTAATCTACTAACGTTAGGGATTTAGATTAAGTTACTAACACTACTAATCACTAATTATCTCACGCTTCTGGCTATCGCTGTCATTCTCTCTCATTATCGTATCCCTGTTAGCTTTTCACTTTCCCTTTCATTCGCACGCAGCTTCTCTCTTTGCATTCCTCCCCTTTAACTATGCACGTGTCTGCCTGATCTCCCAGGTCGTTTATTGTCTACATGTTTGTATGTTTCCCAGTCCGTGTCTTGCGTTTCCCCTCGTTATTAGATTAACGATTCCCAATGTTTACACCTGTGTTCCTACCTCTCTCTCCTCCCAGTCACACCTGATTCCTATTGTATTACCCTTTCCGTTTTGTATATCTGTTCCGTGTTGATGTTTCTTCCCCGTCAGAACGTTGATCCTTATTCCCTGAGCCTATTATTCTAAAGCCAGTGTTTATTGAATTTCCCGAGACATCCCTTCGTTTACTACTCCGAGCCTGCCTACCGATTCTGTTTGTTTGCCTTTCTGCCTGCCCGTTTAGACCTTTTTGACTGTTTTCGTGACCTCCCTTTTGCCTTGTGATTTTGTACCTTCGCCTTATCTGATTCCTGGTTTTGACCCCTGCTTCCCATTAAACTACTCTTTTGCCTATATCCTGATCTGCGTCTGGGTCCTTATCCTGATCGTCACACTGTCAAGCTACAATGAGCACGACATATAAGTGTGTTGCATTAAACCAGGGGTGTCAAACTCATTCCATCGTGGGCCGAGTGTATGCAGGTTTTTGTTGCAACCAGTGCACAACACCAGGTGATTTCAATTAGTTACCCTCCTTGGTTGAAGAAGGAAGCTAATTAGTGAAATCACCTGGTGTAGTGCACTGGTTGCAACAAAAGCCTGCATACACTCGGCCCACGATGGAATGAGTTTGACACCCTGCATTAAACAGATGAAATAAAATCAGAATTTCTGCAGTAAATTCTTATTTCAGCCATCTCATTTACTGGGGTCACAAAAAACACTAACTGTCTGTTCAGTTATCACTGGCTGGACAGTCAAGGCTGAATATGACAATCTGTTGATAATGTTACAATTATTGACCTTCCTCTGTGCAGCTGAAAATGTTCCAGTTGGGATTGGCATGTGGGATTGGGCAAAGGGCAAAGGGCACAATGCACAGAGAATGGCAGGATGGCTTACCGCTCTCACAGAAGAGGCCAGTGTACCCGGTGGCACACACACAGTGGTGGTTGGTGCAGCTGCCCCCATTCCGGCACTGGCGATTGTGCCGGCAGGTGTCCCTCACCACCTGACAGCGCTCACCTGCATGACGACAGGGAGGAAGGGTGCGGCGACATTCATTTGCTCATCCTTACATTTTTACATTTCATTAAATTAGCGCCTATCAATATTTTAGGTTAAGGTTAGGTTATCGATATGTAGGTTAAGTTTCTTGCTAAATGGTACATCAGAGGTGTTTGTCCTACCTGGGATTTAAATAAAAAAACTTTTTGGTTACAGGTCAGGTTTCCTAAACAGTGTGCCACACTGCCCTCTGCTGGCCACACCTCAATTTAGTAAAGGAAGGGAAAGCTTCCTATACCATATTAGGCAATGCTTTTTATGTTGATCTCATGATGCATTTACTGTTCCACGGAATATCACGTTGCCTTCCAAGAAAAGAATTGTGTGTGAATTAAGCACTGACCAGACTGCAATAGCATTCCATATATTTCAACTATCAATTAGAAGTACATTATCATAGATTGGGTTGAAAAGTCAGTGAAAGTAAAAGTGAAAATAAAAGAAATACAAAGTAAACAGTCAAGTAATTGTGCATAGAGATGTAGCACCCAAAATCATATTCACTTTAGTGCACACTGGTCAAAGCTGGCATGTGGCCTTCACCCAGCTTACCCTCGAACCCATCCAGGCAGTGGCACTGGAACTCGTACTCGGAGCTGGACAGGCAGGTGCCCCCGTGTAGGCAGGGCCGGCGCTCACAAGGGGTGGCGTCGGCACACTTCCCGATGGCACTGCTCTCCAGGAAGCTGTAGGACAGGTCCACCTTCTTCCCATTGATCGACACCTGGGAGAGGATGTGACGGACAGAAGGTCAGCCACTCCCTAGCTTGGATCTTACCACTTTCAGCTGGGGTGGACAGTGGCAGGCTGTTCAATCTTACCACTAAGGTGCTTGGTCTGTAGCTTTAAACAATTTAGGAAAGTGTGACCTATTTTTAAAGAATTTGTTTCTGATTTTCTCCCATTTTAGTAGCCAATTACACCCTCTATGTCAATCCCCCCCTCGTATTGTGAGTTCGCTGCTGTAGCCCTGTGACCTCCGAGACAGCACTCGTCAGGCTGTTGACCATAACTCCGGTACTACAGAGCCACTCCTGTACGCCCACTCCCGGCCAGAGCCGACTCTGGCAGTGGCCAGTGTCAAACATTGTAACCACTAGACCACCCGGGAGGCTCAACCTATTTTTAAAATGTACACATCATATCACATAATGTTCAAACATCAAATTATATTTTTTAAGGGCACGAAAATTTAGAATTTTGATTTGAGGCTACTTGAAGAGTAAGACTAACTTGTGAAAGCCCCTGCACTGTATCATTAGTATTTTGGTTATGTGGTTTTGGTTTACACAATAGACTATGGTATGGTGCGATCAGATGCAGATTATTTTGCACCACTGATGATGTGATTACAGTGTAATCAGAAAGCGATTATAAAATGTAAACCTCAACTACCTCCCTTTGATGACGGATCATTGAAGAAAAATATTATTTCACAGGGATTGACTATCCAAATAAAGATATCCAGCAAGCACTCAAGTTCCATAATATTACCCCAGCTAACATGTGGCATTCTTATGAGAATGTTACCACAATGTTATGAGGATGCTATGTCACCAGTAGAGCCATATAGGTGGGTTTCCCGGCCTATCTTCTGTGGCTCACCTCTCCTATGCAGCCCTCGAACAGCATGCTGATGTTGGCTGCTTTGGGCAAGATGTCCATGCTGGGGACCCCCCCAAGGTACATGGGAGTGTGAATATTTAGGCCCTGGGCCTTCCCTGGAGACGACCTCCTGACCTCTGGGGCCTGGTCCACTTTCAGGAAGCCATCCTTGTGCAGCCGCTCGGCGGTGACACGGTGCCAGTGATTCAGGGTTATAGGATCCCGGCTGCGTAGGACTGCCATGCCTGCCACAAACCAGAGGTCAAAGGTTATGACGGGCAAGTAAATGAAACAACTTTCACGCATTCATTTTGGTTCTAAAAAAAATAAATAAAAGTCAGGATTTTTTTTTTTTTTACGTATCACATAATTAGACATTTTTATTCTAAGGGCCACTGACTGGGCACTTGGCACATCCAACTAAACCTCTTTCCCAGCGGTTCATTTTTAAATACTAGTTGAGCTTTCCCAGAGAAGTTAACGTCTTTTTTTATCTCTAAATTATATATATAAGAAATGATAACCTCATAATTTAACAGTTCTAGGTGTCGTTTAAGAATGCAAGGCCTACAATGATGTACTAAGGTAAGCTGGGACCTGAAATCAGGTCAAACGTCTGACCACTTTGTCCTCTGGGCTCGATATTTATCTGTGGCCCTGTGAGGAGGGTCCCCAGGTGATTATTTAAGGAGAGCTCACCTGTCCCAAGCTCGTATCGGAACTCCACGTGGCCATCCACAAGGGAGAGGGACGCAAAGTCCTCCACCTTCATCTTCTTTCCCCCGCTGAAGAACATAAGCCCCTCCTGGTCCAGAGGCTTGAACTCCAGCTCCACCCGCAGGTCATTGTGGATGTTAGTGAGGGGCGGGTAGGCAATGAAGGAGTCATCGCCGTCGAACTGGGGTGTGGTTACCAAAGTGCCTGCCACAGAAACGAGAGGGGGCGTCGTGAAGCTGCAAAATGGCTCCATACAACAGATTCTAGCCCCGGAGGTCCATCCATCAGGTTTTCTAGCTCTCTTAAACACACTAATGCTCTCTGCTCTGGAGAGGGAGCTAACCTGGTTCCACAAAGACAGTGGCTACATTTTCTTTACTAAATTGTGATGGAAATCAACCTTGCATATCAGTTGGAACCATTCCAGGCCTTACCAAAAACAAGTTAGTGTGACATCAACAAGCAGTTTCTACTCAGTCAGTGCACTAACTGGCTTCTAGTAAAAACTGGAGTGACTCAGTCTGCTATGCATACGGAGAGTTGGTTCAATCACTGCTATAGACAGAACAGGAAAAGGTTTGAGGGGCAAAGATCCAGACTCCATGAATCGTTTGCATCTGTTGCTTAAATGTTACATTAGCAGCTCTCTCACCCTCCATGCACTTGTCCCCAGACTTGCCCAGGTGGCAGCGACAGTCATAGCCCAGGCCGTTCTGACGGTTGATGCAGGTCGCGTCTAGTCCACAGGCCTCTGCAGGGGTTAGAAAGGACTTCAAATGAGAAACAATTCACCCTAGCCATGTATTTCAGAGTGTCATTTATAAGGAATAAAGTGTCCCATACAAGACAAGAGTGAATTAAGTATAAGAACGATCTGCAGAGGGTGACTACAAGCTACACACTCACAAATACTGTGGAAGGCATCGGTCTTGGCGGGGGGATCGGGGTGATTAACAGCCACACCTACTGGCAGGGCAGCTGGGGCACACAGCTGTGCAGAATGATCTAATTCTACCTGTGTGCTTAAAATTGCTCTGCTCTCTTAGTAGGTGGCTGGAACCAGGAGCAAAACACTGACAGAGAGACACGACCACAATGAACAAGGCTGAAAAGCTCAAAATGTGTCAGTCGTGTTTTGCCGAAAGGGTGACTTTATTTTAGTTTCTTATTTTGGTTTATTGTTTTTGTCCCGAACCTATGAGGGGGAGGGTTGAAGGTCTTTAGTTTATTTGATTTAGTTACAGGCGTGTTCACTCTCTCTCTCTCTCTCTGTCTCTCCCTATCTCTCTGTGGGAGAGAATAATAAACTCCAGTCGGCAGACCAATAACTCCATTCCCTGTGTCCTGCTGCTCTGTTCCACTCCGGGGTGTGTCACACGGTGTGTGACAATACACAAACACAAACACATGCACGCCCATACACACATGCAACCACAAAATTTTATCCAGATAACAGGTTGAAACTGATTGGATGAACAGGGGACCTGGGTGGCAATGCAGGGCGGAGTGGTGTTCACAGTTGCTCCCGGTGAATCCTCTTGTGCAGTCACACTTATAGCTGCTCATCTCAGAGTCCTGACACACGCCTCCATTCTGCAGCAGAAAGCAACAGCATGTACTTTAACAGCTTTATGTCCTATATACAGTGAGCACCATAATTCATTGGACAGTGACACATTTTTTGTTATTTTGGTTCTGTACTCTAGGACTTTCAAAGGATACAATGACAGACAGTTGAAGTGCAGACGGTCAGCTTTAATTTGAGGGTATTTTCATCCATATCCGACCGTTTAGAAATTATAGAACCTTTTGTATATACCTTTCCCCCCCCATTTTCAGGCACAATAATTCATTGGACAGTTTAACATAATGTAGAATAAAGTAATCATTTTTAATATTTGGTCGCATATCCTTTGCATGCAATGACTGCTTGAAGTCTGCGACGCATAGACATCACCAGATGCTGGGTATCTTCCCTGGTGATGCTCTGCCAGGCCTGTACCTGCAGCCATCTTCAGTTCCTGCTTGTTTCGGGGACTTTTTGCCTTCAGTCTCCTCTTCAGCATGTAAAATGCATGCTCAATTGGATTCAGATTCAGGTTGACTCGGCCAGTCAAGGATTTTCCACTTTTTGGCTGTCAAAAACCCCTTCGTTGCTCTAGCAGTATGTTTCTGGTCATTGTCTTGTTGCATGATGAAGTGCCGTCCAATGAGTTTGGAGGCATTTGGTTTTATCTGAGCAGATAAAATATTTCTGTAGACTTCAGAATTCATTGTTCTACTTCTGTCTGCAGTCACATCATCGATGAAGACAAGTTCCACTGGCAGCCATACAGGCCCAAGCCATAACACCCCCTCCACCATGTTTCACAGATGAGGTGGTATGCTTTGGATCATGGGCATTTCCTTTTTTTCCTCCACACTTTCCTCTTTCCTTCACTCTGGTACATGTTAATCTTTGTCTCATCTGTCCACAACACTTTGTTCCAGAACTCTTGGGGTTCGTTTAGGTGCTTTTTAGCAAACTGTAATATCGCCTTTCTGTTCTTAAGGCTTATCAGTGGTTTGTATCTTGTAGTGTACCCTCTGTAGTCCTGCTGGTGTAGTCTTCTACGTATGGTAGACTTTGACACATCTACACCTGCATCCAGGAGAGTGTTTTTGATCTGTTGGGCCGTCGTCAGGGCGGTTTTCTTCACCATAGAGAGTATTCTCCGGTCATCCACTACAGTCTTCCTCGGTCTACCGGGTCTTTTGACATAATTGAGTTCACCAGTTGTTTTTTTCTTGTTAATGATAAACCAAACTGTTGACTTGGGCATGCCCAGGGTTTTTGCAATGTTCCTGATTGATTGATTTTCATTTCTGAGCCTTATGACGGCCAGCTTAATTTGCATCGACACTGCTGTCTTCCTCATGTTGTCACACCCCAACAACAATCTCCAAAGGCAATTGCAAAGTCTAGAATCAAGACTAGACATCAACAGCTCGCTTCTGCATTCACTAACGACACAAATGAATACACCTGCCTAACGAAACACATCTGTGAAGCCAATTCAAGAAATACTTGTAGTACCTTAAAATGGGGGGACCATGTACAAAGGGCGCTGTCATTTCTAAACAGTTCATCCGATATGGATTAAACTACCCTCAAATTAAAGCTGACAGTCTGCACTTCAACCTCATTGTCATTGTCAAACTCAAAGTGCTAGAGTACAGAACCAAAATAACAAACAAAAAAATCACTGTCCAATGAATTATGGAGCTCACTGTATCCCAGCTCTGACAGACATTTTTTAGAAGTGTGAAAGGTCACAGCTGTGGTCACCTGACATGGACGATCTTTGCAAGTGGGACAATTGGACACCCCGGTGGAGCTGCGGTCCAGGGCTTTAAATATGACCTCATCCCCCTGGATGATCAGCTGACGGATACAGCCTGGTGGGAACCGCAGAACATTGAGGCAAATGAATCACAATTATATCTATATTCCTGAATATCAATACTTGAAATGGTAGTTTCATTGATCTGAATTTGTAGTTCACGGTGTGTGCTGATCAGACTTTATGAAAACAATAATGGATTCTCATTGAACCACTTACTTGGGGGAGTTAAAACGTGCAATGAATGGCATGCGAGTGTTGGTACCGATTAGGACAAATGAAATGTATTCATCTTCACCACCAGCACCACTTTGATTGGTTCAACTTGCAGAGCCATAGAGAACAGCTGGTAATGCCGATAATGAAATGCTTCATGAAGCCTCATTCGCCCACACCAAGAAATCATCCAAGAAACTCTTACCCACAAAGCCACTTTTGAGGCCAGTAGTTTTGGAAATGAGGCTGTAGTTTGGGTAACCGCCCACATGCAGCTCCTCGTTCAGATCCAAGCCTTGGAATTTACCCTGTGCAATTTACCCATCACATGACTTGGGTCAGTATGGATGTGTGTGCAACCCTTTCAAGCGCCAAAAATGAATTATCACTTGATTATCTTTCTCTGTTGTTTCACGATGATGGACTCAAAACAAATGCTTTGAGGGGGACAATGTCAAAAATATATAATACATGCACATTTAAGAATGATAAGGAGCTGCTTCCCACAACATCCTTATCATTAACATCTAGGAAAAGATGCGAAATCTCATTTATAATGACATTTATAATATCTACCACATAGCATATACAGTATTTTTTTTTGCTGCCATTAGCAAAAAATGCTACAAACAGTCTGTCCAATCTGACAGAGATACATTTAGTCCTTCACTCTAAGAGAGCCACATATAGCCTTTTTCCAGCATAACACCGTAAGTTCAGCAACTCCGCTGAACTGAGCAAAAAAAGGGTTTTGCTTAAACACTTGCTTAAATTCCTCTCCTGAACGAAGTGTTCTGGACTGAACAGATATGCCAGGACCCCGTTACCTGGGAGCTGCCGTTGATAGGGGGCTCCGTGTCCACCACAATGGATCCCTGAGTCTGGTTGCGGTAGATCTCCACAGTGTGGAACTCACCCAGTTTGATAGGGGTGGGGTAGCGAATGGTGGCCATGCCTGAACCAACGTCAAATCTGCAGCCAGAAGGGGAGAGCGCAGAGAGGTCAGGTTAAGGACATAATTGAGACACTATAAGCACTTAGTTACATTTTCCTTTCATATTACAATTAAAATATCATATGAGTAATCATTGTAAGTTGTATTACTGTATGTACACTTACACAGTAATAGTTGTCACTGATGTAGGACAAA
This sequence comes from Aldrovandia affinis, assembly GCA_029706075.1. NCBI lineage: Eukaryota > Metazoa > Chordata > Actinopteri > Notacanthiformes > Halosauridae > Aldrovandia > Aldrovandia affinis. Next base: position 2,016,854 of record JAINUG010000020.1, on the reverse strand, counting down.
ACAAACAAATGAGACAGAGAGAGAGAGGAGGAGAGAAAGAGAGAAAATAACACAATACTAGGAAGATAACCGTTTCTGTTTTCAGCAATGATGTGAAAACTCAAGATGGCTGATGTCAAAATTATGCAAACTAAGGAAAGGACATGTGGCTTATCATGTTTTCCACAACACAAATGAATCATGGTCACAGCCTTTGAGCATTCAACATCAATGACACTCTTACCTAAACTCTGGACGACCGCCCACGAGACCCAGCGAGACGAAGTCGGCGCCTGTGGTCTTCCTCTGCCCATTGTAGATGATCATGCCTGGGGGAGCAACAGGTGGTCATACCATGGAGCTGCCTATAGCCTGGATTCAACCCTAACATAGTGTACTTTGCCACTCATTTTAATGAAGGAATTTAAACAAATACTTTTTCCCAAGTGTTTTTTCCCAAGCACTTCTTTCTTATGTTTCAATATTTCAGCTCACATCATTATGAGCTTTGTCAGTAAGGAAGCAAGGGACAATTGCTTCAATTACACACAATGGAAGTAGGGAACATAAGCATAAAGTGGGAAGATAAGATAGCCCCTTGAGGTCATCCAAGCCAGGTTAGATGCTACCTGCCCAGACGATGGGCTTGCTTTAAGGCTTCCATAACTACTGCATCCTGCTGCCCGTCACACAGGCTGCATGCCTTGGGTACATGCCATACAGATTAGTCCCTAATCAACAAATATGGAGGCCCAGCAGATGCCACTGTATTGTAAAACTGAAAGGTAAAATCCCAAAATCATGAAATTCAGTTAGAGATATGTGCACTCCGCATGTATCCATGCATTTAATGAATCCTCTCTGCACAACAGATGAGCCACCGTTGGAGCGTTGAATATAACAAAACCTTTTATTCTAAGTCGTACTAATTAGAGTGGGGCGGTATCCTATGACATCGGAAAATTTGAGAAAAACCCAGAGCCATAGCTGCCCAACAGCCAGACAAGAACTGTGGAATCACATCCATGCAGTGTCTCCTTCACAAAATTTGAATCAGATAGTGGCACAGCGCCCCCCTGAGTTGAGGAGTTTCTACGTCAGTGTTCATGGAATCACGGATCGGAAAACAAGATGATACAGTATCCAGTGGCCTTTTTCAATGGCCAAAACATATTGGCAAATGACAAAAATGCTGTTATAGCAAATTATCAAATCATGTGGGATAAGTAAAAACAGAGACAAGCATTGGTACCAAAACCGCAGTCCTGCTGGTGTGAAGAAATGGGCCATTCAGTGATCATTAGGATAGATTATTGAGGGTTGAAACTGAATCTATTGGGATCTTATAAAGCAACACCTAAACAAGTCAGTTCACACACTCTAACTCACCGCTGTAGAATAATAGACCTTCACACCAAATGAGTGACAAAAAGAAGGAAAGAGAGAGAATGTGTAAAAAACAGTTGTGAAAAGTGAAACCAAGAGAAAAAACACATTGGATACACACAAGAGAAAAAACATTTACCATAAAAGAGAAATCAAACAGGTCTGATATTAAAAAACAAACAGTGCAGAAGGTAAATTTGATCTTACCATCAGCATTGTCAGGCCTGAAGGTGATTTTGACGTTGAATGCCTTGTAAGAATTCTTAATTGTGGGCAGCATGAGGTATGAGAGAGGGGTCTGGGTGAAGTAAGGCACCACTCTCTCTGAAAAGGCCACAAATGGAGAAATATGGTTACTACTATAGCTACTGTTACTTAAGTAACAGACTGAAATAAACAGGCAGCATCCTGATGGAACCAAAATGCAGAAGCAGCAATACATAATTACTAAATGAGAAAATATTTCACATTATAGGATGGTTTAGCTTAATATGAGTCTGTCTATGTTCATATTTTTAAGGGTTTTATTATGGAAAATTGGCATACGTGGCTTCCATGTCTCTCCAACCAAAAAAGAGAATTTCTAAAAATAAATAATAAAATGCAGTATCATTTCAGGGTACACCCAGTTCCTACCATGAACGTGGAGCATGGAGAAGGCCTGGACCTTGCCCTGTTTGTTGGAGGCTGTGCACGCGTATGTTCCGGCGTCCTCAGACGTGATGTCAGGAATGGTCAGGACATTGGCCTCCTCCACAGCCTTGGATGGGAGCTCTTCATCCATCTGTGAAAAAAAACACAAAAACACTCATCAGCAACAGTAGGGAAGCAGTAATGAGGCAGAATTGCAAATCTTGATTGAGACAGGCCTTTTGTTTTATGAGTTACTTCATGAGAGTTGCTCAAGTACAACCAAGTGATTTAAACTGTGATAATAAATGAAATATGTAAAACACATACAGGTTACAAAGCTTTACCAAACATATGTTGTTAACAAACCTTAAAGGAGGAATTAAATAACACCTGGTATTGCTGTACTCTATAAAATGATTCATAAAAATCACTGCTGCTTTTCCACCCTTCCTTTACCTGGGAGTCAGGTGTGAAGACACTCTGGCCAATCAATTGCATTAATTGTTCAATTATCTACCTGAGAGAAAGCTAAACCAGGACCGAATTTGGATTGGCAGGCCAGAACCCTGCTTTAGAGCCTCTATGACAGGTGATTTACCTTGGACCATTTGATCTCTGGGATGGGATATCCAGTGGCCATGCAGGGGAACACAGCGGTGGAACCCACCGTCACATCCTTCACTGCAGGCTGGGCAGTGATTTGGGGCAGGGCTTCGGAGACACAATCATCCAACAAGGTTTAGATTACAGGCAAAAAAGACAATAGGGAATGTTCCGTTCCGGCAGTTGGAAACTATATTGTAAGACTCGTGGATGCAAGATATACGATAAGATAAGAATCCATACGGAAGTGTTCAGTTGGCCACACCAAGCTGGTACACCGTGAACTTGGTCCACTCAATCAAACACTGTCTTTTGGGCTAATTTTCAAAAACGTACAGAATTTTCTCTAGAAATCTTAGTATGCATCTCAACAATCAAACAGATTTGCTGTACATGTCAGACACGTGTTGGGTTAAACTACTGATAATTTTTCAGAGTATGAATCTCTCAATGCTCCTGCAGATACAATATATACAGTAATTATCATATTGCTTTTGTCACTTAGGAATGTCACCTTTGACCCTTAAGTAATCAATCAAACTTTTTGACAGGTGGGCGTGTGACCTTTTGACAGGGAAACCCCAGGGGATGACATCTGTGTTTTTGATGTACAAAGCTCTGGGCCCGTATTCACAAAGCATTTTAAGGGTAAAAGTTGGTCCTAACTGCGCGATTTAGGAGCAAGTCCGAAAAATAATGGGCGTGTCACTCATAAATTTAGGAGTCCTACATTTTTGGGATAAGAGTATTTCACAAAGGGTTTGAGAGCTAAAAACAGCTCCTAAGTCCAGGAGAAGTTAAAAGCAGCCAAGAGGACTTCTAAGTCGCTAAAGACCTACTCACGGCGATCCGAAAATCTGCTGCGGCTGGCAATCGTTGTCGCAATCGCGTCAACACTGGAGATATTGAATGATGCAGAGCTCATAAAAAGGTACCGCCTCAATCGCGAGGGTATTATATATATTATATTATATATATTATATATAGATACCCGCTGATGTTTACGAGATCAAATCAAATCAAATCAAGTTTATTTGTATAGCGCTTTTCACAACAGAATTGTCACAAAACGCTTAACAGAGGGGGAACCCAGGCCTAGACCCCCCCAAAAGCAAGCCTAACGGCAACAGTGGCAAGGAAAACTCCTAGGTAGGGAGAAACCTTGGGAGGAACCAGACTAAAAAGGGGGAGCCCATCCTCTTCTGGCCGGCACAGGGTATGTCCAAAAAAAGACCATGTCATGGTCAGTCCAAGGTTAGTCTGAGTTAGGTAGTCAGCGGGGGGCTAAACCACGCGGAGAGGGTCCAGATCCAGGAACTGGGGTTGGCGTGGGGGTGAGGGTTGATGGGGCAGCTCACACTTCTCGCAGGATCTAGGGCTCGGGGGGCAAGTGCCCCCCGAGTCAGAGGCCGAGGCAGAGAAGAGAACATGCAGTCAGAAAAAAGCAGTGCTATAGCCAGTAGCACTATGTAAGAGCAGGGGAGCACAAGCATAGGAAATATACAGTTAGCCCCAACAGGTGTAAGCTATGGCAGCATATCTATTAGGAGAGGGACAGAGAAAACACGCAGCCATGTGAGAGTTCCAAACAATCCACACCTGATCAAGGATAACCAGCATAACAGTGGTGGTAACACATTGAGGAGGTGACAGTATGGAAAGTTTCTCACTCCATAAGACACTAAGGCACGGCCTTCTCCATCTCTCCACCTAGACTATGTTTGGCAGTAAGCTAGGCTGAAAAGATATGTTTTTAATCTACACTTAAAAATTGAAACTGTGTCCGAATCCCTAACATGCCTTGGTAAACCGTTCCACAACAGAGGAGCTCTAAAAGAGAAGGCTCTACCACCAGCTGTGCTCTTCAAAATTCTAGGGAGTAATAGATGGCCGGCTTCTTGTGAACGAAGCAGTCTTATAGGGGCAATCATTTCGGTCAGATATAAAGGTGCAAGTCCGTTTACTGCTTTAAAAGTTAGCAACAGTACTTTATAATCAGCCCGATATTTAATAGGAAGCCAATGTAGTGATGCTAACACTGGAGTAATGTGCTCATACTTTTGGATCTAGTCAAAATACGTGCCGCTGTATTCTGTACTAGTTGAAGACTCTTTAGAGAGCTACTAGAGGAGCCGGATAATAAGGCATTACAATAGTCTAGCCTCGATGCAACAAAAGCATGCATCAAGGTTTTAGCATCCTCTAATGACAGAAAGTGCCGAATTTTAGCTATGTTTCTTAGGTGAAAGAAAGCTACTCTGGAAGTGTTTTTAATATGAGTGTCAAATGTAAGGTCCTGATCAATAATAAAACCAAGGTTCTTAACCATAATACTTGATGTAACTATGCAATCACCTGCATTTAACTGCAGATCCAACTTGTTCCTTCATTTTTTGGGGCCCAAAACCATCATCTCTGTTTTATCTGAATTTAAAAGCAGGAAATTTACTGTCATCCAGTTCTTTATATCAGAGATACAAGCCTCTAATTGAGTGAGTTTAAGTGTTTCACCTGGTTTCATTGATATGTACAGCTGTGTATCATCGGCATAGCAATGGAAATTTACACCATGTTTACGAATAACATTACCGAGTGGTAGCAAGTATAATGAGAACAGTAATGGTCCCAGCACTGAGCCTTGTGGAATACCATATTTAACCTGAGAGTAGTCAGAGAACTCTTGATCTAATTGCACAAATTGAAACCGGTCTAATAAGTATGATTTAAACCATGAGAGTGCCCGTCCACGCAAAACCAACCAGGTTTTCTAGCCTATGAAGGAGAATCTGGTGGTCAATAGTGTCAAAAGCAGCACTTATGTCAAGGAGCACTAGAATAGAAACACAACCAGTGTCCAATGCTAACAGTAAGTCATTTACAACTTTAATAAGTGCTGTCTCAGTGCTATGGTTTGGTCTAAAACCTGATTGTAATGTTTCATATAGATTATTCGTTTTTAGGAAAGCAGTTAATTGTTGAGCTACAGATTTCTCTAAAATTTTTGACAAAAAGGGCAGATTTGAAATGGGCCTATAGTTCTTCAGATTAACAGGATCAAGATTTGGTTTCTTTAGAAGAGGCTTGATTACTGCTACTTTTAAAGACCTAGGTACGCAACCCAATAATAGGGATGTATTTATGATATCTAACATGGGCTGGCCTAGCACAGGCAAAAGCTCTTTAATAAGCTTTGTTGGTATGGGGTCTAACAGACATGTAGATGATTTGGAGGACATAACCAGTTTACTGAATTTGTCCAGATCCAAGGAGTGAAAAACTCAAGGGTCTCTACGCAACCCTGCTCCTGATAGCCCTGTGCTATCTCGGCAGTTGGAGTGCTAGATATTGGAGTCATTTTCATAATTTGTTCTCTGATTGTCTCAATCTTATCAGTAAACGAGTTCATAAAGTCATTTGAATTATAGTTAGAAGGATAACTGATGGAAACTGAAGACTGTTTTTGTCAGTTTAGCTACCGTGTTAAATAGAAATCTTGGGTTGTTTTTATTCTGGTCAATTAGTTTCGAGAATCGATGACCTAGCTGTAGTAAGAGCGTGCTTGTATTCGATGAGGCTGTCCTTCCAAGCAGAGCGAAAAACCTCTAAATTGGTAGAGCGCCATCTGCGTTCTAATTTTCTGGAAACTTGTTTAAGGGCACGGGTATGGTCGGTAAACCAGGGTGCAAGTTTCTTCTCACTGCATTTTTTTCTCTCTTGAGGGGTGCGACCGCATCAAGTGTATTCCGTAAAATGTGATTTAACGCATCAGTTTGATGATCAATTGACAAAAGGCTATTTGGGTCCTGACTTGATACTAAGGATTCGGGAAGTAAGTTTATAAGTTTTGAAGCCGTCAATGAATTTATAGAGCGGCTGGAATAGTATTTAGGTTCGATTTAATAGGAATATTTACCTGAATTTCAAAAGAAATCAAAAAGTGATCCGATAGTACAGGATTATGGGGAGACACAATGATATTCTCGACATCGATACCATAGGATAAAACTAAATCTAAGGTATGATTGTGGCGGTGGGTTGGTTCAGATATATTTTGAACAAAACCGACAGAGTCAATAATAGCTGCAAAAGCCAGTCCTAAAGGGTCACTGTCATTATCAACATGTATGTTGAAATCTCCAACAATCACAACTTTATCCGCCATAGTTGCCAAGCTTGATAAAAACTCTGCAAACTCGGAGAGAAAAACAGTATACGGTCCAGGTGGTCTATAAATAGTTATTAAGAGGAGGGATTGCACTGAGGTAACTAGATCTTTTGACCGTCCAGAAAGCATAGAAAGCGATTCAAAAGAGGAGAACTTATCCCCACATTTAGGTGTAAAACTAAATTTTGTCGAAAATCACAGCAACACCGCCCCCTCTACCGGACAGACGCGGCGCTTGGCAGCTGGCATAACCATCGGGAGATGCCTCATTAAGTGCACTGTATTCGTCAGGCCTAAGCCAGGTTTCAGTGAAACTAATCAGGTCAAAACTATGGTCGGTGATTAGTTCGTTCACAAGAACTGCCTTGGGGGAAAGTGATCTAACATTTAACAATCCACATTTAAGATGCGTCTTACTACAGGCAACACTTACTGCAGGCTGAGAGGTTTTAATATAAATAAGATTGTGTACACAAATGCCACGACAGCCAGTGTGCTCAGATAGCTTTTTACTTCTAAAACCATTTCCAAAACGAGGGACAGACACAGTCTCAATAGCTAAGCTAGTCACGGGTTTTGGAAGCTAGCAGACAGTGGTTTAGGACCAGAAGTCTGCTGCCTGGCTAGCGCTCTGAGAGGTCATAAATTTTGCGAATTTATACTACGGGATAATGTTCTAGATAATAGAAGAGAACCTCTCCAGTTCGGGTGGAGTCCGTCTCTCTTCAGTAAGCCAGGCTTTCCCCAAAAAGTAGGCCAATTGTCTATGAAGCCCAAGTCGTTGTCAGTACACCAGTTAGCCATCCAGCGATTTAGCAACGTGAGTCTACTGTAGACTTCGTCACTCCTACGGGTAGGGATAGGGCCAGAGATAATTACTTCCCGACTGAGTGTTTTAGCGAGCTTACACACCGAAACAAAATAATTTTTAGTGATCTCCGACTGCCTAAGTCGGACATCGTTGGTGCCAGCGTGGATAATAATTTTAGAATATTTACGATTATTCTTAGCTAGCACCTTTAAGTTTGCCTCCACGTCGGTAGCTCTGGCCCCAGGCAAACATTGGACTATGGTCGCTGGTGACTCTATCCTCACGTCTCGTAGAATGGAATCGCCAATTATCAGAGCTTTCTCAGTAGGTGTATTACTGAGTGGGGAAAAACGATTCGAAACGTGAGTTAGGTGTATGACCTCCTTGGGACGGCGACTATGCCTCCCTCGAACCGTGACAAAAGCGCCTTGCTGCGAAGGTTCTGCTGGGGGAATAGCACTAATGTCTAGGCTATTTAAACTCCCTGGTGCGTCCGGCGCTAACAGAAAAGACTCTATGTAACTCTCTCCTTCCTGAATCTGGCGAAGCGTCCGGATGCGGTCCTCAAGCTCAACTATTTTCTGCGCCAATTCTAAATTAAGTTCACACTTCCTACAAATACCAGTTACGTTAAACTTGGCGTCAGAACTAACACTAAACATATTGCACTCCAAGCAGGAAACAAGGGAGGAAGCCATGGTCGAATTCCTTACCGTAATGTTTTCTTGGGTGTCGAACAGAAAACCACGGTGCTCGAGTCCCGTATGGGTTGGTTAGTTAGGAATAACCGAAAAGATTAAAAAAATAGAAAAGAGTTTTGTATCCAAATCAGTATAAAAGTGTAGAAAATGCGGGCAGCGAAAACCTGGAGCAGCAGTTACTACAGCGCGCGTCACGTTCAAAATGGAAACAGGAAACAGGAAACAGGAAGACAACCTGCAGACAAGATGCAGACATGTAACCAATTGACTAGTCAGTATTCTTGGTTTCATGTTAAATCAGTGACACGTAGCCTACATTTGTATTTTAGAATCTTTATTAGAATATAATAGGGGTGCATCGGATCATTTTTCGGATCAGCAAAAAAAAAAATAACGGGGCCAAAGGCGCGTTTCGAATGAATGATAATTTCAAGTTATTTCACTAAATCTTTATTCGAAAATTTCACAAAATACATTTTTAGATTCAGTACGCCTTAGGCGATTTAACTATGGTGGTTTTATGCCTGAATTAATTTAATAAAATATTAAAAGATCGTTAATGTTTCAATTGTATTTAATTCGGTCGCGTTTCTAAAAACCTGCCTCCCAGAAAGGCATTTAGTATGAAAAACAAAGCAAACCAAAACATACATGGTTGTCTATCTCTTCACTGTAACTCTGCATCGAGATTTAGGGAATTGTTACTGTAAAAACAACGGCAGAAAAACTATTTCTCTATGATGACCCATCCCCTATATCAGCCAATCACTGTGGGCATTCTGAGTAAGCTCGTTCATGAGAAACGTCATCCCTAGCAACGACGTCAACCCCGCCCTCACTCTTAGCTAGGAATTCCTTAGTATGAGTTTGTCTTTGGAGCTTTGTGAATAGGTTTTAAGGTGGGACTCCTTACTAAAAGGTTTTAGTGCGATTTAGAAGTACTCTTAGTGGTAAGATAAAATGCTTTGTGAATACGGGCCCTGATCTTTATATAAATATTCGTGAACTTTTGACCAGGGATCCCCCCACACCCCCACCCCACCCTGTAATGTAGACAATGCCATATGTCCCCCAGACCTTTAGTTAAAAGGAAATGGAAGCTTTAAAAAAAAAGTGATATATATATTTTTTTTTCAACAAGCGTCTTTTAAACTACGCATCTTGGTCTGAACGGTTAAAAACGTCATATGTTTGTCCACACAGGGTGAAATCACCTTTCCAAAAATAAACCCATGTGCTAGTAGTGTTAAGCATTTAAATATTATCCAGCACCCATTTACCTTAAGGGTGGAATAGATTTTCTTTCTTTTTACGAACGTCTTTTTAACTGTGCATATTGGTCTGAACAGTTAAAAAACGCAAGGAAATAGCCATATTGTACGCTAGTGAGCAGAGATGGTTTTCTCTCCATCTTTTGAAATGCTACCAAATTAGTCAGAGCAAAAAACGCACCCTGTCCCCAATGAACCTGACAGTGGTGATAGCTACAGCGTGGCCAGCATTATCAAAGCGGTTATGGCCTGTATCCTGGATTGCGTTATAATGGAAACTTTAAAAGAAGATGTTATGGATGTTTAGTTGCCCACCCTAGTCAGAGGCAACACAGATGCCTAATGGAGCATGAACCATATTATTTCTTTTTTAATTATGAAAAAATGTTTAAAAAACTGTTTCATCCTTGTCTGTGACAAGTCAACGTACCCCAATGTAATCTTCTGCCCCCATCTGAACAGGAAGTTGCAAACATGCATGAGTAGCCTAGTAGTTAATGTTGGTTGTTTTTTGGTTCAGAGGTGATTGCAGGTCCTTGTACATTGTGGGGGGAAGGGGGATTTGCGACGCAACATTATAGGGCTGTCTTTTGACACAAAAAGTTGAAAATACTATACTAAAAATAAAATACTAAATAATAATATTTTTCTCAATACTGTACATTTGTAAAAGTGTCGGTAAAAAAAAAGAAATAATACGGTTCAGGCTCCATTAGGCATCTGTGTTGCCTCTGACTAGGGTGGGCAACTAAACATCCATAACATCTTCTTTTAAAGTTTCCGTTATAATGCAATCCAGGATACAGGCTGTAACCGCTTTGATAATGCTGACCGCGCTGTAGCTATCGCCACTGTCATCGGGGACAGGGTGCCCCTGTGTCCCGTGGGCTAAGGTGTTTTCACCCGGTCCCGGGGTCCTACGCAACAGCCATCTGTCAGCGTCTCCGATCCAAGATCCATATGGCTAAGACTCCGTTACATCTGATGTCATCCTGGGTGTTAGAGATGTGAGCCATGTTTTTTCGCTGCTTGACAGAGATGTTTAAAAATGGCTGCCCCTTGGCTCATTTAAGTACAAAACAAGTCAAAGGAGTAATGGGTCGAGTGGCTGATAATTATAACACCTTATGAAAAAAGGTGTTCGTTTATTGCTTATAAACATAAATGCCAATTGTCGAGAATCCATCTGTAAAAACAATACTTGTGTTTCCCCGTAGGGAAGGACTAGGCTGTAAATTACCTTAGAGAGCCTATTCCCCCACCTCGGCTGTGTTAAGCACACATGTTATTTCTGTTGTATAGTTTTGTTTATGATCTTTTGACGCAATCTACACCTTTCTGGCTTGTTTGCATTACCCTCATCATTTGTGTTGGTTCAATTATGCCTGAAAGGTGTTCTTCTAAATAAGCCATAGATGCATTTCAACAGAGACTCTTAAGTAGGTTATTTTCTAAATATGATTACATTCAAATATATTTTATCTATGGCTAAAATGTAATGTGTTAAAAGTGTGAACAGAAGTTGTTTTGCTATCGCCTATAGTCTAGGGCAGGGGTCTTCAACTCCAGGCCTCGAGGTCCGCAGTGTCTGCAGGTATTTGCTCCAACCACATATTGCACCACCTGATTTCGAATAATTACTTTACCTCCTTGGTCCAGGAAGTGAGCTAATTAGTGAAATCAGGTGGTGCAGTGCGTGGTTGGAGCAAAAACCTGCAGACACTGCGACCTCGAGGCCTGGAGTTGAAGACCCCTGGTCTAGGGGTATAAACAAGTTAAACGCACCCCATAAGTGCTTATAACTTGTCTGTCATGTTTATGATCCTAGGATGACATTTGGCGGCTATGACGCGTCTGCATTATTCTAAGCTAATGGGTTTATTTTTAAATTTTTTACGAACCCTATTATTGCTCCAAAGTACCTCCGTTCACCTTAAATATGTTTTTTATCTTCAAGGGGAGGTGTGAGTAAACAGCTCAAAGACATATGTGCTTGTAATTTAGATTGTGTGTTTGTCAGATTACAAACAAATGTGTGTGAGGGTTTGTTGGCCCCCCTAGCCGTTTGCCCATGCCTAGTTTTGACGCATTTCAAAAGACGGAGAGAAAACCATCTCTGCTCACTTGTGTACAATCTAGATTTCCTTAAAAAAAAAAAATTATATAATTTTTTTCTTCTTCCGTTTTTCTTCCAATTTGGTAGCCAATTACCCACTGTGCTTAGTTCAATCCCCTTCCCTCATAGTTCGCTGCCGTAGTCCTGTGACCGGCATTGACAAGGGAAAAGCGCTGCCTCCTCCGAGACAGCACTTGTCGTGCCGTTGACTGTAATTCCGGTACCCCAGAACCACTCCTGTGCGCAGCGAACGGTGTGTGTTGGCTTCCCTCCCCCCTCCCTGGGGCGGACAGCGAATTGCCGCCCCGATGGCACTTCCGGCCAGACCAGACTCTGGCGCGACGGGAAATCGAACCCCCGGTCGCCGTGGCCAGCGTCGGACGTTGAAACCACTAGACCACGTGGGAGGCCTTTTCCTTTAATTTTTAAGGCTAACAATATAACACCTTAGCTAGGGCTTAAGGTAAATGGGATATCTCAGTTTTAAACCCCCTAAATCTGCATTATTCTAAGCAAAAAAAAAATACAACTCCTGCTACTGCTCCGACTGATTACCTAAGGGTCAAAGGTGACATTCCTAAGTGACAGTTATACAAGCAATATGAATAATCATATATGATACATTCCCGGGGCGGTATACTCACACTGCACACTGAGGACCACCTGGGACTGTACAGAGCCCACATCATTGGTGGCCGTGCATCGGTAGTGGCCTGCGTCGGCGTTCGTCACCTGCTCAATCTTCAGCATGCCCCCCTGCACCACCACGTGGGCCGGAAGCATGCCCCCAACCTTGCTCCACCTCACAGTTGGCCGGGGGTCCCCAATGGCCTGGCAGTCAAACTCCACCGAGTTGCCCAGCATCACCGTCTGCATCGAGGTGCGGATGTTGATCATCACTTTGGGCAAGGCTGTGTGTGAGAGACAAGTAGAAACTTACCACCCACTCCCATGCAATGAAGGGCAGCAGTGAAATCTTAAATCTGAATATAAGAAAAAAAATTCTCAGATGATGTCATTTCATTCTTTAAAAGATTAACCATTTGAATCATATCATTCTCCTTATCAAATATATATCTTGTCTTAATTAAGTTAATTCTATCGTACAACTATGCTATAGATACTATAGAACCTGCAGTGTTAGTGCTAGCTGTAGCTGTAGGTTCATCACTTTATCCCTGGTTTACAAGCCTGGATATCATCAGCTTTGTAAAAAATCTTGTATCTCCAAAAAAGACGATATACAACATGTGGCTAGTAAAAACTCAACTTGAATTTAATAACCTTTGTACCCATTTAAGGCCACATAAGTGATGGTGATAACAGGGTTGTGATTCACCAGAATTTTCTGAGGAATACTAGTTCTACCCAACACAACAGCCTATTATCTGTGCTGGGCTTGTTATTTCCAATTGACCAGCCTTGGGATTTAATGTGTCATAAGACAGGGGCTGGCAAATTACTTTGATGGCTTGTGTCTGGCAGGGTTCCATTACATTGATAGAAGCGGGCTCCCCTGCTGTCCGTTTGCCTAACTTTATATCTATCTAACTGTGAACAGGATAACTGAAATGTAATGGTCAGATTACGATGAAACCTTGGGAAATGGTGAAATGTAACATTTTAGGTGGCTGATGTATAATATACGCCATTTAGCAGACGCTTTTATCCAAAGCGACTTACAGTAGTGAATGCATACATTTTCAGTATATGTGGCCCCAGTGGGGATTGAACCCACAACCTAAGCATTGCCAACCCTGTGCTCTACCAACTGAGCCACAGAGAACCACCATAATGAATGCCACTCTAGCTGTCACACACATTTTTCGTTTTTTTTCTCCCAATTCAGAATCAACTGTACGCCTTTCTAGTCACTGCTTCGCTGCTTGCACCTGTGCAAGAAGCCCTCCAACTGCAGTGTGCGCACTCCTCTGACACACTGGCCTACAAACAGGGTGATGTTGTCAGGGTGAAAAACATGGAACATGAAAAAGCTTGGGTCTGTGTGATGGGCGGACCTTGGATGGTGAGCTTGGCAGTGTCCTGGGCCTGCCCAAACACACTGGTGGCACGGCAGATGTAGAAGCCTGCATCACTCTGTTCCAGGTTCTCGATCCTGAGGAGCCAATCACAATCATCAGATGGCTAAAGTCCAGCAACGACAACACAACGTGAGACAAAATCAGAGGACAAACACACAGGACGTTCAAAGAACTATCTTGGCCAGAGCTGGAGGGCTGGTGGCAGCTTACCTCAATACCCCGCCCCTGATGTGGTGCTTGTGGGGCAAGATGCTGCCCTCCTTCAGCCACATGATGGTGGTCTGGAGGCCTCCATTAGCTGAGCAAGTGAACTCCACGGAGCTGCCCAGTGTCTTCACCTCCACCTGGGGGGACACACGCACTGCCAGGGGCGCTGGAGGGGAGAGCCATGGAAACACGTCACCAGAAAATTAACAGGTACGACACAGCGCCGAGAGATAACTTAGACAGAGGCTACTATATACATTTCATGACCATGGTTAAAACCAAGAGTGATTGCAACTTTCTACACATGTTGAACATTGAAGCCACTTCATTTCAATCATTTAAAACTTGGGTTACAAACAAAAACAGTATTTGGACGATCATACACGGTATGACGTCCTCCAAAGACCACAGAAAAAGCAAAAGGCAAAAGCAATCAACCCAGAGAGCGACCTGGAGCTGATCTACTCACAGGTGACGGTGATTTTTGCTAGGGCTTCGCTGGAGCCCACTTTGTTGGTGGCCTTGCACTTGTAGGTCCCCGCGTCTGCCTCCGTGGCCAGGTTGATCTGGAGGTTTCCAGCCTGCATCTCCGCCCTGGTGGGCATGCTGCTGTCGACCTTGGTCCAGTCAAAGCGGAGGGGTGGTGTCCCATGCGCCAGGCACTGCAGCCGGATCACCTCGCCCACCCGCACTGAGAGGTCATCCGGTAGGCAGGTGGCATAGGGGGGTGCTGGTTCAATGGGAATCGCAATGGCAGGTCATAATCCAGATCACCGCAAAATCCAGGCTGCACACACTGTAGTTAAGATTGCTGACCCTAGTATACACATGGGTTGACAGCCATGGCAAGCTCATATATGAGATGTAATCCTTTATTATTCCTTTGTTTTGGCTTTATTCAAACATTTTAGCAGATATTGCTTAAAATTAGGAGGACCCTTTTTTTTACAAAAGTTCACAAGTGAAGCACGGGTGGAACTCACTCTCCACGTCCAACATAATGGTGACTTCGGTGGTGCCCATGTTGTTGGTGGCATTGCAGATGTACTGCCCAGAATCCTGCCGCCCAATGCTGGGCAGGATCAGGCTGTTGTTGACCACCGTATGCTTCCAAGGGAGAGGGGCGCGCAGCTTCGACCAAGTGATGGTTGGGGTGGGATGGCCTAGAACCGGGAAAGAAAAAGAATGCACGCTACATGTTCGGGATCGAAGGCATAGAATGCATGTCTGAACACAGGCATGGTTTAGATAAAGGGGAGCTATTCTCCTATACGGGTGATGCACCAGTTCTCCTGATGACTAAGATGAAAAAAAAAGCAATGAACCAGAAAGGATAACTTGTGATGAAATGGTCTTTAAATATAACACTCGCCTGGATTCAATCAAGTTTGACTTCCAATTAAAAAAAATAGTTAGAGTATTTTGAGTTCAGAAATCAACAAAAGGTACTCACCAAACTATGTTTGTTAAAAAAAAGCAAATACATTTGCAAATAAAAACAAAAGCAAACAAATACATTTGTAGGTCAAAGTTAAAGACAAATGTTGATTGAATCCAGACCACTGACAGACCAGCATACACAAATGGGAAATAAACAGAATTATCCCTCCCACAGGACAGAATAAGGTGTATGAAGAGAATGATGGAAGCCCCAAAGCACTGAAGATGACTTGGGTTTCAGTGTTCTACAAAACAGACAAAACGACGAAACGCAATTTGCATCTCTGTTTTGAGTGCTTTCTGGATGATCTGCATTTTTCTATTTTTCATATTTAAAGAATGCATCTTCTTGGCAGGGTTGTGAGGCTTAAATTACCATGGGCATTGCAGCGAAGTGTAGCGGTCTGACCCTCAACAACAATCATTAAGGGCTCGGGCACCGAGGCGTGGGGGGTGGAGGGCACCAGCGGCCCACGCTGCACAATCACCTCCACTTTCATCTCCGCAGAGCCCTCGCTGTTCTGTGCCGTACAACTGTAGGTCCCAGAATCCTCTGGGCTGGCCGCCAGCACCTGGGGAAAGGGATGGGTTTTACTTCAGGTCACCATCTTTATAAAAGGGTTTTTTAGCTGTATTTGAGCTTAGTTTTTCAGCTGGAAAAACTGTGTTCCCAGCTGTTTTGTACCAAAGTTCTTGTTGTTCATGCGATATGCATTTCTGATGTATCTTGTTGAGCGGGCCTTATACGCTTTTCTGGATATGAGCATCTACTAAATAAACAAGATCAATAAATAACCAAACAAATGAATATGGAAATAATGGTTGAAAGGCAATTTTCTATTTATACTCTGTGGTTAAACATATACAGTACGTGAGTGTAAGAAGATCGGTCTGTCAGTATGACACAAAGGTTTACCTGCACTACAGCATTGGACTCCATGGGCACAGGGCTGTTCAGCACCATCTTGCGGGCACTGTCAAGTCTGTGCCAGCTGACAGATGGGCGTGGCTCACCTGTTGCCTGGCACTCCAGGGTGATTGGCTCACCTACCTTCACCACCACCATCCCCCTAGGTGTCACGGTAACTTTGGGTGTCTCTGTGGATGGGGTTAAAAAGAGGAAGGTAATGAGGTTCCTTATGCAGACCCAAAAGTTTAGTTTAACATCAAAGTCACCAAAGACACTGAAAGTCTGCCATCTGCTATATCCTATAGTGTCAGTTGTTTCAGTTCTCTTAATGCACATCTTGTAAATCGCTCTGGATTAGAGCGTCTGCTAAATGCCAAACATTTAAAATGTAAAAATGTCTACCATTTGTTATAATTCACTTAATATTGTTATCATGGCATCTAAATCAAATGAATATGTCTCAGATCGCATTGAAGAATAGCATGTGTATGGCTGTACCTTTCACAATGAGAGACGCCAGGCTCTGAGTTATCCCAAACAGGTTGCTGGCCACACAGCGGTAGGTACCCTGGTTACTAGATCGACTCCTGGCAATGGTGAGGACAGAGCCATCCGGTCCTGTTTTCACATTATCTGTGACACAGAGAAAGAACAAACTATTCCACTGAGCTGTTCCACAAACTATTCCACTGAAATTAATTAATTTCTTAATAACAGCTCAGCTAGTACACGGCAAAAAATATAAATATGCTGTTCATGGTTCCGAGTTTGTGCACTGAATTGATACCAATTTATATTTGGAATAAATGGACAGTTTACTTCTCGTGGCTGCTTCTGTTCTGATCTGGTCAGTGTTATGAAATTAAATGAACATAAGGGTGTAATGGTGGTGATGAGGACGATGAAGGGACAGTAGAAAAAATGACAAACTACAGCGATCTGGCTCCACCTTGCAGAGGCTGGCCACTGGCCATCTTCCACTCGAGGCGCATTGGCTGGGCCCCGCTGTAGATGCGGCACCTGAAGCTGGTGGACTCGCCCAGGCGCACTGCGGTGCTGTGAGGCTCAATGGAGATGATAGGAGTCTGCAGGCCTGCTATGGGGAATACAGACAAATTCAAACCCCAGCCCCTCCTGTGATTAACTATATGGAAGACTCTAACCACAATGTCATTGGCTCCATACTCAAGTCAGCCCCTCCTGTGATTGACTATATGGAAGACTCTAACCACAATGTCATGGGCTCCATACCCAACTCAGCTCTTCCTGTGATTGACTATCCGGAAGACTCTAACTGCAATGTCATGGGGTCCATACCCAACTCAGCTTTCCCTGTGATTAACTGTTATTCTGGTGAAGTGTAGTTCTGGTGAAGTGTAGTCAAATGTAGTCAAGACTCCCAAAAATGATATGGGTTTGAATCCTGGACCACTGAGCTACTGAGCCTTGAGCAAAATTGAAGTAGAAAATGTGTATGAAAGCATACCAATGTAAGCAGTACAGTGCATTCAATATTCTTGATTAGGAAGTAAATTCTGTACCATTGACTTGGGGTACATACATACCCCCTCAGCCACTATGCTTGGAAATGGATTACTAATGTGAAACAGGGACCCTTAATGATTTATGATAATTCAGGAAAACTTACAAGAGGAGCTGGAGGTCACAGACACAGACACTGAAGCCTGTTTGACCATTGGGCCACCGTCGACCTGGCAGATATACTCTCCAGAATCATCCTCCGAGGCCTGGAGAATCCGCAACTGGGTCCCCACAACCTGGTGGGAGAGAAACACATGCATCAGGTCACAAAATTAAAAGAAGGATTTAATGGAAGAAACACCGGATTCAACCATCCAGAGTATGTGTAACAAGTGGCTGTTTTGCACCTAACACTCAATATGTGAATGACCCGTTTCTCCCTTTCACTGAAATCCAGATTAAATCCAAATTGCAGGCAGTGTATATATCAATTCAACACAGGACCTGTGTCTACCTACCTTGTGATTAGAGGAGAGGGGCCTGCCGACCCGTTGCCAAGTGACAGAGGGTGGCGGGTTTCCGGGAACGATACAGCTGAGGTCCAATGACTGGCCTTCCTGCACGGAGGCTATGGAAGGTTGGATCCTGACCGCAGAGGAGATGGAGTCCCCTGGAGACAGAAGAGTAGAGAATGTTCTATTCAGCAATACATACTAATTACAATGCATTTTCATATTGGTGGGATCATTTTACCTGTTAAGCAATATTGTCTCCTCCTGGTTGCTGTGACTACATACAAGCAGAAGTACAGTGGTGCAGAAACTAATGGGGGTCAGTTGCCAGATTAATGGCTAAGGAAAGCTGTCTATTCAACCATTATTTATAGACACTGACAGCCACTCTGTGGTTTATTCACATTGTGGCAGCCAAAGGGGCTGCACAAGGAAATGGCTGCCTGGCCTCCAACACATGGGAGCCTGAGAACACTACATTTCCCAGCAGGCCACAGTCACACCTGAGCCGAGTCAAGGCAATGGGACTAATGACCAGCTGAAGGCCATTTCAAGGCCTATTTAAAGGGCTGATTCCCATCACACTGAGAGAGGAGTAGGAATGTGTTTGAAGGAGTGGAGTGGAGTGGAGTGGAGTGGAGTGGAGTGGAGTGGAGTGTGTTGAAGGAGAGAGAGAACCTGTGAAGTCTTTGACCAGCCAGGATTTAGAGAGAGTGTTTTGGAGTGTTTTTGTGTTTGACCGGATTGTTTGAGGACCCCCCTTTGGATTTTGACTACGGACTGGATTGCGGAACTGACTTGGAATTTGAATAGGATTACGGACATTGACAACGAGATAAGGATTGCGGACTTTGTGTGTTTGTATTCCCCTGAAGACCCCACCTTTGTGTTGTCAAGAGTTAGTTTAATAAATCATTGTTTTGTTTTTGAATACTGTCTCCTCTGTGTTCTTAAACTTGCCTACGCCCAGTGGTTACAACGTCCGACGCTGGCCACGGGTTCAATTCCCCGTCTCGCCAAGTGTCGGCTTTGGCCGGGAGTGCCACCAGGGGGCGGCGATTGGCTGTCCGCCCCAGGAGGGGGAGGGAAGCCGACGTGACGTTCGCTGCGTATAAGAGTGGCCCTGTAAGTACCGGGGTTCGGTTGACGGCTGGGCGAGTGACGTCTCGGAAGAGGTCACTTCGCTCTCGTCACTACCGGTCGCAGGACTACGGCAGCGAACTCACATTACTAGGGGGGGATTGATGTAAAAATAGCGGGTCTAATTGGCTACCAAATTGGGAGAAAATGGGATAAAATCAGAAACAAATTAAAAATATATATATATATAAATAAAAAAACTTGCCTACGCCCTCTGCAAGATCTGTGTGTGTCGCCCAACCCCTGGGGACACCACAACATGCTAAATAATGAATAAATAAATGGCTTCTTTTCCTAATGCTCAATTTGAGTACAGATCATTGATTCTAGAACACTTTCAATAGAGTTGAATTCAATCTTCTAATTATGAAAGGTTAAGATGGGAGCACACGTTAAGAATTCTAGCCCTGTTTTAAAGGCACTTTTCATTCAGCCACTGATACTCTTTTGGAGCATCAGAGGAGATAACGTCCTGTCTCCATCACCTGTCAGCATTAAAAGGTTGTGGACACAGCTAGGGGCTTCAGGAGTATACTGGGGCTACATAAATTCCCCCTGGCTACTGCTGTCCTTATGGGATGTAATGCACGCATGTCCAACACTGTTGCATTATTGCAACTAGATCTGGGACTGTCCTTAAGGACCGCAGCCGCTTCCTGGCCCATTTATTCTTCTCGGCTCTCACTGCAATGCCCAAACGTGCCCTGCGACTCAGCATCTCACCTCGGACGATGGTCACTTCAATACGCGCCTCGGAGGAGCCGATGGAGTTGGTGCCCACGCACAGGTAGGTGCCCGTGTCCATGGCCCGGACATTAGGGATGAGCAGGGTGCCAATGTCGGTGCGCTCTATGTGGGCCTGCGGAGTATCAGACAGAGCCAGTGAAGAGATAGAGAGGCAACCTTAAATGAGGGACAGAGATGCTCAACCCTAGGCACTCTCTAGTCTCACAAGGTTGAGGGGACGTGCTTGTATAATAATCTCTGTGAACACCTTTCTGTGCATGTAAAAACAGGTAATTCTTTGGCTGAACACTTAATTCTAGCACAAATATAACTTGTGTCTTAAATGTATACCTTTTTGATATTAAGTGCTATTGTGATTCTGAATAAGGACTACTTATTACTTTCCTAATTGTCTTTATTAATTTCAATACATCCATATCAGATTAATAAGTAACATTTGGATAACATTTCAAAAGCAAAAGTAAAATAAGCACACATTGATCTTGGTTGGTCGAAAAAGACAACTTGACGCAACTTTAACCAGTTTTGTTGTCCTAATGAATGTTAAAATGTATAATTGATATCAAATCAGATTAATACATTTAATATCAATATGATTACCCTGGACACAAACAAACGGATCACATTGAATATGCATTAATTTATTGAAATCGTTAGTAATATGATTATAATTGCATAACAGCATATCCTACACTGAGTCTGAGGACTGAAAACAAAGCAAGGTTTAAACACTCTTTCACTTGATCACAAATACGAAGTTAACCCCAGGAAAGTAATGCTGTAATGTAAAGGTGAATTACAAAGTAATGCTGTAATGTAAAGGTAAATTATAAAGTAATGCTGTAACGTAAAGGTGAATTACAAAGTAATGCTGTAACGAAATGTAAAGGTAAATTACAAAGTAATCGCCTTGTGCATATACAGAAATAATTTGAAGGTGATGGTTGCAATATCCAAGTGTGAGGTCAGTGGACTAATTTGCTCAAAGGCCAGTTTGAACTCAAGCAAACTGCTGCGATAGACGGCAGCACGGAATGGCTGGCAGGACCCAATAATTCACTTAAACGAGCATTTATGTGTGGCCCACAGCACCCTGGGAGAAGGTGAAACACTGTCAGACCGTAATGTGGGAAAGTGTCACACAATTCCCTTCAGTACATTAGGAAAATAAAGAGACCCTACATTAAACAAACATAAACAGAGAGAAACAAATGCTAATAATAATGATGTGGAAATGTACTCAAAATACAAAAAACACAACAATAATCTAGAATTCTGCATCATGACTCGTCCCCTTCCCCCACTGCTTTGTCACATTCTGCTGTTATACCGTTACTGCCGTGCAATAAAGTTTCAGGTTTTTACATGGAATAAGATAGAACTGGATTCCTTTATCTTGTTATTCTCTTGCTTTTGTCTCTCTCAGGGTTACCTTGGTACCGAGACTAGTTTTACTGTCGTCAAAGTGCAGAGTACTCAGTTCCTCACTACTTTCTAACATATTATGGCGTTGACCACTATGGAGAGGGAGTGGGGGGCTCTGTCAGATACATAAGTTGGAACGTCAAGGACCTCAACCACCGAGTGAAGCGGAAGAAGACTCTTGCCAACCTTAAACAAACATAACCTTCCTCCAGGAGACCCATCTTCACACCACTGACCATTTTTGTTTAAGGGGTGACTGGGTTGGCCAATTTTTCCATTCAGTATTTCCTTCCAAATACAGAGGGGTTGCAATAATAAGAATACTCTCTTTGCCATCTCACAGGTAAAAGCAGACCCCGGAGACCACGACATTATAGTTACTGGTCGGCTCTATGATACACCAGTTATCCTGGCAAATACCGCCAAACTGGGATGATTTAAACTTTTTCTCCTATTTCTTTCTCTCAACTACCTGACTTTAATACTCATCACCTGAGTTTAGGAGGATACTTTAATTGTGTCTTATCCACCACAATAGATCGTAGCTCAACTGAACCTTCGCCCATCAAAATGTGCCTCTGTAATGAAGATGTTTTTCAATTCGTATAGTGTTACGGACACTTGGCGCTTCCTGAATCCAACAGCTTGAGCATACCCTTTTTTCTCTCATGTTGATAGGTCATATTCTCATATTGACTATTTCCTGATAGATAATAAACTACTACCTTCTATTCGTAAATGTAACTACCAGGCAATAGTGATTTCTGATCATGCCCCCTTGGTCTTGGCATGCCAAACCATCCCATATCACCCTTGGTGTTTTAACTCCCTGCTGCTCTCGGATGCAGAGTTCGTTAAATTCTTATCGTCACAAATAACTTTTTTCCGAGAAATGAATCAAACCACTGGGATGTCCCCTTCTACCATACGGGAGGCTCTACAAGCATATCTGAGGGGCCAGATCATTGCTTATACTTCGCAGGATAGGAAACGCAAATTGAACCAGATCAATACCTTGACAAACCTCATCCTTGATCTGGACAGAGCCTATGCAAATTCTCCATCTCCCGACCTACAATATATGGCCAAAAGTCAGTGGACACCTGACCATCACACCTATATGAGCTTGTTGGACATCCCATTCTAAAACCATGGGCATTAATATGGAGTTGGACCCCCCTTTGCGACTTTGACAGCTGCCACTCTTCTGGGAAGGCTTTCCACAAGATTTTGGAGTGTGTCTGTGGGAATTTGTGCCCATTCAGCCAAAAGAGCATCTGTGAGGTCAGGCACTGATGTTGGACGAGAAGGCCTGACTCGCAATCGGCGTTCTAATTCCTCCCAAAGATGTTCAATGGGGCTCTGTGCAGGCCAATCGAGTTCCTCCACACCAAACTCGTCTAACCATGTCTTTATGGACCTGGCTTTGTGCACAGGGGCACAGTCCTGCTGGAACAGCAAAGGGTCTTCCCCAAACTGTTGCCACAAAGTTGGAAGCGCCCAATTGGCTAAGATGTCTTCGTATTCTGTAGCATTAAGAATACCCTTCACTGGAACTAAGGGGCCTATCCCAAACCCTGAGAAACAGCCCCAGACCATTAGCCCTCCTCCACCAAACTTTACAGTAGGCACTATGCATTCCGGAAGGTAGCGTTCTCCTGGCATCCGCCAAACCTAGATTCATCCATCAGACTGCCAGATAGTGAAGCGTGATTCATCACTCCAAAGAACACGTTTCCACTGCTCCAGAGTCCAGTTGCGGCGTGTTTTACACCACTCCAGCCGACGCTTGGCATTGCGCATGGTGTTGTGAGGCTTGTGTGCAGCTGCTCGGCCATGGAAACCCATTCCATGAAGCTCCCGACACACAGTTCTTGTGCTGATGGTGCTTCCAGAGGCAGTTTGGTACTCTGTAGTGAGTGATGCAGCAGATGATAGACGATTTTTACGCGCTATGCGCTTCAGCACTCGTCAGCCCCGCTCTGTGAGTTTGTGTGGTCTACCACTTCGTGGCCGAGCTGTTGTTGCTCCTAGGCGCTTCCACTTCACAATAATAGCACTTACAGTTGACCGGGGCACATCTAGTAGGGCAGAAATTTCACAAACTGACTTGTGGCAAAGGTGGCATCTTATGACAGTGCCGCATTTAAAGTCACTGAGCTCTTTACGAACCATTTTGAATTCTAAATGTTTGTCTGTGGAGATTGCATGGCTATGTGCTGGATTTTATGCACCTGTTGGCAATGGTTGTGGCTGAAACACCTGAACTCAATAATTAGTAGGGGTGTCCACTGACTTTTGGCCATATAGTGTATATAAAAACGTCTTTCACTGCAGACTGAATTCGAAATTCTGGCACCATTCGTACACCGTCTGGCACTATTACCTCTAATCATGAGGAAATAAACAGCATCACTTTTTCCATCATTTCTACTCAAAGCTTTATACCTCTGAGTCACTGAGTGGGAAATCTCCTGGACCTGATGGGTTTCCTACAGAATTTTTAAAAACAATTCTGAAGCCCCTATCTCCTCTCCTCTCCTGCTTTTCAAGCGGCTAGAGGTACTGCTCCCCCATACCTCCAGTCACTCATCACTCCCTACACCCCAGCCAGACCCCTCCGCTCCGCCTCCTCTGGCAAACTGACTGCCCCATCCCTCCCGGCGCCTGGCAGCCGCTCCTCGCGGTCTCGTCTCTTCTCTGTCCTGACCCCTCGCTGGTGGAACGACCTTCGCTGGTGGACCGCGGAATCACTTGCAATCTTCCGCAAGAGACTCAAAACCCACCTTTTCAGACTCCACTACCACTTCATTCTGTACATCTAGCTAATTGTCATCACTACTGCCTAGTTGTTCAACACTATATACCCCTGATTACTCCATTTAATAAAAAAAAAATATATATATAATAATAATAATAATAATTACTAACCTTTTCCTTCCCAGTGTTACAGGTATGGTACGCAGCTGCCTGCAATGATGTCTATCACTGTATTACTGCACTGATCTCTTGCGCTAACTATGATTGTTCCTACCATGTATTTATGCACATCTTGTAAGTCGCTCTGGATAAGAGCGTCTGCTAAATGCTTAAAATGTAAATGTAAATGTAAGCGGGTTCACTCCTCCTCGATATGCGCTAGGCATGTTGTACTTCAATTCAAAATTGTCCATCGCCTTCATTGGTCCAAAGTTAAATTTGCTCAAATCAAGCCAGATCTGGACCCGACCTGTGACCGATGTAGACAAGCTCCAGCTACACTTGCACACATGTTTTGGACCTGTCCTAAAATAAACTCATTTTGGCATTCAACTTTTGAGACGTTATCCAGCATGTTTGAGCAGCCTCTCAGGAGTTCTCTCCTCTGACGGCAATCCTTTGAGTCTTGACAGATGAGCCATCCCTGTCCACTACCCACGCTAACTCCCTAGCCTATGCCACCTTACTGGCAAGAAGGTTCATCCTACTTCGGTGGAAAGTCTACCCCACCATCATCCACTCACTGGATTAATGAGGTTATACAATCTTTGAAATTGGAAAAAATTAGGTACACAGAGGATCGGTTTCCAAATTCTATTCTTCATGGCAGCCCTTTCTGAGCTTTGTAGAGAAGCTTGATGCTCGGGCTCTTGTCTAAACCAGGAGAGTTTTTTTTCGTTTTTTTCTTCCTTTCGTCCCCTCCTCTTCCCCTCCCCTATCCCTCTTAATTTACTTTATTTGACCTTTTCTTTATTTATTATTTCTTTATTTATGTATTTTATGTATTTTATGTATATATTTTTTTCCCTTCACTTATTCCTTGAACCCACTAATCCTGCCAAACTGCAATTATGGCGGAGGAGGGGAGGGAGGACGGGTTAGGAGTAGTAGAGGAGGAGGGTTGGGCAGGAGGGAGAGCAGAAAGGAGGTTGGGAAGAAGAGTGGGGGGTGGGCTGGGTGGGTTGGATGGGGGTAAATTGTGTTCTGAAAACCTTGTAATGATATATGTATGTTTCTGTAAATGTAACTGAAAAAACTCAGAAATAAACCTTGTTTAAAAAAGAGAAAGGACTGGATTAATGCATTGGTTTGTATGGAAGGAAGGCCAAGACCGGTAAGCAGGGGAGGTGATTCCAGACAGACAGACCTGCAGTTCCTCAAATTGTCTCTGCAACACATCAAGACTGTTGGTTTTAAACTGATGGAAACCATGAGAGGTAATGGCCTGAACCAAGAACACAACACAAGGAGGTGAGGGGACAGCACAAAAAAGAGGGCAGAAGAAAAAAAAGGGAGAAGGTCAAAACATGAAAGCTACAGTATATTCTCTTTTCTTTCAGACTCGTTTAGCATGGAAGATAAAGTAGAAAAGGTCTGAGGAAGGTACTAACCCTGATTTGTTGCATTACTGTTAAGTATCCAGCTAACCGTAATTGATAAATTGTTAAATAATCACGGGTCCCAGGTGGACCTTGCCTTGAAATCGTTTTGAATTTAACTAATCTGGAATAAAATATTTTGATTATCCAGTTTGCCACATTTTTAACATTAACTAGGTCTCTGTCCAAATCCCTGGATCCATAAAAGAGGTAAGTGGGGTCCACATATTCAGACTCGGGTGCCTGCGGGAGAAATGGCAGAGGCCCACCTGAGGGGGGAGCTGTCCACCTTTCTTCTTCCAGGTTAGGGCTGGGCTGGGCGTTCCCCCGGCCCGACAGTACAGCCTCATTGTCTCCCCCTCGTGGACCTCCACATGCTGGGGGCTCACCTGGACATGGGGGAGACTGGCACCTGGGGCACACACACACACACACACACACACACACACACACACACACACACACACACACACAAACATACACACAAACACACACGCCCACAGGTGTGTCAGAACCCCAGTATAAATCCGGGACGAGCAGTGCCTCCTCACATGCTCTTACTCCTAGACGTACTGTGCACGTAGAGCACTGCCCGGGCTGTGTGTTCCCCATGGGCGTTGAGAGCCTTGCAGAAGTACTCGGCCTCGTCCGAGCGCTCCACTGCGGGGATGGTGAGCACTCCGCCCCGGATGATGGCGCTGGGACTGATGCGGTTGCCCTGCCCACCTTCACGGGGAGAGAGGAAGCGAGGGGAACCTCTTTATGACACAACATCTTTATGAAACTGTGAAATACCATTCACCAACATTTTATATTGTTAAATGTCACTATTAGAAGTGACATTTAAAAGATGCTAGTAAGGCTTTTTCTTTTAAAATATACTCTGGACAATTTGGACAGACGAGATCATATATTTTTGTGTCACGTCTTGTGTTCGTGTTCCCCGTAATTAGGTGTTTTCATTTATTCCATGTTTTCCTGGTTGTCTGGTCCGTGTTTTCACTTTCACTTACCTGTTCCCAGTCTTGTCATTGTATTATCGTTTTCCCCTGTTCCTCATGTGTCTGATTGCAGTTAGCTGCGTTCGTATTAATTCCTGATTGTTTCTCGTTATGTCTGATGTGGTTAGCTGTTCGTTTCCCATGTTCATTTCCTGATTGTCTCGTTATTGTATTATCGTTTTCACTTAATTCCTCATGTGTCTGATTGCAGTCAGCTGCATTCATGTTTATTCCTGATTGCTTCTTGTTAGGTCTAAATGTATTTAAGCTGTGTGTTTTCCCATGTTCGTTGCCAGATTGTCTTGTGCTTTGCGTATGCTTACACTACTCTCCAGCGTTTGTTTTGTTCCCCCGCGTTTTGTTCCCCCGCGTTTTGTTCGTGCTCCAGTGTTCGTCTTGATCTCAGTCTCGTTCCCGCTCCTCCCTGTGTTCCCTGGACTGCTTTCACGTTTTCGACCTTCGCCTGCCCACTGACTACTCTGCCTGTCCCCGACCATTCTTTGGATCCCTGCATTGCTCTGTTTACTCCTGTTTGACCATCGCCTGTTTATGCAATAAAATATATTATTGCATTTCTTGGTCCGCGCCTGGTTTTCCGACACCGTTCCTGACATTTTTGTATAGCCTACAAATAAATACACCTTATTATTAAGCAGTAAAGAAGAAAATGATTATCCTTATAGCCACGTGTAATATTGCAAGTCCCTACCTGTCCACTCGATAGCCGGTGTGGGGTTCCCGGTCACGGTGCAATGGAACTCGGCCCGCTGGCCTTGCTGGATGGTCAGAACAGGGGGAACGACGGCGGCCGCAGGCTGGAACCCCTCAGCGGCTGCAGGGGGAATGAAAATCACGTCAGCACTGATCCCACAAAAGAGGCCATCACACCAACACACTTGTGGACGTAGGAAGCCATGCATGTTGAATTTATCACTAATGTTATTTCTGTCATTTATTATGACAGAGGCTTTGTTCTTCTATGGGGTGACCCAGAAGTTACTTTCACAGGTAAAAGGTTCTGAGGCTGAACAAGCGTCTGGTGTGGCTCACTTGGTGTGTGATGGCATTTCTTGTATGAAAAGCAGAATAACTCACAGACAAATCAATTAAATACATGGTGAGTTATATGACCTATTTGAAGATATTTGGCAATTGACAATAATTTTGATTCATAGACAACATTTATTTAATTTCAATTACCCCTGCTTGACTTCTGGTGTTCTTCCCAAGAATAATTCAAATTGTTGAATGAATGATCTAAGAATGATTCATTGAGAAAAAAACTATCATGCTATATATCAATATCAGCTAGTTGGGCACAATGTACTCTTCACCAAACCAAAATATAACTTTGAGTTAGAATTTTGTGGTCTTCATCATATTCAAAATTAAAGCAGAGAGCTGTAATGGACTCATGCACATACTGTACCCTCCAAAATTATTCACACCCTTAAAGATGAGCAAAGAAGGCTGTATAAAATCAAAAATACAGGTAATGGGCTATATTGCATGCTAAAAACAATTATATTATTTCATACTTTTAATACCATTAAAACACAATTCTGCGATGAGATCCAATACCTCTGTACGTTCACTTTGGCCTGTAAGCCCTGTTAGGTCCCTTGGGACACTGGTGGGATGAATGCAGGTATAATGGGACATCCAAACCTAGTGCGCCAGTGTCTAACCTCAGCATATAGGCTCGACACACACACTCAGTTGAGATGAAGCAGGGGTGTCGACATCACTTCCTGGGGGGTGTGCGTGTAGGCTGATTGGAATTTTTAGATCCAACCTTCAACCTGAATTTCTTAACTGGCCCAGTAATTTATTCATCTTGAGATTTCTTCGTTAAACAATACATTACAGCTAAAGCCTAAGCATATGCCCCATAGTAATGACTAATTATACAAATTAAGCATGGTCACTTGGTTGGAACAAAACAAAAGACACACACACACATCCATGAGTTGAGTCTGACCCCCCTGCTGTATGGGGCATTAGGCACACACGAATGGCACAGCATAATGTTTGAAGCCTAATGGATGGCCCAAAGCAATGGACTCACAGGAAACTCGGTTGAAACGGCGAGCTGATGCAATGTTTGTGTGGGGGGTTAAGGGCCCCTCCTCTTACTGTGCGCGTGACAGCCATAAGGTCAAACAACAGCTCTTCCAGTGGAAATTTGAACAGTGGGGAACTGCTGCTCACAAGCACATCTGATACACGCAACGCAATGCTAGAAGTTGCTGTCCTGGTGATTACGTTATGTGGATGAGAGACTAAGATGTGTGAAGGGACGTGTCAGAATTGCAACGCCACCATGAAATCGCACAGAGAGGAGTCTCTCAAATGGATGCAACCTTCTTAATACGCCTTCAGGCTGGGCTCTGGAGTGCTCATGTGCAGTCTTCAAGCAGAACCAGAGCTTTATGTAAGGTACTGTAAAAAGCATACAGATAAACTGCCTTTAAAGACAATCATACATTTGTGCACCAAAGTGGCGAGCTTCAATGCAATGTGTTTGTTTTGTTTAAAAGCAATGATTTGGTGATTGAATGTCAATTTATCAAAAGTGAATTCTTATTTTTGTATATATGTCTATGTATGCCAATCTGCATTGGAAATGTAATGATAAAGGATTAACGCAGGACTAAAATGGGACGTGTCATGCGTCTGTCTGGAGTTTGTCTGCTAAGCAGGTGTGCACTGTGTGGTTTCACTGCACATGAGTGATACAACTCCTTGGAACCCATGCTGAAAGCGTTGCCCCCTGAAGAGGGAGGAGCTGAAGTGAAAAGGGGGAGGTCATTAGTGCAGACACATGCACGACAGAAGGGAGGGGTTCTGGGCGGAGGGGGCCATGCGACTTACGCGCTCTATGTCCTTCAAACATTTCATAGGCTGTGTAAAACATCTGAGTCTGAGAGGCCTCTGTGGATGAGGGACAGGCAGAGACTGACAGGTGAGACTTGACAGAACTCCCCACCACCGACATGTGGGGCAGGGTACCAGGCTTCATAAACATAATAACAAGTGGGAGCTACAACGAGATGTTTTTTTCCCAATGTGGTGGCCAATTGTACCCTCGATTGATCCAACTGTCCCCC
This sequence comes from Aldrovandia affinis, assembly GCA_029706075.1. Lineage (NCBI taxonomy): Eukaryota > Metazoa > Chordata > Actinopteri > Notacanthiformes > Halosauridae > Aldrovandia > Aldrovandia affinis. Next base: position 1,986,815 of record JAINUG010000020.1, on the reverse strand, counting down.
TTTAATAAGCCCACCACATACAGCTACAGGATCCGGCACTGGCACATTTTTTCTCTATTCACAATTGTTGGCACATCACCTGTCATTAATGTGAATAATGATCCCAGCCTCAAGCTTTGATTTCTCAAACATCAATTGGCCATTCGTTAAACAACAGATACATTTGTGAATTGACAACAGATAAATAACAGAGAAATATGACAGAAATGCCTTTAAAAAATGTTTACTTATCGTGTAAAGTTAAATGTCAGTCAACTCTCAACAAATACACACACGTATTGAATGCCATAAAGTAGTAGTAATAAAATAATAATACAAAATAAGGGCATAAAGACACAATGAAAAGATGACAAAAAGGCCTCACAAGGCAAACATGCAGGTTAGTTGGTATTCATAGCCTATGTAAAATCTTTACTTCTGGGGAACACACAAAACGAGTGTGTTTTCCTTACTCTAAACAGCTTGTTTCTTTCGTCCTCAGAATAAGAGTTAATGAATTGATTCATTTATTTATTCAAGTAGATTTTTACAGTGGAATTGATTTTGATAAATATATGAAATGCCATCTTCGATGTGAGTTTGTTTAGTAGTACCTTTTGTAGCACCTGCTTAATTTCCCATCAATATCCTCATTCTAAATGATGGATCCCTGATTTAAAAAAACATCACAGTAATATTTGTTGTCTATTCTCTCTGTACCATCAAGGAACAATGTCGAAAAGGTATTTGAGGTTCAAGACTTGATCTTGTGTTGACTTTTAGAGGGAAGCATTCTTTACTCACATGTAAGGCCTTTTATAGTTTTACAATGTAAACAATACAATGTTAACGGTGTCCTGAAGAGAACTGTTTTAAGTACCCATGGATTATGCACATATGCTACATATTATCTGGCTGTTATACCTAAAATTGCTATCTATAGACTCTCTCTACCGGTGTGAACATATTTGAAAACTAAATGCACATTTGATAGTTGGATCCTGCAAAAGGCAATCCTAACATTTCCCCTGATTGATTGATAGATTATCAGGAGAGATGGTGGGACTCATTACCTCTATATAATAACTACTATGATGTACACACAACTCAAACTATACCACTGGTTCCTGCCTCTTCCTGTAGATACCAAAGTAAAGGTTTCACACAGACAGGTTAGAACAAGGACGAAACAACAACAACAAGAGATGAATGAAGAAAACCAAAACACAGGGTATCTATCCAGCAGGCAAGAGTGCCATGCATCAAATACTGTGGGCTGAGAGTGGGAGTAAAGGGTGATGTGCACGGTACAGTGCAATTACCAACCTGGCACGTAGAGGATTGCAGTGCCCTCGTCCATGGCAAACATGTTGGAGCCGGTGCACACGTACATGCCTGCGTCCTCTGGCTGGACATTCTGGATGGTGAGGATGCCATTGAAGTCCATGGCCCGGTTGGCCAACTTGCCGTTGTTATGACGGGTCCAGACCAGGGTGTACGCTGGTGACTGGTGAGACACAGACAAGGTCAGGATGTCAGAGAACACGGTTCCTTGCAGAGTTTGCCCTGTAGGATGGCTTATATTGTGATCGTCAGTTAGTGTCACTTGCACTGTGACCATTAGAAAGGGTGACTTGAACTGTGACTGTTAGACAGGGTGACTTGAACTGTGGCTATTAAGACAAGGTGACTTGAACTTGAACTGTGACCATTAGACAGGGTGACTTGAACTTTCAGACCAGACGTTACCGTGCTCTTGGCTGTGCAGATGAAGCTGACTGTTGAACCCACAGTCACACTTTGTGCTTTGGGTTCCTTGATTATTACTTGAATTGGCTTGGACAAACCAGCTGGAAAAAACAAAAAATGTGAATTACATTGAACATTTATGGACATGTGCATTTTAACAGAATTAATTGTGGAGGCCATGCAATATAAAAAGAACACCACAAATTTTAAGGAGCACATCATTTTCAAACTTGAAAGACCAATTCATTAAAAGCATTAAAAGCGAAAGCTCATTGAAGTGCATTGTTTATCTTTCAAATAGCAATTAACATGCATATTCTATAAAAGCATTTACCAAAGCAATGAACTTCCTTAAAAAGCCAATACGAGCCTTTGAAATTATCCCCAAGAATGTGATACAAATCAGATATCAAGTTAACACCTGTGAATATTTATCAATGCTTGGTACACCCAACCAAACACTTTCCCTTGTTTTAACTTTTGTGCGCTTTAAAATGTTAACTGCAATTTGATCAAGGATACTAGATGCGCATTAGCTCAATGCTTGTTTGAAAGTCAAAAAGAACTTACTGGTGACCACAATCTCGGCCCGGCTCTTGTTAGTACTGTAGCGGTCTCGGCAGGTGCAGATATAAACACCTGCGTCGCTGGGCTGGATGCTGGAGAAATACAGCTCCTCACCTGGAGGACAGGCAGGGGGGGGGGGGTGAATACGGGAGGGGGTAAGAGTGGCCAGTGCCTAGGACGGTGGATTAATTGCAGAGGGTTGTGAGATCAAATCCCAGAATGGAACCCTTGTGCTATGGCATTAACCAAGGCACGGCATCTCAAATTGCTCTCATACAAGTGCTGGTGCATGAAAAGGCCATGTGTGAAGTAAAAGATGTAGACGTTTTCTGCTAAACAAACAGATAATATACTGAACATATTCAGTTCTCCATGACAAATGCTTGACGCTGCACTGGATTGTGGGATAGCTTACTTTGCTGAGAGCTGCGCCTGTCTGCGTTGCTGGACACGTGGCGGCCGTCTTCCCGGGACCAGTAATAATAGTGGGGTGGGGAGGAGGTCACCTGGCACTTAAGGGTCACTGGATTGCCCTGGGACACAAGCACCCTCTCTGGGTGAACCCTCACCACCAGGGAGGCTGCACCTGCAACAAGATGGGTATAGGGTAGACAGGCCTCCAAGAGCTACACACACAGGGAATGTCCCAATAAATTAGGGATACGTTTTCCCAATGCCAACTACCAGCATGAAAAACCATGACAAAACATGTGGCTATCAGTCAGCAGGCTACATTTGGTACATGTTGCACATGAGTCACATGTTGTTTTCCAAAGAGAAAACCACACTAAGGGCTAGTTTGGAAAATGTTTGTTAGGCCACTGCTGAAAGACAATGTTGGCAATTTTGGTTGCTAATGAGTTGCAATGTTAGCCAAGGCAAATACTTACTGCCATACGGGCGGCACTTGACCCTCCCCTGGGGGTTGCCCACGTATCCGGGAGCACAGCTGTGGAACGAGGAGAGAAAGGACATGCCAATGGGGAGGAGAAAGAGGTGTGAGATGGAGAGGTGTTTAGAGGCAAAGTTGGGGGTCTTACCGCTCGCAGTATTGGCCGATGTACCCAGGCTGGCAGGCGGTACATTGATACCCACCACCACTGAGGCCCTCACAGGTTGGTGAAAACCTAGCAGAGTCAGATAAAACACAGAGAATTTACTGCAGGGCAATAAAGATGGGGAGTGGTGAGATTTGGCGACTGTGGAGTACACTGAACTCATTGTCATGTTCGTGGAACCAGCTTGAGATGACATGTGCTTTGTGACACGACGCATTATCCTGCTGGAAGTAGCTATTAGAAGATGGGTAGATTGTGGCCATAAAGGGATGCACATGGTCAGCAACAAGACTCAGGTAGGCTGTGGCATTTAAACGATGCTCAATTGGTATTAAGGGGCCTAATGTGTGCCAATAAAACATTCCCCACACCATTACACCACCACCAGCCTGAACCATTGACACAAGGCAGGATGGATACATGGATTCATGTTGTACAGTATATGCTAAATTCTGACCCTACCATCTGCATGTCACAGCAGAAATCGAGATACGTCAGACCAGGAAACTTTTTTCCAATCTTCAACTCTCTAGTTTTGGTGAGCCTGTGCCCACTGTAGCCTCACTTTCCTCTACTTAGCTGACAAGAGTGGAACCCGGTGTGCTGCTGTAGCCCATCTTCAAGGTTTGACGTGTTGTGCATTCAGAGCGTTAAGCGTTTTGTGACAATTCAATTGTGAAAAGCGCTATACAAATACATTTGATTTGATTTGATTTGATATGTACACAAGTGTGCACACCCTTTGATATGACACCCAAAAGTGAGCTGAGGTGCATTTTGTTTCCACTGATACTGCTTGAGATGTTTCTACAACTTGATTCTAGTCCACCTGTGGTAAATTCAATTGATTGGACATGATTTGGAAAGGCACACACCTGTCTATATAAGGTTCCACAGTTGATGTGAGAGTACAAACCAAGCCATGAAGTCCTAGGAACTCTCCATAGACCTCCGAGATAGAATTGTGTTGAGGCATAGATCTGGGGAAGGGTATAAAAACATCTCTGCACCACTCCATCAATCAGGCCTTTTTGGTAGTGGCTAGACGGAAGCTACTCCTGAGTGAAAGGCATATGACAGTCCACCTGGAGTTCGCCAAATGGCACTTAAAGGACTCTAAGAGCATCAGGAAAATTCTCCGGTCTGATGAGACACAAATTGAACTTTTTGGCCTGAATGCCAAGTGCTACCATAAAGGTGCTACAGAGATGTTTGTCATTCTACCAGGTTCTCCCATCGCTGCAGAGGAACTCTGAAGCTCTCTTAGAGTGGCCATTGGGTTCTTGGTCACCTCCCTGACCATGGCCCTTCTTGCCCGGTTACTGAGTTTGGCCAGACGGCCAGCTCTAAGAAGAGTTGTGGTGGTTCCAAACTTCTTACATTTCACAATGATGGAGCCCACTGTTCTCCTGGGTGCTTTCAATGCTTTAGCAATGTTTTTATACCCTTCCCCAGATCTATGCCTCAACACAATTCTATGGAGAGTTCCTAGGACTTCATGGCTTTTACTCTGACATGCACTGTCAACTGTGGGATCTTATATAGACAGGTGTGTGCCTTTCCAAATCATGTCCAATCAATTGAATTTACCACAGGTGGACTAGAATTAAGACAAATCTCAAGCAGTATCAGTGGAAACAAAATGCACCTCAGCTCACTTTTGGGTGTCATATCAAAGGGTGTGCACACTTGTGTACATATGATATTTTACATTTTGATTTTTAATAAATTAGTACAAATGTCTAAAAACCTGTTTTCACTTTGTCATGAACTTAATCTATTGTAGAATAAGTCTGTAACGCAATGAAGCGTGGAGAGGGTGAAAGGGGTGTGCAGACTTTCCGGCTTGACTGTATATACTGTAGACCCCATTTAAAACCACCCTCGTATAAAATAAACTATATAAGTAATGAGGTATATTTTATGCTCAAAATATTCTGAAAATTCTAATATAATTGTTCAGTAAAACATATTTTGTTTTATTAATAATATTTTGTTTCAAAAAAACATCTGGATCATAATTATTCATACCCTTAACTATTATTTTCAATTGAATCCAACAAGAACAAATCTCCATAAATATACAACTTATTTGAAGTTCATTGGAAGGTTATGGATCTATACAGTGGTCTACAATGGTTTCCTGTTTCCCTGGGGTATTGTATTGTTTACAGAACTATGCCCTGAAGTAACCCAAAAGAATGTGAACTGTGTTTATGTTACCAGCAGGGAGCCACAAGGCAAGATGCATAAACAATGGTATTGCCCCAGATGCCTTACAACCCCCCACACTAATAAAAGCAGTCCTGCTGTCTCAGCAAAACAGGACACGGTGGGGGCTGTTCTCAGGACTGTTGACCACATCGCTGAGTTTAATGCGGTATACTGTAACGTCATCATTTACATGTACAGTATAATCACGTTTGGTGTCGTTGGCATGATGGCATGAGCAGTGGGTTGGTGTCATTGATGATGTGGTACAGGTGGTGCTTACTAAAGATCTCGGAACACTGTTCAAAAGTGAACGGTGCAAATTCAAATGATCTACACGTCAGCGGCCATCTGTGAAACTAATAATGAACGTAGTGTGATGCGCGTACAGAAACAGCGTATGGAGTGGTTCCATTTTTCAGTGATTGCGTCCTTATTTGGTATTTCATGGTTCCCTTTGATATGTGGGGATATAGGGGGAAAAGTGGCATACTTCGAGGAGATTCGTACTACGACCTCCTGCGCAACAATCGCGTATAGACGTTTTTGTATGCTTACATTACTCAAATTCTGTTTGATGTTTCTGTAACAATTTCTGCAAGTCCGGCTAATAAACATTTTCATACCTCAGCATCTCATGAATCTAAAGTGCAGTTAAACATTGTGGTTTTAAGATTACTGTTAACACACACATAGAACGTCGCACTCCGTAGTCACTAGCTTATACATTAGTGCCGTTGCAAGATACGCAATAGTATCCTTGGCAGGCTTTACACAGGCCAAAGGCATGTCTGCATCTCATATAGAGATAGCAATACGTATAGAGCCACACCACACGAGCTGAGAGACTATAGTCTCTCATTTGCACATACGATTCTAGAAGTAACAGTTAACAGAGAGAAAGCTAACATAAATTGGAGTCAGATATAGTAGTTGGAGTTAATTAACCTCCATGTAATCCCGTTCTGGTATCACAAAGGTAAGACTACACGTGTTTGAGTGGAATCTTACAGGATTCTATAGTATAAAAAGGAGGGAACACACGTTTGAAATACTGTGGTCAGCGATGATCATGGTGAAAGGCAAATAACTCCCTGAAAGGATCGAACAAAAGGTTATTGACCTCGGATGGTTTGAGAGGCCTCTTTTGAAGACAATTCACAGAAAAAGGCTTCTTGAATTTGTCAAACTACATCTGAACTACAATTGGAACCATGTCTTCTGGCCAAATCAATAATAATAATAATAATAATATAATAATAAATCAAACTTTGTGGACATGCACATCAGCGTCCAAAGAATGCAAGTAATGTTGAAAAGCACTTCATGCCTATGTTGAAACATGGTGGTGGATCTTTAATGCTTTGGGGTTGTTTTGCATCCACAGGCCCTGGGGCCCTTAATAAAATAGATGGAACCATGAACTCCAGCATGTACTAAGACATTTTGTCCAAAAACCTTGTTCCCCCTGCCAGGAAGCTACACCTTGGCTGCAAGAGAACAAGAGAACAATCCCAAATATACGTCCAAAGAAACTAAGAAATGGGTGACAGAGCACAAGATCAATGTCCTGACGTGGCCATCTCAGTCTCCAGTCCTGAATCCAATTGAACATTTGTGGTTTGAACTCAAGAAGTTCACAGCAGTCCACAAACGTCAACCCAAGAATCTGAAGGAAGATGAAGTTCCATAATCTTGTACGACACTACAGAAGGTGACTACTTGTTGTTATAATGGCCAAGGGAGGAACCACAAAGTACTGATTACAGGGGTACGAATATTTGTAATTCTTGATCTGATTGATTGATTGAACTATCAATGCCCATCAAGGGACTGGTGTTGGAAATTAGCTTCAGCTAAGCTTCAGGGCCCGTATTCACAAAGAATTTTAAGGGTAAAAGTTGGTCTTAACTGCGAAATTTAGGAGCAAGTCCCAAAAATAATGGGCGTGTCACTCATAAATTTAGGAGTCCTACATTTTTGGGATAAGAGTATTTCACAAAGGGTTTGAGAGCTAAAAACAGCTCCTAAGTCCAGGAGAAGTTAGAAGCAGGCAAGAGGACTTCGAAGTCGCTAAAGACCTACTCACGGCGATCCGAAAATCTGCTGCTGGCGGCAATCGTTGTTGCAATCGCGTCAACACTGGAGATATTGAATGATACAGAGCTCATAAAAAGGTACCGCCTCAATCGCGAGGGTATTATATATATAATATTATATATATTATATATAGATACCCGGTGATTGTTCTGAGATGCAGACATGTAACCAATTGACTAGTCGGTATTCTTGGTTTCATGTTAAATCAGTGACACATAGCGTACATTTGTATTTTAGAATTTTTATTAGAATAGAATAGGGGTGCATCGGATCATTTTTCGGATCAGCAAAAAATAATAATAACGGCGACCAAAGGCGCGTTTCCACCAAAAATTGCCAGGAACTATTCTCAAGGAATTGAATGAATGATAATTTCTGTTTTTCAATTTAAGTTATTTCAATAAATCTTTATTCGAAAATTTCACAAAATACATTTTTAGATTCAGTACGCCTTAGGCGATGTAACTAGGGTGGTCTTATGCCTGAATTAATTTAATAAAAAAAATAAAAGATCGCTAATGTTTCAATTCTATTTAATTCGGTCGCGTTTCTAAAAACATGCCTCCCAGAAAGGCTTTTAGTATGAAAAACAAAGCAAACCAAAACATATATGGTTTATATAACAACGGCTGTATTTGTATTTTTCTATGATGGTTCAATTTAGCTATTAATCCACGGATCATATGCGTGCCGAACCGTGGGGGTTGATCCGCACGCGGGAGAGACCCATCCCTATATCAGCCAATCACTGTGGGCATTCTGAGTAAGCTCGTTCATGAGAAACAACGTCATCCTTAGCAACGACGTCTGCTAAATGCTTAAAATGTAAAATGTAATGTAATGTAATGTAATGTTAACTCTCAATATGAAGTCCAAAGAGTTGTCCTGCCAGTGAAGCAAGCCATCATTAGGCTGAAAAATCGAAACAAACCCATCAGAGAGATAGCAAAAACATTAGGTGTGGCCAAATCAACTATTTGGTACATTCTTAAAAAGAAAGAACGCGCTGGTGAGCTCAGGAACACCAAAAGGCCCAGAAGACCATGGAAAACAACCATGGTGGATGACTGAAGAATTATTTCCCTGGTTAAGAAAATCCCTTCACAACAGTTGGCCAGATCAAGAACACCCTCCAGGAGGTAGGCGTACCTGTGTCAAAGTCAACAATCAAGAGAAGACTTCACCAGAGTAAATACAGAGGGTTTACCACAAGATGTAAACCATTGGTAAGCCTCAAAAACAGGAATACCAGATTAGAGTTTGCCAAAAAACATCGAAAAAAGCCTGTACAGTTCTGGAACAACATCCTATGGACAGATGAGACAAAGATCAACTAGAATGATGGGAAAAGAATAGTACGGAGAAGGGAAGGAACTGCTCATAATCCGAAGCATACCACCTCATCTGTGAAGCATGGTGGAGGTAGTGTTATGGCATAGGCATATATGGCTGCCAATGGAACTGGTTCCCTTGTATGTATTGATGATGCTGACAAAAGCAGTATGATGAATTCTGAAGTGTATAGGGCTATATTATCTGCTCAGATTCAGCCAAATGCTTAAAAACTCATTGGACGGCACTTCACAGTGCTGATGGACAATGACCGGAAGCATACTGCGAAAGCAACCCAATACTTTTTTAAGGCAAAGAAGTGGAATGTTCTGCAATGGCCAAGTCAATCACCTGACCTGAATCCAATTGAGCATGCATTTCACTTGCTGAAGGCAAAACTGAAGGCAAAACGCCTCAAGAACAAGCAGGAACTGAAGACAACGGCAGTAAAGGCCTGGCAGAGCATCACCAGGGAAGAGACCCAGCGTCTGGTGATGTCTATGGGTTCCAGACTTCAGACAGTCATTGACTGCAAAGGATTTGCATCCAAGTATTTAAAATGTCAATTTCATTTATGATTATGTTGGTTTGTCCAATTACTTTTGAGCCCCTAAAATTGGGGGGGGGGGGGTATGTATAAAAAAGGTTGTAATTCCTACATGGTTCATACAATATTTTTGACAAAACCCTTCAATTAAAGCTGAAAGTCTACATTTAAAGCACATCTTGATTGTTTCATTTCAAATCCATTGTGCTGGCGTACAGAGCCAAAATTATGAAAATTGTGTCACTGTCCAAATAATAATATATGTCATTTAGCAGACACTTTTATCCAAAGTGACTTACAGTAGTGAATGCATACATTTTTCAGTACATGTGGTCCCAGTGGGAATTGAACCCACAACCTAAGCGTTGCCAACGCCATGCTCTACCTACTGAGCCACACAGAACCAGGACATAAGGAAATACTTATGGACCTGACTGTACTGTATATACTGTATATATATATATATAATTTTTTTATATACTATTTATATATTATATGTATATGCTGTAGATACTGTATATAACACATATTAATGTAATTGCAAAAGCATACATTTCAATGTTTGTGAGAAAGTATGTGTGCGCGTATGTGTATGCATGCACGTTCATGCAGGACTCACCGGTTGTCGGGGTCAGAGTGTGGACAGGCGCAAGGCTGGCAGTCCTCAGGGGTTCCAGTGGTGGCATCTCCATAGAAACCCGGGGCACACTGTTCACACAGCTCACCCACAGCGTTATGGAGACAGCTCTGCAGGCGTCAACACACAGGGGGGCAGTGTTAACTGTAACATGACAGCCCACTCTAGTTTCATTGCCACCCATTTTATTCTGTTGCGCAAAACGGGGTTGCCCCATAGAACGAACACAAATTTGATCGTACCCAGACCTGCGAACACGTGACAAATTTCCCCTTTCATTTTATTGCTAACCCACTTGGAAATGTATGTGAAAGTACAAACAAAACAAAGTAATATGGTGCATTTAACAAGAATGCTTATGTGCAGTGAAGGGAATTAAATGTTGATGTTTATCCCTTAAATATCATGAATTTATGCAATTTTGTTTATTAATTTTGATTTGTTGATGCCTTCATTTTAATTTTAGTCTGTAAATGAATACATTTTTATATTTAAAGGAAACAGCAAGAAATTGAAAGAAATTGTTACCTTTTTTCAGAGAAAACACTCAAGATCATTTCTCAAAGGAATTACCTACACATGGTGAGATTAAATTTAAATGTGCTTTTATGTCATACAAGTTATACAATAGTTGTCTGATTTGCCCCTGGTCTCGAAGGCGTGTCCGGAAGGTGCGTGGGGCCCGTACCGCGCAGATGCCTGTCTCTGGGTGGCAGGAGTCGGAGTGCCCATTGCACTCACACAGCTCGCAATGACCCAAGTAGAGGCCAGTTCCTGTGCGTGTGTATCCAGCGGTACAGTCCTGTGGTTAAACAGCAGACAATCAGCAATGGGGCACAAAATCCAGTAATTCGCATTGTGCTCCCCAGGAGAGGAAAATGAACATCGCATGGCATCTGTAATCAAATCTGTAATCAAATTCTTTTTTTAGAACAATTTTTTTCCCCAGTTGTATTTTCTTCCACTTTGTTCTCTGACACAAATTAGGCACTCCAACTACTACTACTACTAGAGGCTGCTGTTAAGGTTGGCTGTGCTGGTGCCCGGACGGTCTCACCTGGCAGGACAGGCCCTGGTACCCGGGCGGGCAGCGGCACTGCTCCACCTCCAGGGCAGGGGCCCTGCTACCATAGCCGGGCAAAGCCACCTCCATGCTGACTCCTGAGATGCTGGCCGACAGCATGTCGGTGTAGTAGGAGGCGCGGATCAGCACTTCATCCAGGTCGGCCAGGACCATCATCAGGTGCTCCCGGGTGGCAGGCATCCCATCCGGGCGGTGCCAGTTTACCTATGGGGCAGGAGGCGGGGCGCAGAGAAAGGAATGTCGGCTCTCGTTACTTTCCGCTTTCCAACTTGAATCACAAATTGAATGAATCCACACTGAGGTTTCATACTAAAACAGGTGTCTCAAATGAGAAAAAAAGAAATACAAGGAACAACACATAGCAGCTAAATATAAACACTTTCAGGGTGAAATATAATATCATCTGTCTCATAAGAAGAAGAATGCATAAAGGAATGATGCGAATACTGCATCCACAGATTTATAAAGCCTCATTTATGTCCATGTGTGGAGATCTCTCAAAATGCCATTCTGTGAGTCAGGTCCAGATCAGGCCCTGATTTAAAAAGAAGGCAGGCTCACCTCTTTGAAGGCAATCTCAAACTCGTGGGATTCTCGCATGCCCTGTGTCCTCTGCCAAGGCTGGCGAGCCACCAGCGTGATGTCGTTGCCCTGAAAGAACCATTAGTTTCAAACAATAGGATCACACATTGAAATCACAGTTAAGGGAAGTCTTGATAATCCTGTTTGAATCTCTGATAATTTGTGTCATTTGAAAGCAGCAAAGAAGACATTTCTTGGAGACTAGTGTCACGTCAAGACTGCACTCACAATGATCTGAATGTCAGCATCATTGATGGCCGTTCCCCTGGGACTGGCAACATTGGTGAGGGTGTATTTCAGATGCCCGCCATAGGAGCCCACCTACCAAAAAAAGCAGAGAGACAAGCTGAAGTACAATGTTATCACTTCCTTTTAAGTCATGCCACCCACGGCGATATACCCACTGAAGAAAATATGGTTCTCATTTGACTCATTTCATTGAATGCGTTCTTTTGGTAACGTTTTACTGACTTATGTAGCATTCATAATAGCTTTAATGAAGAGCTTCATAATGCATCATAACCATTGTAATATGCATACATACATATTATAACCAGCTTATAGCAATGGGTTTTGATAGGAATGTGGCATAAGTTTATGTCACTTTTGCCATAATGCATATAATTGCATGCTTCATAACCATATGTCAGTCGTTATAAGCTGCCCATAATGATTATGTACAATACCGGTCAAAAGTTTTAGAACGCCCCCATTTTCCAGTTTTTACAGAAATTTAAGCAGTTCAAGTCCAGTGAATAACCTGAAATGGTACAAAGGTAAGCCGTAAACTGCCAGAGTCAGTGAAAAATAATGTCAATTTCAGAGTTATGAAAAAGGTCCTTTTCAGGGAACAAGTAATGGGTTAACGTGGGTTAACAGTCACTCTGTGCAAGTTGCCGACTCTGGATCCAGCAAAAGAGCCCCAGACCATTACGCTTCCTCCTCCATGTTTGACAGTTGGTGTCACACACTGAGGAACCATCGCCTACTTGACGGCCTACAAAAACCCTGCGAGATGAAAGGAAGATTTCAAATTTTGATTCGTCAGTCCACAAGACCTTCTTCCAGTCTTCAGTAGTCTACTGGCGGTGCTTCATGGCCCAGGCAAGCCTCTTTTTCTTATTTTGCCATCTTAGCAATGGCTTTCTTACTGCCACTCGACCTGTCAAACCTGCAGCTCGAAGTCTTCTCTTCACAGTTGAAACTGAGACTTCCTTACTTCGACCAGTGTTAAAGCTGTGCTTGAAGCTGTTGTCCTGTGAGCTGCCTATCACGCAAGCTGTTGGCTCTCAGAAACTTGTCTTCTGATTTTGTTGTGGCTTTGGGTCTGCCAGACCTCTTCCTGTCAGAGTTTCCTCCAGTTTCCAAGTGCCTTTTGATGGTGTAGGAAACTACTCACTGCCAAAAAATGTACATTATTTTTCAGTTTTTGGTAACCTAAACTTTTTTTTTTTTTTTACCTCTGACAGTTTACTGCTTACCCTTGTATCATTTCAGGTTATTCACTGGACTTGAACTGCTTAAATTTAAGTAAAAACTGGAAAATGGGGGTGTTCTAAAACTTTTGACCGGTAGTGTATGCTTATGACAAGGGTAATGGTTTTTAGAGCTCATCAAGGCGTTATGAAGACCTTCCTCGAGTAAAGTGCTAAAGTGTTTTTTTTCCTTCAGGATCATGGGGGGGAGTTGTGAGCCACAGGTCGGCAGGTCATGAGTCATGAGTGGGGCACTACCGCTGCGCCCTGGAGAGAAGCTCTTCCCCTCGACTGCTCTGGCAAGACCCCGGCAGCACAAACGGAATGCCAAATTCCACATCGCAAACGCAGTCCTGTCTGCTTGGGTGACTCTGCCTTTCATGTCGGTGCTCAGCCCCCCCCCCACACTTAAAGGCAAGGGAGCACGGGACCTGTGCGAAGGAGGAGAGAAGAGAAGCGACCGTGGTGCACAACAACGCCTTCAATCCTCCTCTGTTGCCCGCGACAATATGCGGTCACGTCTACGGGATTAGGTTACCACGTGCAAGGAGAGATGGAACACCCGGGGGCTGGACTCAGCAGGGTTTTTAGCAGTTACCTTATCCCCGCTGAATGAGGAAGGGAGCTGCCAGAAGAGGACCTCCTCAGGATGCAAGCTGAACCCTTTGTAGACCAAAGCATACTGTGGCAAAAGAGGAGGGAAGCAGCGAGAGAGAAACAGTGAGAGAGAGGGAGAGAGAGAAAGAGAGAGAGAGGGAGAGAGGGAGAGAGAGCCGCAGGGCAGGCAGAAAGTACAGTCGCACAAAATGGAGAGTCTCCTAACAGAAAGGGTTCACACTCTAATAACCTGGCTGCGTAAATCATACCATAAATCAAAAATATTCCATCTGTATTTATATATAATATTAGTATTAGGTAGTCAATCTGTTTCACCGCCTGTGGCCAAGCATTACTGGGCGAAACACTTGCGTCAAGTGAAGCCAGAATTCTCTTAGCTTGCAGATTTTATTTTTTATTTCACATTTCCCAATGACCACATTAATGAAGTACACACTATTACACACTATTTAAATTATTAATGCATAGCTCTTGGTGAATGTGCTAATTGACCCTTAATTACACAATTCTATTGTTGTACCTGTGACTGAAGTGAGGTGGCATCTAAAAGCTAAAACAAACATTCATTTGTAACTTAATTTATCCGGACAAATGCTTTGGCCATGATGAGGCAAACATATTCTTGAATAAGACCACAGAGGTTTCAAGAAGAAGCCTTCCTTGAAAGAAGAAAAAAAAGAAAAAACTTTTTTTCAAGTAATATAACCAAGAATGTGACCAAGGTCAAAATTGTGAAAAATAAAAATAAAGAATGTCTGGCATAAACAAGATCTAGTATTACAGGGATGATTTGTGTGCAATAAATGATACGATGTGGCTGATTTTCAGTGATCACTTGCGATCCATTAAGAAATACCTCCCACACTCTCAAAAATATAGGCATAATTAGGGTACACTTTTGTTTCTCAGGGCACACATCTGTTCATTATACCTTAAAAGGTACACATAAGGTCCTTCATGATATGGTTTTGTACCTTTTCCCAGTGCAAAAGGTACAAATTGAGGAAAGGTACAGATATGTATCATGGCATATTGGAATGAAATGAGGCTTGTACTACAAGCAACATTCTTTTTCTCAAAAGGGTAATTATGCTCTTCTGACTAAAGGTACAATTCTGTACCCTACAGGGGTACTGCCACAGTGACAAGCAATTGTACTTGAATGGGTACAGCATGTGTGGGCCTGGTAAGAGCGTATACACGGTACCTGTGGGCTTGAGTACCTAGTGTAGGAGCCTGGGACTGCTGAGTGGGGACCAGAGAAGAGGCTGGAGGAAGGAGAGAGAGGGGCAGGGGGATGCAGGCATGGGGGAGTCAGGGGGCCAAGATGGTGGGAGCGGGATGAAAAGAAGGAGGAGGGTGAAGAGAGGGGTGTGGCAGGGGGAAGGCGACGTCGGCGAGGTGATGGGCCAAGGAGGCCGGAGCGCGACAATGAGGAATCAGAGGGAGAGGTGGAGCGAGAAGAGCGGCTCGGGGAAAGAACACACAGTCTTGAAAGAGATGGTGGGCCAAGACAGTGAGAGCGGAATGTGGAGGAGGAAGAAGAGGATGACGTAGGAAAAGGAAGGGGCAGTGCAGGGGCACGCAGAGTTAAAGGGGCCAGGGGGCAGGGGTGACCTGAGGGGGGTGAAGGGGCAGAGGGGAGGGCCCGGGGGCCAGCATGCTCATAGGAAATGTTGGATATAAGAGCCCAGATTTCATCCTCCAGCTGCTTGTCAGTGGAAGACTGAGGAGAGGAGGAGGAACGAAAGTGATATAGGGGCCAGCCAATCAGAGTGGGTTTCAGAGACACACCAAGTGGAGGGGTGGGAGAAAAGAGGCATGCTGGTATATGCCGTTATTGCTGGGACCTGCCTTAAAAATCATCCAGTATGGGCTCATGCAAGATAGTATCTCTTCAAAATAAACTAGGTGGCTGTACTGCATTACAGTGGCCAATTACAAGACACAAATGTACTCAGATAAGAAATTCATTTGTATAGTCGAATGAACTTGAGATCTGGATGCTGTTTGTGTGCTGTAGTTGATAACATAATATTGTGATTGATTATATTATGATTATAACATAACTGTAATATAACCATGAAAACCAAAGGCCCAGTTTGTGAATCAGAACGTAATTACACAGCCACTTCATGAAATTATGATTTACTAAATGGATGGATAAGATGTTGTCCAAAATGTTTACTGAAACAAACGCACACACAAAAGTGCATAAGAACATACAAATGTTTGATGATGAGAACAAAGCCAAAGCATTCAGCCCATCTAGGCTTCTCATTTTGCCTGCTGTCTAGAGTATCTAGCACTGTCTCAAGTCTGGTCTTGAACAGAAAGTATTAAACTTATAAATATTGGATACTTCAACTGAAACATTTCAGTGTTACACAGCAATTATACCGGCATGCCTATAGAGATCATATAACTGCCAATTTAAATAATTATTTTTATAATGTAATTAATGCTTTATTATTACACTACACCACACTTTTCACATTCTTCATAATTCCATCAGGAGTGGCAATCCATGTCACATTTCAGCAGCCTCTGGATCATTTTAAAAATAATGTGCAAGACAGTGTGCTGAGAACACAGTTACCTCGCTGGCTCGTTCAGCTCTATAGGGAGCTCTCTCGACAGAATCCAATAACTTCCACATGGATGCATCTTTTCTCAGCTGCTCCTCAGTCCATGGGAGGCCTTTCTAGTCATGTGGGTGCAAAACCTTGTGAACTCTCACTCCGAAACAATTTCTCCATTGATACAGGCACACATATTAAGTTGCAGTTATAACTTGTGTTAATTGTTCATTCATTCATTCATTATCTAACCCGTTTATTCCTGGTCAGGGTCGCGGGGGGCTGGAGCCTATCCTAGCATGCATTGGGCGAGACACAGGAATACATCCTGGATGGGTCGCCAGTCCATCGCAGGGCACATACACCATTCACTCACACACTTATACCTCAGCCTAACGTGCATGTCTTTGGACTGTGGGAGGAAACCAGAGTACCCAAAGGAAATCTACACAGACACAGGGAGAACATGCAAACTCCACACAGAAAGGCCCCAGCCAAGATTGAACCTGGGACCTTCTTGCTGTGTGGTGACAGTGCTATCCACTGCACCACCGTATAAATAATTAAAAAATATATTTATAGTGCACATTGGTCTATTGAACAGCAAGGCTTTATTCCAAATAGCACATTCCAATAAGCTCTACCAAAAAAAAAGTAAATAGTTTCAAACAAGAATGACGTATCCACTACAAAGCTGACACTTTTGCTTACGGTCAAAAACAAGTTCAGACTTATTTTGAATGCCTTGTATGCATAAATGAACCGGCATGTGTGCATGCAGTAGAAGACCCAAGTCCTTTAAAATCATCAGTTCCCTCATTTCCCGCGCAGCGTTATAGTTTAACCGCACCATACTTGGTTAAACGCAATTGAAAATGCTGGACTCACCCTAGGACGTCTAGGGTTAGGAGGTGCTTTAGTGATCTGTTTACATTATAAATGTTCAAAGCAAGTGTTGCATTTAGTATCAAAAGCAGTGTAGTCATATTACTGCAAAACCAAAACCTTAAGAACAGGTATATACCATATCCCAAGCCTGATTAATAGAGTCAGTACCACCCCAGCCACGCCAGACAAGCTGATGTGTAATTTACCTTGTGTGCTTGCCTCATACGAGCAAAGAACGCTTCATTCTAAAAGTGAACATGAGAAGGAAACAGTGGTAATACTTTCAATTAAGAGTCCTACATAACAGCTCACATAAAACTTACATAAGAACTACACTACCGGTCAAAAGTTTTAGAACACCCCCATTTTCCAGTTTTTACTAAAATTTAAGCAGTTCAAGTCAGGTGAATAACCTGAAATGGTACAAAGGTAAGCGGTAAACTGTCAGAGGTTAAAAAAAAAAGTTTAGTTTACCAAAAACTGAGTTATAAAAAAAGGCCCTTTTCAGCGAACAAGTAATGGGTTAACGTGGGTTAACAGTCGGTGACTCTGGACCCAGCAAAAGAGCCCCAGTCCATCACGCTTCCTCCTCCATGTTTGACAGTTGGTGTCACTCACTTCACCTACTTGACAGCCTACGAAAACCTTTTCAAGATGTCACATTTTGATTAATCGGTCCACAAGACCTTCTTCCAGTCTTCAGTAGTCCACTGGCAGTGCTTCATGGCCCAGGCAAGTCTCTTTTTCTTATTTTGCCATCTTAGCAATGGCTTTCTTACTGCCACTCAACCTGTCAAACCTGCAACTCGAAGTCTTCTCTTCACAGTTGAAACTGAGACTTCCTTACTTCGACCAGTGTTAAGCTGTGCTTGAAGCTGTTGCCCTGTGAGCCGCCTATCACGCAACCTGTTGACTCTCAGAAACTTGTCTTCTGATTTTGTTGTGGCTTTGGGTCTGCCAGACCTCTTCCTGTCAGTTTCCTCCAGTTTCCAAGTGCCTTTTGATGGTGTAGGAAACTACTCACTGCCAAAAAATGTACATTATTTTTCTGTTTTTGGTAACCTAAACTTTTTTTTAAACCTCAGTTTACCGCTTACCTTTGTACCATTTCAGGTTATTCACTGGACTTGAACTGCTTAAATGTCAGTAAAAACTGGAAAATGGGGGTGTTCTAAAACTTCATATGGAACAGGGAAAACTAAGTGCAACATATTACAAACATGCTTAATGAAGTCTATAGAGGTCTCTAAGTTCCAAAACAGAATGCTCAAAGCAAACCCTTTCTTTTATGAGACAGGAAGGACAGTGTCAGATCACAGATTCGGGGAGCAGACAACCACAAAGGGAGAAAGCTTTTGGAGCATGGAAGGAAGACGTTTCATAAGAACTGGAGGCCAAAGCATTGGAAAAGGGCCAGGCAGATTGTGTCACGTGACATCCTGTATCATCTGGATGTGAATGTGGATATCTGAAAAGGAATGTGAGTGGTTAGGTCAGGGTTGTTTCTTGCTCTACACTCTTACCTTGTCCCCCTGGTAGGCCTCAGGAAGCTGCCAGTAGTAGGACTCCTGGTGCAGGTTGCCAAAGTTAGTGAAAGACAGTTGGGTGCCGTCGGTGGCCACCTCCACCGTGAAGCCAGTGGCGATGCGTTCGGTGCGCTGCTGGTTCACAAGCGCGAAGCCCTGGAAGTTTCCGGGGGCAAAGCTGGAAGACACCTGAGGTGCAGAGAATGCATATCAAAACTGGAGATCCAACTTGGCCACAACAAAATCATGTGGTGGCGGGGGGATTGGTTGCAGGAATGGACACAGCTAGAGTTTTTTACTAGCAAATGTGCAAATGTACCCAAGCCAGGTGTTAGCATTTTATGGTTGGCTACCATATTGTTCATGTAAACACAGACCTTCACAAAATTATACATATGTATATATATATATTCTATGTGAAATTGATGTTTTTAATTGTAAACCATCACCGATTTAGAAGATTTAAAAAATCCCTCCGACCCAGACTCACCAGGTCTCTGTAGTAGGAGGAGCTGGAGCACTGCTGGGTGACGCCCATGCAAAAGCAGGAGAGACAGCCATCCTTGTGATCGGTCATCAGGTGGAAATGCCCCTGCTTACACACGCTGCAGGAGGGACCCTCTGTCTGTGTCTGCAAGGGCACAACCGTCAGTCTCATCAACTGCTCCAAAATTTTTAAAGTGGTGGTTAATTTCAAATACGACAGAGTAACATGATCTTCATTTTCACTGAGAGACGGACCTGATGTCGGTAGCAGAAGACAGGGAAGGTTTACCCATAGCTGTCCGTGGCAAAGAGAGGTATAATACAAGATGTTCACAGACAATAGAACGGAGCCATCTCTTACACAGTGAGAGGCCCATTTACATGAATCACCCCTAGTGGGGTGAAAGACAACAGGACCTACCCTGATTGGGACACAGTGACACTATTGTTAGGAGATGTCTCTGGAATTTACATTGAGGCATTAAAACCATAGGGAGTGTGACATACAGTGTGAAGTTAAATCATCTGCGCATCCTCAGGCTAAATGTTTCTTTTAAATAATCAAAAATATATTCTCACAGCACAAACAGTAGATGTATGAGAACAGGACTTACTGCAGTTGTGTCCAGCTGGTGCTTAAGGTAAATGGCTTTAGTAAATAACAGTAAAAACATATCTCTCCGGCTCTAGGCATGATATTTATGCGCCCCAAAATAATATATGGTAAGCAGGTCACCCTGGATAAGGATTATGCTAGGATACAAACCTCATTTTTATTTATATAGAAAGGTTTCAAAGAAATTATGTCTTTAAATCTCCCATGACTCTTGTAATAGAATGGTTTGCTCCAAGTGAGGGATAAGAATTAGGAATGATTAGAAACAATATTCAAGAATACCATTCTTGTGTGCTATATATACTATATACTGGTAACTGCCTAAATAAATTAAAATTAAGGGTTCTGGTGGCTCTCTTATGGCGTGAGATGCATTTTCCTGGCATGGTGTAGGTCCACTCAACCCCTTAGAGGGAAATAATTACAAAACCATTTATATCCTGATGGGAGAGGTGCGGACCCCATCCACAGAGCATGAGTGGTCATATGCCATGGCAGTCTCAGTCACCAGATCTCAAACCATTTGAACACTTACAGGAGATTCCTGAGTGGTGCCTGAGACCACGTTTTCCACCACCATCAACAAAACACCAAATTATGACATTTCTTGTGGAAGAATGGTGTTGCGTTCCTCCAATACAGAAACGTTTAGAATCTATGCCAAGTCACATTGAAGCTGTTCTAGTGGCCTGTGGTGGCCCAGTGCCCTATTAAGACACTTTATGTTGGTGTTTCCTTTATTTTGGCAGTTAGCTGTATATGAGGAGATTCACTTAACCTCATGACGAAATATGTGGCCATAACATTTACTGTGGCTTCCAAATATTATGATGATCTGATTGCATCAGATTTGCATCAGAAGATAAATGTTCGTGTTTGCTTACCTTGCAGTGACAGATACCATTTGCGTCACATCCATTGCTTCCCCTCTGGTCACAGTTATTACAGTTTCCTATAGATAAAGGCCAGATTAGATTTCTAGGGGTTAGAGGGTTAGGTACAAATGTCTATCCAGAAACATATACTGATATATTCCATACCGAATATATCTGTCAGGTCTTGCACTCAATCATGCAATCTCTTCATGCAACACCAGCTTCCATTTGGGTGGTCCACAGCCATATTATGTATTCCCCCCCACTAACTCCATTGAAGGAGCTTTTAAGCTTCACAAACTGGTCAGCCAGTGTTTTAGCCTGTCCAGAACGGACTAGGATAACTCCTAACAAGTGAGACTGTCTCTTCTCTATGTTGGTGGAAACAGGAAAAAAGAGAGAAGAGATACAAATATAGAGTAGCAGGTTAAAATAGCTCTGAACTTGAGAAGATGCTTGCTCTTTTGGCAGATCATTCAAATGCGGGATATCGAATGCCACATGTCTGGCATTAACAACAACAAAAACCAAAGCATTATCTTAAACTATCTCAACTTTTTATGATGACATTAAAGCACCAAAGATGGATCACTAAAGGTCAACCGAATCTCTTTATTTCTGTCTCTTTGATTGATATTGTGTTTGCTTTCTTTTACTGTGCTTGTGACTGAGTTGCAAGTTGAGCTGCATTTGAAACATGGAACATGCCTATCCACAAAGATGGCATGTTTGTTCTGCCTAATATAAACAATCTTTGTAAAGGGAAATGGTGTGGGAAGAGTACCATTGCCAATAATGCAGGGCAGTCCAAGCAGTGGATTCCCTGTGTATCCTGCTGTACATCTGAAATGAAAAAAGGTCAGAACATTATTCAATATATAGGCCTCTGCAGGCCTATGTTTATCCTACAGCACAGTGTGCTTAGCCCAGTGCTGTGAATTTAAGTACGGTAAGCACTTCAATTCACACACATATTCACGAATTTCAGCAACTGTCAAACTCATAAAGCTCTGTAAGACACTAAAATAACACTTGCTTAAATCCATGACTCAGATTCACAATGTGGACAGCTTAAATGGAGGCCTTGGATAGCACTGTTATTGATTTTGTATCTTGTCTGGATATACTGTAGCAGGAGCAAAAAACACAAGCAACTACTGAAAGACAAAACATGAGATTTCTTATTCAACATATCCATTTAATAATTCAACCACAGTCGTAAAGGTGAAAGTTGCATGAATTCGGAAGCCCAAACCCCCTCAACGTTACTTTAAAATAAAATAACCATGTTCATCTGAATAATTGATCAGGACCTTCAAGGAATGTCCATTCTTGGTATTTGAGGTCATAAGAACATATGAACATAAAAATACATAATGACAAGAACAGGCCGTTCAGACCATCAAGGAGAGAGAGTATCCAGCACTCTGTCAAGCCTACACTTGAACTCCATCTCTGCTAATTGACCTGACAAGCTGTTCCACACATCAACAACTCTCTGTGTAAAAAAATACTTCCTGATATCAGTACAGAATTGACCTTTAACTCAATTCCACCTTTTGACAGAACTCTTTTGTAGCTCACTTTATTAATCCCTTTTATGAATTTATATCCCCCCCCCCTTCATAATCATTATAGATTGTTATGTGATGTTAACCTATAAAGTGTGCCATTAAAAAATATGATCCATACCTGTCTTTACTTTACTCAACCGGAATCAATACGTTTAAAATGTAATATGTCAAAACAAGATGTAGATGTGCAAAGAAAATAATTTGTTGTGAACTTGTAATGAATTGTATTGAACAGTGTGCTCAAGAGTATAAACGTGTTTGCTTGGTTACTCATAACTGACACAGGATACTCCAGTTACTGATTTTCTACTTTACCCACAGACAACTATAGAAACCCAGCCATTGCGTGGTTGGAATTTTTTTTCTCCAGATTTTTGTTGTGTATCATTCATGTAAAGCCTGTTTTTAAGTGAAGCCAGTTCCCTTATAACCTACACCTAACATTTACAGGTTGTAAATTGGTATTTTACAATACAACTTTAAGAAGCCCTTAAAACCTTTTTAACCAGTGGAGCATCAGCTAGATTTGTCACAGAATCTCACAAATCCAAATAAAAGCACAAGCTCTAACCTTAATCTGGCCTCAAACAGTATCACCCTCTGATACTTTTCATCTTTGTCTGTACAATGAAACCACAATTAAAATCACAAGACCCAAGGGTGTAGCCACATGTCTGGAAATGGCTGACATCCCCTTTGCTTCCCTAAGCCATCTAATGCCGTGCACCCTTTGATCCCCAGACGCAGGAAGGACTGAATCAACTAAAGACAATGCTTTAGGCCAAGAAGGAGGAGAGCAAATAGATCAGATCAAGGCTGTTGTTGTAAGCTCACCCTTAGAAAGGATATTACATGAAACCCAATTGTGCCCACATGATCACAAACAACAAAAAGACATGAACAAATATACATTTTCCCCTTGCATTAAAATGCATGGGATTCAGCCCCGTGCAAATGTGCAGCTATAGACTTTGAAAATATCTGTTTAGATGGATACAGCAAACCCAGCAGGAGGGAAAATACCAACATCCACTTAATATTGAAGCTACCTCATAAAAGTGGGAGAGAAGAGAGATCGCACGAGAGAGGCAGGTAAAACCAGAAGGAAGGCAGATTTGATTATGGATCAAGCCGTTTCAGCCAATCCCTTAGAAACGGAATTGCACTGCGTATTATTTGTTTCCAGCATATAAAGCTTTGAGCATGATGCGGAAGAGGTTCTCTCTCAACAGCTCTGCACCGAATTTGCACAAGAACCAGAAACCGAGCAAATGGACAGGTCTATTTCAGAGGCCCAGTAGTCAGAAACTCCTCCCATTATTCCACCACAGCGAAATTTAGAATAGAGTAACATAGAAATGGCTGCAAGCGTTTGATGCCAAGCAACATAAAAATTCCCAGAGCTTCACCAAGCAGAGGCCAGACTAGATTATAACCACTGCACAGGTGTTCGTGGAGTTGGGGGTGGGGGGGTCCTTACCTCTTTCAGTGGAAGCTCCTCTGTTGTCCGAGCTGAAAACCCAACATCAACTTGGGTGGGACTTCTTAAAAATGTTATGCCATGACTTGGTGTTTTGCACCGGGAGGGGTGACGCACACTGACTTTAAACAAAAGCTTTCACAGTATTTAGTATCTTTTTTAATATCAGTCTCAAGTGAGACAAAATAAAACAAAATTGTTCCTCTAAAATAAGCTAACCATGGATTTTGAAGCATAAAAATCCTCAAGGAACAGGGAGTGTTTCTTGATGTCACATGATATAACAATATGATGTTGTGTTCTACAGGATGAGGTATACATTTTACTGTATGCAATATTTACGATGCCGTCCATAGAAAACCATGAACACTTCTAAACACCAGATTAATCATTTTTATTAAAAAAGATACAATTTACGTTCCTCTAGCACAACATACAAAATATATAATATGCATTAATTTAAGCAACTCAGAACTGAATTTACATAGCACCAGGAAGACAGTCCTGACTGCCTTACTTACAAAGACATATTCATCTTCAACATACAGGTAACTGCCAAAATAAAGGAAACACCAACATAGTGTCTTAATAGGGCTTTGCGCCACCACAAACCACCAGAACAGCTTCAATGTACCTTGACATAGATTCTCCATGTTTCTGGAACTCTATTGGAGGGATGCAACACCATTCTTCCATGAGAAATTCCATCATTTGTTGTTTTGTTGATGGTGGTGGAAAATACTGCTTATATTATTGGAAAAGCACCGCTCTTCCATAAGTGTTCAGTTGGGATGAGATCTGGTGACTGAGATGGCATAAGCATATGCTTTACATCATTTGAATGTTCATCAAACCAATCAGTAACTACTCATACCTTGTAGATGGTGGCATTATCATCCTGGAGGAGACCATTCCCTTCAGAATAGAAATGCTCCACCATAGGATGAAGGTAATCACTCAGAATGGCTTTGTATTTATTGGCGTTTACCTTGCCCTCTAAGGGGTTGAGTAGACCGAAACCATGCCAGAAAATGCACCACTCACCATAACAGAGCCACCAGAACCCTTCATTTACTCAAGCGTTGCCTTTATTTTGGCAGTTACTTGCAGGTCTATAGTAGCCATAGAGTGTCCCTGCACATGTGTGTGTGTGTGTGTGTGTGCATACAGTTTTGCATGTATGAATTTGGTACAGTATGTCATCCCGCATAATCATCTTCTCCAGAAGAATAATAGATCCAGACAAGTAAATAAGTTTGAGGCACCCATGCTGCAAGTCACACACAATTATAAACATCACTGATCACTGAACAAATAAATGACCTCTCAGCATTGGCCATAGTGATGGTTCTACTTAAGGTTATGCTTTTCTCCCACAAACAAGAGTCTGATATTTGGTGTGCTTACAACTTGACACTATACTTTTAAATTCTGAGGTAGTCCAACCAGCACATAATACAGTTTTATTTTTTGGGGGGGGTTCAAGATGCTCATGGCGGTAAACACCATGAGATTTACGATGTCATAGCTGTTGGATCAACATGACTGATAATGTATGAATTCCTCAGGTACCTCACAACACTATATGCATACATTCTGCAATGTTCTTTGAAATTCTGCAGCTCAAAAATGTACATTAATAGGAGCATAGCTATCAAATGTTCTTGTAGTCTAATGGCGATTGAGTAATTAGATGAATAAATTACTGCACTTAAAGTTATCTATCTATCTGTTTGCTTTTTATTTTATTTCTGTCAAAGGTGCTGAGAGTGGAAAGTAA
The DNA here is from genome assembly GCA_029706075.1 of Aldrovandia affinis. Classification (NCBI taxonomy): domain Eukaryota; kingdom Metazoa; phylum Chordata; class Actinopteri; order Notacanthiformes; family Halosauridae; genus Aldrovandia; species Aldrovandia affinis. The sequence goes on along the minus strand of JAINUG010000020.1, from coordinate 1,961,072 downwards.
TTCAAGGCGTTGTCTATCATCAAAGAGGTGCATGATAATTTAGTCATGAGAGCCAAATCTATACGTTTCTGATCCAATGACAATGGATTCATTTCAGAGCCTGAGGTGTCTGAAAACATAACGGAACATCCATTATTTCAAGAAAAAATTCACATGCATCTGATTGGATGTTCTTTTGCAAAAAGCCCATAATAATCCTTTAGCATTCCTGATGGTAAAGGTGACAATGCCACAGTGCTTCTTTAAAGTCTACACTAAATGTTACCTTTTGTTGCCTTACAGCCTGAAATTAAAACATATTAAATCAGACTTTTCCCACCTTGGTGGTGATTTCATATGTTTTAATTTCAGACTGTAAGGCAACAAGAGGTGACACTTTAGAGATGGGGTGTTGACCTTTAAGGGGCACTGTATGTATATATATATATATATACAGTATATATATATTAAAAAACAAAGGAGAGAAACATTCCATTAATACTAATTCTTGAAAGAGAGTAGGTCTTTCATCATCCATGAGCACAATGTAAAAGCCAGTTTTTTTGAGAATGTCAAAAGAAACTAGGGTTTGGTGAGTCAACTCAACTCAACTCAACAACTGATTAAAATTCTTTGTCGGGCTGATCAATAATCTGGGATGATTCTAATAGGAATAGCAAGCTTTCCTAGAACAATGTGCATAGAGGGATCCTGTTTCTGTCTCTTCTTGGGTTTTTGGTCCCCTTGTAGCAGCTGGAGAAGATCCTGGACCTTTGACTGGTGCCTCTTTTTCTTTGGAGTACTCGGGGGCATAGTGGTACTGTTTTTCCCTTTTCTTTTAGGGGGCTTCATGCTTGGTTGAGCTGAGGTAGTGGATTTGGCAAAGCTTGGTGCAGAGGTGTACGTTTGCTTCAAGGATTTTGTTACATGTTTTGAAGCAGTTTTTATGTTATGGGATGGCGTGACCAGCTGAAAGGAAGTTGGAGGTGGTTCTCTGTAGGTCTGACTTGCTTTTTGACGATTTGAGCGAGGGGGTTTCGTGAGGACAAGCGCTGTTGTAAGTGGGACTTTGTTGGGTCTAGACCCAGTACTGGGCTTAGCAGTGCTCTTGAAAACATTAGGAGTCTTTTTCTTGGCTGGGGTTGTTGTCCTTGGCTTGGGCCTGGAAGGAGGTTTTGAGCCTGATGTTGGAGGCTGGACTCCATGGGATGGTGGCACCAGTTGGTATGCAGTGGTAGCTAAGCTTCTTCCTTTTTGCCTTGGCTTGGACCTTGCCTTGGCTGGTGTTCTGGCTAGATTTGATCGGCGGCTGGTCACTGGAACGGCTTTGGTTGGAGTAATAACAGGCTTATTCGACATCCTTGATGTCTTTTTAGCTGACTCTGCATCAACATTTGTCCTGGTACTGCCTTTAGTCCCATTTGGATTACTCCTCTGTTTTTGCATGGTTAACTTTGTAGTAGTTGGACGTTTTGTGACAGTCGTCACCAGCTTGCGTTTTTTTGTTGGTTGGATGGTTTGAGGTTTTGAAGTTGACTTCAAGGTGACTGGTGTATTGTGTTTCTTAATAGGACGGCGGGTAGCGACTGTCTGTTGCGTCGTGACACGGGCCGTTGGCGACATCCTGGAAGCATTCCGCCTTTTTGGTGGCGTGACCGTGGTTGTGGTCAGCTGTGTTTTTTTGACGTGTCTCGTCAGAGCGAGGGTGGGTGCAGGGACGGTGGCAATCAGGGGTGGCATGTACTGCTCTTTGGGTGACCGGGAGAAGTGCTTTGAGCGCTTGAGCTTGTTGATTTCCTGTGCCAGAGCGGTGAAGCCATCAATGAGGATCTCCAGCTTCCCCTCCAGCCGGCTCAGCCTGCCCTCCATGCTGGTGTAGTTCCTCTCCAGCTCCAAGATCTTCTCACGTTTCTCGGCAGTGGACAGCATCTGGGCCAGCTTCTCCAGCTGGGAGGTCAACTGGTGCTGCTGCATGCTCATGTCGTAGAGCACCTCCTTCACATCAAAGGTGTTGCTCTCTAGCATGCTCATCCGCCGGTTGAAGCTGTTCATGGATGACCTCAGCAGGAACTGGAAGCTGTATTGGCGGACCTGCGGGCTTGGCGTGGAGCGGGACGGGACTCGTGCTGCAGTCCGGTTTAGGCCAACTAAGATAGTCCGGCTCAGGCTAATGCCAGCCATGCGGGCCATTGGGGTGGTGTGCAGTCTGGTGGGCAGCAAGCTGTGCATGGTCGTGGACAGCAGGTTGCGAGAAGGGGCTTTAGAAACTTCAATGTCTATGGGGCCAACCGTGTTGCCATGGTAATTGCTGTCCTCATCTGAGCTTCCTTCTCCGCTGCTGTCCGTCCCAACTTTCTTCTCAAGGCTGAAGTTGTACACTGCTGAACTGCATCCGATCGGGATGAAACCCTCATGTTTTCCATGTGTCAGCAGGTCTTGGCACTTGATCAAGGTTGTGTTTCTTCATTTTTTTTACATTTTCAGTAAATGGTGAGGGACACACCAAAGAAGCTCAAGTCAGCACTTTTTTCCGCAAAACATTTCAGAGTTAAAAAAATGTTCCTCGTCCATTCACCAGTGAGTAACCCAACCATCTTTGCACTCCCTAGGAGAGGCAAGACAGAACTCGATTTCCAGAAAAAAAAGCACCACTGCATTTATGCTCGAAAACAAAGTTTTCGCATCACAAGCATAAACGCAAATTACGTATCCCAACAGCTTCTGACAGATTGAATACTGAAAATATATCATGTTCTCATGCAATAAAATGGTATCCCAAGGTAATGCATTTTAAATTATGAAAATATAAGATTAGCATTCGTATACATAATTTATATTGTATTACTCAGAGTATCCTTGGATTATGGTGGTTCTAATGTGAGTCCAAAACCTTGAAAGTCATCTTTCAAGTTTCAAAACAAATTCATCTTGAGAGAAAAAACATAACAGAAATCCTTTCAAATTCTAGGCCACATAATAATATTTATTGAAGATAAATAAAGCTTCTGTAGCACACTGATCTTATATTTTCACATTCTAACACAATTATATTTTGTTACATAAGAACATGACTTTTTGCAGTGGACAATTAAAGCAATTCCAGAAAGCATACCTTTTAAGCAAAGCCCTGAAACTCAAGCATTATAGGAAAAGCAAATACTGCAACAATAGGTCCTGCATGACCAAGCTAAGATTCTTCAGAGGATGCTTAAAGTAATATTTACAGCAAATGACCAAGTCCTCTTGCAATATCCAATTGCCAAAAATACCCAAACAGAAAAATGTTACTTGATCGTGACCATTATTACATAAAAATCATACTGTATACTTAAGGCAAGAGGATAAAATCTTGACCAGTATATTGACTTTTCTCTAAAGACAACTTAATATAATATTTTATATAGTATATATAATATGATATAAATATATTACTTAGTTATAATAAATTCTCAAAAATGTTCTATGCAATAAAACGGACACTTCTAGGGGTATGTCTGTTACATCTTTAGCTTAATCATTAAGTCATCAAATAACTATATTTTTCAACTATATTCACAGAAGTAAATTAATATGACATAAAAACACTTCATTCACCTTCAGTATGACCACTGTTTCTGTCAACTTCAACCATTTGCAGCATTGTCGTATCCCTGAATCAGCCATCGGTGAAACCCTACACTTCTTGCAGAAAAAAACACTCCTTTATGTTAAACGTCCCTTTCTTGAAAATAGTAAAGCTGTCCAGACTGAAGCAATTGGATGCACCACAAAGCAGCTCTTGTATCAAGAGTTTACGGGGGATTGTTAGGATTGTTTTTGCAGTTTCTGCATAGAAGGGAACCCGACACAGATTTTACATTATGTGGAATGGGTGGCATTGATTGATGTTTGCTTCTCCCATACCAGACTCCCGAGACCACTCAATCATGATGGGAAGAGACAGAATAAGGCAACACATATGAACATGCTTTTAACCACCATTTTGCCCACCAACCAAAGAACGAGGACGCTCATCTCCACACAGAACAGCTTCCCCAGAGGATGCACTTGTAAAACAACCCTGTTGAGAGAAGGAAGGGTGCCAACCTTACCTCTCACAGCGCCGGCCCGTGAAACCAGGAGGACAGCTGTCACAGGTTGGCTGGTTGTCTGAGTCCAAGTAACATTGTTGGGAGTACCTATGGAGTCAGATATCTGGATATTGTAAATCCTTTCTTTGGGGAAGGACAAGCAACTTCTGGTACATCCTCTTTTATTGCGGTCTTCCATATGGAAACAGGACTAGAGGGCACATAAAACTTCATTTCATTTCATTTTGTGTAATTTGTGTAATTTGTGCCTTGTCTTGCTTTTGTTCCTTGTCTTGTCCAACTCTGGGGCAATACAGCAGTTTCATACCTGGAATTCAAGCCCATAAATATTACAAAAACGAATATAATGCTTTTTTCCCCCTTTTTATCCAAATTTGGAATGCCCAGTCAAATTCTGAAGCCACGCTTGCTGCAACCGCCGCTGTGAATCCAGGAGAGTGCAGAAAGACACATGCTTTCCTCCAAAACACACGATGCCAGCCGCTGTGTCAGAAGAAGACACTTCATGTGCAGATTTATACAGGCAGACTGTGGGCACCCCATTGGCCAGCGGGGGTCGAGACACCCTCCCTCCCTGGGCAATGCTACCGCCAATTATGAGTTGAACCGTGGGGCTGCTGGCCACAGTTGTCACTGCCATGGTCCGGATTCAATACCAGATCACGGGGCACATCAGTGCCTTAACAGGATGAGTCACCCAGTAGTCCAAGTCCATGAATACAGGCAGTCCCCGGGTTACGGACGAGATCCGTTCTGTCTTTAAGTCTAATTCGTATGTAAGTCGGAACAGGTACATACAGTTCTTATTAATCGTCACTTAGTCAAATGTTTGTCTTAGTATAGTTTCTGTGTATATAAAACACTTAAGAAAAACCTCTAAATACAATAAAACATCTTAAACATAACATACAGTACATAATACTACTGTAATAATAACAGTACTGTAATATTAATAATAATAATACAGTAATAATAAAAGTAACTATGTACATACAATACTGTACTGTAAAAAACCCCATTAAAGATGCTTCGAGACTTTTCTTGCGCTAAAGAAAGGCTAATAGGCATGTTACGCTGATTTTGGTCTTCTATCCAAATTATCAATAGCCTTTCCATCTCAATAATTAAACCACTGTGTTGCTTGGTAATAATCGTGGCATTCATCGGGGCATGGCCTTTCACATGCTCCATTATTCTCCCTTTGTCTTTTAAAATTGTTTTTTTTTAAACGATCGTTGACCGGCTGTAGCCTAATGTTTCCCAATGGCTGATGGCATTTCACCTCTCCGATCTCTTTATTATTTCAACTTTACTTTCCATGGTGATTGTTTTCCAGATTTACGCTTTGGAGGCATCGTTGTAAAGGTAAGAGAAAGAGAAAAACAGGACCGTGATCTGACTTAAAATAACGGACGGTGATCTCTGTTCCTTGAGCCGACGAACCGATGAAACCGCGCAATGTTTTCATGAGCATCACAAAGTAATGAGTGCGTTCGTTATTACAAACCGTTGTATATTAACTCAATATTTAAAAACATAATAGGCCTTATGACAGTCCGTTCGTAAGTACGAGTTGTCCGTAAGCCGGACGTTCGTAACCCGGAGACTGCCTGTATTTGACCAGACTGGTACCTTAACCAATATAGCACACTGCTGCTTTAGGACTTAACAGATGTCCTATTCGCTTTGTCAATGGCTCCTGTATTACTATTGCACTGTTTCTGATAGATCCTGGGATTATTTGGAAAGGGCACACTCACTGGTTGTTGGGAGAAATGCCAGGACAGGGGCAGGGCTGACAGGCCGATGAGCCTCCAATCTTGGGGTCGCCGTAGAAACCGGGCATACAACGCTCACAGTTTGGCCCAGCTGTATTGTGAAGGCATTGCTGGGGAAAATACAAACAGCCGCTGAGAATGATGACGGATGTGAATAAGCATGACTCATAGATTTCTCAGAATGTTCCGGAAGGTAATCCACAGTCGTGCGAGTCTGCACAGGGAAAACACTCCTCCTATAGCAGGGATACAGAGGACTCACCAGGCACTCCCCAGAGTCAGTGTCGCAGCTGCTGGCATGCCCGTTGCAGTTGCACCTCTCGCAGGTGCCCAGATAGAGCCCTGATCCAGTGCGGCTGTATCCCACATCACACTCCTGGAACACAGGTCAGCATCGACAAACAGTGCTGTCAATAATGCCCACCACAAATATAAATATCTTCTCCTTTGTTTCTAATAATTGTGTACATTACTGTGAATTTATTTGTGCATGTATGCAAAATATGAATGTATGCATGTGTGCAGGCATCTACGCACATAAGCATGCATGTATGTGAGTCTGTATGGTAAGCTATAATAGCATGGCATTACAGTGTTAAAGGTGCACGTGGAAAATCAAATACAGACAAAAGAGATAAAATGCATGTATACAGGAATTTCCCATCCTGGGGAACAGGGTACAGATACAGGTACCTGACAGGAGGACCCTTTGTACCCCTGCGGGCAGGCACACTCCTCCACCTCCAGGGCCTGCTTCTTGCCTGTGGAGTGAGGCACTGCGATGTCCATCTGGATGTCTGAGATACTGCAGAACAGATAACCAGCTGTTATTTTTAGGATATCTGGGACTTTTTATCATTCACCATTATGTCTGTATACATTTATCTTGCCAAAGTGCTGGGGAACATGTTTGTTTAAGCCTGAGATATAAGGTTTGTTTAAGCCTTCAGCCAAGGTTGTGAAACACTGATAATGGTTTTTTTAAGAGGCTGCCCATTTAATAGCATAATGAGAGTGAACTAAATATTACAACCAAACAGAAAGCCATCTGGGCTGACTGACTGAAAGAAAAACCAAACAAAGTAAAAAAATAAAATAATAATCATCCACACTGACTAATTAACACTCCTCTGTTCATTATGCTGCCTCCCCTCCTTTGCCCCTTTGTTCCACCACATCTCCATACCTGGTCGCAGACATGCTGTTGACATAGGTAGCCCTGATCATGAAGACTGCAGTTTCAGCGAGCGCCATGAGGAGGTGCTCACGAGTGCAGGGCTGTCCATCCGCACGCTTCCACGCAGACTGAGAGAGGGAGGGCGAGTTAGGCTGTGTGCGTCTGTGCCTGTGTGTCTGTGCATGCCGTGTGTGTGTGTGGAGCGGATGCCCTTTGGCTCTTTTGCAGAACATTTGCATTTAACCCTAACCTTCTAAATGAAGCTAGAGTACAGTGCATCGCTTCTTAGCAGCAAAACAGAAGAAAGACTGATCACAAAGGCCGTTGTGTGCTTTCCTTTAACCATCAAAAAGTGACCCATGAGCTGCCACTTCTACAGTAGTATTGTAGATCGTTATCTCAGTTTTTTATGTGTTTTGTAAGGGTTTCGCTGCATTGACGCGCTCGACACATACCTCCCTGAAGCGCACACTGATAGTTGTTGGGACACGGGCGAGAGGTCTGGTCTTAGAAAAGTGCTCCAGGAAGATTCCGTTGCCCTGGAGAACCACGTCCGGCTGTCCTGTGGTCATCGCAGAGCGCTGGCGGGGCTCGTAGCGGACTGTGTACCGCAGCTCTCCACCGTAGGCTGTCACCTAATAACATGGGAAAACATGCTAAATGCATATTGTGCCTGGGCTTTTGTTGCGTTGTCTAACTTTATCATTCTAGTTTAATCAAGGATAAACTAAGCTGTTATTGAATTTATGCCTTTACATTTTTATTTCTCAATATTTGAGGATCATTTGGGGTCTGATTATTGAAACTAGTACTTAGAATAGAATAGCCTTTATTAATCCCGGGGGGGGGGGGAAATTTGGTTTGTCACAGCAACAATGGTACAGGAGTGAAAGAACACACAAGACATACAGGACATAACAACAAACTGGATAATAAATATATTTAAAAACCAGAGTAAAAAGCCTAGCAGCTATACAGACATACAGGACATCATAGTATATCGAATACCAGATGTTAAATACAATAATTTAAGAAATAAAAAAAATAAAAATAAAAAATAAAAATAAAGCATACTTAAATACTTAACTTACAGTTAGAAGCAAACATCAAGGTCTAACTCCTGTGGCCTCTAACAGTATGTGTGTACACATGTATGTGTGAAAAATGCTTGATGAAGTATAACAGTATCAAAGTTTTAAATAGAATAATAGTTATATCCAACCTGCACCCTTCCAATGCTGGTTTTCTTGCTTATTTATTGTAAGTATACTAATATCAACATATTGTATCAATGTACCCGCACCACTATAGAGATTCATTCAGTGAAGACTATCCTTCATTTCCCTTAATACATTAACATTATTTTCAAGAGTCGTCTGCTGGTTCCTTTGTTCCACGTGAATTTACTCTATTACTTTAATGCTATAAAGGTGAGTTGCTCGCACACAAACTGCTTTCACGGTTTTAAAGTCTACTGTACTGACAGTACATTAAACTCAGAGATTCTGCAAACAACGAACGATCGACTGTGGTCTTCACTCCATTCTAAATTATATATTTAAGGTTGCAAATATCCAGATGTTTTGTGTTGTGCTTTAGATTACATATAAATGTCACTACAACACCTTAATGCGTAGAATATTCAACTTACAAAACAAAGAAAGAGCAGGGTGCATATACATTTTTTGAAGCATATAGCAGACGCTCTTATCCAGAGCGATTTACTAGATGTGCATTAATACATGGTAAGAACAATCATAGTTCGCACAAGAGTTCAGTGAAGTAATACAGCGATAGACATCGTTGTCGGCAGCTGCATACAACGATATATACAACAACAACTGTATATATCTATGTCAACGTTAGCTAAGCAAAACTATCGATATCTAGCTAGCTAGCTAGCTAGCAACCTGGTATCACGGCCAAATAAAGCTTGCTAACAGTAGCTAACGATATAGATAGCTAGCATAATTTGTTCAACACGGTATAAAATGAACCAGCTTCAGGAAGTGTAAGGACACCATGTAGGTTGCTCAGAAGTATGTATTGCCAAGTGCTCTGCAACATGCTCTGCAACAGGAATGTTGCGTCGCACTCGCGTTGCAGTCCCGTTGCTTACGCAGAAGCATGTAGAGGCCTTTACTGCCAGCTCAGCAACTGGCCACCAGGTGTCTAAATCCTGACTGACAGCTTTTCACATGAGCTAATTAACAATCACAGGTGGTGAAGCCTTTAGTTAGCCAAAGCTTACTTAGCTAAATGCATCGTTAAATTAGACATTTGGACAAGGCAATGTAGTCCTACATCCAGGTTAATTGAGGTCAGTAGCCCTAGAATGTTAATGGGTTCAGGCGGCCGATAAAAAACGTCCATTGGCTGACCTTGTCTCCCCGGAAGCTTTCGGGTAGGACCCAGTAGTAGACGTCAGTGGGGATACTGGAAAAGGATCGGAAGGCCACCTCAGAGGCATCCTTCTGGATGATGCCCTCTGTGACGGTCCTGGTGTTGGCCCCGTTGGAGAGGGTAAAGGTCTGCCCGTTAGTGCCGCCTCGTACCTTTTGATACATAGACAACAACTGTTGTGTGTTGGATTTCACCTGGATTTCAAAAACAACTGTTTGCGGAGTCTTATTTTCAAAAACAACGTGTGGAATACAATCAGGACTACATCATAGGACACTGTTAATTTGCTTACCACTAGCACTTGTCACATGTTACAATGTGTCTACACCTCAAAATGTATTTGTAGCGTGCAGCCAGATTATTATAATTTTTTTTGCGGTGTGATTCAGATAAAGTACCTTGCCCAAATAGTACATTGTCTCGCCCTGGGATTAGACTTGGAACCCTCTGGTAGTAAAAGCCGTTCTCTGAACTACTGCCTTACCCCTGCATCATCCCTATTCTGGCAGGCTATAGGAATGTGTGGCATGGCTGCTTGTGTTCCAGCGCTGATGTGTTCAAGGCCATCTAGGGCTTACAATTACCTTCAACTGCGATGATTAATTATCTGGGAAACATGTCAGCATTTCAAAATTAAGTAAAGTGTTGTTTTGGATGTGAGATCATTTTAGATAAATGGCCTTTACAAAACTGATACCCGCTGGATTTTATTTTCAGATGACAATCTAACAACTACATTTTAAAGATGTAAATTGGTCTGACAAAGCCCTGGGGCAAGTTCCATTTGCTTTTTTATTGTTTGACATGAAGGAGTTGATCTACAAACTACTGGGCCCAGTCAGCATGGAGGGGACTCACTTGGTCTCTGTTCCAGGTGGAACTGGCACACGTCTTCGTCACGCCCATGCAGAAGCACTGTAGGCAGCCATCAGGGTTGTCTGCTGTCAGGTGGAAGGAGCCCAGGTTGCACTCGTTGCACAGTGCTCCCCCCACGTTGGACTGCAAGACAGGATAGAAAAACCATGATGGCTCAAAGGCCATCTCTAACATGACATAATGTTTTTTTTCTTCTATGCAATTAATCGGCATATGAACATTTTCTTAATCTGATGTCAGGAAACTATATTTACAGTACATATTCCAGTGAATCTTGGGCTACCTAAGATGGTTGGTTGGTTTAGATGAACTAAAACAGACACATTGATCAGCATTCAACCAACATTCATGTTGTCCTTAACTTTGACTTTCAATTAAATGTTAACTTTATTTCTCCACAAACACTGTTTGGCAAGTTTAGTGATCACTAAAATTATTTCAATATGGTTTATTTGTTTGAAAATCATAATTAATGGCAAATATTGAATGATTCCTGGCCTTAATCATCCATTTTCCTCCACCTTCTTCACTCTAGACCAGGGGTCTTCAACTCCAGGCCTTGAGGTCCGCTGTGTCTGCAGGTATTTGCTCCAACCACGCACTACACCACCTGATTTAGAATAATTAGTTTTACCTCCTTGGTCCAGGAGGCGAGCTAATTAGTGAAATCAGGTGGTGTAGTGCGTGGTTGGAGCAAATACCTGCAGACACAGCGGACCTCGAGGCCTGGAGTTGAAGACCCCTGCTCTAGACCATGCATTCATAGCAACCAGTATCTAATTCATTTGTAGTTTCAGTTCCAAGTACACAGAGTAGGGCAGAACATTCTATAATGAATCAGCCTACCATTTCAGAGGCTGAGGACATTACCTTGCAGGTGCATGGCTTGTTGTTTGAGGTCACCACACCTCTGGTGTCACAGTTGGGATTTAGAACAGGGCTTGCTGTGCATAGGAAAAATACAATGAATGGTTACTCCCACGAGGGTTCCAAAGGAAAAGGCTCAAAAGCTTTTAGGTTCTCACATACATGTGAGTTCTAAACAGAGCTGTGCTAAAGACTAGACAGGGATTCCCAACTGGAATGACATCTTAAATCAGTCAATTCAAATGATAGTCAACACAAAATTGTCCCCATTAGAACTGTTAATCACAATGCATTGAGCTTTCTCAGACAGCGGCATCAGGAGTTTGAGCCCCTGTGGGACCTCTGATGATCTGGGGAAAACAGAGTACAGAAAGGGACACTCACCGTTTGGAACACATTTGCCATTGGGTTGGAGGGGGTTCCCCTGGTAGCCGTGAGCACAGCTGAAAGACACATAAGGGAGGGAGACACATGAACACATGCAAACTCTCACAAAGATTCAAACCACAACCCACATTCCCAAATAATAATATGACCATTTTAATATTCAAGACAGTATAGCAAAAAGAACACAGCTATTACTGTACATTTTGCTAAGAGAGTAAATAAAATGACATGCACATTTGCTGAAGGGTAGCAAAAAGTACCAGAAGCAGTAAACAAAGGAGGCACCTGCGTTGAAATGCTCCCATGTAATCGGTTGCAAAAGGACGTTTCAACGTGAACAGATTGCTTTGACAATTACTGAAACTTTAACGTAGATACGTAAAAACTCGGCTGGTCTATGTACAATTTGATATATTACAAACTGCGGTTGTCCATTCTGCTGCAGTGGCCGGAATTATGTCACTTCCTCACCGTTCACAGCGGCGTCCGGTGTAGCCAGTTCTGCAGGCGTCGCATGTGGCCTGGGAGTCATGGTCCAGGAAGCAGGTGGCAGAGAACCTTCACACACACACACACACACACACACACACACACACACACACACACACACACACACACACACACACACACACACACACACACACACACACACACACAGTCAGTGTGATTTCAAAAGTACATCAATGTTTCCATAATAGCTGCCAGATGGATAGTATCAAACCTCAAGTGAGTTTTCATATTGCTTATTCAGCTGAACCATGGTAAAAAAAAATTGGTAAAGCTTCATATTAAGTTAATTTTACACCAGTGTCTGCATGTAACAAATATGAAACAGCATAGAAGTTTCACAGCACACACTTGTAATTGCATATTACTTACATACTTAACTGAAGTGTAATAACAGGTGAACGTCAACATTAAAATTAAAGTATGACCTAAAATTTATTTTGGCTACCAGGATGTGAAGGGGTTCCAAAAAAACAAACTCACAGCTGTTGATTGCAGTTGCGCTGTTCGAGTGAAGACAAATCCCGCTGAAAAACTGGCCTATGATCCCATTTGTATCTCCACAGTGTTTGTGAAGTGACTCAAGCATGGTCACTTACCGACGAGACGGCTCCGTGTACGGGCATGGGCAGGGTTTGCAGTCGTCGGGCCGGCCTCGCCGAGGGTTACCGAAGAAGCCTGGTCGGCACTTATCGCACGCCGGCCCCTCCGTGTTGTGGCGGCAGCTCTAATGGAAGATTTGCACTTCATGCTTATCCAAATAGGGTTCTGTGTGGAGTTTCTCCCATTCAACTAACACTGCTGTCTCCAAATACCAAAGCAACAAGTCCACATGAAAAGTCTGTCAAAAGCGTGCACGCTCGGAGATATCTTTTAAGGGTCCCAATAAGATCCTTAGATTATTCGAAAAAAATTCTGCGAGGATCCTAAAGAAGGAATCTACAGGGTTTTGTTACAAGAGTTCTTCAAAATACTTCACATTGCTATTTCTGTAATTGGAATGATTATACCATGTTAGACTATAAACTTGCGTGCATTTTTTGCATCTTTGCAAAACTTATTACATAATGTGAACTTAGTACTTAATTACAATGTACGGCTGGAGCTTACTGCAAGAGTAAAACAATGCTGTACATTGTAATTAAGCACTTCAAATGCAATCAAATTATGTGATTAAGGTGCTCAGATTTGCATATGTTTTGGTCACCCTTTTTACCACATGGAGTGGTTAAAGTATAGGTCCTTATATAATTACCTCTCAAGGTAATAATAGGTGATTACAGTTGGGTGAGCTGATCCTGAATCAGTGCACAGGCCCCTGGTATGCCTACAGTAATTATGGGCACTTGATGTGGGTTAACAAAATACAGCAACATGCCAAACTCGATGATATAATCACCAACGCTTCAGCTATTCTCACCAGGCAGTGGCTGCTAACAGGATCACAAGTGCTGGCGTGTCCATTGCAGTTGCAGCCGGCACAAGTCCCCAGGTAAGACCCGCCGAACACTCGCTCAAACCCAGTGGAGCAGATCTCACAGGATGAACCGGAGTACCCTTTGGGACACCTGTGAAGGAGTGGCCACAACCCTCCACATCACCATGGGAATGCTGACATCCTAGCGCCTCCCCACAGGTGGAAACACGCTCTTTTGAAATCATTCAATTTATGTTTGATATATCGGTCTTAAGTGAAATATTGCACGGCACAGAGCACATTTCCTTGAAAGTGAACATAGCAGATTCAACTTAGAAAACATAAAAACATAAAATAAATCAACTAGAGATCAGTAGTGGAAATAATGAGATGTGGTGGGATGTATTTTTAGTTTAGTTAGTTTAGTCCGTTTTTTTTTCAGAAGTACCAATGTAGGAGACCATTGACGGGGGTATTTTTCAATAATTCAAACCCTTCAAAATGGTATCTCAATGACACAGATCAGCACACAGATCAACCCCCCTCTCCCCCTTAGATGATGTCCGGCGCTCACCTGCACTCCTCCACTTCTTGGGCGGGGCCCAAACTGCTGCTCTCCGTGCTGGTCGTGTCCATGATAATGTCACTCAGGGCCAAGGTCACCATGCGTTTGTCATACATGGTGCGGATGTTGATGCCCTCCAGTTTGACCAAGGTCATCATCAGGTCCGCACGGGTTACCGGCCGACCAGACGAGTGCTGCCAGTGTTCCTGAGCGAGATGCGTGGGGGGCGGCAGCTGTTAGACCTCAGCAATGACAAACTGCAGATGTTCATTCAGTAATTAAAGAATGACTCATTATATTTTGTATGCGCCTATATTTGTCTACGCATGAAATGAATTAGTATCTTCTGCAAAGGTCAGAATACCACAACGAGCAAGCGTAGTTATGTGATCAGCATTCCAGATCATTCAATGTTGTGTGCAGTGTGTCCAACCAAAACATAGCCCTGGCCTAAACATTTTAGCACTAGAAACGGACTGATTGGGAAGATACATTTAGAGGTTATGGTAGGTTTCAATTCCTTTCATTTCCAATAACCCAAGAAACAAGGTCATCACCCCTCATATCACAACAGCATATCACAGGGACATCTTGTGATGTGCTGCAAGCAAGTACAGAGAATCTAGTCACTTACACAAGCTAACTAAGTGAGTCATATTTGAAATGTTAGCAACAGAGACAAAACAATGCTGTTTTTGGTGTCAAGGGTGTATTTTTAGAGCATGCACGCTGGTCTCAGGACTCTAAGTATTTCAGATGAGTTTTACTTTGCAACAATTTAAAGCTCAAGCGTCATTTCTGAATATTTGGATTGAAAGGTCTTTCTCATCTAATGTTTAATCATACATGATTTATTAATTCAATAATAAATGATTTGCAAAAGTGAAAATGGTTGGCATACTATTAGCCATGTACATGCAGTGCTTTATTTATATAAACATTATATTGGTTAAGTCTTGAATTATTTTAACACGTTGCCATTTTGTTAGGGTGACAACCTCAATTCATTCAATGAAACTCGATTCATTGGTTCCAGGGTGGCACAACATTAGTGTCCATAATGGCCATACTGTAGCCCCTGTAGGTATTAATAAACAAACAGGACCATACCTCTGTGAGCTTGATAGCTTTTTGGTTGATGGCTCGGGGGGGTGTGGGGTTGCTCCGACGGTAGACAAGCCTTTGCCCATTGCCCACCAGGACAACCTCTGGCTTTTCCTGGGGATCCGTTTCCCCCCGGGCCAGCGTGTAGCGCACCTTATACCTTAGGAATCCCCCGTAGGAGTCAATCTGGGCATGGACAGGTCTGACTTCAGTACAATCAAGCATTTTACACTCCTCCACAATGTTAGACAGACACGACGGATACTCTGTGGCTTATAGAGCTTACAGTAGGTATTTTGAACATTCGTTCAGCTGGATTTTCTGGGGGGCAAAGATCGAGCACTGTATAAAAGCACAGAACATGATGTGGTGTTTCTGAATCTGATTCAGGTCAGAAGTTGAGGACCAAGGCTCAACTACAACAAACCCCTGTAATTCCATTTTTGGGTAAATTATCATGGGGTGGCTTATGATGTAGGAATACAGAAATGAAATATGAAGTTATAACATAATGCCAAAGTGAAGCCCATTCTGCAGCTGCAGTGTTGGAGCAGTGAAGGGCAGAACGTGCAGCAGGTATCGCCTCAGCCCCACCCTGTTTCCCAGGAACTGGCGAGGCAGCGTCCAGTGAGACTCCACGCTCAGGAAACGGCGGGACAGATCCACCAGCTCAAGTTCCTCAGCCTCAGGATTGATCTGGAACTGGTTACTGGAGAGAGGGGGGGTGGTTGGCCGGGATGGGTATGACACGTTGACCCCTGATAGACAGAGGGATAGAGAGAGAGAGAGAGACAGAGAGAGACAGATAGACAGACAGACAGAAAGAGACAGAGAGAGAGAGACAGAAAGAGAGAGAGAGAGAGAGAGAGAATGAGATTACATCCATCTGTTATTAAAGGCCCTGATGTCAAGTAGAACAGAAGATGACACTGAAGAGAAATATCTGATCATAGGGCTCAATCAATACCTTTGAGGTCGCCCTTCTCCGTGAAGCGTAGTCGGATCTGGCCACGGTGACGGCTGGTGCTCTGGCACGTCTTGGTGATACCGAAGCAGAAGCAGGAGAGGCATCGCGAGTTTCTAGTGACGCTGAATTGTCCGTCAGCACATTTGCCTGAGGAGACGAGAAAGGGAGGCAATGCAGGGGAAACAGGTCACCTGAAAGAGGCACAAGATTGACTGTAGCAGGCATCCCCCGCAGGGCCATACACAATTGGCCAGGGTGGGAGGATTTCCCCCACCTCATCACGTAGGAACAACTCCGGTTGACTGGGTGCCTGCAATCTGTATGTAGTGCACTCCTTGAGAAAATGGCTGCTGTGCATCACCCAGGTGGATGCTACACATTTGGTGGTGATTGAGATCAGTTTCCCCCTTCACAATCAGCTCTTTGGGTCCTTGAAAGGCGCTACATAAATGTAATCCATTATTATTATTAACACGATGATGGTGCAGCTGTGGATGTGAGTCTTGACTCTCCTCAGTTGACAGAGGATGTTGCAGCAATACGACTGGACTACCAGTACGATTGCTGTAAAAAAAGGCACAAGATACATTTTGAAAAGGTACAGAGGAGCAACCCTTGATTGCAAAGTAAAATAATTGACTTGACTTCTGACTGGTGTAATTTTGGCACAATACCAAAATTATACCCATGGTACAATACCAGTAGAAGTATCACGATCACTCTGAAAAAATGTGGGTAAATCTTTTTGTCATTTTTAAACAAAGATGTTGATCTCAATAAAAGATTCAATATCGCATGTGGTCCAACTTTACTCATTAAAATCACTTTGATAAGTATAAATTATGATATTTACATTTACATTTATATTTTAGGCATTTAGCAGACGCTCTTATCCAGAGCAACTTACAGTTTGCATTTCTTTACATACAATCCATTTATACAGCTGGATATTTTACTGAAGCAATTCAGGTTAATTACCTTGCTCAAGGGTACAACGGCAGTACCTCCACCTGGGAATAGAACCTGCAACCTTTGCGTTACAAGCCCAGTTCCACTGCAGCCATATGACAATGATATAACAATTGATATATCAATGTAGAATATACCAGATATAACCTTTATACCAGAAATACACCATCAAGAGAGTAACATGAGTGCTTAATATGCATTGTTATTATTGTGACAGTAAGGTAAAACTCAGGAGATATTTATTTTGTTTAACAGAAAACAGTTAACAGAAAACAAAACGTTTTCCGTCAACATTTCTGTTCCATTTTTATTTATTTCAGTAGTACTGCTCTCCAGACATGATGATTTTTTCAAAATTAAAATACAAATTGTCTCTATGGGAATTAAAAAAGGATCATACTGACCTTTTAAACAAATCAGTGGCTTTTTAAAACAAATTCCTTTTGGTTTAGCTTCTGCTCACATGCTGTTTATGTCAATGCTGAACTTTCCTCAAAGCTACAATTCCTCCAAGCTATTGGAGTTTTTTCCCCACGCCGCTTCTACAAGTACAGCGATTGGTTCGTCAGCTTTTTTAGTGATTGGTGAAAAGGGAATGATCTGATTTGTTTCAATAAGACCAATAATATTAGCCAGAAAAAGTGGTGTGCTATTGTGATTAACCAGTATATAAAGCAGCATCTCTGATCTGCAGAGCAGACAGGATGAAAACATCTTTTTTTCCCGAGACCGTGCAACCACGCATATTATCATTGGTTTGGCATGTCATACTAAGGCGCATTATGATCTGGATAACAAACTACTGCAGTTTGTGATAAGACCGTAGCTTAGCAGTACACCGTGTGCAACGTTTACATCGCTGTCTAAAATGCTGAAGTCATATATATCACGTTTTGTACACTATACATCAGTACATCATGCAAACCCTGCTTCTCACATTGTATAGACCTAAAAAACACAGGAGTAAGCACAACAATCAATCAGAATCTCGACCAATACAATCTATAATCTTACTGGAGGAGATGATTAACCACCTGGGCTGGCAGAAACTGGCACATGTATGGATGTAGAGTGGTATAGAGGAAGGGGGGTCTCGGGGAGGCACTGGGCATACCTGCATTCTGGTTGAGACTCAGAACCCCATCAGGGATCCCGAACACCATGCCCTTGGCATTGATAGCCTCACAGGTGTAGGCCCCCTGGTCTGCTTCCTTCACGTCCCGGATGACCAAGGTGCCTTGGCCGTTATCACTAGTCATAGTAATTCTGGGCACACAGTGATCACAGATTCCATTGAAAGCTCAAATAATTAATCATTTTAGCCTTTGGCTAATTCAGGTTAGTAACTCCTTACCAAGTAGTCAAACATGACAATGGTTTGTCCTTTTACATCTCCAAGTGTTCATAGCTTTTTGTGCTCCTTTCTGGCTATTAAGTTCACATTTATTAGTGCGTTGCTTGTCTATCATCACACAAGACATTGACACTTTCCAAGTCATGCTTATGATGCTAAAAATGGGACTATGCAACTTAGCCTGTGTAACACTTCATGAGTAAAGCATTGCAGTTTAAAGTCTGTCCGGACTGAGAATAAGTCTAATTCACAGAGCGTATAATTTTTTTAATTATCAGTGGACCGCATCTGCTCCAGTTTCCTACAACACAGCCTTTCATGTGATTGCCTCTGTAATCACCCGGAACCACTTTAAACAGTCCTCACAGATCTTCCTGTTGAATACTGCAGAGAGGCACCTCCAAACAGGAGTGTGACAGCACCACCCACTCACCTGCCACTGGTGGGGATGTTACCCCAGTTCAGCCTCCAGGTGATGATGGGGGTGGGGACCCCCACCGACATGCAGGTGAAGGTCGCTGTCCCCCCGCGTCGCACTGTGATCAGCTCTTCTGGGGGGCTGGTCACCACAGGGGGTGCTGGGGGTGGGGGGGGCAGGGCATGTTATGATGCCAGACCAAACCCCAGCTGACGTATTATAAATGTAGTCTATTCTGAAAGCAAGCTCAATGAAAAATGATGCAGAAGTTTACCTTATAACTGTCAATCATAATAACAGCATATTTGGAAACTGTCATTTCGTTTTGTAAAAAAAATCAGTAAGTACTATGAAAATGAACCGCAGGGAAAGATTTTAATGAGATTTAATAAACCACAGCTCCAAAGGGAAACGTTATGTATGCAATTGATGGGTTTCATGTTCTCAAAGAATTAATCAAAATTAGATGCCCTATAACTGGCAACGGCTGACAGAACTACAGCAAGTCAAAGATCTTTCAGCAATCTTGAAAGAACCCAGAGGATGATTTTTTTTAAGAGGTGGTGCACAGAGGGGGGTGGGAGATATAGGTCAGGGGTGAGAGAGGACTGGGGTGTGGCCGGGCTTACCGCAGCCGACCTCATCCGAGCGGTCTGCGCAGTCCGGCTCCTCATCGCACTGGTAGCTCGCCGGGATACAGGTGTGGTCACCCAAGCACACAAACTGCTCAGGGGCACAGGTGTCACCTGGGCCCTTGGTGGCTGGAGAAACACAAATCAGACAGCGTGATTAAATGTGCAACATTTTTACAACCTCCATTTGTATTACTGCTACTGAACAAAGAGCTGCAGCTTTTCATGCAAATATGGTTTTATGCAGTAGAATGTGAATAAAAATGATGAAACAATTCATAACAAGTTAATTGAAAAACATGTAGTCATAATCATGTTAATGTAACATAATATTCAAGTGGCAAAGAAGATACAAAAGCTTGTTATTGTATTTACATGTGATATACACTATTTCGAGCTTTGCAACTGATCAAGTTCGACAAGAGCGTCTGCTCTTGCTCTCCACCTAGTACCCCTGTGTAAAACCAACTAGTGCCAAATGTAGCCTGGAAAACCAAGCCTACACATGTTGAAAAAGTGCCTGGATATTGCCTGTAATTACACTGTTGATAGTTTCTATTGTCCACTGCTCTAGCCACTACAACACACAGTGCCCTGAAATCAGGGGGCAGAGCTTACGGCAGTAGCTCTCGTCAGAGTTGTCCCCACAGTCGTTATCCCCATCACATCGCCACAGCTTCAGGGCGCAGCGCCCATTCTGGCACTTGAACTCATTCGGTTCACAAGGGGAGGGGGTTCCTGTAGAATATCAGAATATCAGCAGTCAACAGAGGGGCAAAATTACAGGGCCAATTTAATGCAATGTTCAGCAATGATAACTGTAGGTAAAATTGACTGACTGAATGAATTGACTATAATTCTTGTCATAAAGATCTATGAATAATGCCAGGAATAATATGAATGCTGTAATAATATATATATACGTATATATACAGTTAGCACCATAATTCATTGGACAGTGACACATTTTTGTTATTTTGGTTCTGTACTCTAGCACTTTGAGATTGACAATGAGTTGAAGTGCAGACTGTCAGCTTTAATTTGAGGGTATTTTCATCCATATCGGATGAACCGTTTAGAAATTATAGAACCTTTTGTACATAGTCCCCCCCATTTTCAGGCACCAAAATTCATTGGACAGTTTAACAGCTTAACTGCTTGTTTCGGGGACTTTTTGCCTTCAGTCTCCTCTTCAGCTGGTAAAATGCATGTTCAATTGGATTCAGATCCGGTGATTGACTCGGCCAGTCAAGGATCTTCCACTTTTTGGCCATCAAAAACCCCTTCATTGCTCTAGCAGTATGTTTCGAGTCATTATCCTGTTGCATGATGAAGTGCCGTCCAATGAGTTTGGAGGCATTTGGTTTTATCTGAGCAGATAACATATTTCTGTAGACTTCAGAATTAATTGTTCTACTTCTGTCTGCAGTCACATCATCAATGAAGACAAGTGTTCCACTGGCAGCCATACAGGCCCAAGCTATAACACCCCCTACACCATGTTTCACGGATGAGGTGGTATGCTTTGGATCATGGGCATTTCCTTTTTTTCTCCACACTTTCCTCTTTCCATCGCTCTGGTACATGTTAATCTTTGCCTCATCTGTCCACAAGACTTTGTTCCAGAACTCTTGGAACTGTAATCTCGCCTTTCTGTTCTTCAAGCTTATCAGTGGTTTGCATCTTGTAGTGTACCCTCTGTAGTCCTGCTGGTGTAGTCTTCTATGTATGGTAGACTTTGACACATCTACACCTGCATCCAGGAGAGTGTTTTTGATCTGTTGGGCCATTGTCAGGGGGGTTTTCTTCACCATAGAGAGTATTCTCCGGTCATCCACTACAGTGGTCTTCCTCGGTCTACCGGGTCTTTTGACATAATTGAGTTCACCAGTTGTTTTTTTCTTGTTAATGATGAACCAAACTGTTGACTTGGGCATGCATATTCAATGTTCCTGATTGATTGATTTTCATGCTTATGATGGCCAGCTTAATTTGCATCGACACTGCTGTCTTCCTCATGTTGTCACACCCCAACAACAATCTCCAAAGGCAATTGCAAAGTCTAGAATCAAGACTAGACATCAACAGCTCTCTTCTGCATTCACTAACAACACAAATAAATACACCTGCCTAACAAAACACATCTGTGAAGCCAATTCAACAAATACTTGTAGTACCTTAAAATGGGGGGACCATGTACAAAAGGTGCTGTCATTTCTAAATGGTTCATCCGATATGGATGAAAATACCCTCAAATTAAAGCTGACAAGCAGACAACCTCTTTGTCATTGTATCCTTTCAAACTCAAAGTGCTAGAGTACAGAACCAAAATAACAAAAAATGTGTCACTGTCCAATGAATTATGGTGCTCACTGTGTATATACACAACCGGTAAAACGTTTTAGAACACCCCCATTTTCCAGTTTTTACTGAAATTTAAGCAGTTCAAGTCCAATGAATAACCTGAAATGATACAAAGGTAAGCGGTAAACTACCAGAGGTTAAAAAAAAAGTTTAGGTTACCAAAACTTTGGGGTGAGATGCACCTGGACCTGACTGTATATATATTCATTTTTTTATTTCAGAGAACCCTGTTAGTCATAGGTATGTTATACCAGAAGGGTAAGGCTACACCAGGCCAAGAGGTGTGACTGTGTGTACCCCTGAGAACGTGTGCTGCATCTCACCACACTTGTTCTCGTCGCTACCGTCGGGGCAGTCCTTCTCCCCATCGCAGAGGTAGTCCCGGGGGATACACTCTCCAGTCGGACACTTGGCCTGGTCCACCCGACACGGCCCGGGCATGGGGGGCGAGGGGGGTTTGCGATCAGGGGTGGTAACGGTAGGAGTAGGAACAGCATCGGGAGAAGTGATTTGGTCTGAAAAAGCACATCGATATAGCTGCAACGGACACATAGGGTTCTCTGGAGACATAAATAAACCACAGGAAACCCCAGAGTCGTGTATGAGTCAGCCTGGTTCAGCCCGCAGATTCATTCATTTGTTTAAAAAACCTCCAGACTTAAAATCGACTTCAAGATTCAAACCGTTATACAGTTTTAAATAACAATTATAAGGTCAACTGCAAATCACTGCGTGATCTTTAACTGTAGCAGATTCAAACCGGGCTGGTCTGTGTTTATGGGGACATTCAAGTCCAAAACCCTTTTTTTTTTGCAGCAAGAACTTTTTTTTTTACTTCAGAAGAGCAGGAAGCTGTCTATTTCCTAGCCTGGTGAAGCTTTTTTTCAATTTTAAAAATGACAAGACAACGACACCCTTATGTTGTCGTTTATTTTCAACCATTAGATTTATAGTTATGTTAAAGAGGTAATGTACTTTTTGAACTTGAATGAGGACAAAGTCAAGTCCACAAATACAGAACGTTGGGAAAAAAAGACAAGACCTTCTAATATTCACGTTTTTCAATATATTTTTTGTGTAAACTGTTGTTCAACAAGAACAATGTGAATGTAGAATGAAACTGGTGAAATGTTAACATCTGTAATTATGTTGTGACGTATTTTCACAAAAACGTTTGTTCATTTTGTTCAAATTGAACTCATTTCAAAACATGAATGACCTTAAACTTCAGTCCACAAATAAACACTGGTATGAGAAACAAGCATAAGAATACCTTTTGCATTTACAGTTTGTCAATATCTTTTCAATACTGGGTAAACAAAGATAACACAGCATGTATCTATGGACAACTCGTCCAATTTTAGCTTTTTCAGTAGTAACGTGAGACTTGCGAAGTTGTGCAAGTTCTGTTCTACTATCTAATTTGATTGCTTTATTGGAGTTGAACATAGCTTTGTATAATCTACAAGAAGCATTCCTATGTAAGAAACAAAGCACTTTGCTTTTGTCATCAGATTTTCTCTGTTTGTCTCGTAATTTGGACATTTTGAGAATCTTAAATTACTTAAGAATCTTAACTAAATTACTAGAACACTGCTTCTTCACATTTGTAAACAAAGTGCTTCAGAAATGGCATAAGCCTGCTCCGTTGCTGCCTCAGGTTTCCTGCGCATGGCCATTAAAGAAATTGAAGCATTCTTTCCTTTTCAGTGTGGACGGCCAACTTTTCGAAAACGTTGTTAAAACACTAGTGTGGATGGAAAACATTGACACAAAAACTGTGTTTTTAAATGTATCCGCATTAGTGTGGACATGGCGGAGAGGAGACAGACATGGAGCTCTGATGGGAACAAATTATTTTTGCAGATATGAGCTTACCAAAAAAAGTAAGCCTCAACTTCAAAAAACACACAAATGTATTGAAATATATACAGTGTTCAGTGAACATTTACAAGTGAAAAGTTTCACTGGAACCGTGGAACACTGCAAGTAAAAGTTAAACTATATACAACAATCATCCAAGATCAGCTGGGTAAAACAAGTAGTTCTACTCAGGAAAGCCCCCTTACACTGTGGAATCCTACATGGAAGAGCGCCTGCCTCCTGCACCAGAACATGACCTAACAATAATATGTGTTGACAACTATCAGCTAACCTGTCAGCTAGCGTATCCACTCAAAGCACTAAAACTAGTACTAGCTAACAAAAACTTTAGCTAGCGAGGCCTAAGGCCCTTTTCATTGACTGAAGGGGGCAGTTGACCCTGCCCACTCACCACAGTCCAGCTCGTCGCTCATGTCCAGGCAGTCGGGCCTCTTGTCACACAGGTACTCCAGCAGGATGCAGTCCCCATCCAGGCACATGAACTCATCCTCCATGCAGGCCCGGTGACTGGGCACCACTGATGGAGAGGAGCACCAGGACCAAGGGTCAATGGACAAAGGTCAAAGGCTGAGTGGCAATGACCGTGTCAAAGGACGAGGGTCACGGAAGGAAAGTCAAGGAATGAGAGTCAAAGGTCGACGGTCAAGTAGTGGGTGAAGGGACAAGAGTCAATGTATCAAGGACGAGGGTCAAGGAATGAGAGCCAAAGGAAATGGGTAAAGGGAGACGTGCTTGTAGCGGACTAAGCCTTGGGTCACAAACAGTTGAGACTCCCCACTGCAAAGGCACAGTGTCTGCATTCTATATAAACTGCCTTGGCAGTTATATCAGTGTAATTACACAGTTGCAGAAAAAGCAACATATGGCATTTTTGTGAGAACACATTCTTACACAAAGTAGTAACACGCATAGAAAGGTCCTGCAGTTAATATAATTACAATGGTCTCCGTAACCATGCACCTACCACCCAAACCCTTGGCCCCTGCCGTTAACCCAGTGCTTCTCAATTATTTTCTGTTACGCCCCCCCTAGGAAGAAGAAAACATCTCGCAAAAAAAAGCTGAGACCAGTTCGTTTATTTCGCGGACCGGGGGTGCTACGCGAAAAAAGCTGAGAACAGTTCGTTTATTTCGCGGACCGAGGGTGGGGGGGGGGGGTGCTACGCGAAAAAAGCGGAACCGGTCCACGGTGCTAAAAAGTTTTTTTTTTTTAACGTTTTCTTCAATTTTGCGCCCCTCTTGCACCCCACACGCTACGCCTCTGGTCACACGCGCCCCCCCTGGCATCGCGCCCCACTATTTGAGAAACACTGCGTTAACCTAACTCAGCCCCACCCTCCAAACCAATTTTCCATCTTAATCTGAAGGGATCAGCATTGAGTATCAATGGGCACTGCAGATAGGTATCCATATTAGGCCTACAAATTGATTCATAAAACTGCACTACAGACTGCATGTTATCCCATATAATTTCAAGTGCTTATTATAGCCTGGATGGGCAGTGCTACTAACAAACCCATGCAATGCAAAACAAAAGACAGATTTCAAATTGCTCTTTGTGCAAGATCTAGGTTTGACCATAGACTCGCATTGCGAACACCCCCCCGCTCAACAATATTATCATCAACTGACACCCCCCTCCTTTCCTGTCCTGCAATGTCCTGCAAATTCATCCTGCTTGTCCTCCATTTGGAAGGTTTGAATCTCGAGCTCAGTCACCCGGGCACCCTCCACATCAAACAACATTCGCCTTGCAATTACACAGGCAAGATATAACAGTGCAAAGAGAATACAGTCTTTTTGCGACTTAGCTGTAAATGCATGCTGTACAAAGTACAAAGAATCTGGTTTTGCATTTGCTGAGTTCATGGAAATGATAATAATGTCAATGGGCATTAATACAAGCAATATCTAATCAAGGTTTAAACTATATTTATACTATTAAAATATACATGCATTATTAAACTTTAATGCTAAATTGTTTTTAACATTTGTATCTATGAGCTGTATAAATACCAATGGCTGGCCGAGCTGGCTGGCCCTCCAGTTCAGTTCAGTGAAGAGACACACAGACACACACACATTTGCAAACAGAATGATATTAACCACATAAGAGTTCCTGTTGGCCACCTCTCCTGCTGAGAGAGTGTCAAAGACCACCTAAAAATGATTTTATGTGACAATAAAACCTACAAGAAGTGCCCTTTATTGTGAGTTGAGGCATGCCCATGCAAAAAACACTTTACCAACCTGGGAAAACCCCAGCTTCTAGGGGTGAAGGGGTTTGAGCTAAAAGCATGAAAAAGACATCAGAAAACTGGTGACCATGATCCACCTGACATGTAATTTACCTGTTCACTTGTGGAAATGTTGGAGACATATCCACGAGTTTGTTCATTTAAATGTTGGGATGGACCAATGTGTGTGTGTGTGTGTGTGTGTGTGTGTGTGTACAAGTCTGAGAGAGACAAAAGGACTGAAGTCAAAAATCAAAACAGTTTTTACATATTGTGGCATCCCAAGGGGCAGGACGAAGAAATGGCCACCTGCCTCTTTTAATTCTTGGGAGCTACTGGAGAGGGAAAGACTGCATTTCCCAGCACCCTGCAGTCCCACAGCTGAAGCCCATAAAGCCGGAGGACTACGGACAGCTGATGGCAATTTCAAGGCCTATTTAAAGGACTCGTTTGTGTTACACTGAGAGAGGAGTAGGGAGTAGGGAGTAGGGAGTAGGGGTAGGGAGTAGGGAGTAGGGAGTAGGGAGTAGGGAGTAGGGAGTAGGGAGTAGGGAGTAGGGAGTAGGGTAGGGAGTAGGGAGTAGGGAGTAGGGAGTAGGGAGTAGGGAGTAGGGAGTAAGGAGTAGGGAGTAGGGAGTAGGGTTTTTGGGATTGTTTTTTGTGTTTTGGCTTGGATTGTTTTGAGGACCCTGCTTGTGTACCGACTTTGGACTGTGTGAGGAACTGACTTGGATTTTGGAATTGGATTACGGACATTGACAAAGCTAAGGATTGTGTACTTTATGTGTTTGTATTCCTCCGAAGACCCCACCCTTTTTGTGTTTGTCTTAATTTGTTTATTAAATTATTGTTTTGTTTGTATTACTGCCTCCTCTGGGTTATTTAACCGCCTAAGCCCTCTGCAAAGGTCCGTGAGTGTTGCCCAACCCCTAGGGACACCACAATATGATAAATTAACATTTATTAGTTACTGAACAGCAGCATGATATGGCTTGATGTATTTACAGACATTCATTAATTCTTTCATTATCTAACCCACTTATTCCTGGTCAGGGTCGCAGGTCGCCAATCCATTGCAGGGCACATATACCACTCACTCACAGATGCATACCTACAGGCAATTTAGACTTCTCCAATTAGCCTAATGTGCATGTCTTTGAACTGTGGGAGGAAACCGGAGTACCCGGAGGAAACTCACGAGGACACGACATGCAAACTCCACACAGAAAGGCCCTGGCCGGGACCTTCTTGCTGTGTGGCGACAGTGCTATCCACTGCACCGCCATGCTGCCCTATTTACAGAAATGTGGGAGATATAACCACTCAGGTGGAGCGACTTGAATTCTTTCAAGACATTTACACCGAGAATGCCATCAAGGGTCAAACCAATAAAAAACAACCAAATTTAATATTTATACCAGTTTAAATTTTTTTACAGCAGGTAAATTGTTGTCCGTTAAGGAAGTTTATAAGGAGAGAGTACGCACTTAAATCAGCATGTTAAGTAAAGTCCTAATGCACTTAAATTGGCGTGTTAAGTAAATCGACAAGTGCAGTGATGACAAAAATTCCTGACAAACCCACACCCGTCTAACAGCAGGTGATCTCATTCCTATAGATGTTCAGTTGTGAGGTGTTCTCCATTACCAGAGGTAGATTTAGCTTCGGTTGAAAAGGGTGCTGCACAGACAGGAGGTCCTCAACTTAGCAATAAAGAAACATGTATGTGCCTGCTGTTGCTTAGTCAAATCCCACCTCCACGCTTCAACCTCTGCGTGCAAGCCTGAGCGCATGCTGTGTATGTCCAATTCCACCCAACCACACCCAATGCCATTGGTCAAATTTGAGGATACAGTGACTTAACCAGATAAAGCTGGTACAGAGATTTTATATGTGGGAAGGTGTGTGGCAATTCTATTCAGTATCTCTCTCAAATACATTCAGTACTATTGCAGAGGTTTACAGAGCTTTCACGTATTCCGTATCACGTATTCCCCGGCGTCAGAATGGCAATCTGTTCCAAGCGCAATGGCAATGGCATCCAAGCGCAAACACAGGGGACAAATGTTAGAGCGAACGAGCATTTCAATTCTAGCCCTCTGCCATAGAGTTGGGTTTATAAACAAATTTTGGGTGAGAAGTACTTTAGTAAACATTTCTCAGGTTTGCAATGAGTTACATATGACTTTTTTTTACCATGTTCAATATTTGGTGATATTGAAAAAGCCACCAATGACAGGTAGAACTGCACGTTAATTAACAGTTAACTTACAGTTCCTGCCACCCAACACTAAGTTAGAAATGGCTCGGTGCCAAGAGATATTTTTCAACAAGCCACAATATCCACCTCTGTCCATTTCATTGCTGGCTATGCCCCAAATAATTTATTTAAGCAATATAAAAAGCCTAAAGGAGAACTAAATGCCATAAATACATTCACAATATGCACAAATATAAACAGGCATATTGAAAGAGAGGCAGCGCACAGTGATCATACAGAAATATCCTACTGTACACTCGCACCGGGTTGAAGCTTACATGCTGTGAACTGTTCATAGTTTATAATGTTTTTTCCAGGCTGTAGAAAAAGGCGTTGACTAATACAATTCGGCAACTTTGCCAGTATGTCTTCACTGCACCTAATAACTGAGTAAGCTACTTATTGGGGAGACAACTCCACCCACTTGTAAACACTGATGTACGATAATTCACACATACACATACTTGTAACTTCCCCCTTCACACTGGTAGGGAATTTTGAAAAGAAACAAATTGCATCGTGTACTCATAATCCTTATAAACCTGCTTAGCTGGTCAGTTTTGGTGTGACCACTAATGTCATTGGTTACTCTATAATGACTACGTGGCAGCCGCTCATGGGCTTGCTCTCCTCCCCCGAACCCCGCCCCTGGCTGCTCACCTTCCCCCAGGCGTCGGAACTGGAATCCCTGCACGGAGGTGGTGTATGAGGCGATGGTACCCTTCTTGACAGCGGAGAACAGGACATTGTGGAGCTCCTTGTCATTGGAGTTGTAGTCCGACCCGACATCCAACTCCACAAACAGGTCCCCGTTCAGCTTCCTGCACAAGGAAAAAGAATGCGGTATGCTGCTGCAGGACAGCTCATTGATAGAAAAAGAAAAATAACAAATAATAAATAAAAAAAACACCAAAAAACCTGAGCCTAAGCCCCACCACACGTATCTCACTCGGCACATTTCACTTTCTGTGACTAAAAGCCTGAAAACCCAGAATGTGCGCAAACGAGCGAAAATGAGCAGACATTGGAATTTCAGAAAAGATGAACCCGAAAGATTAATTTTCACCAGGGGGTATGTGGAGAAAGTGCAGGCTACTGTCTTTATGCATGTTTAAACATGTTTAAGTACTTGAAAAAGCAAAGATACTATGCAAATCTGTAGAATGGCTGCTGTCATAGGCATTCCAGAATGGCACTTCATTTATGACTCCAGAAACCTTAGCGATTGGGAGGAAACCGTATTCCCTAGATTTTATATTTTGCTCACACTGCTCGACTTGACTTGACTGAGCTGGCAGTACTTGATTTCAACTGGCCTGCTATAATTTATTCACTTTTTTAGGGCCAAGTGGTAGTGGTAGTGGCAGTGGTAACAGTGCGACAACTTCACACATTACGTAGCTCACTTACACAGCTGGGTTGTTCATTGCAGGCACAAGCATTGTCCGTTTCTCTCTTGTCCCACATGTAATGAGAAGTGCCTGCCAGCCGTTGACTGAGCGGGTAAATCATCCGCTAATTTTGATTGTTCAGCCTTTGCAAACACATTATCTCAGTTTAGAGAATGGTTGTCACCAGTTGTGTTGTCAGGCCCCAGGCATGTTTTATAAAGCTTCTTGGGTAAAATGCACAGCAGCAGTTAAACCAATGACCCAAGAGAGACCCAAGTCAAAGATGAAAGAAGAGGGGAACTTCTTACTTGATAAGAACCACACTGATAGTCTGGACTCCCGTGATCCTGTTGTACAGAGACTCCAGCTGTCGGATGGAAAGGTTATGAAATTGTCATCAAGAATCATGTATCAAGACCAAGATCATTCAGTGCTTTGTGACCGCTTCATTGTAAAACATTGTGGCAACAAACACATTTTGATGGATTGGTGGTCATTACATTTCAGGAAAAAAAATATCAATACCCTCAATATGACCCCTTCCAAAGAGAATGGGTTCTCTCACTGGTGCACCCATGGAGCACTCCCGGTTTACTTTCCTTGACCCTCAATATATTGCTGTAAGAATTTCTTTATGAATAACAAAGTAAATGACATAAATTAAATTTCAACTGCCTGGAATAGGGGGTGAGATTTGTTTGAAACTGCGTTTCTTCACAGATCTTTACAATCTGTGGACAAGCTGATGAGCTCAGTGAATTGAATAAGTCATAAGTGCACCATAAGTGCAAGTGGCATATGCACAACGTTGATGTAGAGATCCTTCTAAAGACAAGACAAAATGTGTAGAATAGAGGCACTACAGGGAAAGGGTGGCTTAGCCCTCGCCTAACCGGTACATTCATGGTGGGTCAGGAAGTAAACTCTAAAAGACGACAGCATTTATATCATTTACGGCATCATTCGTAGATGTTAAACCCACTACTCCATCCAGCAACCCATCCATTTTCAGTTAGTGTATTATCCTGTGGTGGGTCGCAGTGTGACAGATCAAGCATAGGCCACGAAACAGGGCGCAAGCCATGGACAGGACATCAGACTCATGGTTCTCTGTGGCTCAGGTGGTAGAGCACAGCGTTGGCAACGCTTAGATTGTGGGTTCAATCCCCACTGGGGCCACAAAAATGTATGCATTCACTACTGTAAGTCGCTTTGGATAAAAGCGTCTGCTAAATGGCGTATATTAGACACACATGCAAATGCATGTACACTCACATGCACATATACACGCATATACACTGACACATGCATATACGCGTGTGCGCACAGAGATGGACACAGACCAGATATGCACACACAAATGCTTCCATGCTTCTTAACTCGCTCTGCTACACAGTATTTCTAGGGTTAGCGTACCATTTCCACGATGACATCTGAGATTTTCTGGAAGGCATCCGAGTAGATATCCTCCAGCTCGGTACTGTACTCAAAAGAGTTTGTGAAGTTGACCAGCGCACGGTAGTAGACTGTGAATGGAGAGGAGAAGTGCATCACATTCTGGCAAAATCGCACACAGGCTGCAGTGTGTGTTGGGGGGAACAAACACTGACTGCAGTCTCATCCAGAGACACAGCAACGTGGTGTAGCTACAGTAACCAGAAAGGCATTGCTATTGTATGCTTGAGTTAATCTAAAGCTGTTTTCCAGCTATAAATTATACTTATGATGTAAGCTTTATAAGTCGCCCTGGATAAGGGCTCCTGCTATGCAGGTCCTAATATTAATGGAAGAGTTGTGAAAAGCCATAGAATTTGTTTCGACTTGTCCTTGCATTTTTCACGCTCATAGAAAATGGCAGCCATTTCATCAGCCAATTTTGCAGGTTCATCCATTCATTTATTACATGCAGAAAATAGGCACTAATTACAATGCACATTGGACCTGTCCTCTGATAAATGACCAGACATGATACATGTCATACTGGAGCTTTACAAAATGTAATAGTTTTCTGAAGAAGACTGAGGTGAGGGTTTTTTTTATACATCCTAGCTAGTTATTATGATCTGTGATGAATTAAACCAGTGCTCTTCAAGTCACTTCTATGATTTTATCCCTTTTGCAAAAGCTATTCAGTGCACTGACCATGACAAGAAACAGTGTGTTATGGAGACCACAATACCCCATATCCCACTTAAGCTTTCATCAGGAAAACCGTTTGCCAGAACGTAGTGCCAATCTACAACCGCTGTGTCAATAGGGGTGAACCAGCTCTAAGATTTCTTTTCATTTCAGTCAAAACCCTTTCACTTGGCAACTTGGAACCCTTCAATGCATGTTGGCAGAAGACAAGCTGGAGCACACAGATTAAACAAACACACACACACGTACCAATGCACACGTACTGACACATTCTCCCTTTACATCCTTTACATCCATCCTTTAAAATGGCTAGCCCTCCTGCAAGTCTTTGCATGATCAAAAAAAGACATATTTTTTCCCCCAAAGCCAAAAGGATGAGCCCACAGCACAAGTATGCAAAGAGCATGGAGAACAAGGCCCCAAATGATTCTGGAGCTGGACCACCGCATTCCCCCCTACAAAGTCAAACACACCAGCCCTTAAGGGCAGCCTGCCTGTGTGCTGAATCTGAACCAAGGGGGCCCACCTTAAAGGACACCTGGGGCCATTCACCGAAGAAAAAAATAATTCATCGCTCATTGACCTTACCGTTACCCTCCAACACATATATCTATCTCATTTGAGTTTTAAATTCTGGGGGAAAAAATTGAAAATGTCAACAAGTGTCAAAGGGCCCCCAGGGAACTTTAGTTGGCACATGCCAAGTAAAGGAAATACCCAGCAGAAGTGTTTTGTACGTCCAACTCGAACACTGCCCTTGAGACATGCCTTCTAAATAGGTCAGCTGCTCCAAAGAAATCCTGAGGCCAGCCTTGCACTGGCTGGTCTTTTATTGGTCGACTTATTTCCATTGTGGAATTTAGGTCACAAAACTAACTTCACCATTCAGGACACATAGTGAGTGGTAAATTGAGGCATTGGTTGATGCTATAACAAGCTGTACACGCTCCATACACCCTATGTAGCTACTGAATTCTGGCATCTTAAGTTAACAAACTTCAAACATAAATCCCTTGGGTGCCCCTCACTCCCTTGCTAACACCCAGGTGGGTTAGCCCACTTCTGATTTCAATTTGTCAGTCCGGGTCAGGGAGGAAGTCAATATTTGTGCTGTTTCTTACAGTTGGCTGCTACTGCCGTGGCACTTCGAGGAAGTTAAATTTTAAACTACATTTTGCTGGGGTTTAGCAAGGAGAGGATTGTTTCCTATTCGTACACTACACACTCCCTCACACATGAACACACGCTCATTCTCTTCATTATGAACACACACACGTACGTACATACGCACGCACGCACACAGACATGCACACATGTACACATGCACGCACACACACACAGACACACACACACACACACAGAGACAAGCTGCCTGCTAGGGAATTATTGTGAAATGCAAGGTTACCCATTTAACCAGCTGTGTACCTGGACAATGTTATAATTTAATTGGCAGCATTTTGCATTAAGATTGACAGCAAATACAAACATTTGAATTTCCACTGATTACAAAATATGGCAGTGTAAACAGACCTGGTTCCACTCAGAGGAAACAGAGCTGATGACGGGAGGATATGTCTCTTTCCTAGGTCTCTGAGAATTCCTTTCCGCCTTCCAAAAAGTACAGTCCAACTTACCATTTGTGTTTTAAAAAAAAGCTAAGTTGCGCCAGTCACACAAGTCAGGTTGCTTCCGTCAGGCCTACCTGCTTATATAACACTAGGTATGCAAATTGAACAGAGCATCAAAGCACATTTCAAAGTGGTCCCCCTAAATCTACACCTGTCTAATCTTTTTGTGTTGTGCCCTGCAGTAGTGGATGGAGTCTCATTGACTGTGCGTGGAGCTGGAGGAGCAGCATTTTTTGACTTGGTTCAGGCTTGTGCCTGTGATTACAGAGCTCCACTCCACTTCTGCCTCTTAGTAATGAGGGCTCCATGGTCTTAGGCAAATTCTCGAGGCCTCTGCATACTTTTTCCATGAAGCAAAACTATTTATCAGCAACCTGAGAGTGCTACAAATGAGTCCTAGAGTGCCAGAGGGGGGAAAAGAGCCTTAATTCACAAACTTGTTGTTGTGGGAAAATGAGTGAAAACCAGCCCCTCACTGTTCCACCAGAACCACCTGTAACACCCTTACCGACTCCCCCAAAAGCACTACTGCCACCATACCCACTGCAGCTACCCCCCAAACTACCTGCCCCAGACAACACATATTCACCAGTTATTTTGGCTACAAAAGCTCACAAAAGGGTTTCCTGTGTAGCTCTGTCAGCAGTGTTCTATAGCTCTATAACCTATACAAGTTCTATAACCCCAACACTGCTAGTTTTAGTCTGGGTTATGTTATTAACCCAGAACCAACCGATGACCACCTATAATATCCACAGGAGCAGAACCTAATTGTCTTTGTACCACAGGGGTTTGGTGGGCATAATTTGCTGTATTCGCCTCTCCAGCTGCACCCTTGTGCAAAATATCAACCTTTTTTAATTGAAAGTTGCCTTGAATGAATGCAATAGCATAGACACTTCCAAAAGCAATTATATAAGATACATGAGTTGGTTTTTGTCTGAATATATATTTTTCTCAGCCAACTAAATATCATAAAAATGTACCATTTACTTCATATTAAAGTGACTTTTTCCATAATGCTAAAACATTTTTTTTTGTGGACAAAATCACCTCACATAAAACCTCAAAGTAAAAAGCCCATCTTTTGGCTCAGAAACAGATGAGAAAGCAAAAGGTTATTATTTATGAATTATACTAGTTGATTTTGAAACTAAGAGATCAAATGCTGTCAAGTGTATGTGTCAATATTATTTAAAAGAATGTGGAAAAGGAGGAAAAGAAAAACAGAAAAAGGACAACAGAAAATGTATTCTAATCAGAGCTGATGGTCATAGCAGAAGAATTGGAGCCATACATGGACAATGGGTTGTGAAAGGGGGGTGGGTTAAGGTGAAGGACTACAGGGCTAGCACCATAGAAGTAAGAGATAGACAGGTTGTCAGGATGTCAAAGAAGAAAAGCGGAAATTGGAATTAAGGGGGGGAATGAATTGAATTGAATTTACCACAGGTGGACTAGAATCAAGTTGTAGAAACATCTCAAGCAGTATCAGTGGAAACAAAATGCACCTCAGCTCACTTTTGGGTGTCATATCAAAGGGTGTGCACACTTGTGTACATATGATATTTTACATTTAGATTTTTTATAAATTAGCACAAATGTCTAAAAACCTGTTTTCACTTTGTCATTATGGGCTATTTTGTGTAGAATCTTGAGACAAAAAATGAACTTAATCTATTGTAGAATAAGTCTGTAACGCAATGAAACGTGGTGAGGGTGAAAGGGGTGTGCAGACTTTCCGGCTTGACTGTATATATACACTCAATGGCCACTTTATTAGGTACACCTTTCTAGTACTGGGTAGGACCCCCCTTTGCCCCCAGAACAGCCTGAATTCCTTGTGGCATGGATTCAACAAGGTGCTGGAAACATTCCTCAGAGATTCTGGTCCATGTTGACATAAAAGCATCATGTAGTTGCTGCAGATTTGTCGGCTGCACATTCATGTTGCAAATCTCCCGTTCCACCACATCCCAAAGGTGCTCTATTGGACTGAGATCTGGTGACTGTGGAGGCCATTGGAGTACACTGAACTCATTGTCATGTTCGTGAAACCAGCTAGAGATGACGTGTGCTTTGTGACATGGTGCATTATCCTGCTGGAAGTAGCCATTAGAAGATCGGTAGACTGTGGCCATAAAGGGATGCACATGGTCAGCCACAAGACTCAGGTAGGCGGTGGCATTTAAACGATGCTCAATTGGTATTAAGGGGCCTAATATGTGCCAAGAAAACATTCCCCACACCATTACACCACCACCACCAGCCTGA
This sequence comes from Aldrovandia affinis, assembly GCA_029706075.1. Taxonomy (NCBI): domain Eukaryota; kingdom Metazoa; phylum Chordata; class Actinopteri; order Notacanthiformes; family Halosauridae; genus Aldrovandia; species Aldrovandia affinis. The sequence continues at coordinate 1,925,405 of JAINUG010000020.1, read as the reverse complement.
ACTGTTGACACAAGGCAGGATGGATGCATGGATGTTGTTTAAGCCAAATTCTGACCCTACCATCTGCATGTCACAGCAGAAATCGAGATTTGTCAGACCAGGCAATGTTTTTCCAATCTTCAACTGTCCAGTTTTGGTGAGCCTGTGGCCACTGTAGCCTCACTTTCCTGTTCTTAGCTGACAGGAGTGGAACCCAGTGTGGTCTTCTGCTGCTGTAGGCCATCCACTTCAAGGCTCGACGTGTTGTGCGTTCAGAGATGCTCTTCTGCATACCACTGTTGTAACGTGTGGTTATTTGAGTTACTGTCGCCTACCTGTCAGCTTGAACCAGTCTAGCCATTCTCCTCTGACCTCTCTCATTAACAAGGCGTTTTCGCCCATAGAACTGCCGCTCACTGGATGTTTTTTGTTTTTTGCAGCATTCTCTATAAACTCTAGAGACTGTTGTGCATGAAAATCCCATGAGATCAGCAGTTTCTGAGATACTCACACCACCTTGTCTGGCACCAACAATCATTCCACGGTCAAAGTCACTTAGATCACATTTCTTCCAGATTCAGATTTTTGGTCTGAACAACATTTGAACCTCTTGACCATGTCTGCATGCTTTTATGCATTGAGTTGCTGCCACATGATTGGCTGATTAGATAATTGCATTAACGAGCAGGTGTACAGGTGTACCTAATAAAGTGGCCACTGAGTGTACATATATAAAAAAGTTTTAGAACACCCCCATTTTCCAGTTTTTACTTAAATTTAATGAAATGGTACAAAGGTAAGTGCTAAACTGCCAGAGGTTTTAAAAAAAAGTTTAGGTTACCAAAAACTGAAAAATAATGTAAATTTCAGTTATAAAAAAGGCCCTTTTCAGGGAACAAGTGATCGGTTAACGTGGGTTAACAGTCACTCTTTGCAAGTCGCCAACTCTGGATCCAGCAAAAGAGCCCCAGACCATCAAGCTTCCTCCTCCATGTTTGACAGTTGGTGTCACACACTGAGGAACCATCCAAACTTGTCTTCTAATTTTGTTTTGGCTTTGGGTCTGCCAGACCTCTTCCTGTCAGAGTTTCCTCCAGTTTCCAAGTGCCTTTTGATGGTATAGGAAACTACTCACTGCCAAAAAATTTACATTATTTTTCAGTTTTTGGTAACCTAAACTTTGTTTTTTAACCTCTGGCAGTTTACCGCTTACCTTTGTACCATTTCAGGTTATTCACTGGACTGCTTACATTTCAGTAAAAACTGGAAAATGGGGGTGTTGTAAAACTTTTGACTGGTAGTATATATAAACAGTATATATATTGTAGTGTCACTGGGGGTGGATGACACACAAGGACCTTTTCAGAGGGTGTAGGCAAGCAAGGAAATACAGAGAGGATTCCAAATAAAATATCAATTTTAATCAATTATTCTTCCAAAACACAAAAATAAAGTATTCATCAATACCTTTACACCTCAAAGAATCTTCTCAAAAACCAACCACAACTCCAACATCAAACCGTTAGGGCATGAGGCCTGTAGCACAGCTTGCTGCCCTCCAATCTCTCTTCCACCATTCTAATGCGGCACCATCAGTCCTTTTATTGTAGTTTACAATTGGGGTCAGCTGGCAGCAGTCCCAATTGTCTCATTCGACTCAGCTTCTGGCCAGGTATGGGACTGCAGGCTGCTGGGAGCTGTAGTCTTGATGGCTCTAATGGCTCACAAGAGTTAAACGGGCAGGCAGCTATTTCCCCAGGCTGCCCCTTGTCATGCCACAATATATAACATGTAAATAAATGTATAAAATATATAAAAATTAAAATTCACATCTATAGCCATAGCTTGATTCATATTGATGATGTATTTGAGCCTTGTGTGTTTTGAAGGGACACTAATACCCTTTAAACTGCTAGGATACAATGACAGAGCCTGGCTCTCTTCTTATACTTCCTCTACTAGTCTTCTTTAGACCAGTTCCAACAGCCCTCTTCAAGTCAGTCTTTAGCTCCCTCTGTGAAAATGACCTGACTTTTAACTTTACAAAATTTGCTTTTTATCATCTGAAGAACATCACTAAAGTATGCCCGTTTCTAACCCAAGGAAATGCTGAGCAGCTCATACATGCCTTCATCACAAGCAGACTGGATTATTCTAATGCTCTCCTATCAGGTCTACCTAAATCAAACTTAAACCGCCTGAAATTAGTTCAGCACTTCATTGGCTACCTGTTTCCTCTAGAATTGATTTTAAAATGATTTTACTCATTTACAAGGCCTTTCATGGTCTTGCACTGGAATATCTGAAAGATCTGCTTCTTAGCTACACACCTTGCAGAGCCCTCAGATACTCCAACAGCAATCTTCTACAAATACCTACAATTAGAACGAAAACATTTGGAAAGGCATCGTTTGGCCACTAGTCAAGTCAAGTTTATTTGTCCTCTGTATACAATACAGGGGAATGCATTGCAACAATGAAATGCTTACTCGCATTAAAACTCTTTAGTAAAATACAAATCAAAAATACAAATACAACACACAAGATGAGAACATATACAAACATTGCAGATGTGCAGATGAGTAATAAATAGTAAATAATAAATAGTGTTCTGGGGGAAGAAGCTGTCCTTGAGTCTTTTTGTGCGTGTGGAGATGCTGCGTTACCTCCTGCCAGATGGTAGAAGAGCAAACAGGGAGTGGTCAGGGTGACTAGGGTCCTTTATGATGCTGCATTCTTTGTTGAGGCAGCGTTTACTGTGGATGTCTTGGATGAGTGGAGCTTGCTGCCAGTGATGGCCTGGGCGGTCTTCACCACCCTTTGAAGGGCCTTCTGGTCATGTGCAGTGCTGTTGCCATACCAGGCTGTGATGCAGTTGGTTAGAATGCTTTTAGAATGCTTTATATTGTGCATGTGTAGAAGTTGCTGAGAACCTGGGTGCTCATCCCAAATTTCTTCAGCCGGCGGAGAAAGTAGTCGTTGGTGTGCTTTTTTGATGGTTGTACTGGTGTTATAGGACCATGTCAGGTTGTTAGTGGTGTGGATGCCCAGGAATTTAAAGCTGCTGACAGTTTCCACAGCAGCTCCATTGATGTTGATGGGAGTGTAGCATACCTTCTGTTTTCGAAAGTCAACAATCAGCTCCTTTTTTTTACATTGAGGGAGAGATTGTTGTCCTCACACCACACTGCCAGGTTTCTGACTTCATCCCTACAGGCTGATTCATCATTGTTGGATATCAGGCCTATTACTGTGGTGTTGTCGGCAAATTTAATGATGGATGGAAATGTAATTGTTATGTCTCGCGATGCAGTCATGAGTGAACAAGGAGTACAGCAGCAGGCTCAGCACACAACCCTGAGGTACGCCTTTACTGAGGGTCAGCGTGGGCGAGGTGACTTTCCCAATGCTGACATTCTGGGGTCTGCCACACAGGAAGTCAAGGATCCAATTGCAGAGGGTGGAGTTTAAGCCAAGGGTAATGAGTTTGGTGATACGTTTAGATAGGATAATTGTGTTGAATGCTGAACTGTAATCAATGAAAAGCATTCTGACATAAGTGTTCCTTTTTTCCAGATGAGCTAAGACAGTGTGCAGTGGGAGAGATACTGCGTCGTCTGTGGACCTATTTGAATGGTATGCGAATTGGAGGGGATCAAAATAAAGTGTCAGGGATATTGATATGTGCAATTACTAGTCTCTCAAAGCACTTCATGATGACTGATGTCAGTGCTACTGGGCAATAGTAATTAAGGCAGGTGATCTTGGATTTATTTGGGACCGGGACAATGGTGTGACTTCAACCTGCCGCTGGAGACCTCTCAGGCCTCTGCATTCCTCCCCCTGCTTCAGTCCTTCGACTTCACCCTGGCTGAATCCCCATCCACCCACAAGGCCGGTAACCAACTGGACCTGGTCTTCACCAGGAACTGCGCCTCACCCAACATTATGGTATCGCCTCTACATGTGTCTAACCATTGCTTTCTGTCTTCTCCCTCCCCCTCCCCTCCCTCTGCCTAAACCATCTTCACCTGCTCCCACTGTCCTTGTCCGTCGCAACCTCCGCTCTCTCTCCCCCACTGCCCTGTCAGCTACTCTTCTATCTTCCCTTCCCCCTACTGATGCCTTCTCTCAGCTACCTGCTGAGGAAGCATCATCCACCCTACTTTCCTCTCTCTCCTCCTCCTTTGACTTACTCTGTCCTCTATCCACTAAACCTGCTCGTCTCCGACCCCCCAACCCCTGGCTAACCGATTCCATTTGGGCTAACCGACTGAAACTGCGAACGGCATAAAGGAAATGGAGAAAATCCAAATCCCCTGTAGCTCTGTCTGATTTCCACACACTCCCCTGGCTTCCTTCTCCCCTCTAACCTCTCCTCTGCTAAGTCTGCATTTTCCATTCTAAGATTCAATCTTCTGTTTCCAACCTCTAAGTTTTCTTCTCTCCTCACCCCTCCTCCTCCCCCCACCCCCGTCCTATCTAACTGCCGATGACTTCTCATCCTTCTTTTCGCAAGAAGGTCAATGTAATTGCAACTCCTTCCCCCCAACTCTCCCTCACCCATCTTGCTACCTAAACCTCCCACCCCTCTGTCCTCCTTCTCGCCCCCTTCCTGACTCAGACATCCTTTCAACTTGTTCTCTCCCACCGTCCCACCACCTGCCCTCTTGATCCCATTCCTTCCCCCTCTTCCAGTCCATTGCTATGGACATCATCCCCTTGTCTCCAATGTCATTAACTCCTGTCCCCTCTGTCCCCTCTTCCCTCAAATGCGCCATGTTGTCCCCCTCCTCAAAACCCTCTCTGAATCCTGCTGTCATCTCAAACTACTGACCTGTCTCTCTCCTCCCATTCCTTTCCAAAAACATTAGAGCAGGCTGTCTATAATCAACTGTCTGCTCATCTCTTACAGAACGACCTGCTTGATCCCAACCAATCTGGGTTCAGAGCAGGCCACCCACAGAGACTGCTCTCTTGCGGTCACTGAGGCTCTTCACGGGGCTAAGTCCCAATCCCTTAGCTCCGTCCTCCTCCTCCTCGACCTGTCGGCGGCATTTCGACACCGTGACCACCGGATCCTGCTCATCATCTCGCCGAGATGGGAATTCTGGATCTGCGTTGACATGGTTTGAGTCCTACCTGGCTGAATTGGTCCTACCAGGTGGCCTGGAGAGGATCCTCCTCTCCCCACACCTCTCTACCGGAGTCCCACAGGGCTCGTGTGCTTAGCCCCGTCCTATTCTCCTGTACACCAAGTCACCTGGCTCTGTTATTTCTGCTCATGGTTTTTCCTATCACTGTTATGCCGATGACACTCAACTCTTCTCTCTCCTTCTCTCCATCTGATACCCTGGTCCCGGCACGGATCTCTGCATGCCTGGCTGACATCTCCGCAGATGGATGTCCACCCACCACCTGAAGCTGAACCTGGGAAGACAGAGCTGCTCTTTCTCCCTGCGAAGGGCTCCTGACGATTGATGCGTCAATCACCGTGGAAAGCTCCACAGTGTCTCCGTCCCAGTCTGCCAGGAGCCTTGGAGTAACCCTGGACAACCAGCTGTGCTTCTCGAGCCATATTGCAGCGATCACGCGGACCTGCGTTTCTCCTCCACAACATCCGGAGGATCCGACCGTTCCTCCCAAGAGGCCACTCAACCTGGTCCAGGCCCTGGTGATCTCACGTCTGGACTACTGCAATTCCTGCTGGCAGGCCTTCCGGCCTGTGCCATCAAGCCACTGCAATTAGTCCAGAATGCTGCACTAAGCCTGGTGTTCAACCAGCCAAGTTCACCCACGTCACCCTCTACTCTCCTCTCTGCACTGGCTCCCCATCGCAGCACGCATCAGATTCAAGTCACTGGTGCTTGCTTTTCATGGGCCAGAGGTACTGCTCCCCATACCTCCAGTCACTCATCACTCCCTACACCCTCCCAGACCCTCCGCTCCGCCTCCTCTGGCAAACTGACTGCCCCATCCTCCGGGCGCCTGGCAGCCGCTCCTGCGGTCTCGCCTCTTCTCTGTCCTGATCCTCGCTGGTGAAAGGACCTTCCGCACTCCGGTCAGGACCGCGGAATCACTTGCAATCTTCCGCAAGAGACTCAAAACCCACCTCTTCAGACTCCACTACCACTGAACACTGTCCATCTAGCCAATCTGTTGTCACCACTGTTTACTTGTTCTACACTATTTAAAAAAATAAAAAATAAAAAAATAAATAAAAACACACTAACCTTTTCTTTCCCAGTGTTACAGGTATGATACGCAGACGCCTGCAATTATGTCTATTGCTGTATTACTGCACTGATCTTGCAGCCAACTATGATTGTTCTTACCATGTATTAATGCACATCTTGTAAGTCGCTCTGGATAAGAGCGTCTGCTAAATGCTTAAAATGTAAATGTAAAATATGGTGGTTTTCTTAAAACAAACAGACTGTGTCAGAGAGATATTATAAATGTCAGTGAATACCTCAGCCAGCTGATGTGTGCAGAATTTGATGCCCTGGCACTCAATTTGATGCCGGCAGCTTTGAGAATATTCACTCGCTTGAATGTGCTCCTCACGTCAGCTACAGAGAGTGAAAGTGCGATGTTGTCAGGGGCCACAGGGGCCCACATGGCTAGCACGGTGTTGGCTGTCTCAAAGCGGACGTAGAACATGTTGAGCTCGTCCGGGAGAGAGGCTGCATTGGAAACAGCTGTACTATTTTTTCCCTTTATAGTCCGTTATCGTTTGAATGCCTGGCCACATGATTCGGACATCGTTGTTGTTATATGGCAATTCCAGTTTGTAACGGTAATTCCTTTTCGCCTCCTTAATGGCTTTTCAGAGATTGTATCTGGTTTTCTTATACGATTCCGTATTGCCAGTTTTGAAAGCGCTGGAATGTACCTTCAGCAGGTCACGGATATCTCTGTTAATTCAAGGTTTCGGCTTTGGAAATGAATGGAGGGGTTTTGTGGGGATGCATTCGTCTACACAGAATTTGATGTAATCCGAGACTGTCGATGTGTATTCATCGAGATCTGTGGCAAAGTCTTTGAACACACTCCATTCCGATGTCTTGAAACAGTCCTGTAGTAACGCGTCCGACTCCTCTGTCCAGCACTGGACCCGTCTCTCCACTGGCTCTTCCTGTTTCAGCCATTGTTTGTAAACAGGGAGTAGCAATACAGATGCATGATCCGAGCGGCCGAAGTGGGGTCGGGGGATGGAGCGATACGCACCCTTGATGGGGGTATAGCAGTGGTTCAGCGTCTTTCACCCTCTTGTTGGACAGGAGACGTGCTGGAAGTATTTTGGTAGGACTTTGGTCAGCCTGGCTTGGTTGAAGTCACCGGCAACGATGGATATGGCTTTTGGATGAGCGGTAGCCTGTTTGTTAGTCAACTCATGCAGTTCATTGACTGCAGTTGTGGTATTGGCTTGGGGTGGGATGTACACTGCAGTCATGAGAACACATGGGAATTATTTGGTAAGTAGAGGGGGTAGTAGGGTCTGCATTTCAGCAACAGGTATTTTAAGTCGGGGGAGCAAGATTTTGAAATGATTTCAACGTCTGAGCACCAAGAGTTATTAATAATAATAATAATAATAATAATAATAATAATTAACAAGGAAACATACGCCACCCGCTTTGCTTTTCCCGGATGCCTCTGTGCGATCAGAGCAGTGAATGGAGAAGCATTCTCTGCACATGCACTATATTTTGACCAGTAGATGGCAGTGTGAAGCAATTATGACGTTTAGTTATGGTATAGTGTAGAAATTAGTTGATTTGGAGTTGGGATAGAAACTAATACACTGTTGCAACCCAACAATATCTCTGGAAGACTGCTTAATGAAGGAAATATAAAAACTAAAAGTGAGTTTAATATTGTAGCGGTGCAAGCTGAATCAAGAGTCAAAAGTTAGATTTTCCATTATCGCGCTACCAGCTTCATTAAAACAAAGCATTGAGACACTAAGAAATACACAGAAAACACGACAAACGCACAGGGGTCACTCTCTACACATACAACTACCATCATAGTGCACAACACAATACAATAACCATCTGTAACAGGGGAGGGAGAGACTTTCATACAAGCACCATTCCATAATTATACAAATAGTAAAACGTTAACATAACCAAATAATAAATAATAGCTATAGCACTCACAAAGCCCTGTGGGACATTACATAGCGTGTAGCGCTAGAGCCGAAAGTTAGCCGTGGTGGCTAGGCTACATACAAGAAATAGCAACCACTGATAACACACACAATATGGCGAATACATTCATTAGCATTGTTGGTGGCTAAGATAACTGATCACCGTTACAATATCTACATAACGTCACGTTTGTCTGGCACTGCCAAACCCCACTGGTTGAAGGAAGTCGGTCAAGTTGTCAGAGTTTTGTGACTATGCTAATCTTCAGTAAAATAAAAGAATGAAATTTCTCTAACATTACACCAGTGTGCTTATTAAATTTGATGTAAGGCTTGCTTATTAATTCTCACACATAATTTATAACACTTTTTATTGACATTAACAGAGAGTGTGTGTCCATAATGGCCGTGATAAATCCTTCAGCTTTCAGGGTAACATAGGCTAGCTTGTTGACTGCCACTTCACTGACAGGACAATGCATTGTTGGATGAGACGGGAGCACTGAACTAGCTAGCTAACTAACATTAGTAGCCTAATAACCATGCAGCAATCGGCTGCAGCCAGCCAGCTTAGTTACGTCCTCCACAGTAGACAGCGGATTGAGTGAGCTAACTCAACCTCGAATCCTCTATCGCTAGCATTAGTATTTAATTGTTCATATATATATATACTGTATATATATAGATAGATAGATAGATATATTGTAGCGCCCGGGTAGGCACGTGCTATGGCGTCATTGTGGAGGGGAAATACCTCTCCACCCGCTGGCTGCACCCCCGCGCATAATTGGGAACCCCGGGACTAATTCCCCAGCTGAAGGGCATAAGCGCGATTAAGACTGGTTAAAAGGTGCGCTCTCCCTTGCGTTGTTGGGAGTAGGTACGGGATTGTGTGAGCGAAGGTTTGTGGACATTGTTGTATTTCCAGTGACATTTGTTGCAAGCCTTGTTTCCCTGCCACGGGAGTGGCATTTCCTTCCGCGGAATACTCCGCTGTAATCAATAAATCTCATTTTACTTTTGAACTGTCTCCATTTTACCGTTGTTTATTGATTAAGTTATCAATTATTGGCGGAGTGGAAACTCCACACCCTTGGTTGCGCTACATATGGTGGAGAATGCGGGCAACTATTACGCCATTCAATAAATAACGTGAAATGGAGCCACTCATTAGACAGCTCGAGAAAAGTCACGCTGCGCAGCTGGCGCACAACCAAGCGCTGCTGGACGAGCAGTGGCAGCAGACAACTCTTCTGAGACAGAAGTAGCGCGGCTGTCAGCTACCGCAACCCCCCGCCGACCAAACCCCAGTGGGTTCATGGTGAAGATGACCGCGGAGGATGACGTTGAGGCATACCTCCAAACCTTCGAGCAAACGGCGACCCGAGAAGGGTGGGCTCCAGGGCAATGGGCCGGGTTGATAGCTCCATTCCTATACGGGGCGGCCCAGCACACGTACCAGGATTTGGATGAGGTCCAGGCCGCTGACTACACTGTCCTGAAGAGGGAAATTCTGTGTCGCGCAGGGCACAGCCTCATCGGCCAGGCACAGAAATTCCACAACTGGACCTTCGATGCCACCTTATCGCTCCGAGCCCAGATGCACGACCTGATCCGCCTGGCCAAGAACTGGATGACCACGGAACCGGCTGCCCTAACGCCCATGGAACAATTTGTAATTGACAAATGTTTGCGCTCCCTACCTTTTGAAGCTAAGAAATTGGCAAGCCAGGCGAACCCCCAGAGCGCCGATGAACTAGTGGCGCTGGTGGAGGGATACCAAGCCGCTGTAGAGGTCCTGCGCAGCAGCCGACCCGCCCGACCCGAACCTGAGAAGCCCGAAGCCTCAGTCCGAACCCGGGAAAGACCAAAACTGGACAGGATGACAGGGGCAAGGATCAGAGAAGGAACCCGGGCCCCGCCCAGCCTGCCAAGGAGACGCCCCTTCATGACCGAAGACCGCCGGGCGTGTTTTGACTGTGGAGAGGTGGGACATGGAATTGTCCCCGACGGGACATGGTGATGCGGACCGCATCCGCCACAGACACCCCGCCCGCAAAACCCTGCGGGTTGCTGCTGTCCTGCTGGCCCACCGAGTATGCCCAGGCGGAACTTCAACCCAAGAAGATGGCCATTTCCTGCATCCACGGGGAGAACAAGGATTACCCCGTGAACCTCTTGAAGCTACATACGACCAAGGGGCAGTATGTTGGAAAAGCCGGGGTCGTCGAAAACATGCCGGTTCCGGTGCTCCTGGGACGGGATTGCCCAATATTTCCCCAGCTCTGGACAGGGATGCGGGGGGAAGAGGGAAGGCGAAGAAAGATGAGAGGTGGCCGAAAAAGCAGAGGGGCCGTCAGAGGCCGGCGCTGCCGAGGCAACCCCAGTTGAGGAAGAGCCGACATGGAAGGAATTGTTCCCGATGGGCCACGAGGAGGCGCCAGAGTCCCCGCCCTTGACTGGTCGGTTCGGGACGGCCCAACTGGAGGACCAGAATCTAAGACATGCCTTCCAACACATCACGGTGGTCGACGGGACTCTCAGGGGGGTCGACGGGAGGGGGTAAGCAACAAAACGTATCCTCATTTTGCCATTAAAAAGTGACTCCTATACCAGGTAGTCATGAGTGAAGGGCGTGAGATAGAGCAGCTGTTAATGACACACTCCATGGTGAACACTGTTTTACAGTTGGCGCATGCGCACGTGCTGGGGGTGCACGCAGGGTCGAGAAGACCTCGAGCGGATCAAGGCACGCTTCTATTGGCCAGGGATAAAACGTGCGGTTGAGAAATTCTGCCGAGAGTGCGGGAGTGCCAGAGGGTGGCGCCCAAGCCCAAGTACAAGAGCCCTTTAATCCCTTTGCTAATAATCTCTGTCCCTTTTAGCCGGATCGCGTTGGATCTCATCGGGCCCCTCCCAAAAAGCAGCAAGGGGTTCCAATACATCCTGGTCATCTTGGACTATGCCACACGGTACCCCGAAGCCATTCCCCTGCACACGATGGCCACCAAGGGCATCGCACGAGAACTGATGCTGCTGTTCTCCCGGGTCGGCATACCGGATGAGATCCTGACGGACCAGGCCACTCCCTTTATGAGCAAGGTAATGCATGACTTATGCCAGTTACTAGAGATCAGACAAATACGTACGTCTGTGTACCACCCCCAGACTGACGGTCTTGTTGAAAGGTTCAACCGAACCCTGAAGAGTATGTTGCGGAAGGTGATGGAGGCGGATGGATGAAATTGGGACCAGCTCCTTCCCTTTCTGATGTTTTCGGTCAGAGAGATAGACCAGGCTTCTCCCCCTTCGAGCTGCTATATGGCCGACGGCCCCGGAGCATGCTGGACCTGGCTAAAGAAACCTGGGAGGCCCAACCGTCCCCCCACCGAACTGTAGTGGAGCACGTGACCGAGATGAGAGAGCGGATGGCCACCCTGTGGCCCATCGTCCATGAACATATGCAGGAGGCACAGAAGGCGCAGCAGCATGTCTACAATCGCCGGGCGCAGCTCCAGGAGTTTCAGCCCGGGGATCAGGTACTGGTGCTGGTCCCCACATCCGAGTGCAAGTTCCTTGCCCGCTGGAAAGGACCGTACGAGGTCCTAGAGAAAGTGGGCGAGGTTAATTATAGGGTAAGTCAACCCGACCGTCGAAAGAAAACGCAGCTGTACCATATTAACCTGTTGAAACAGTGGCATGTCAGCGACCAGGTCCCAGAGGGCGGACCGCAGCCCTGTTTTACAGCCAGCCAGGCGGATGAGGTTCCGCTAGGGGAACAACTGAGCACGGCCTAACGACAGGAGCTATGGGAGCTTGTGGGCCGCCATAGAGATGTCTTCTCGGTGGACCCGGGAGAGACAGACATCATCGAACACCACATCGTCACTCCCCTGGGAGTCAAGGTAACACAGCGGCCATACCGCATTCCAGAGGCGCGGCGTGACACGGTGCGCCGCGAAGTGCAGGCAATGTTGGCGGCCGGGATCATAGAGGAGTCCCGTAGTGAGTGGTGCAGCCCCATAGTCCTGGTCCCCAAGCCTGATGGAACAATCGGGTTCTGCAATGATTTTAGAAAACTGAATGAGGTTTCAAAATTTGATGTGTACCCCATGCCTAGGGTGGATGAGCTGATCGAGCGGCTCGGGACGGCAAGATACATCAGCCGCTGGACCTGACGAAGGGGTACTGGCAGGTGCCCCTGACAAGGGAGTCCAGGGAGAAGACGGCATTCGCTACCCCGGGTTGGCTTATATCAGTACCGGAAACTGCCATTCGGGTTGCACGGGGTCCCTCCCACATTCCAGCGGATGATGGATCAGATACTGCGTCCCCATCGACAGTATGCTGCCGCATACCTGGACGACATCGTCATCCATGGAGAAGACTGGGGAACCCATCTCAGGCAAATGCAGGAGGTGCTGCACGCACTAAGAAGGGCGGGGCTGACAGCAAACCCCTGGAAGTGCCACCTTGGGCTACAGGAGGCAGAGAACCTGGGTTACACCATTGGCCGAGGGTTGGTCAAGCCCCAAGCGGCCAAGATCGAGTCGATCCAGAACTGGCCCCGCCCCACGACACAGAAACAGGTGCGTACATTAATCGGGCTGGCCAGTTATTACCGACGATTTATCCCCCACTTTGCATCCCTGGCTAGCCAGTTGACTAACCTGACCCGGAAAAAGTTGCCGCAACGGGTGGAGTGGACCGAGACCGAGGAGGCCGCATTCCAGAACCTCAAGGCGGCGCTCTGTTCCGGACCGGTGCTGGTCACTCCAGACTTTCAAAAGCCCCTGCTGGTCCAGACGGATACGTCCGAGACTGGAATCGGGGTGGTCCTGTCTCAAGTACAGGGGGGTGAAGAACACCCTGTGATGTACATAGGCCGTAAGTTGCTGCCGAGAGAGACGAGGTACTTTACAGTGGAAAAAGAGTGCCTTGCGATCAAATGGGCACTGGAGACACTCAGATATGATCTATTAGGACGAAAATTCACATTGGTAACCGATCATGCACTGTTGGTGTGGATGTCAAAGAACCGTGAGAGTAACGCGAGGGTGACCCGCTGGTTTCTGTCCTTACAACCTTTTAATTTTGATGTGCTCCACAGGTCTGGCGCCCACCATGGCAAAGCGGACGCCCTCTCGCGGAGAGAAGCCCTGTGGTGCCAGGCCGCTCCCCCCTCCGGGTTGGAGCTGAGGGGGAAGGTGTGTAGCGCCCGAGTAGGCGCGTGCTATGGCGTCATTGTGGAGGGGAAATACCTCTCCACCTGCTGGCTCCACCCCTGCGCAGAATTGGGAACCCCGGGACTAATTCCCCAGCTGAAGGGCATAAGCGCGATTAAGACTGGTTAAAAGGTGCGCTCTCCCTCAGGTGCATTGTTGGGAGTAGGTACGGGATTGTGTGGGAGAGGGTTTGGAGAGAGAGAGAGAAAGAGTTTTGTTAGAGAGAAAAGTATGTGTGTTGAATTAACACCGCTTTGTTCTTTTGAAAAGTTTTTGTTTGGGATTATTATTTTGTGGCAAACGAACTGATTCTTTTTTTGGATAAACGACAACGGATTGGACAACGACGACGACAAAGGATTTACCCCGGAACGGACAACGACTACGGAATTGGATCACGAACAACACAACAACGAGAGCCAAAGTTTGTGGACATTGTTGTATTTCCAGTGACATTTGTTGCAAGCCATGTTTCCCTGCCACGGGAGCGGCATTTCCTTCCGCGGAATACTCCGCTGCAATCAATAAATCTCGTTTTACTTTTGAACTGTCTCCATTTTACCGTTGTTTATTGATTAAGTTATCAATTATTGGCGGAGTGGAAACCCCACACCCTTGGTTGCGCTACAATATCTATTTTAATGTAATTATTTTGTGGCAGGATCGTCAACGCCTGGGGCACTTCACGGATGGAGAACATCAGAAAAGGTAGGAGCTGGTCCCAGGTCCTCCCATCAGCCTCCATCACCTTCCTCAGCATACTCTTGAGGGTTCGGTTGAACCGTTCCACCAGTCCGTTAGTCTGTGGATGTTACACTGAGGTACGCAATTGGTTAATATTCATGAGCTTACATAAATCCCTCATTATCCTAGACATAAACGGAGTTCCTTGATCGGTGAGGAATTCATTCAGGATGCCCACTCAGGAAAACAGCAATACCAACTCACAGGCGATGTTCTTCGTGGCCATGGTGCACAGGGGAACAGCTTCCAGGTATCTGGTGGCATAATTGAAAATAACAAGAATATACTGGTACCCCCTGCTGCTTTTTGGTAACGGCCCCACGAGGTCCATGGCGATCCTGGTAAACGGAGTAGAAATTATGGGCAAGGGTATTAAGGGGTTGTGAAAACTGGGGTTTGGCGCCACCTGCTGGCTCTCCGGACATTTACGACAGAAGGCCAATGGAATCTCTCTCTCACTCTCTCTAGTGTCTTCTAAACCCCTAGGTGGGCCACCAAGACATGTGAATGACCGAGCGTTGAGGCACTAACAACAGTTCAATGATTTCATTATTCTTCTGTATGACTTGATACAACAATTTATGTTCCATGGAAAAGTGAAGAAATGTTACCTCGTTCATCCGCTTGAGAGGTTTCCCATCTACCACGGTGACCTGTTTTTGGCCATTTCTCAACTTTGGGTCCTCCAGTTATGCTGTCCCAAATCTGCCCGCCAAAGAAGTGGACCCTGGCCCCACCTCCTGGTCCATAGGGAGCACGTTGGCCACGCTCCCTTCGCCGGCCTCTTGGTGTTTGTCTGCACTGTCAGACTCCGGTTGAGGCTCAGTGGAGGCGTTAGGGTCCACTTCCTGGAAGCCACACATCTTCTTTCCTCATTAGACATCTCCGTTACATTTTTCCTCATGTTTTTAATTCAATTTTTCCCTGCTCCCCCCCTCATACAGTACCTGACCACAGTCTGGTGAACATTGGGCAGTTCCTCCCTATTATTCCCACATATTGTCCCTTTGTGGTCTGTAGGTTCAGGAGGGTGGTTGGATAGGATTTTGTCTCTCTGTGGACACACTTGATTGAAATGGTGCCCGGTTGGCTCTCTGACCGGGCAAATTCAGGGCAGACCAGGGTCACCATGCTTCCGGAGTTGAGAAATGCTGTGGTGTCTTTTCCATTGGCCTTAATCGGGGTGACTGGGAAGGGGCTGCCTTCATGGGCCCAGCAGGATGTCAGCAAGCCACAGGGTCCTCCAGCTGTGGTTTCACTGGTGGAGGCTGATGGCATCGTTACGTCACACCGAGGGCAGCTCCAGGATAGGTGTCCCGTCTCTCCACATTCAAAATACTTCAAAAAGAGGGCGTGGTCCCGGCGGGCTGGTGTGGTGTGCGTTGTCCGTTTTGGCAGGAATCCAGGAACCTCTCTTTTTCTCTTTAAACCTGGTTGGTGGGTTGGATTTTGGGGGTTGGCTGCTGCGCATGACTTCCAGTGCTGCCTGATGCCTCTCAACCAGCTCCATGAGCTGGTCTGCACTCCGGGGATTCGCTTGGCTCGCAAATTTTTCGTAAGGAAGAGAATGCAAAAATGTATCGATTACCACTCGTTCCACTGGGCTCAACATAGCCGGTTCAGCAGTCATTCAGTTTTTCGGTAGTCGAATTAAATCATGCATCTGTGACCTGGGGGACAGTGCGGGATCATAACGCCAGTCATGACATTTTTGGGATTAGGTAATCAGCGTATGACCGTATCGACGCAGGATTTCCTTTTTCAGAACATCATTACTCTTTGCTTGTTCGACAGTTCAATCCTGATACGTCTTTTGAGCGGTTCCGGACAGGAAGGGGGCTATCAGGCTGGCCCACTGTTCAGGTAGTCACTTTTCTCTGCTCGCCATTCGTTCGAACGTTT
This sequence comes from Aldrovandia affinis, assembly GCA_029706075.1. NCBI lineage: Eukaryota > Metazoa > Chordata > Actinopteri > Notacanthiformes > Halosauridae > Aldrovandia > Aldrovandia affinis. The sequence continues at coordinate 1,909,400 of JAINUG010000020.1, read as the reverse complement.
GCAGGTACGCCTGCAGGATGAACGATGGGGTTCACTCGGGGACGTGAGCCGCCGTGGTTCCAGCGGCTGTCAGACGACAAATCTCCGCTCGCAGGAGTGCAATTTGTTGCCGTTGTTCTGCTAGCAACTCTCGGTTCATCGCTCGTTGTGCAATGTTGACTTATATGAGCTGTTTCACGCTGTTTCCATTTTCCGTTGTATCAATTTAATTATTGTTCAGTTGGCTATTTAGGCACCGATGCCTGACCGCATTCTCCACTAAATGTGGCAGGATCAGGGGTGTTAGGTTACAACGCAGCCAATGAACAAAAATAAAATTACCATACAAAGACAAAATAGGAAAATAGCCAGCAAGTTCAGTCCGTAATCTGTTCTCGTGGTCTTTATCCGTAATCCAAAGTTGTCAAGCCAATCCAGTTCCTCAGTCAAATCAAAAGTCGGTACACAAACTGGGTTATCAAACAGCCCAAATCAAGCCAAGTAATCAATCCAAAACAATGCTCTTTTCCTCTTTCCTCAGTTTTTGGTAACCTAAACTTTTTTTTTTACCTCTGGCAGTTTACCGCTTTCCTTTGTACCATTTCAGGCTCTTCACTGGACTTGAACTGCTTAAATTTAATTAAACACTGGAAAATGGAGGTGTTCTAAAACTTTTGACCGGTTGTGTATATCTTATGCTTTATGCTGAATTATTCTATGTTTTGTTGCAGAAACCGATATACGCCGTGTCCTCTTGTTAGCGCAAACCAAGATATCCACAACTGTATTTTATCCTTTAAAACAAACGACATACAAAATTCACACAACTGCGCAGTACAATTCAGAACAGGGACATACGAAGTGAAAGAGGAGAAGATTGGCCTTTTCACCATAATATCAGAGAGTGAACGCAGTTCCCCACTACCAGAAATTATGCAGTCAAGATTCCCACATTTGGGAAATTTGCAGTGGTCAGCACAACCGGAGTGTAACCGGAGTCTCGCTCTGGGTGAACCAATTTAATAAAAATAAAAAATCTGATTGTGTATTTATCTGCTTTTGACGCAAAACTAATTGAAAAATATTTGACTGAAAATCTGGCTTTCTGTTACTTTGCTTACATCATTTTAGGGTCACCCTTGTTGGAATTGATAAGTTATACCAAGAAAGCACAGTAAAAAAAATTGAAAACTTGATTTACTGAAAACTACAAATATTTTATCTGCTTTTGCATCCAAACTCTTCATATATTCCTCGAGAAGACAATAACTCCAATCTAAAATATAAATAGCACTACCAGAAAACTATTTGGGATACTGCTTTTATGTTTTCTTTTAGTTCCACGCAAAGAATTAAACTTTATTCAATTAAACACATTACTCAGGATTGCCTTCATCCATGTAAGACGTACAGTGACCTGTACTTTAATTAGATGTTCTGGAACACAACTATATTTCACAGCAACATGAATTTAGCAAGGGCCAACACATCTGACAATGTAGAGGAAAAACCTTTCCTGTTTTTTGGAACAGAATGGAAAAAGTGGCACAGACAATAGGCTTTGTCACCACAGCAATGGCAGCCAACAGCACTTGGTTTTCCAGGGTATGGCATTACAGTTTAATTCCTTGGCATATTTCCATTTCTCAGTGACTGTACACTGCTCTCGGGATTCCCACCAGGATACACCACCCTGTATCCTTTCCAACAGCCTGACATATCACTTAACTAGAATCTTGAGCATCTGTCTGAGCAGTAGGGCTCTTTATTTAGATGGTTATTGTTCGGAGGAGAAAACAGAAGGACTCCCATGTATACGGGAAGCCATCTATACTTAGATGCAGGGTGTACAATTTAAGGAAGTTCACAACATAAAAAAAAATAAACAAACTAAATAGTAATCTCACACAAAGATAGGGGGTACTTCAGGTTGTCATTGATTATATGCTCCACAACATTCAAAACGTTATTTAAGTTATTTATTGTATAACTGGCATGTCAAAGACTAGTGTGTGTGTGTGTGTGTGTGGGGGGGTATACATGGTGCTCTGTCCCAGCATTCAGAATGTCAAAAACAACTTCCAATAATGCAATAATTCAAACGTGCACAGGAAAAAACTAATAGATGTATCAGTCTTCTGAATTTGCCTTCTGAGCTTTAGCAGGAGTACCACTATAACTTTGAACAGGAGAGAGTCAAACCCCGTCTCACAAATATCTGTGCATTTCAAATATAAGTGTTTTTTTTACATGCAATTATACACATGTATGACACTTATATAATTACTAGAAGCATAACACTTTAATTCAAAAAAGCAATGGTACCAAACAAAATTACAAACACTGTCCCCCTGTAGTCACTAAGAGTGCAATTATTATAAGAAGCCTACACAAATACAAACTAAACTTGTGCTCCCTTCTAATCATGAAAACATCAGGGTGACCCCAACCAATTACTGTTAATGAACTGTGCAAGACTTCAAAGGATATTGAAATGTTATTATCCTTGTCAAAATCAAAGTGGTAGGAAAGACAAAAAGGCAAGACTAAATCTTTGCTACTGCAGAAACAAAGTGTGAACTGTCCTTCTAATAAAGACAAAGAACGTTTTCTTATTATTGCTTTTCAGCTGTAATACAACAAACACAAATTTCAGCTTTTTTTTGTTTCGCAGAGACCTTATTAAGATTAAATCTATGGGGGACATGTATTTAATTGTTTAAGCTACTGGAACAAAGGCAGTAAAAAGTTTTACACATCTCGAGAGATTAGGTTATCAGAATTATTATGGACACTCCCAGGTCTTCTGCAGGAAACCATTACAACATGGTAATCTGTAATAAAAACAAACCTTTGGGTGTAGGGACTGGTGTGTTTTGAAAGTGCTGAGCAAAGCACAGTGAAATATCCTGTGAAGCCCATTGCGACAATAATTTTCCTTTTTCATAAAAGGAGTTATGCTCCATTGCTTTGATCTTCGGTTAACTCTGACTTCAGTCATACTCTGAATATATGGCCATACATATATAGCTTCTTTATCAAGCATCATCAAGCAACTTAAAATAGCCTTATGTCGGGCCTCCTGGGTGGTCTAGTGGTTACAACGTTCAACGCTGGCTATTGCGACCGGGGTTTGATTCCACCGGCCGCGCCATAGTTGGGTCTGGCTTGGAGTGCCACCGGGGGGTGGCAATTGGCTGTCCGCACCAGAGAGGGGGGAAGGAAGCTGACAGGAAGTGGCTCTGTAGTACCGGAGTTACGGTCACCAGCCTGGCGAGTGCTGTCTCAGAGGAGATGATACTTTGCCTTTGTCACTGCCGGTCACAGGGCTACAGCAGCAAACTCACAATACGAGGGGGGGATTGACATGAAAAATAGAGGGTGTAATTGGCAACTAAATTGGCAGAAAATGGGATAAAATCTGAAACACACTCTTTAAAATAATTGCCTTATGTCACTGTTTCTTTACAGGAAGTATAAGGTTCCTTTTACAAGCAAATTGTGCTAATTTTTCCAGTGGGCAAATCTCTGAAATGTTTTGGTGTAGGAAAGTATAGTTCCCCAAGGCAAAATTTAAGCAGACTGTTGTCATCAGCACAGTGGACTCAAGCAACACCCATAGCTAATGGATCAAGCCAATGAAGTAGGCGAGTTGAGCATTGGTACACATACATAGTTGGTAACATTTATTCAAGTTATATGCAATGCCCTTTGAGCTTTTGAAAAAATATGCCTTTGAAAAACGTTTATAGAAACCTATGGTAGACTTGGATGGTGCACTTGGGAGGTGAATTCTACTGATGTGGGTTGTGTAACATGGTTAAGGTAGCTACAGCTTAATTTCCTGTTAGCCCCTTATTAATTTGCTTCACTAAAGCCCTTATCCAGGACAACTAATATTTACATAACTCTTGTGTAAATATAATCGGTATGGCACGACACGGTAACCATCCGTACCCGTAACTATCCCCTTCACGGGTCGAGTCCCTGTGTCGTTTTTCCATCGCACAACAGAACCTTGAAAATAGGAGGAGTTATCTGAAGTGACAAAAAAGAATGTGACCGCTGTGGTGACATTAATAATATTGACAATGTAAACATTCCAGCTCAAATTCACAAAAGCAGAACACAGCTTTCCCCGTAACATTAGCTACAATTTTCTTACCTCTACCTAGGCGTTTGGGAGTCATGTTGGGGGCAGTGAGTGCATGAGGTACCATACAGTGACTTCACACTAGCCTATATAATCTTTCATATTTGACTATATTTATTATTCGGCATTGGTCCTCCAATGAATTGCAATTTACCAAGATCACATTTAATATCTCATGTTTCTTACAGCATACATCTGTAGCATACATTTTTTCAATCGTATAAAATGAAAACAATAGCTGTATTTGTCTTTGTGTTTACATCTGTGCTTTTATCTAGCTTTACGCTCCAAAAATATGTCCAGCACAAGCTAGGAGTAGGAGTGAACTATATATCGTATTCCGATCTTTATTCCGATATGAGCATTTGCAATATCATAACGCCAAAGTTTGCGACATAAGTCTATAGCAACGCTCGACGCTGGGCATGTTTTGTCTTACATTTGTTTCCCACACATACTTGCAGACCAGCTTTGTCTCCCCAGAACTCATTTACCAAAATCTCAGTCCCAGCCCAAGCAAGCATCAATCTCGGATGTGTTTGAAAATGTAAACAAAGCAACCACAACAGACCTGTGGTCCAGCAGACATCTGAGCCATATATAAGTTTAAAGGTGCACTCTATTAATAAGGACTTTGAGTTGAGAAGCCGCTGCTTGCAAATGTCGTTTTCCCCCAGAGATCACACGGGGGAAAACATAGCACTCGTTTGCTCTTTGTTGAATATTTTTTTGATTACAGACTTTTTATTTGAATAATTGCTGATTGAGGCCATGCTCCGAATGCGTGGTTGCTCCAGTGCTGATTGGACCTTCCCTAATTGCACTCTCCTTGACCGGCCACACCCCTGTCTGGAGTTTAGGGTTGGAGCGGCATTTTTTTGGGAGAAAAAAAGAAAAAAAAAGTTTTTTCTTTCTGTGATTTCGTGCCATTCAGTTGTGCCTTTTTGAGAAACTTTTACAAAGATCTTTACTTTACTTGCTTGTCTGCTTTTCTTGTGCATTTTTCTTATGTACATTTTGATAGCTAGGGAAGCGTAGAGTAGGGGAAACAGTCTGCAGAAAAATGTTAACTTATTTCTGTACTTATTTTATTTATAAACAGTGCTGCGGTAAAAGAAACAGTAGGACAGCTGTGTTCATTCAGTAATGTGATTAAGTTCAACAGAAACAGTTGAATACATTTTGGATAAACTAATATTGGGAAAATTTGTATTAATTCACTTAATATAATGCCTATTCTATGATGTCTGGAACACATATAATATAAATTATCAATTTTCCACATGTGTTTTTATACATCGCGTGGTGTATCGCAATATATAGCAAGATTATCGCAATATGAGATTTTGCCCATATTGTGCAGCCCTAGCTACGAGTAAAAAAAATTCAATGCCAGTGCCGATTTATGGAAGCGCAAGATTGTTTAAACACTTTGTAATTTGACAGTCCAGTTCAGATCCTTTTGTTTCAAAGGCCTGGGTTTAGCTCAAGCATCAAAGTGTTTCCTATATCTTTCAAAAAATCTCTCAAAAAATCTATTTATGTGACAAATGAAAATGTTGTACTATGAAAATGTATATTTTAATTGCATTAATGAAAATTAAAATGACAATACTATACTTTGTCCTTTCAAAGAAAACGTGTTTATTTCAGTTTTCGTAACACACAAAGCTGACAATAATGCCCCAAAAAAAACATTGTGTCTGAGCCTGTCTGAGATTTAGCTTGACGATTCTGTAATGATTGAGCTTGACCAATCAATGGTTTGCAGTATTGCTAGCTCCACCCTTAGGTCCCTGTTCGGCTCGCTAGTAGCTAAACAGAGCAGTCGCTAAATTCAGCACGGGTACTTTGGTTCGGTATGAGTCGCTTGGCGGTAGAAAAAGCGACAAAACGTGGGAGCATGGATTGGTTACCATACCGTGCTGCACCGCACCGCACTGTACTGTGCGGTGGAAAGGCGACAAAAGTGTGAAACTGTTCCAAGTACTGAAATACATAAGAGCACAATTGAAGACACAATCTGCATATTGTGCATGGCAAGTTCATGATAATGACTTATACACCTCTTGCATGTTAAGAATATCTATGCATTTGAAATAAGACAGTAACACTGTATTGATGTGGCAGATATAACAAAACTGGTGCATCTGCAATATTTCAAACCCGCTATATGAAGGATCATTGTAAAGATATGAACACATTTCAGGACAGAAAAGTACATGTTCTCATGAAGATTTGACATTTTACATTTTAAGCATTTAGTAGATGCTCTTATCCAGAGCGACTTACAAGATGTGCATTAATACATGGTATAACCAATCATTGTTTGGGCAAGAGCACAAAACAACCTGGCATCTTGGGGTTCCAAGGTGTCTAAAGCTACCATTCGATGACACCTACATGACAATGCCCTTTATGGCAGAGTTGCAAGAAGGAAGCCTCTTTTGAAGACAATTCACTGAAAAAGGCATCTTGAATTCACCAAACTACATCTGAACTATAATTGGAACCGTGTCTTTTGGTCAGATTAAACAAAAATCTAGCTTTTTGAACATGCACATCAGCGTTATGCTTGGCATCCAAAGAATGCAAGTCATATTGAAAAGCACCTCATGCCTATGGTGAACCATGGTGGTGGATCTTTAATGCTTTGGGGTTGTTTTGCATCCACAGGCCCTGGGGCCCTTACTAAAATAGATGAACCATGAACCCCAGCATGTACCAAGACATTATTTCCAAAAACCTTGTTCCCTCTGCCAGGAAGCTACCCCTTGGCCGCAGATGGACCTTCCAACAAGACAACGATCCCAAACATACATCCAAAGAAACTAAGAAATGGCTGACAGAGCACAAGATCACTGAGATGTCCTGACGTGGCCATCTCAGTCTCCAGACCTGAATCCAATTGAACATTTGTAGTTTGAACTAAAAAAAGCAGTCCACAAACGTCAACCCAAGAACATGAAGGAACTATAACAATTCTGCATGGAAGAAGAAGTTCCATAACCTCGTACAACACTACAGAAGGCAACTACTTGCTGTTATAATGGCCAAGGGAGGAACCACAAAGTACTGATAGGGGTGTGAATATTTGTGATTCTTGATTTTTCTAGGAAAAGCTGTGAACAGTTCCGATTGTGGTTCGTGCCAATGCATTATTATTAAAGAATATAATTTTCTGCATTTTGTGAGCATAAATTAAAGCTCATTACTTATACAGTTTATTTTATACGATCTCTTTTGTTAATCAAAGGTGTGAATACTGTATGTATACCTGGAGTTATCGTGGTAAAACAGGGTGGAGATTTTGTAAATTAGGTTAAGTATTCCATCTGATTTACTAAAGCATGCCTAAATTGCAACTCTTTGTGTGAGAATTTGAAGAACTCTTGAAACCAGGCGGTATTTTATGAGCGTTGATATCGGCTAGGTATTATCCATTTTGTATTGTGCTTTCCGAGGTGCTATTCGCTGGCCCAGCGATGCAAAACAAATAATCACAAATGTTGTTGCAAAGTACCCCGGTTCATGTCAAGACAGCTTTATTTCAGGAATACCTGTATCTACAGACAGATAAGTCAGAATTTTAAATATATATTATATATAGCATACATATTATTTACTAGAACCTGAAATAAAAATAATATGAAAAGATGCAGGATTTCTATTGACCAATTTGTCATCAGATAGCAGTCAGTATAAACACCAGTTGGACCACCTCCTGTGACTTTTTCTCGCATTATGTTGTAGGAAAGATTTTATTTTGGATGCCGCCTAATGTCAATATTATTTTCTTTACATAATCGTTTGTTTGTTTTCCTTACATCAGCTACTGTTCATTTTGGTATCCCTAATTAATTAATTGCTTTTGTGATGTCACTCCAAAAAATTGTATTCTCCATTGGTGTTGTTTTCCTATGCTGTAACACGGTGTGCCTCGTTGACCAATACCTTGATTTCCTGATCTGAAAATGTATGTTTTATTTTCTTGTTGTTCCCTCACTACTTGCGTCTCGTTGCTGCGTATCCATTTCTTGGTGTGATCTGGATGTGTGAGGATGTGTGAGGATTGCCGCAACAAAATTGTGACCGTCTTTGCACTGCTTAGTAAATCTGGCCCCAAGTGTTTTGGAGGAACCACCAATTATTATCTTTATTGCATAGGCTGCCTCACTGTCTCTTTGTGATTAACAACTGTGGTTTAGGCCACCCTAAACCATTCCACTGCCTCACCTTTGCTCAAGGGGACACCTGGAACATTTCAGACCCATGATAACAATCTGGCAATGGGTACACAGCACCCTTGAATGCTATTCTGCCCTGGGATACATGCATTTAAATGGAAGAGCTGGACAGAGGCAATGAGGTAATGCAGGTAGCCCAGGGTCCACTGCTGGTCTATTTTGGCTAGCAAGGTCAGATGCTGATTGCTTGACCCAGACACTGATGTCATCCTTGGCAATCCTACCAAAAACAATTACTTAAACCTGATGTAACGGGCAATGCCCACATGCTGGATAATGCCAAAGATAGGACATGGAACCAACTGTCATTCCAAGGAGTACAGGAAGCACCCAAAAAAGCACACCATTTTTTTTCCATATCCAGTCAGCTTAACAGTTACTGTTTTGAACTCCATCTATATTTGGAGAGCATGTACTTAAACTGTCGTGCACGCATAAGTCCTCTGCAGCATATGAATCGGTGTGATTTAATGCTGTGAAAAGAAAATGAAAGAGCATGTCTAAAACCATAGACATTATGAGCATACCGATGTTGAAATAGTACACCATCTTTGGAAATGGCCCAATTTGGGTAAAGAAAGAAAGTGGGGAGAACAACAACGTAGTGAACCCTACAGGAAATCAAATTAAGAAACACAATTGCTTTTACTTTTTGCATTTGAGTCTATATTGTCATACTTCATATTGATACATCAGGATTGTGTCGGTGTCTGTTGTAGCTTTCAGAGAGTGTAAAACGGAGCCTGCTTTTTAGGAGCAGGCCTTGCAGGGGCGTTGAAAGTATTTATGATTAGGTCAAGAGAGGGAGGGAAAGAGATGTTTGTATTTCACACTTTATTCAGTGTGTAAAGTAACCTGCCCATAATACACCACTGTAAATAAGCAGTAAAATGACATGTGAAAGATTAAAAAAATTATTTCCCTATTTATATATCAAACAGGAAAGATGTAGCATCATATACAGGAGTATACTGTATATTTGACAGTTATTTCCGGATGAACATATAGCTTAAGGCATCTAGAACTAAGCAATAGCATTTTGCTTCTCCTTATCCAGTTGGTAATTTCAGTCTGGTTGAGTTGATATGTATACTTTTTGCTCCCATTTTCTGCTGCCTCCTGTAAAAAAACAGCCCATGGAAGTCCTTTGTTGCACATATTTTGCGTCTGCCAGCTCAAAAGGAGAAAATGGGGGGAAGGGCAGGATAAAGCAGGTGCTGTTGCCGTCTACTGCTGTCCTTATTGTTTACTTTTTCTTTCATCTATTTTTTGTTTCCCTTTGTCTTTCATTTGATAAAAGACAGACGGAAGACTGTTTATGTGTCTGAGATACATCTAAAGGTTGCTTCCATGATTGCTATCTCTGTGGAAAAACATCTAAAGATATGCTCGAGTCAATGCACAGAGCAGACATTCTCTCCACACACTACAATACGTGCCCATAGAGCAAAGAAGACCTCAGGGCCTTCGAAAAGACACTTGTGTGTGCAGCACCAAGAACTGCAGATGTGAAATTCCGTATGACCGTAACACAAGCTTTTTTTTCTGTCTTTGCTTAATGGTTCAGGGACAGGACCCTGGGATCTGTCTTGTTCCTAAAGTAATAATCTCTTCTTAATTTTTAAAGGTGAATACATTGCCAAAATGAGGCAGAATTTCAACTCAATTGAAGGGAGAACACCTGGGAAAATGTTTTTTTGAGGAGTAAACAAGTATACATATACAAAAAGTATAAACAAGTAGGCAGTGGTGATGAGAATTGGCTAGATGTACAGAATTCAGTGGTAGTGGAGTCTTAAAAGGTGGGTTTTGAGTCTCTTGCGGAACATGGCAAGTGATTCTGCGGTCCTGACCGAGTGCATAAGATCATTCCACCACCGAGCGGTCAGGACAGAGAAGAGGCGAGACCGCGAGGAGCGGCTGCCAGCCACCCGGAGGGATGGGACAGTCAGTTTACCAGAGGAGGTGGAGTGGAAGGGTCTGGCTGGGGTGTAGGGTGTGATGAGTGTCTGGAGGTCACTCTGAAGTTGTCTGGAGGGAAAACCAGGTTGCTCCTAGAAGAAAGCAAGGGCTGGCAGACCAGTAAACCTCCTTCTAGATAAAGTACAGAAAAGACCCTAGTGCAGCAATTAGGTATTTTTTTCTTTGAATTTTTTTTCTTAGACACTGGTAAAGGACCCTGACATTAAACATTGTGTGACTGCCTTTGCAAGGAACACTGGTGGCAGCCATCCATTACCCAGCTTTCCAGCTCCTACAGCTGCTTAGCAAAACAGTCCCATCCCTTCCTTGTTTCCCTGCGTCATTGCAGCTAATGAGGAATAAGTGCTAATTTAACATTTGCAGGCAAATAAATGCATTAACTCCACTGAATGTTCCTGGTTCTGGGGAGAAGGCAGGGAGCTGTGACCCAGTGCTCTTACTTGTGGTTGCGATGGGGATGAGCGTGACCTCAGGGGGCTCCGGTGTGCTCCCATCCTCATCTCCGCTGGCTCCCTCTGTGGAAAATAAAAGGACATGCCTTTCTGCGGTCTCACACCAGAGCCACACAGTGGAACCTCAGGAACCACAGACGTTTCAACCATGCTGCCAGGAGGAGTTCTCACAGGTGGAGTCAGGGTTGAGAATTCAGCACTCTTCACCTTCCTGCACATGTTTTTTTGAACCAACTTTTATGCCCAATATTTTATTGCCTCCAAATATTTTGAAGGCCCATTTGTAATCATTTGTCTCACTGTAATTTTCTCTGTAAATTCACAACAGCGCAGAGAAGCATGCACTCTGCAATCCACCAGCTGAGCCACACAGTCTTTGCGCCAGTAGTTTGCGTACACTTCACATGCAGGCGGCACAGGCAGACTGCAAGCGCCTAATCGACTGGAGGAGTTTCTCTTGTGTGACAAGACAGGGACAAAACCCCCTCCCATTGGCACAGTTAGGATTCTATACCAGAACATAGAGTGCTTCATTACACTGAAAGCAGTTCACATCACTTGAAAGGCCCATACTTTTACCAAGGGACAATTCATACTCTTATCCCATACCCACCCCCTGAGGGCTCCTCCACAGCAAAGTCCTCGTCGTCAGACTCGGCAAGGTACTGCCCCCACCGTTGCTCCCTTTGCCCGGCCTCTAGGTCCTCCGGCAGAGTCACATCACCCCACACCTTGGAGCCCCGAGCTACCTGCAATAAAACAATAATGGCATACTCGTTTACAGGGGTCAAATTCTCCACTTCCAAAAAACATCCATCAAACCTGTAGAGCTGGGCAGGGGAAGAAAAACAATAGCCGATACAGACAACAACAAAAAAAGATCATACAGGATTATTTTTGCCTTTGTGCCAATTGATCCCCTCACCAAGAGGAAAAGTTAATGTTTGCAAATTAATTATTAGTTTCAACTGCATTTTGACGGTATTCAACACCTGACATTTTGTTTGAATGTTTTTCCATCGTTTTTGGTCCTGTCATTGGTCTATTGATTCTTATGTTGACTTTACATCATCAGATGACAGAAACACCAAAGCATGCTTACAAAGTAAGCACACATTTGCTTAATTTGGTCCTTTTGTACTGGTGATTCATTTCAAGTCAACATTGAAGTAAGTGACAAACCAAGATCTGTTGGAGTATGCTTTCCACAAGAGGTACATCCCAGCCCAAAGTATTTTATGGTAATATGGAATGGATAAAAAAAGCTTTTTGTCAAGGAAAAAATTATTATGCCCCCCCCTCTTCATGTTCACAGTGGCAACTCAACTACTCAAGTGCTGTTACTTCAGCAGCAAGACTCAACCAGTGCGATTGCATACTCCCCAGTGCGATTGCATACTCCCCCTATCAGGGTGCCACACTTGGCATTTCCAGTTGGTACGGCATGCCAGTTCCCATTTCCACCAGACTCCATCATGTCACGTTTCCTATTTAAATGGCTCCAGCCAATAAAGAACTTGATCTCTTCCTGAAATCCTTTCTCCCCTGAATGAGCAGCTCGCAATAATAATCCCGGGCCTTTTTCAAAAGGAAAGTGCTGACCGGACAAATTCTTTTGGCTGGAGCCGTTGGTGTGATCATCTCCCAGGCCCCCCCAACCCAACTCCTGGGGATATTGTCCTCCCACAAATCATAAGAACGTGATTCCTGACTGAAAGGCCACACTGGGCAGAGAAGGATCTTGTAAGATGTACTGTAGGACCTATCAAACCATCCTTACTATGAAGATACTAGCCGCGGTCAAGCCTAAAGTATTTTTTTGCATGTAAAACTTGCAATGCGTTCACTTACAAAACAATTCCGGTTCAGCTATCATCTCATCATGTCCACCTTAAACTGCTAAATGTCTGTTTGTGATGCCATTGTTATGTGTCATCGGTCTTGCTGGGAAACTAACTGAAGCACACCTGATGGTAGTTGACTTTACCATAGAAGCAGGTGTGCAGGAGAGACAAGTTTGGAGCTGCTTTTGAGTTCCTGTTATTATGAGAAACCTGGCATTCCTTTTTTTAAATTATTTTTATAAATACATTTAAGGCCCTATTTTCGTGCCGGTGTTAAGCGGCATTATGCCCTAGTGCTGGGGAATTGCCAGTTTCGTCTGTCAAAAAAATAATATTTCCCGTCTCCGCCGAGTTTGGCAATTTCGTGGTGCGCAATGAAGGTGTTTTCCATGCAAAGCAACACTCAGCTTTGTCACACATACTAGTTGGTATGGTGGTTCAAACCACAATTAGAGACTGAGGGCCCTATTTTGGTCAATTAGGACGGTGTCGGTAATGCAGACGCAAAGCGAAGACGGTGGCGCTTTAGGGCATGTCTAACGCAATTTCGGTAATTTCGTGACTTAGGATGATAGCGCACTTCCGGCGCAGTTGTAAAAGAGATTGGATTAACTTTAAAAAATACATGTGGGTGTGGTGGGGGTTTGGTTTCATAATGGCCAATCAGAACACCTATTTTCCATCCTTTTAAATACCAGTGCGCTAACGCTATAGTAAATTGGCAATTTCCTCACATGGATGACAGTTTTGCGCGGCTGCGCCAGGAGCGCTTCTCAAAAGAGGAGAGCGAGGAGGTGCGGAAAAGTTGGTGCGCGAATCAGAGGGGGAAAACAAGGCGCACATTAATTAGTTATTTTCATGATTTGAGTTTATATTTTGAGACCTGATTTTACCATCTCTTTTTCCTTGTTGTAGGCTTTCCAACTTAAAAACAATGTTTCTTTTCTTCTAACTTAATGTAATTGTTAAATGGAAAGAATAAAACCCTTTCACACAAGAAAAACAATGTGCATACAAACATATATTTATTTAACAGGTGTATCTTACTGAACGGTAGCGATGGATGGCCTGCTGGCTTCAGTCTTTCATGTCCGTGCATTGAATAACCACAAGCTGTGGTGAAATAGTTTTTAGCTTAATTGATTATGCTTGCAAGTTACCCATGGATTGGACGATTTCCCTCAACGTGGGAGGAAATTAACAATATTCACAAAACATTCTCATGTGATTTCAGATAACCTTATGTTCATATGTGCGCATCAATAAAGTCACCAAATTGCACAGAGCGCAAGAGGTGGTCTAGTTGGACGTTAATGCAAACTCATTATTTGACACCAAACTTGCATAGCGCCGACTGTTTTCACTGTCACACCCCCTATTGCACTGTCCAACCCATAGTCACGCAAACGCCTTCATTGCGCACCACGAAATTGGCAAACTCGGCGGAGATGGGAAATATTCCATTTGCGACAGACGAAACTGGCAATTCGGCTGCACTAGGGCATAACGCCGCTTAGCACCGGCATGACAATAGGGCCCTGCAACTGACTAGATATTGCGGTCACCATCATTATGTTAAAAGCTCTGGTAGAGCTCAATGTTATCTTTTATAATATAAAAAAGTAGATAGACAGTTCACAGCAAATGCAAATATTATATTTTGAGCAGTTCTGGTAATGAAATATAAGTAGAACCTTTATACTACAAGAGCAATAATAGAGAAATATGTTACAAAAGAAAGTTATAAGCCAAAGAAGCCATACATCAATAAGATGTATTGGTCTTTGGTCTCTATGATTTTAGTACATGTTTGCACAGAAAGCATGTTTAAGCTTTCATTATTGCCTCAAGCATCATAAAAAACAGCTGTAGAATTATTCCACACCATAATTTACAGCTTAGCATGATAATGCATTGGTATAAATATCAAAAGAAATGTGTTGTATACCAATCATTAAATGTGAAAAAATGTCGAAATAATCAGTTGAAAAGCCAAAGAAGTAAAGCCAATGGCAATAAAACAATATTCAAACACTTTCACACAATTATAACAACAGCGAACACACACACAAAGTCATACATGCAAGTTCACACCAACATGCATGCATACACACATACAAACCCACACACACAAACATACATACACACACTAAAATGTACAGGTAAAATAAAGAAAACAGTTCAATAAACGAAGGGTTCTGGCAGCCATTCTGAGTGATCACCTTCATCCTATGGTGAAGCATTCCTATCCTGAAGGGAGTGGTCTCTTCCAGGATGACAATGCCCCCATCCACAGAGCACGAGTGGTTACTGAATGGTTTGATGAGCATGACAACGATATAAACCATATGTCATGGCCATCTCAGTCACCAGATCTCAACCCAATTGAACACTTATAGATTCTGTTGGCAAAAAATGCCCACATGCACACACTCAAACACACTACAAAATGATGCATTACCAAGTATACACATTAAGCACAAAGACATTGCATAATGGCCACTGCTGACACGAAAATTGCAGATGCGACCAAGAGCGACTGCATAAATGTATTGGATCAGACATCTCAGAGTATAGTTCACTCATTGGGGACAGGGGCTTAATGTTGGCTTTTCCACTGGAATGCACCTGTTTACTCTTACATCACGCTTTTCACAAGAACAACTGTTTTGCCTTGCCCAGATTTCTAACAGGAATTTAAATAGACAGAGGTTCCCTTGCTTTCTGAATGGTTGCGTGTTTGGACTGTCGCAGGTCCCAGCAGCTGTTGTTTACAGTATCCAGTATCTTGTCTCTTATCTCTGTGAACAATCAGTAAGGAGCAGAAAGATTTATAAAAGGCCTTTAGATCCTGGAGGACTAGCAATCAGGACAGATAGCAAAACAATCTGCTGAAAACCACCAGGTCCAAGAAGGTGTCCGTTGACTTATGATAACAAAGCCAGATAGATGTGCACAGGTGTGGCAGATGTTTGCAGCGGTGTCCTCTCGTGAATCTACCCCGGACTGTCATGTGAGAGTTTCCCATTGCCCACTCCACCACAGTGCCTAAATGAATTTCAGCTGCAGGATATTCTGTGCGCAAGGACTGATGTTCTCAGCTGACGTATCAGTCATCCAGACAAAGCTGCTTGCAAATGGGACCACTGCGGTTTGTGCCCACGGTTGGCGTTTCACGTCTGTCTGAACTAGGGCCTTTAAACAGATGGTAATCTGCACAATTTTCTGAGTGCTATTCTACAGGACACACTGGGTAGCCTCGAATTTTGGAGATCAATGCAACTGTGAAGGGGGAATATTTCAAGGATATTCTTGCTCATCATGTCCACTCTGGGAAGCCGACATTCATTAGTTTTGCTTTCAGCTCAACAAATTCAGGAACACTCATGGAAATACGGCGGCAGTGTAGTATAATGGTTAGGGAGCTGGGCTTGTAACTCAGAGGTTGCTGGTTCGATTCCCAGGTGGAGCACTGCCATTGTACCCTTGAGCAAGGTACTTAACCTGAATTGCTTCAGTAAAAATATCCAGCTGTATAAATGGATTGTATGTAAAGAAATGTAAACTGTGTAAGTCGCTCTGGATAAGAGCGTCTGCTAAATACCTAAAATGTAAATGTAAGGTAATGTAATACAACTAACATGACCCATTGTGAGGTTCATGCACCTGAACGTTGTCTTGCCTAAGGTCAGGCAGAGACAAGATTTTGGTAAGGAATGGAATGCAAGCAGCGAAGGGCAAAGTGGATGAATGCCTGACAGGGGCGGTTTGCTGCCTTTTTGTGAGCAGGTACCCCCTGGCACTGCCTGCGTGTTGTCAAGGGCCCCCGTAGGCCTCCTTCACTCTATGCAAGGGGCTGACACAGTGCAGCTTTTCTGAGCAGCTATAGTATGTGTAACCCAAGAGTGATATACGACTCCATTTACACATTCTGCATGTATACACGGTACCCTTCAAGCTCTGTCACTCTTACAGACATCCTGCCAGCAGATATGTGCTGAGGGTGCGGACAAACAAGCAAGCAAGATAGTAAGAAATCAGTGTATTTCACAGTGATAATGTGCAAGCCATGAAAATAGAGCAATTTAGCCCTGAGGGTTGACAGTAAGGACTTCATAGCAGGATGTGGATGTGAGCTTCCTGAGGTGTTTTCTTAACCCATGATGGAAATGATTATCCAACATGCCACTTTTGATGCTTAACCCTTGCCTAAACCCTTGGTGGAGAAAAATGGTAATGAGGAAAGAAAGACTCTCGAAAGCACGGCTGCATAGGTGACTACAGTGCATAACTCCAGGAAAGAAGGAAAGTGGACAGGCCACAGCACACACATTTTCTCACAGGCATACACTTAGACAGCTAATATTAGATCATCTTCCTTTTTTTGGGTTGGATCTCAATCGAATAAAACCCACACCAGAGCACTAGCATATCCAAATGCTTCAAATATTATTTCTGTGCAGACTCCGCAAAGAAAACAGAGACAACTTGGATGCATACTTTCAGAGACTAAAACTCATATCCTTAGGTCATTCATTCCATCCCACGTGCAAATCATGCCATGCGTGTTATGGTATTTCAGGACTCCAACAGAGACAACGGTTTTAAATTGGCCTTTTGAAAGCATGTGACCTGCAGCTGTTTCATCAGACTATATTCTTAAAGCACAACGGTATGGAATGCGTGAAACTGCATCTTTTCTTTTTGTTGCATAGTCATTTAATGTTCGGAAAAAATCGCATTCTGTCCTTTTTGAACCTTCTCCGGTGCCAGAGCACTCTCAGTTTTTCCATGCACCACTGCTGTTTCTGCCAGGGCCTTCACTCGCCACAACAGGCCGCCGCGATCACGCTCACTCATGCTTCCCTGCTTTTATTTACCCGACACGCTCACTCATTGTTCTGAGAGGCATGTCAAGACAGCTGCCCCACGAGTTTGTGCTTGCAGCCCACACTGGCGAACACAGCCGGAGAAAAGGCGAGGTTCTAATTACAAGCTGTCAGTAGTCAGTAGTTGTTTGGCCAAAATTATAAGAGGGAAAAATAATGTGAGGCTGGTTTGTGTTGGCTTCTCCTTCTCACATAAAAGTAGCACATAACACCCAACATACAGTGTAATAAAATGACATTCACAGAAACACATATCTACATATACCAATATGTACATACACTATATGGCCAAAAGTCAGTGGACACCTGACCATCACACCTACATGAGCTTGTTGGACATCCCATTCTAAAACCATGGGCATTAATATGGAGTTGGACCCCCCTTTGCGGCTATGACAGTGTGTCTATGGGAATTTGATGTTCTCTTTCAGCCAAAAGAGCATCTGTGAGGTCAGGCACTGATGTTGGACAGGAAGGCTTGGCTCGCAATCGGCGTTCTAATTCCTCCCAAAGGTGTTCAATGGGGTTGAGGTCAGGGCTCTGTGCAGGCCAATCAAGTTCCTCCACACCAAACTTGTCTAACCATGTCTTTATGGACCTCGCTTTGTGCACAGGGGCCCAGTCATGCTGGAACAGCAAAGGGCCTTCCCCAAACTGTTGCCACAAAGTTGGAAGTGGCCAATTGGCTAAGATCCTGGATTGGATCGTATCCTGTAGCATTAAGAATACCCTTCACTGGAACTAAGGGGCCTATCCCAAACCCTGAGAAACAGCCCCAGACCATTATCCCTCCTCCACCAAACTTTACAGTAGGCACTATGCATTCCGGAAGGTAGCGTTCTCCTGGCATCCGCCAAACCCAGATTCGTCCATCAGACTGCCAGATTAATCACTCCAAAGAACACGTTTCCACTGCTCCAGAGTCCAGTTGTGGCGTGCTTTACACCACTCCAGCTGACGCTTGGCATTGCGCATGGTGATGTGAGGCTTGTGTGCAGCTGCTCGGCCATAGAAACCCATTCCATGAAGTTCTCGACGTACAGTTCTTGTGCTGATGGTGCTTCCAGAGGCAGTTTGGTACTCTGTAGTGAGTGATGCAGCGGATGATGCGCTTCAGCACTCGTCAGCCCCGCTCTGTGAGTTTGCATGGTCTACCACTTTGTGGCCGATCTGTTGTTGCTCCTAGGCGCTTCCACTTCACAATAATAGCACTTACAGTTGACCGGGGCACATCTATTAGGGCAGAAGTTTCACAAACTGACTTGTGGCAAAGGTGGCATCCTATGACAGTGCCGCGTTTAAAGTCACTGAGCTCTTTACGAACCATTCTGAATTCTAAATGTTTGTCTGTGGAGATTGCATGGCTATGTGCTGGATTTTATGCACCTGTTGGCAATGGGTGTGGCTGAAACACCTGAACTCAACAATTAGTTGGGGTGTCCACTGACTTTTGGCCATATAGTGTAAATATTGCAAAAAGTGTTTATGATCATAAATGCACTACAGTGTAGAACAAACACAATTAAGATAATAATCACACACATACACACAAACAGACATATACTGTACCACAGATACTGTACAAATATAGACAATGCATACACACACATACATACAAACACACACAGACACAGAAAATGTGCATGACCACAAATACTGTATATGTGTAGCAGTATATGCAAAAAAAATTATGCGCACACACACTTATATGCCAACAGCGGTGGAATGAATTTCAAAGTAGGGGGGCCAGGGACAAAACGAGGAGGTGAAAAAATGCAAGGTAGTTCAGCACATTCAAAGTGATTACTGTTGATGTCGGAGTGATAGGTATCTTTATGCTAAGTTCATCTTGAAGTTGCTTGTAAGATTCATTGTTCATTTAAGTGGGTTTCTAAATGTATGACTTTAAAGAACCCTTCCTCCCCACACTTAGAAAATGTGATGAGCCGATTTTATATGGTGAATCTGCACACAGCACAGAAGACTCACGTTTGTGATTTATACCAGACAAGCCAATGTTTTGAGGCATACCAGCCTGAATTTAAGTATCTCTCTTCGTAGCCAAGTCCATACACCTGTGCAGTGACCTTTTTTCTCCACAATTAGCTGTACTGCCTTACCGGACTCAATCTCACAGCATTCCTCACTACAGTCCTCAATGCTAGCTGCCTCATTCAAGCTAGTCTCCTCCTGCTGTGGTTCGATATCATTTTCCAGTGACTCAACAGGGGTAGACGGATTTAAGATGAAGAAATGATCTGGCCACAGTCAATTGCATGGTCAGCATTTGATTTTTGATCAGAAGGTGATTTTATCTGGACGAGCCACCCAACTGCCCCAAACTGGTGTTTCTTTATCAACATCAGAGGCTGTCCAGACTTGGATACACTGCATTTTTCTGTACATGAGCATCTTCCTGGGTGGCTTTCTTCCATTCTCATTGCATTTGTATCAACCCAGGACTCAGGTAGCACAGACAATACTAGTTCAGAATTGATTTCTGTTAGATATACAAAAAAAACAATAGCAGTTACCAAGCTGAACAAGGATATAAATATGACTTGGTATAAGGGCTTTTCATTTGAATGATTCTTGAATGGTCTCTCCCTTCTGGAGATGGCTAATGGTTGATGGGAAATTCGAATGCATCATGTCCCATTTTCCTAAAGAAGACCAATGATCATACAACTGGGAAATCTTTTTTTGTGTGGGTTTTAGATCCTTAACATGCAGCACTTCCTGTTTCTCTTCACATATATTCTCCTGAAGGACAAATGTCCTTTCCTACTTGATACATATTATAACAAAATCATTAAATTGCATTAGTTAATTTTTTTCGTTGGGGTTTTTGTAATGAGAAACCGGTAAATACCCTCTTATTAAAATATACAAAATATGTACACAAATTTAACACCCAGCAAAGCATTTTGTGTTACACCAATATGGGAGTGAATTTGAGGTTTTAAAAGACATAATATTTATTGCAAACAGAGGTATATATTGGTTAATCTCAAGTCTAAATGGGAACAAAAGAGAACATCTAATCTTTCAACATGAAATATAGTTTGGCTGGAAGGGTGCAATACTTGTGACCAGGAAGCACTGTTGTATGTGATAACTCGTGGTCCTTTAAAAAGGTCCTTGTTATCTGCACCACTGCCTGTACACAAACAATAATCTGAGGTAGTGTGCCTTTTACAGCAATTCTTATAGAAGGTAAGAATGGTTTAGTAGCCTGTGCATTGGGTTTCCGACCCCCCCCACCCCCCCACAGACCCACCACAGGAGCAAGGTAAAGCATTCAAGGTGTGAGGTGGTGGGAGCGGCTGAGGGCTGGTGCCCTGCCCTGTGTGATGTGACCACTCCAGGTCACTTGACCTCCTCGCTGAGCTCTGGCAAGCGGATGGTGTCAGATGACCAGCTATAGGATAGGGCCTTGCGGTCTCCGTCAGGGCTGAAACGCTTGTTAGTCCTCTGACTTTTCAGAAGAGTCTTCGGATAAGGTCTGGTCCCGATGTTCCCGCTTCGTGACGATTTCCATGGGGTCGTCCGCCACATCTGTAAGCAGGAAGTTTTGCTTTCTTTCCAGTGGGTTTCCAATTTCATTGTCCATGTTTGCAACGGCACAATAGCTAACATTAGTAGGCTACATGTCAAAGTTAGCTAGCGTGATTATGCTAACTACAGGTAACTGCCAAAATAAAGGAATTACACATTAATAAATGAGGGATACAAATATATATACACTGCCCGTCCAAAAAAGAGTCACACACTCTAATATTTTGTTGGACCGCCTTTAGCTTTGATTACGGCACGCATTCGCCATGGCATCGTTTTGATAAGCTTCTGCAATGTCACAACATTTATTTCCATCCAGAGTTGCATTACTTTTTCGCCAAGATCTTGTATTGATGTGATTGAGTCGGACCGCTGCGCAAAGTCTTCTCCAGCACATCCCAAAGATTCTCAATGGGGTTAAGGTCTGGACTCTGTGGTGACCAATCCATGTGTGAAAATGATGTCTCATGCTCCCTGAACCACTCTTTCACAATTTGAGCCCGATGAATCGTGGCATTGTCATCTTGGAATATGCCCGTGCCATCAGGAAAGAAAAAATTCATTGATGGAAAAACCTGGCCATTCAGTATATTCAGGTAGTCAGCTGACCTCATTCTTTGGGCACATAACGTTGCTGAACCTAGACCTGACCAACTGCAGCAACCCCAGATCATAACACTGCCCCCACAGGCTTGTACGGTAGGCACTAGGCATGATGGGTGCATCACTTCATCCGCCTCTCTTCTTACCCTGATGCACCCATCACTCTGGAACAGGGTAAATCTGGACTCATCAGACCACATGACCTTCTTCCATTGCTCCAGAGTCCAATCTTTATGCTCCCTAGCAAATTGAAGCCTTTTTTCCGATTAGCCTCACTGACAAGTGGTTTTCTTAAGGCTACACAGCTGTTTAGTCCCAATCCCTTGAGTTCCCTTCGCATTGTGCGTGTGGAAATGCTCTTACTTTCACTATTAAACATAGCCGTGAGTTCTACTGTTGATTTTTTACGATATGATTTCACTAAACGTTTAAGTGATCGCCGATCACGATCATTCAAGATGTTTTTCCGACCACATTTCTTCCTCGAAAATGATGGTTCACCACTATCCTTCCAGGTTTTAATAATGCGTTGGACAGTTCTTAACCCAATTTTAGTAGTTTCAGTAATCTCCTTAGTTGTTTTCTTTGCTTGATGCAGGCCAATAATTTGACCCTACTGAAACAGATTAACATCTTTTCCACGACCACAGGATATGTCTTCCGACATGGTTGTTTAAGAAATGAGAAGCTACTCACTGCATCAGTTAGGGTTAAATAACTTGTTGCCAGCTAAAACATATTAATCACTGCAGTAATTATCCAATGGAAGGCTCTTACCTATTTGCTTAGTTAAATCCAGGTGGTGACTTTTTCGGGGGCCAGGCAGTGTATATATATATATATATATTTATATTGGAAGCAAGACAGATGTGGTTCCTAAGTTAATTAAGCAATTAACATCCCATCATGCTTAGGTTCATGTATGAAAATGCTGGGCAGGCCTAGTTGCCCATTATTGTGACTACCATGGCTAGAAGATGAGATCTCAGTGACTTTGAAAAAGGGGTGATCGTTGGGGCACATTTGGCAGGAGCTTCAGTGACAAAGACTGCTCAACTTGCTGATGTTTCACAAGGAACAGTAGCTAAAGTGATGTTGGCATGGAAATCTGAGGGAAAGACATCATAAACTAGAGGAAACTGTGGTTGAAAGCGCATACTCCTCGACCATGATGTCCATGCATTGGTTCAAGATGCAAGGCAAAACAGACAAGCAACTCTCAACTCAACTGAATCTGTTGACTGCAAATATCAACCTTGGCCGGGAGCAGGCAGTTTCATCAAGTGCATAAATGTTCCCAAGTAAAATACACATTTGCGAGTCAAGTGATGCAAAGAACACCAGCAGTGATCTACTGAGCAGTGGAAAAAAAGTAATATGGTCAGATGAGTCATCCTTCGCCTTGATCTCAACAAGCGGATGAGTGTATGTGCAATGCATGCCAAAGGAAACCTACAGGCCCTAGTGCTCGTTTCCCACAGTGAAGGGGCCTGGTGGCTCTGTTATGGTGCGGGGTGCATTTTCCTGGCATGCTTTGGGTTCACTTAACTCCTTAGAGGGCAAGGTAAATGCCAATAAATACAAAGCCATTCTAAGTGATCACCAAGCATTTCTATCCTGATGAAAGTCAGTGGTCACTGAATGGTTTGATGGGCATGAAACCATGAGTGGCGCCTGAGAGTGGCCACTGCATCTACAGTATTTACATAAAAATGTAACTATTAATTATGATTGGATTATAATATTAAAATGGCTACTGTCTATTTGTGTTTTACCGTAAGTCTCATAATAGACATTGATGCATTGATATATTAAGGGATTCATGTTTGCAATCTCTAAATGCAAGGGCCAGGATGCACAGGTTGTGACATTCCAAAAGTGGGGGCGCCACTGTCATACGCACACACACACAAACACGCACACACACACACTGACCATAAAGAGATGTTGTATTGCAAGGAGAATTGAAGGTGAATTGAAATATAAGCCTTCAGTGGCATGTGGAGTTCAGTTGGCTGAGTCTCTCTTGCACCGACAGAATTATGAGGCAACAAGATCAGACATCTCGGGTTACGGGTATAGCAAACAGCTATTCCTCTGCACTGTTGCTTTTGCGCATGCTGCCTAGCTGGGTTTACAACAATCTGAGGCACTGAAGAATAATTGGAACCATCATCCATTTATCAAAACTGAAACCATAACGGCTTGTTTATAAGGCTTAGAGCATATCATAATGTCCACTTTATTGTACGCAGCTTGGCTTTTGTGAACTTGAATCACTGTCAAAAATACCCCAAATATATTGTGCAAAAATGTGCAGCATGTAAAGCAAACATGATAAATGTCTGATGGACTTGATGTCTTGGTGGCAGGATCAGGGGTGTGGGGTTTCCACACAGCCAAAGAACAATAACAAAATCACCATACAACAGAAAAATAGGAAACAAGAGGGATTTATTAGGGAAACACAGTCCGTTATTCTCTCGTAGTCATTATCCGTAATCCGTAGTTATTTCAATCCAGGTTCTCCAATAAACAGTGGTCAGCACACAAACATGGCTTTCCAAAACAATCCAAGTCGAGCCAATAATCAATCCAAACACAATTCTCACTATTACTCTCAATCGCCAGCACTTTTCCCATGCGATAGTTTGTGATTATCCTGTGGAAAAGGTGTCTTTTATTTCCTGCATGATCACTTAGATAACGCATCTCAGGTGTGGTGCGTCCCATTAAGGTGCGGGGGTGGAGCCAGCCACATATCCCCTCCCTCAGCTCCGACCGGGAGGTAGGGGCGGTCTGACACCACAGGGCATCACTCCTGGAGAGGACATCTGCGTTGACATGTGTCGCACCATACCTGTGGAGCACAGAAAAAGCAAATGGTTGCAAAGACAAAAACCATCTGTTGACCCGAGTGTTAGCCTCCTTATTTCGTGCCATCCACACTAGCGGTGCGTGATCCGTGACAAGAGTGAATTGCCATCCTAACAGGTAATACTTCAGGGTTTTGAGTGCGCATTTAATAGCCAGACACTCTTTCTCCACAGTGGAATATCTCTGTTCTCACGGCAATAATTTCCAGCTAATGTAGATGACTGGGTGTTCCTCGCCTCCCTGTAGTTGCGACAGTACAGCCCCCAAACCCGTTTCTGATGCGTCGGCCTGTACCAGCAATGGTCTTTGGAAATCTGGTGTCACTAGGACTGGTCTTGAACAGAGTGCGCTCTTGAGACCCTGAAATGCTTCTTCCGCATCATCACTCCACTTCACCTGTTGGGGTAATTGGTTTTTGGTCAGGTCAGTTAGGGGGCTGGCTATGGTCGCGAAATTCGGAATGAATCTCCGGTAGTAGTTGACAAGCCCAATAAAGGTGCAAACCTGCTTCTTGGTGATGGGTCTTGGCCAGTTCCGGATTGCTTCCACTTTTTCTGTCTGGGGCTTGACCGTTCCTCTCCCGATGGTGTACCCTAGGTATTCAGCTTCCTGTAAACCCAACCGACACTTCTTCGGGTTAGCTGTGAGGCCCGCCCCTTGCAGAGCATGTGACACTTCTTGTACTCGCCTGATATGTGTGTTATAATATCATTAAGACAGGCAGCGGCATACTCTCTTTGAGGTCGCAGAACCCAGTCCATCAACCACCGGAAAGTGGGTGGGGCTCTGTGTAGTCCGAAGGGGAGTTTCCTGTACTGGAACAGGCTTTCGTTGGCTTTCAGTCTTCTCTCATGTCTCAGGAGTCAGGGGTACCTGCTAATATCCTTTTGTTAAGTCCAGGGTACTAATAAACCAGGCTGTTCTGAGCCTCTTAAATAGCTCATCCACTCTGGGCATGGAATATGCATAAAATTTCTAAATCTCATTTAACTTATGGAAACCTCTGCAGGGTTTGGGAACCAACACTATGGGGCTACAACATTCACTTTGCGATTCCTCAATAATTCCTGCTGCCAACACTGTTTGTTCCTCTTTCCTTATGACTTCTCTCCTGGCCTCAGAGAGATGATATGGACGTAGCATTACCTTCTTCCCTGGTTCTGTATCAATATGGTGCTGGATTAAATCCGTATGTCCTGACTTGTTTGAAAATATGTCTCGGTGGTGGCTGACCATCTCGGTGGTGGCTGACCATCTCCTTCATCTCGGTGGCTCGGCTGTTCCCCCAGTGGCACATCATCTGAAGTGGTAACTGTAAAACAGGGTCCGGAATACGCAGTACGCAGTACTTCTCCTGCATGCCATTTTTTAAGTAGGTTGACATGATACAGTTGAGTAACACTGCAGCGATCAGGCTGTCTTACCCGGTAATTCACTTTGCTTACTTTTTAAATGATCTTGTATGGACCTTTCCACCTCACTAGAAACTTACATTCCAACGTGGGTACCAGCACCAGCACTTCATCTCCTGGCTGAAATTCCTGCAGCTGTGCCCCTCGGTTGTATACACGTGCCTGTGCAGCCTGGGCTTCCTGCATGTGTGCGCAAACAATTAGCCACAACGTTGCCAATCATCCTGTCTTTCGGTTTTAGGATTTTTCCATCTTCTCAGCCCTTACAGGGGTGAATAGTCAGCAGGCCACAGGGTTTCCCAGTTATGGTTTCACCGGTCGAAACTGACTGCATCGATACATCCCGACAAGGGCAACTCCATGACAGGTGACCCACCCACAGTCAAAACACTTCCTTCGTTCTCCGTCCAAAAAGGGGCGTCATCTGGGTGGGCTGTGTTGGGGATTGTAGTCATCTTTGACATTACTCCAGGGCATTCCGTCATTTTTATTTTTCTCCTTAGATCGGGATGTTTGTTCTGGTTTTTGGGGTTGGCTACTGTACAGAACCTCCAGTGCTGCTTGATGTCCTTCCACTAACTCCATGAGTTGATCAGCACTGTGGGGATTCGCTTGGCTTGATAACTTCTTGCCATCATAAGGGAGAAAACACAAAAAAAAGTCTATGACTATGTGGGCTCAGTGACACCGGGTTAGCAGTCATCCAATTTTTTGTTATGCGGATCAGATCATTGCATTTTTAATCTGGGGGACAAAGCGAAAACATAAAATTCTGGGCTTCATGAAATGTCTGGGATTGACTGATCAGGGTGTGACCATAACGATGCAGGATTTCTTTCTTCAGAACATCATAATTCTTCGCTTGTTCTGTGGTCAGGATGAACGAGCTAGAGGTCACTCAGGGATGGTGCGCTGCCGTGGCTCCAGCTGCGGGCAGACAACTAATTTCCGCTCGCAAGAGGGCGGTCTGTTCTCGCTGTTCCTCCAACAACTCTCGGTTCATCGCCTGCTGGGTGATATTAGCTCCGACAAGTTGTTTCATCAACGCTTCCATTCTCCTTTGTATCGATTTGGTTATTTTGCAATGGCTCTCTTAGGCACTGATGTCTGCTGCATTCTCCACAAACTATGGCAGGATCAGGGGTGTGGGGTTTCCACGCAGCCAAAGAACTATAAAAAAATCACCATACAACAGGAAAATATGAAACAAGAGGGATTTATTCCGGAAACTTAAAATAAACGGGGAATATCGGGAAGCAAACAAGCACAGTCCGTTATTCTCTCTCATAGTCGTTCTCCATAATCCTTAGTCGTTATTCCAATCCAGGTTCTCCGATGAACAGTGGTCAGCACACAAACAGGCTTTTCCAAAACAATCCAAGTCGAGCCAGTAATCAATCCAAACATAATTCTCACAATCACTCACAATTTCCAGCGCTTTTCCTATACGGTACTTTGTGATTATCCTGTGGAAAAGGTGTGTCTTTTATTTCCTGCATGATCACTTAGCTAACAAATCTCAGGTGTGGTGCGTCAGCCCTGGACTTCCCATTAGGTGGAGCCACCCATCGGTATTCTACTACCACCCCTCGGTATGCCTCCAGGCGCCTGCCACAGACCGCAAGGCTTGCATTCAGACAGGCAGTGGTGAGAAATGATATTGTGTCCCAAAGTGCTACCAGTGAGGCTGACACCAGACATCCTCCAGAGGACAGGAAGGCCACCCATGGCACACAGGGAGCAGGTTTAGGTTGGACATAAATATGTGACCAATTCACAACTGCATATTTCAACTCGGAGTGCATTGAACTTTGACCTGGCATTGGTTTAAAGTGAGAAAAGTCAAACAAACTGGTGACAAGGGGGCTCAGCAGGAGGCCCCACAAGCAGTCAAGACAAAAGTCTATTCCACCCCCGTGACTGAAGCAGCACTGGACTGTGTGGTTCTGAGGCAGGTTGAGAGAGACGCAAGCCATTATTTCTTGGCTCTACCGGCCTGGGCATTATTTACAACACACAGGCCTCTCTGCACCTTGCGTGGAAATGAAAGTATGCCCTGCTCGTTAGTACCAGGATGAGACTTTCACCCAGCTTTTCCTGATTTGAGGTCTAAGGTACATCCCTCCCTTCAAATACCATCAAATCACAGAATCCAGAAGAGGCATAGCTGCAGCCTAATGAAGCACTGTGTTTTGTAAACTATGGATTTGTGGATTAAAATCACTGCTTGCAAAGACTAAAATTTTAGGGTACTTGTAAGCATTCTGAATTATTCTTTCACTGGATCAATGCTGAAAAATAATGACATGCCAGTCATAATCCCTGTAACTAAGCCAAACTCCAAACAAATAGCATTTCACACAATGACAGGGATCAGCCAAAATGTACTGTGAGATGTGTAATAGGAAATTCCAATATACACACTGAGTCAACATTTCAATGCACTACAATTCAGATGAGACTTTAAAATAGAACACTGTCACAAAATGACTATGATGACTGAAATCGTTCACTGGATACTACAATTTAAACAAATAAAAACAACCTGGACTTCTGTTCAGATTGTCTGTTTCTTTTGTGGCCTACTGTCTACCTTGTGGGCCACCTAAATGACTCCTTGAAATCAATACCTCTTGTGAGTGAATGGCTGCAGTAAGTGCATAAGTTCATCAGAGAATCAAATAAAAAGTGACAGAGCGCAAACATGGGAGGAAAACTTGCCATTTTCCCTTGCTGTTCAGCTGTCCGCGTGAATTTGTGGCTATGCCTGCCTTAAAACCATTTAAAGTCTGTTAAAATTATTAGCCAGAATTCCTTTTCCTTCAAAATGAATGGCTGTTCACTGATGGAGACAGTATTTGTGTTACAATCAAAACAGACCTGTGGAGCAGGAGGGCGCTGGCAAATACTGAGAACAAAGCAAATTGCCCTCTGCTTTTCAAAGCATTCAGGGGGAAACATAACTGACATTTTTTTCCTCAACTCATCCAATACAGTTCTCCAAACTACACTCATTATACTACCAGTGCAACCTTACATCGTGTTAACAAGTCTGGAGCAAGTGGAAAAATTCCACGGTTATGAGGCTTGTTTTCATGTGTATCCAACAGCTCCAAATTTAAGCGCATGTTTGCAAGCTGTAAACGTGCCTTGCTTTAAGTTTATACTGGGCAAAACTGAAATGAATGCATGTGATGCCAATGTTGTGTTGGCAACACCTCATCGTGCTGCTAAGGCGATGACCTGGTTGTTCCGTGCCTTTCTGTCATCAACCGGATAAGGAATGTCAACAATGCAAGACCATTCCTTTAAATAAATCCCCTGGAAGTGATTGTTTAATGTTCACTTTAAAAGGAAAGGAAAGGGGAAAACAATCCACCACAAATGGCCGCACTCCATCACTCTGACACCATTGTGGCATGAAGATGTAACCACATGCCTGTGACCTGCCCTCTGTAGCAGAACATGGTCGCTCCCTTTAGAGATACGGTTTCCAGCAAACAAAAATAAAAAAAGACATTTGTACCCTTTGTGCCATATTAGATAAGCAGTTTGAGTGCCAGAAATACTTTCTGTTTCCTGCCACCTGATTCAGCGAGTGACCGGCCTTCAGGAGACCCTGGAAAACTGCTGAAGCTGGTGCCACCTCCGGGGGGCCAGCACAGTGTTTATTAATAACAGTAAAAGCCTCTGGAACTGAGCCATCTCTCCACCCGTGCCCCATTTATGTATGACATGCAAACGACACAGGTTGATTATTTTTGGACAATTCAGACGGGCAAGAATACATTTGAAATTGATGGCATGCTTGTATTTGTGATAACATGGAAACATTCACGTTCAAAAAGTGAACATTTTGAGGGCACACTGCCCATCCTCAAGTCAGTCCACACTGCAGGACGTACGCTTCCCGCTGCTGTGTGCTTCACACCGCCTGACCAAAAATTCTGTAACCGTATGCTAGGAGACCTCCCTGTTAAACAAATGACTGGATTAAATGGGCTATGGGTAGACAGGCCAACTGTGATGAAGGAAATGCCTGCAGCTGTGCCATTGCTCTCGTCAAGCTCCGGTTTCCCCGAAGCACTGGCCAGAGTAACTTTAACTTTGACCTCCACATGCGCCATTCAGCCAGGGTCTTTGCTTACATTCTCACTCCAGAACCATCTAACCTGGCAGCACCTGTTGCCTCTGCCCAGCTTTCATTGTGCTACGTTTCTATTGTGCTGGGGTACAGGGTGAGGTTCTGAGCCAGAACAAATAGTGAGCAGGACCTATGAACAGAAAAGGGGTCTATTAAAAGTCTCTAAAAGTTAAAATCTCTGAAGTAGCAATGGTGAGGCAATGATCACACTACTTGGAAGTCAAGAAAAAGGCACATCCCCACCTCTCATTCAACTATTTAGCTATTTTGTGTAGTGTCAGGTCATTTGGCACAACCGCAGGAAAATCTGAAGACAATGGCAAGAAGTAGGCTGTATATTTGGAGTGATTCCACACATTGAATTCCAACCTCAAAATTGAACATTGAAAGGACTGATATGCATCAGTTTTACAGAGTCTGAATTGTGAGTCGGTTCATTATTAGACAAGAGGACTTGACTAATGTTGTACTGCAATATGCCAGTCTTGTCATTTGTGTCCACTTTCAACTGCATTGAGCCAGTTTCCAATGAAAATGAAATGGGGATACGGGGGATTGTACTGTTACCAGCTATGGGATAAAATGAGAAAAGGAGCAGACTTTCTAATTATATGTGAACACACACACACACACACAGAGATACATCAAATATCAACATGATGTATGAGGCCACTTGTTGTGTGCAAGTCATTTTCATAAAGAAAATGGTGATTGGTCCAAATAAACTATACATTTCACAAATGTCTGTTTCCACAGTGAAGCTGTTCTCGTGGTCAACTGTAGCTTATTGTGTCTGCCCAGGATGGCTGTTGTGTATTTATGACCAATTTGGCTGGATATTGTTACCTGGTTACCTGCAGAGGACGCTGGCCTGAACATTCACAACAGTGCAGCCTCAGACTCTATTGGCCAACATGAGAGGAAAACCTAGAGCTGGAAAAAAAACTGAAGCAAAACACTCCAAGCACAGCTGCAACACATATAAACAGGACCTTCAATGGGCATCTTAAAACACTCGGGTGACCTATGACATCATGGGAGCAATCAAATCCTATTCGTGGTGGCAAGCTACTTTCATTGTTTAACTGACAGAGGAATAAACAAGCTAATGTGTCTGAATGGCTAATGCCATTTAAATTCGATGGTCTGGGGTCAAACCGGTTTAAAATAAATCAATTGATAACAAAAACAAGGCCAGATGTTTCCATACGGCCAATGGATGGTGGAGATTCAAATTCACGTGGGCAATCCCTGCCTTGAAAGAGCCTTGAGGGGAATGAGAGTGAGAATGGGAATTCAGAGGCCAACCACACCACTTCCAAAAGCTTGCTTCAATCACAATCCTGGGAATCGCATAGCAGCGTTTCGTTTCGTTTCGCTTTGTTTCGCCTCGTTTCACTCTTGGTGTCCACGGCAAGGCCGACACGAAGAGGAAAAGGTAGATTAGTCTCGTCTTTGGTGGTTTTTGAGTTCAATGTGCAACACCACATTCTCTAAAATGATGGTGGATGTTACACCTCTAGAGCCCCCTCCCCCACTCCACCCCACCCCCTCCCCCCCAAAAAAATATGAGCATCAAGCTCTTGCTTAATAGCGCCAGAGTCTTTTGCTTTCTTTGTTTTGATTCTGTCGATTGGGCCTCTGTTTACTTCTTGATGTCTAGCTGCCTTGAGTGTGACATGATTCTCGTTGGTGTCATTTTGCCTTGTTGCTTCCTCTCTTGATTTGCAGCCCAGATGCAACTGAAACATCAGCCCTATAGTTGGAATGGGGAACCTTGCAAATTGGACTAAAAAGAGCCAGGACTGTCTTGCGCTCTCAGTCTCTCTCTATCGATCTATCTATCTTGGCTCTGGCAGAAAAGTTCCCAAAATAACTTGGCTACCTCATGAAAGAAATACTGTTGGTGTCTAAGGAAGCGACGCAGAGCAGGTTGAATCAGGTTGACTGGAAAGAGTCACATGTGACTAATTCCTGACTGAATAGGTCACATGACCACAGGTGAGGAAAATGGTTTGGTTGTTTTTCAGCTATACCTTTTAGTAGTAAGCTTCTTTCTGAGCTTAGTCTGAACTGGATGTTTGTGTTACTGTACATTACAGTCACACAAATATTACACCAGCAGCAAGAACAAGAACTCCATCTGAAAAGAAACAGGAACAAACTTGAACCATGAAGCCATGACCGTGCACTCATTGCAAATCTGTCTTAACATAAATGTAGCTGGATATATGAGATGAATTAATTATTATTCAATTGGCAAAGCTAGCATAAACTGTATATCACTGAAATGAAATTAAACTGACTGAAACATACAGCCATCCAGAGAGAATTTGTTTAACAGGCCACAATACAGAAATACATACAGTAAGCATAGCATTGGGGTAGATTCGTTGCTTGAATATTGCCAGGTCAAAATCCAATGAGCTGACCTGGAGTTACACAAACAAATATAAAGTTTGTATCCAAAGCAATCCAAATAGAGACATCATATTAGTCGGTAAATGTAGGCTGAATTTAGGATGATGGAAGTAAGGAAGGGGCCTTCATAGAAGTATTAATGACATTAACATGGAAAACTGACAGATCCATTTACTCAGTATCTTTTACAGTGCTCTGATTATTGCTTTGCAATTGTTTTAGCTTTTTTGATATTTCCATACACTTCAAAAAGGCAGTAAATTGTCAATAAGGTAAAACTTTGAATATCAACATTTGTCTTTTACTTTGACTGCAACTTTATTCTTCACAAACAGTTTTACGAGTTCAGCAATTGCCTAATTTAACCCAGCAAACAGTGTTAGTGAAGAAGCAAATTTACACTTGCATTTAACTGTAAATCTAATTTAAGGAAAGGTCGAGTGCAGGCCATTAGCCTTGGACAGCAGTGGCCTTGGCCTGAGGTCTCATGTCACAGTGGTCAAATATTGACCCAACAAGTGACTGAATAGCCTGGAGATACTCCACTACCACTGGCTGATGTTCCCTACACACAGGTGAACAAGAAGTCAGAAGTCACATTTTTCAAGGAGGTGAAAACACCTTGGCTGCAGGGCAGGTGAACTCTTACGACCCCACACAGGGGCCTTTCCCTGAAAACACCTCTGCCCCTTTAGAATAAGCCCTTCTGGGGCACTTCTGTCCTTTTAAAACCAATCCTGTCCCTTCAAATTCAATTCAAAAGAACCAATGTGCCTATAAAATCACTCCATTCATTTAAAATCCAACAGGAGCACTGCCAGTCCTTTACAATCACCCTTATTCCTTCAAGATCAGTCCGAGAGCACCTTTAATACTAGTTTAAGGACGCCCAACATTTAGACCCAGCGTCCATTACAATGGATGTCACATTTGTACTCATATTTACAGGCACTTAAGTGGTTTGCTCCATTTTACAGTATAAATCCCTTACACTCTCCCTGCCACCCAATGCCAAAGAACCAAGGATCATGGATGAGTCAGAGAAAGAGTCCAGTGTAAAAAACGATGGGATATTTCATGAGGTGTTTGAGTCCTTGAGATTGCCTGATGGCTTAGCAACTACATCAGTTCATGTTGAAGATTTACTGGATATGACAGCAGCTGCAGTATCAATGTGAATCAGTTTGATTCATACCTTGCTGTGATTGATTGCATCTTAAATATAATATTTGGGTGCATTCAGTCTGTTACATCATGCCAGTAAAGAAAAACAGTTGAATCAATCAATGCTTTCTCAAATTTTCCAAAGGAAAATATGGATTTTCAAGGAGGCTGTTTAATTTTAAAACTAAAAGTGTGCAGATTACACGACAGGGAAATAGCATTTTCACAGAGCACCAGGGAGCTAAAAGTAACATTAGAAAAATTGTATATGAACGTACGATTGGGAAAAACCATTGATCTCCATCTACTTATTAGATGGAGAGTTGAGATCTGATGTTGATGTCACAGGTCTCCATTATAACAGGCATAAAAGCACTGCTAACTCCCATTTAATCTATGTACAGTACCAGTCAATAGTTTGAGTACACTATCTGGAAACTAGGTTTATTTCATAATTGACAATGTTTTACACTGTATAAGTTTCTGTAAATACTTGAAACTGACAAAAAACACATGTAACAATAAACATAAGGAACATCAAAGCAATGTTCAAGAATCTAAATCTTGGATTACTCAAAATAGCCACCCTTTGCCTTGATAACAGCCTCATAAACATGGCCCATTCGGTTAATATGTTTCAGCAGGAAATCACCCAACATGTTTTCCCAGCTCTCCTGCAGTAATTCCCAGAGACACTTGTGGGTTTCTTTGCTTTGACTCTTCTGTCCAGTTCATCCCATACAAGTTCTATGGGATTGAGGTCTGGACAATGGGCACGCCAGGTCATTTGTTTGAGTTGTCCTTCACGTTCTTCTTTACCAGATAGTTCTTGCACAACTTCAAGGTCTGTTTCGGGTCGTTATCTTGCTGAAGAATGAAGGAGTGCCCGATTAGCCATACTCCAGATTGAAGGTGTACTCAAACTTTTGACTGCTACTGTATATTGACTATTTCCATTAAATTAGCAAACATCAAGGATTAATAGCTTTCTTTCATGCTTGTTATTATTATAGTGAATATGTCAACAAGCATGGTGAAAAATTGTGAAATATGAATTATTACCAGATGCCTATAATGTGCATGGGAAATGAGCCGTATGGTTGCTTCAACAACTCTCAAACGAAAGCTTGACTACTCTGTCCAATTTAGTAAAAAGGAAAGCAAATTTGTGGGTGGGGTCAAGGGGCAAGTTTAAGGAGCTACAGGATAATGACAGTGTTTTGAATGAAAGCTGGAGGGA
Source organism: Aldrovandia affinis (assembly GCA_029706075.1). Taxonomy (NCBI): domain Eukaryota; kingdom Metazoa; phylum Chordata; class Actinopteri; order Notacanthiformes; family Halosauridae; genus Aldrovandia; species Aldrovandia affinis. Next base: position 1,874,434 of record JAINUG010000020.1, on the reverse strand, counting down.
AAAAAATAAAGAGCCTACCTGGAGCTGACCAGTTGCAATGACATACTGTATACAGTGCCTTTCAAAAGTACTTACACCCTTGCACAATTTTCATTTCGTTGCTTTCCAGCCTTCTTTTATAACAAGAATTTAAGAATGAGTATCTGTTATAAATACAACCTACTCCACACATAAAAAATAAATAAATAATGAAATAGACTCTTAAAATGAAATAAAAATTGAAAAATGTTGACTGCAAAAGTATTCAAACCCTGTTCTCTGGCAGCTGTACGTTAATGCAGGTGCAAAACATTACCTTAACAAGCCACACAATTTAGGTGATTAGCCTCTGCCTGTGTGCCATAACAGTAATTGTCACGATTTCAGGATTAAAAACACCTGTCTTTGTGAGGATCATTGGTTGGGTAGTGAATTTGAAGGAAAAACACAAAAATTAAGTCCAAAGATCTTTCTCAGGAAGCCAGGGATATGGTTATCAAAAGGCATAGATTAGGAGAAGGATACACAAAGATATATAAGGGTTTGGATATCCCAGTGATCACTGTTGGCTCAATAATCAAGAAGTGAAAGCTGCATCATACTACCCAGACCCTGCCTAGACAAGGCTCTCCCTCCAAACTCAGTGACCAACCAAGGAGGAGACTTGTAAGGGAAGCCACTGTGAGGCTAACAATTACTCTAAAAGAGCTACAGAGTTCAGTGGCTGACAATGGAGTCAAGTGCAAAAATATCAAGAGCACTGCATAATACCGGCCTGTATGGCAGGGTGGCAAGAAAACCATTACTTTTCAAAACCATTACCAAACAAAACTTCTCAAAGCCCACCTGGAGTATATAGCTCTCTGCTAGAGAGCATGTGAGTGATCCAACTAAGATGTGGGAAAAGGTTTTGTGGTACCCCACGTAACACCATGCATAGACTGAAGCATGGTGGTGGCAGTAGGTGGTGGCAGTATCATGCTATGGGGATGATTCTCTGGGAAACTTTCCAGAATAGAAGCAAAAATGGATGAAGAAAAGTACAGGCAGATACTGCAGGAAAATCTATTTCTCCCAAAAAACTGAAGCTGGGACAAAAATGCACCTTTCAGCAGGACAACGATCCAAAGCACAGGGCCAACGCTACACTGGATGTCGAAGTCCTTAAATGGCCCAGTCAAAGTCCTGACCTGAACCCCAGCGACAATCTCTGGCACAACTTGAAAATTGCTGTCCATAAGCAATGTCCAAGCAACTTGAGAGAGCTGGAGCAATTCCGCCGGGAAGAATGGCTGAAAATCACCTCCAACCAGTGTGCAAAGTTGGTAGAAACTTTGCACAAAAAAACGAAGCTGTTGTCAGAACAGTGAAGTTAGAATAAAAATGATCTATTCTCTGAATCCAGTAGCCTTAACAGTGAAATGTCCTTGTTTAAAGTTCAGCACTCTGAATACTGAACACAATTGGTATTACGCGTTACAACCCCTCACTTATTCTACATGTAAAATATATTTATTTGATTCAATATAATAATCGCTACACAGGATACCAATTATCAATTCAATCTCCGAATTCGTTGATAGGCCGAGCAAACTGGTGGATCAACCTTAATCAAAATATACAACTCAAGTCAATTAAAATGAACAGCTGGTTTATTCAGTTACAATACAAAATATTCAACGTCCAATTTACAGACATAGGATCAACTACCTTAACAAATACTAAATCGGAACATCCAATATGTAGGGTTTAGTTCTGTCTCCTCACATATGTAACATTTATCGCTACCATTTCACAGGCTTGCTTGTACCACGTCAAGCTCCGCTCTCATCTGGCCCCGACCTAAAAGATGTAAATTCCAAACTGGATAGCCCCAAGAATTACCACCCACATGGAAATAAACATTCAATTGGATATTCCGGCTTAACAAATACTAAATTCTAGACATAAAATTGACATGTAGCAATCACAAAAGAGATGAAATGGAAGAAAATGATGCCAAACCAAGCTTGTCTCTAAATGCAAAACACCCGCAGGCGAGGTGTTAGCTGGCACCAGATTTTCCAAGAGAAAAACAGGCCAGCGCGAATTCCCCCCAAAATCTAAAAACGTGTCACCAACAGGTGAGACTTTAAGTGTTGGGGGGGGGGTTGACTCACTCCCTTCTTAGCCCATAATTTATGATTTGTGGGAAGGCCCAGCCCAAGCCAGGTTCAGACTCCCTTTTTATATTTTTGTTTTGGGTTGCTTACTACCACAAGATATCTTTTTAAGGTTGCCATTGATATGCTCCTCTCATGATGAGAATCGTGGCAATATCAAACATCACTAGTGCAGTGCTCCTTGGGGTAGGGTGACACTCCAGGACCTTTTCGGAGGGCACAGGCAAGTTGAATAATCCAGGAGGCAGTATTCAAACAAAATTTTTATTCAATGGAATCTTGACAAAAATACAAAAGGGTGGGGTAATAGAGGAAACAAACACAAACATTCCAAGTCGATACACAAAACGGGGTCCTCAAAACAAACCAAGTTCATTCCAAAAGGAAATCCTCTCCAGAACACTCTCACTCACCACTCTCCCATACACCAACCTACTCCCTTCCCATGTGAAGTCCCATGTGAAGCCAGTAGTCCCAATTGCTTTACGACCTTCAGCTGGTCATCAGGTGGGACTGCAGGCTGCTGGGAACTGTAGTCTTTTTTCCTCCAGTGGTTCCCATGAGTTAAAGAGGCAGGCAGCCATTTCCTCGTCCTGCCCCTTGGCACACACCCTCCTCAGCTTTGACCTAGGGAGGGCTGAGAGGCCCATGTCCAATGACCACCAGGAGAACCACCATCTCCAGGTACACTCAGGAAGTGTCTCCCCTGGATCAAATGTCCAGCTTCCATCGTCACCTTTCACCTCCTGCAAAAGCATCTGAAAGCCGTTAGGAAATGGTGCATGTTGCTCACCTCGTCTGCCACCAAATGGCCACATGCGGATACTGGATCTGGGCTCCACTGGCAAAATTATCACCACTCGGGTTCTGGACTTCAGCCGCTTGTCATGGTCCCGCCAGTGAACCCGGTGCAGCTTCGTCATCCGTGATCCTTTCATTGGCGTTTTCTTCCACTTCCACTCAGTTTCCATGTGGTCAGGTTCAGCAACCGGAGAAAACATTCTCTTTGAAACACGGTTAGCTTTATCCCTGAAGCCCTTTTCCACATTCGCATTTCCTCTCCATAAACGTTCCCTATGACACTTTCCTTTACATGTCAGCCTGTTCTGTTTCCTATTTCTCTTCAGGTGAGTATGTCTAAACTCCATTTCTCTTCTCTGTCTTTTTCATTTCAATGGAAGAGATGGACTCACCATGTCAGGAAATGGTCGGGTGTTAAACCAGGCCTCCTCAGCTATAATTAGAAGACCTTCCTCAACACTATGGTCCCACCACAGCTCATCCTCAGCATGCTACTCCTCCAGTCCCCCTCTAAGGTCTGGCAGGCTGAGGGGGACAGAGGACCATCTACCCCATTCTGATTCCAATGTCTGGTCATCGTTTCTTGCGTGCTCCACTTGCTGCAAGATCTCCACCTGGGGGCTAGAATCTTGGACAATAGGCACACGTTTTGCACACTCACCCTTTCTAGTTGATCCTGTAGTTGAAGTAGAGTTTCCGTTTGTATTTTTAAGGTGTCACAAAAAGAGTTTACTTTAGCCTGGTGATGGGCTTCTTTTTGGTCCAGTCTCTCACTCACGCAGTTTCTCTCTCAGGAGAGGAAGCCCTTCATTTTTCCTTTCTTCTATCAGGAGTGATGCAGAGGTGGTTTGTAGAAGTTTCTGCAGAGCCAGAATGTTCTCTTCTTGTTTGACAGACAGGTTCTACAGTTTCAAAAAATCATCTTAGACTCCCTCTAGCTCTACAAGCTGCCCTGCTTGTTCTTTTAGTTGAGTCCTGCCCTCTTCCAGCTGTGCCTCCAGCTCCCGCCTTCCCTTGCTCTCCTGCTCTGCTCGGCTCCAGAGTTGCTCAGCCTCGGACGCATGGGACTCCTTAGCTCTCCTTAGCTCCACCTCCTTCTGAGCAAGCCTGGTTTGTACATCCCACAATGCCTTGGCATACTCCTCTTTGGCCTTGTCTTTGGATTTCTGGATGTCCAGACACTGCAGATGCTTTTCCTCCATCATCTTTGTTACTTTTCTCACCACTTCTTCCAGTTCCAGGCTGTGGGCCTCCACACATCTCACCTCATTTCCAAGAGATGCCTTTTCGTTCTTCAGCTCCACAGCCATGTTCCCAATCTTCCTCGGGGAGTCAGTGTGCTCCTCCAGCAATTTCCCAACGGCCACCAGGTGGCAATTCTCTGAGGTCCACAACTCAGCCTTCATCCTGTCCAGCTCAGTCTGGGCATTCTTCAGCTTTTGAACCTCCTGGAGGGTGTCTCGCCATCTGTCTTCAACCATAGCTGTCCGCCTCTGGTTCTTCTCCAGTTTCTGTATCACTTCCTCTTTGTCCTTTATCACAGCTTGCGCCTCTCCCAACTCTGCCTCTAAAACAGTACATTTCTCTGCATCACTTGTGTGCTGCTTTTGTTCCCTAGGGGCCACCATGGAGCATGAGTGGCCATTTTTGTTCTGGACTTCTTTTCCTCATCTTTCCTTCAGTGTTTTCCACACCCTGTCCATTGATGGCAATGACAGGAGCCATTCCAGCCAAAAAGGAGTATTTGAGGGCTGGACCTGCTGGAAAAAATACTTTGAGGGATCCTTGGGCCCCTCTGCCTCCAGCCAAGCCTCCATGTCTGGATCCACTGTCCAGTCATCTTCCATCATGGTGTCTTTTTCTACCAAGAAAATCCTGCTCACAGTTGCACTACCTCCTCTTGCCTATTGGTGATGCCCTCTGCCCGCATTCTCCACCATACTGTAGTACCCCTTGGGGTGGGATGACACTCCAGGACCTTTTCAGAGGGCACAGGCAAGTTGAATAACCCGGAGGAGGCAGTATTCAAACAAAACGAGGATTTTATTCAATGGAATCTTGACAAAAACAAGGGTGGAGTAATCGAGAAAACAAACACAGACAGTCCACAATCCTTATCTTTGTCTTAATCCATAATCCAGGGTCAAAATCAGTTCGTCAAACAGTCCAAGTCAATACGGGGTATTCAAACGGGGTCCTCATCCAATCCAAGTTCAATCCAAAAATAAATCCTCTCCAGAACCAGAACATTCTCTCACTCACCACTCTCCAAAACAGCAACCTACTCCCTTCCCATGTGACACCAATCCTTTCTATAGCCCTCTAAATAGCCTTCAGCTGGCAGTAGTCCCAATTGCTTTATGGCCTTCAGCCGTAAAATAAATGTACACGCAAAAACATGACTATCCTTACTCACAAAGCCAAGCGGTAGAATAAGGGAACTGTTCATCAGACACAACAGAGAACAAGTCAATTGACAGGACTTAGGTTTATAAATATGTAATACAGAGTAAGCAATATATAACATAATAGAGTTTAACATTCCATTATATACAGTGAGCACCATCATTTATTGGACAGTGAAATTTTGTTGTTATTTTGGTTCTGTACTCTAGCTCTTTGAGTGCAGACTGTCAGCTTTAATTTGAGGGTATTTTCATCCATATCGGATAAACCGTTTAGAAATTATAGAACCTTTTGTACATTGTCCCCCCCATTTTCAGGCACCATAATTCATTGGACAGTTTAACATAATGTAGAATAAAGTAATCATTTTTAATATTTGGTCGCATATCCTTTGCATGCAATGACTGCTTTAAGTCTGTGACGCATAGACATCACCAGACGCTGGGTATCTTCCCTGGTGATGCTCTTCCAGGCCTGTACTGCAGCCATCTTCAGTTCCTACTTGTTTCGGGGACTTTTTGCCGTCAGTTTCCTCTTCAGCATGTAAAATGCATGTTCAATTGGATTCAGATCCGGTGATTGACTCAGCCAGTCAAGGATTTTCAGCCAGTCAAAAACCCCTTCGTTGCTCTAGCAGTATGTTTTGGGTCATTGTCTTGTTGCATGATGAAGTGCCGTCCAATGAGTTTGGAGGCATTTGGTTTCATCTGAGCAAATAAAATATTTCTGTAGACTTCAGAATTCATTGTTCTACTTCTGTCTGCAGTCACATCATCAATGAAGACAAGTGAGCCCGTTCCACTGGCAGCCATACAGGCCCAAGCTATAACACCCCCTACACCATGTTTCACGGATGAGGTGGTATGCTTTGGATCATGGGCATTTGCTTTTTTTCTCCACACTTTCCTCTTTCCATCACTCTGGTATATGTTAATCTTTGTCTCATCAGTCCACAAGACTTTGTTCCAGAACTCTTGGGGCTCTTTTAGGTGCTTTTTAGCTAACTGTAATCTTGCCTTTCTGTTCTTCAGGCTTATCAGTGGTTTGCATCTTGTAGCGTACCCTCTGTAGTCCTGCTGGTGTAGTCTTCTACGTATGGTAGACTTTGACACATCTACACCCGCATCCAGGAGAGTGGGTTTGATCTATTGGGCCGATGTGTTGGGGGGTTTTCTTCAACATAGAGAGCATTCTCCGGTCATCCACTACAGTGGTCTTCCTTGGTCTACTGGGTCTTTTGACATAATTTAGTTCACCAGTTGTTTTTTTCTTGTTAATGATGAACCAAACTGTTGACTTGGGCATGCCCAGGGTTTTCCTTTCAAATTCAGATTTGTAGAGTACAGAACCAAAATTTAAAAAAATGTGTCACTGTGCAATGAATTACGGTGCTCACTGTATATAGTTTTACCATATCCTACCTTCAAATAAAAATATAAACTATCATTAAATTTGTCAAATTACGTAGATGCATGTGTGATGACGTTGACAAATACATTATAAAACAAATTTGAGAATAACAATAGAAGAGAAGGTATGTGGCTAATCCTGTGTTTTTGGAAGACTTTCAGAGACAGGTATGACTTTTTGCTGAGACTACTGAGTGGCTCATCAGCCAATTTTGCTGGATTTGTGCTGGGACTTAATTCCTAGATAGGAAAGGTTAACTAACCAAACCCATGCCATTCATCCAAGTTTTGTCCACACTTGCCACCTGGCACTTCCCATTGGGATTTTCATTATGCATTTTGTAACCCTCTATGAGTTGAATGATGCCTGCTCAGACAGCAGATCACTGTCACCCCACAGGACTATCCCGGACAGTACAGCGTCCCCAATAATACAGGCAATCCATTGGTCCAGTGCTGAGAGCTCAGTAAGACTCTAACCTCCTCCGATTGCTGTTCTCTCATCCTTTCTGTGAGTGATGACTTGCTTTTTTGCATTCAATATATCAATATATATAGTTTGAGATCAATATATTTGATTTATTCATTAAGCGCTTCGCTTGAGAACAATTGGCACTTATCAATGTTCATCCCTTGTAGACAGTGCGTATACTACAATAGTTTGATCATAAATATTTTAGGATAATTTCTCAGCAACAATAATAAATGGCCCTGTGACACTGGGACAGGTGGAGGGAGGAGTAGAGAGGGCTGTGCCTCCCTTTTGGCTGCTGTCAGGTGTTCCTGTCCCCTCCCACAGCCTGGAGAGGACTACAGGGCCTTGGACAGCAGCGGCCTCACTTACAGGCAGGCTCATCTGAGGCTAATGAGCAATCAACTCAGCTGTGAGCCATTGCCTTCGTTAGGCCATTATAAAAGCACAGCCTGCCATGCCTGAAGAAATACGTTTTTGGGGCATGGAGGCAGAAGTGCAGTTTTTTTTTTTACTGTTTCCCTTGATTGCATACATTTGGATTTAACTGCTTTATTTTCGTGTTTTGTTTGAATTATTTTGTAAAAAGAGAATAAATTGGCCGCTGGCCTATCAAACGGTAATTCTTTTGTTTGGTCTTTCATCCACTCACCACCTGGCATGGTGGCCACCCCTGCCACCTTGCTACAGGCCCCCTTTGGAGCTCTGATAGCAATTCTATTGTTTAGCGAGGAAGGAATTCACCACCAAGTGAACCACACCTCCCATGTAGAGACACACGCAATGTTCAAACAAAATACAAAATTCCAGTTTTACTTTCTTACTTTCCAAAATATTGTAAAATAAGCCTGGAATCACAGTCATGGTTTGGCAACAGTGGACAATCTTCTTACCCCTTAAACACCCTTCATCAGAAACCACTGACCAACTCTGATCCAAAATGAAAGCAAAATCCACTTTCAGCCAAAAGGCATTCACTGGACTACTGAACTATAAACTCTGAATCAGGAAACTGATGCTGGACATTGTGCTCAAGTTTATAGCCTGCTTCTCTCATTTCAAATCTGTCCAGACATTAAGTTTGCAAATGACCTCTCCCAAGACTAATTTCTGTCTTCCTAAAACTGCTCATTTTGAAAATTAGGCGGCCCCAATGGGAGGTGGTCTCATAAGAGAGAGGTTGACCTGGCAGTTAGGTCAATTAAGCACAGACTGCAATCCTGCTTCCTGTGATAATAAGGCATTAGTTAATGACTTCCTTTAGTCTGATATTCATTTTTCAATGCTGACAGTCCCTCCCTCACACTGTTAGCAGGCCCTCCTTGTTTTCTCCTTGACCAGTTGTTCCCTAACTTTACATAGCAGCAGTTTTCAGGGATGCCAAACATAGACGGCTTGCAATGTTTACCTCTCTGGATGCCGGGGGGTCATGGAATAGATTTCCCTGTTGGACATACTACTGAGATTCGCAGCTGTAGCATGGGTAATATGTGACCCCCCACACACTGAAGGTCCTCTTTGCATTCAATTGCTATCTTTACAACTAAAGGCTATGATATAATCCATAACCCAACAACTTAAAGCTGTGTTAACATGGACAATAGGGTATGTGTCAAAAACAAAGTTCTCCCATTGTTTTCAATGAGAGTAGTGTGTTACCACATCACAGAGACCAACCATGGGCTTTCAATTGTCTGCATTTTGAAACAAGATGGATGCCGCTGTAAGTGTTAATATATCGAACAGCCGGAGCTGTTTTCAATCTCATATTTTCGCGAAAATACATGCATTTTAAATATTACAATATATTACGTTAACTGGTTTTGAATTTTAAACGTAGCTAGCTAGGTAACGTTAGCTACGTAGGTAACATTAGCATACTAGCGAACCGCGAACACGCCTACATCAAATCACAAATGGATACCTATCCATCAATCTGATGCATACCCTATTGTCCGTGTGAACACAGCCCAACCATGCTGGATGGCAGTACGGAGGGCCTCTAAGACTGTCCCCCATTTCTGTGCAGCCAAACCCCAAATTTCACCTGCACTTTTAATTAGATAATTAATAACAATTTTTTTTTCTCGGAAAATCAGAAGGGACACTTGAGGTGGACAGATACCCATATAACATCTGTTTGCCAGAGAAAGGACCTGTCAACCTATACAGGAAGTAAGGGGCCTAACTCACCTTGTTCATTGGTGCCAGATGTGAGAGTGCCCATTCTCATAATAATAGGAGGTAATTACAGGCGGGTCGATCTGTGTGAAAATGTAATATGCAGACCAGCTGCATCCTCTTGTTAACTGGGCATCCCTCACAGAGCCTTCAGCCACTAATCAGGATGGAGGTAAAGTGAAACACATGTACACTGTAAGCTCCACCTTTTTACTGCAGCCTATTAGGGCAGTTTGTATTTATTTCAAAGAGGATGTTTCTAATGTTGCCTTTTATTACTGGCAAAAAGTGATCCTAACAGTAAAAACAAAATGCAGACTTTTGAGCCAGGAAGGGAATTATTGTCACCCTCACCAATATAATCATCATAAAGATAACTTTTTTTTACAGCATTGTTACATGAGTGTTTTTTTGTGTTAGAAACAAATCTCCTTTTGCACATGCCAATATTACTGGTGCATTTCCCCATTTGTGTATTTCCCCATTTGTGGGGATCTCTAGAAGGTATCCACCACAAATGGTTAGTCTGTCTTGTACTGTACTATCCTGAACAGCACTGAACCCTTCATGCGAGCATGCCATTTCCAGCTCCAACATAACACTCTCTAGTTTTCCCACAAATCCTCTGAACTTGGCACTTGGCTTGCCTCCTTCAAACAATGGCAGAGGGTGAATAATGCTGACTTGCTTTCAGAGACATCGCACCATGGGCTAATGCAACTATGAAAACTCACAGCCTCCCAGTCTAGCCTGCCTTTAAAAAAAAATTGTTACCAAAAGCCGTGGACCCACCATCCTATTATCTAGCAAATTCCTATCTATGCAATCACTTCCAATATTTTTAATCTGGGAACCCAGCACAATGATAAAGTGAAGTTTAGACCAGCAGCCAAAGTGGCCCTTGAATCCATGCCAGTGAGTCTGAAGGAGGCATAGTCCAATGCTAAATTGTCTCCCACCACCTGGGGAGGCTTTATGCAGGGCTCATGATGGGACCTGGTGCCATGTGCCAAAAACACATGGACCTCAATTTCTTGAGTCTCTGATCATTGTCTTCCTGGCACTGTCAGAATGATTTTACTGGTTCTATTGAGACAATTGCTTGAATTACGTTGTGTCCAAGTGGAGCAAAAGTGTGCAGAAAGAAGACTGGAATAAGAGAGATCTGAAACTAGATGTCACAGGTTTGAATGATTTCTTTCCAGTGTTGTGTCAAAGGTGTGTCAGTCAATAAGTAGTTAAGTGTCTTGTACTAGACTAATGTATCTAGACTATAATACTAATGACCTTTTGGTTTAGTTTTGAGGATTTGGGATTCTCAATTCACAGACATGACACCACATGCCTTTAGTGGGTAATACACAGCCACTCTGTGTACGTTTTTTTATGCCTTTATGTACTTTCTTTCAAGTGATTTCTGTGGGCCTGAAACAGGCATAAACAAAGCCAGGGCACCATGTTTGAAATTCCTCTGGCAGAACAGGGGATATAGCTTCCTTTGAGCTAAAGGGTGAAAAAATCCTTTAATAAGCAATCACACATTTCAAAGTGTTAGTGACTCACACACAGCTGGCAATCAGGCCTAACCATGGTGGAGCACTATGCTTTGTGGTCAGAGCCTTCATTTGAGCCATTAGGTTTACGAGTACAATAAACCATATTTACAGAATGCTACCTTACACTCTGTAATCAAACCAATATGGTTTCAGCAGAAAGCCCCCTGAGACATATCAGAGAGGTGGTTATGGCTTTGACGTACTGGGGCTTTCCGTTTCTCAACATTTCTGTAAGTCAGTGTGCCGCTCACTAGTGTAGCTGGGGGGAGGGATTTGGGGTTTAACCCCCCCCTGAAATGTTTTGAAAATGGCGTCAAAATGTGTCAAATTCTATGGTTAGGGCTCATCATCTCCTGTCTGGCCATGTTATCTGTCACTTCTCACTTGATGAGTGGGATGAGTCAAGGAATATCCTAAGGTAATTTTGTGTATCTAGCTAGCTAGCTATCTCTCCTTGTGTCCTAAATATATAACAAATAATAGCTAATGTTAGCTAATTAACATGTCCATGTATCAAGATGACAGTTTTAAAGAATGCCCTAAATACATTTACTTGACTTTCCTTTCACGTTATTGATATTCAAATCAGATGACGTACGTAAAATTCATTTAAATAAACTCTAAACCATCACTAACTTTAATTAGCTAGCTAATGTTAGCTTAGTTAGCTAGCTAACTATCAATACTGCTTTATTTTTGGTGCCCACTCTTAATAATTGGCTACATAACCCAAAAACACATATACGCCACTGTTGCTTGTCTTAAAGGGCTATAATCTGTTGCATGTTGATGTTTAGTAATGAAATCATAAACATAAAAACCCAAACATAAAAATTGAAAAATTGAGTTTTTACCACCCCACTCTAACAAAAAACAAAAAAACTATGAAATACAAAATTGAAATATATTGTGATGCGTGTTAAAATGGGCTACATTATTCCTGTTAAATGCATTTATTCATGTGCGTTTTTAGGGCAGCAAACTCATGTAATCTCACATAAAACATGTACAAAATAAACTGTCAAGAAGTATTTCAGTACTGAGCAAAGCAAAGCACGTTCTGGACCATAAATCACTCCACATTCTATACTGTTCACTGGTTTTACCATATTTAAATTACTGTGCGGAGGTTTGGAGAAATACTTATAAATGTTCATTGCAAGCACTATCTATATTTCAAAAAAGAGTCATAAGGATCATTCATAATGCAGGATATCGAGATCACACTAATATATTATTCTTAAAGTCAAAAGCAATAAAATTCACTGATCTAGTAGAATTTCAGACAGCACAAATAATGTATAAAGCAAGAAATAATCAACTGCCAGGAAATATTCAAAGGGTGTTCTTTGATAGAGAGGGGGGTTATAATTTGAGGGGGAAGTTACATTTAAAAATTCTTAGTGTACGGACGACATTAAAAACTTTTTGTATTTCAATCTGTGGAGTGAAGCTATGGAACAGTATGAATGTGGAGTTAAAACAATGTCCAAGCATAAATCAGTTTAAAAAGAGGTATAAGGATTTGATTTTTAAAAGGTACAGGGGTAACGAAGGGCATTGACATTCACCAGGTGTTTACATAGATTATTATTATTTACTTTTTATATTTTCCTTGATATATTTTTATTCCTATTATTTGGTATATGTGTAAATATTAAATATATGTTTATTTATATTATTTGGTATATGTGTAAATATTAAATATGGAAGTCAATTGACTATGGACTGACTCAATTGATTAGCAATTAGCTGAATAGTGGAGAAGGGGTAGGATTAGATACGTTTTTACTTCTTCCTACTCCTTTTTGGACATGTCTTAGTATTATTGTTTATTTGTTTTGTTGTTGCAATTTTTTTTTATATATATATATATTTTATATATCTAACATGTTCAAAATAAAATTTTCATTCATTCATTCATTCATGTAATATTTACCTCCTGAACACTTTGGAGATGTGGACTCTGGACAGAATTGCAGGGCGATAGCCTAGTTCAACCACTGTGCTCATCAAGAGGTTAGAGTGGAAAGAAAATGACACACTGCCATGTTATTTTTGAAAGCCACATACATTTCTTCTCTGGCTCAACAATAACACAGTGTGTACAACTCCCATTTGCCTATCAACAACTGTTGAATATGAAAAGTCTCATATGAAAACTGCAGATGCAGTTAGTTTTCTGTGGAATTTAAAACCATGAAAATTAATTTCATAAATCATACAGTAAATAAACAGCTCTGGTATACTTAATTTGCTTTAATTAGCTGTCCCTTTTCATGATTATCTAGACTGTAGGGATAGTGCCCCCTCCCTCATTTATTTAGGAAAGTAAATCACATAATTTGGTGCCCTGGGCACTGTAGCAGTGGTGTCTGGAAAGCATTTTCCAAATACATGTAACATTGTAATAGCTGGAAGGCTGTGTTGTAGCAATTCTACAAAGCCACTACATTATTTACAGGATCTAGATTCTTTCTTTATCAAACACTGGTACGGATTTCACACATCACTCCCCACTACCACCCAAATCTCAAATATCCATTAGTGGAACCGTTAAAGTTTTTATTTAATCTCAATCATTGCTTACTTATTTAATAATAACATTTTAGTAATGAGATCATACCATCACAATTTTGTCGCTCATATAATTACACAGTAATAATTTCCTGTGCAAAAGGCGAGTATAGCAGCTCAGTCAGTAAGGGCATTCATCATGAGAGCAGGCTGGGTAGGTTTGAAGCTTGGTTATGTCGTGAGATGACTATGACCAGTAGTCCACAACAACGGGACACAAATTGCCTTGTCCTGCCATGAGTAGGGTGGGTTTAAATTGGCCAAGGTTCCTCAGATTAGTAATTTAGTTCCTGCCAATGACATGCCAGGACCCCACAGACTACTGGTTGTCATCAGTAAAAAATACAGTCAGTGCTAGCTGACTAGTATGTAGTACGACTAGCTCTTGTAGTACAGCATGGACTGTAGGGTATAAAATGGTCACCAACTCAATCGAGTGCAATGGAGGAACTTCATCTACAGTACCCCTTGCGAGTGACTCGACAGCCACAGTTGGAATTTCAAAATTGGGGAGACAAAGAAAAAAAGGGAAATTGTAAAAATAAAATAAAAGGTAGATGAAGAAATCCCAGGCTCTCACTCATCAGATACGTAATACTTAAACTAAATTCTTGAGCAAAGATGACGGCACAATGCCAAGAATGCCTCCAAAATGTGGCTTTTCCCAGTCTAGTGCTAGATTTCAGTGATTTAAATAGCTTTTAAGGCCTCTACATGCTTCTGCGTAACTTGTGCGACATCTTCGCAGTTCGCGCAATGCAACATGTCGCAAGCACTCTGCAATTTATGCGACATGGTGTCCTTACTCTTCTGTACACTAGTAGGCGTCAATGTATTGAAGAAGGTCGGTAAAGTTTTCATGAAAGCAGGGAAACTCTTGTACCTTCGAACTTCTTCAGCCAATCTTTCCTGAAGCCGTTTCATTTTATATCGTGTCGAACAAATGATGCTAGCTATCTATATAGTTTGGCTTTATTTGGCCGTGATACCAGGTTGCTAGCTAGCTAGCTAGATAGATATCGATAGTTTTGCTTTGCTAGCGTTAACATAGATATATACAGGTATGGTATGCAGCTGCCAACAACAATGTATATCGTTGTATTACTGCACTGATCTCTTGTGCAAAATATTATTGTTCTTACCATGTATTAATGCATATCTTGTAAGTCCCTCTGGATAAGAGCGTCTGCTATATGCTTAAAAAATGTATATGCACCCAGCTTTTTCTTGAATATTCTGTGCATTAAGGTATTGTAGTGACATGTTACATTTATATGTAATCTAACCTGTGCTTCCTGCAACCTTAAATATATAATTTAGAATGATGTTAAGACCACAGTCAATCTTTCGTTGTTTGCAGAATCTCCGAGTTTAATGTACTGTCAGTACAATTGACTTTAAAACCTTTGAAAAAAGGAAGTACGCCTGTCATGAAAGCAGCTTTTGTGCAAGCAACTCACCTTTATAGCATTAAAATAATAGAGCAAATTCACGTGGAACAAAGGAACCAGCAGACGACTCTTGAAAATAATGTTAATGTATTAAGGGAAATAAAGGATTGTCTTTTTCTGTTCGCTGCTTTTATCTTTCTCCCTGCGACATCCAGCAATTAGGGACTATAACCTTGCTCAAGAGTATTCATAAATATCCCAGCTAGGATTAAAATCTACGACCCTTTGCTCACAATCCAGTTCCCTAAACGATACTCTACACTGCTGTGGCAAGTGTAGAGTGTGTCAACATGCAAGGTGCTGACCTATACCTTCAGGAGTGTGAGACCAGACAGGAAAATCAACTGAGCTGACTTTAAAAACAAAACGGGACAAGAGAAGAGCACAGTACAGTGCACCCCTTTTGAAGAGGAAAATCTTTGTTCAAACAAGGCGAGATAACACTCAGGCTGGAATAACTCTTTGCCAAGAACTGTAAGGGGAGGATACAGGCTCTATCACAGCTCCATCTGCCTCACCTAGAGCTCCAAACAAGACACAATCTCACTTCCTGTCTCCAAGGAGGAAGGTGTGGGACGGTGGGGGCGGGGAGAGGAGGGGGTTGAGGAGAGATGGGTGATATCCTTTCATGAGAGAAACACAGGTTACGGTTCTTGGGGGGGAGCTGTTGACATGTAAATGCACAGCAGGCTCCTGAGGTCTCACAGGGAATTATCTCTGCATCTCATAGGTCTTTGTAGGCCCCTAGGGTTCAAAAAGGAGGGCTGGAGGGGGGTAGATTGGGGGACTTAAGACCAGACTTTGTATTTCACACTGCACTTGGCACTAGTATCTACTGATCTGTAAATCAATCTAGTCTGCTAAGAAAACATAAACAAATGAATAGAATGTCAAAAGTAAAATAGTGTGTAAGTCAGAAAGTGGATAAACATATAAGGAAGAAAAAAGGAAATAAGGAAGAAAAAGTAAGGAAGTAAGGAAGGAAGGAGGAAGACAAGTGAGGAAGTGAGAAAGTAAGAGAGTAAGAAAGTAAGTACTGTATGTATATAAGACATGATTGAAAGAAGGAAGAAAGTAAGGAAGAAAGTAAGGAAGAAAAGTAAGGAAGGAGAGGGAAGTGATTTGAGGTGTGGCAGCTATTCTGAGATGGAACGGTAGATATCCAGGCAGAACACTGAGTTTCACAGGGCCGTTTTAACAAACGAAATCAGTGCTCTCATTCACCAGATAGATAGATTACCAGATAGATAGATTATTAGTACATAACCTAATGTGCAACCTTTTTTTGTTTTGACAAAAACAAGATTAGTCTGATTAAAAATGACAGATAACGATGTTCTATGGGTGGGTCTAGGCCTAATAACTTTTGAATGTTTATTTTCAATATTTCCTTCCATCAGCAAGATAAGAAGGTGAAGGTGATCCTGACGTGTGCTCTGAGAAATAGAAATGTGCTACCAGAAGCTGCTGGTTCTGCTTCTGCAGTGAAGAGCAATTACCCAACGGCGACAAAATTCCTTTCTCTTGCCTGCATTTCTGAAAGCCAATGGTTTAATAACAGCCCAGAAGAATAATCCACTTACTAGGGGGAAGGAAAACTCTGTGAAAATTGGTACTCTTTATCTGCGTACAGGCTGTAACTCGCACGTGAGACTGACATAGCTTTGGGGAAAGGGCATTTGCCTGAAAGACTCAATTTGGAGTTTTGCCATCACTGGTTTAGGTTGTTGGGAGACAATGAGATGAATACCTGACCAAAGAGCTCAGGAATTGGTGGGGAGAACTTGGATAAAGTCACATGTTTTGCAGCAAAGAGCTCTGTTGCTTCTGTCTATGGCAAACCACAAAACACACATGGAAAATTAGCTGACATGTCTAAGCAACCCAGACATGGATTTAAAACTCCGAAGGGCATGCTATGTACAATACTTTTTTCAAATAAAGCTGAAGGTTAGTTACAATTTCAGAAAACTTACTGGCAGTCTACAACAATCCAGAAAACGACAGCCGTATGAAAGGAACAGCAGGATATTGTTTGTTGTTTTCTAAACTATGCATACACATACAATTTGGTGTGCTCATGTGAAAATAAAGAATCAGTGATTTAACAGAAGGCAAACTACAGGGTGGCCACAACCTGAAAATAAATGCTCTGATTTAGCATACCAATGCATCCCCAGCTCGGCCCTAGTAACAGCCGGAGACCATTTCTCCACCATCTAGACCTCATGACCTCATGTGGCTCCACTGTGACCTGCTTTATATACCTAACACCCAGATAATACACACTGCACTAAAGGAGGTCAAAGATCAAAGCAATAAATTAACAAAAGTGGGATGGTTTTTTATTTCTTTTGAGGGATCAATGGAAAACTCATCTTGCTCTGAGAGTACACTTATTTAACATTTATTTTTGACGCTCACCTATCAAGATACTTATTTACATTTCAACTTAGACAACATTAACAGTTTAACTTTTTTGCTCAAATTGGTAGCCTCAAATTCCCTAACACAATGCTCATGTCACAACAACCGCATGTCTTGAGATGAAGAACATCAATTAACAATTTTGATTTATTTGCTTTTCCACAAGCTTTTTTCAGGATGACTTCAATTCATTCGTATATTGTATGTCTTAAATGGTACAATTCAGGCGAAATAGTGCACCTTTCTGAAGACTTTGAGTAAACCAATTCCACAAGTCTCCACCAAACACCAACACCACATCAACCAAAACGGTACAATAAAAGCTCAGTGCTTCCTGTCCAGGTTGTTATGGTTATGGGGGACTTGATTGCCATTTAAAAATATCTGGAATAACAACTGAATTGCCAAGCCCAGTGTATATGTGTGTGTAAGGTAAAGCAGCACATCATGTCTGCACATGCACAGTTCTCCACTAACAGAGGAGCAGCTGTGTTTAGGCTCTGGCCCATCAGCCACAGATGCTGTACAGATGAAAGTGCAGAGCGGCAACAATAGATCCTGACATGCTGGTGGGCTACAACCCTATTCTTCTCCTAGACCTAAAAGGATAACTTTTCATTTCAATATACCATCAAAACTTGACTGTGATGAGCATTTACAGAAAATGGAAAATAAAACCTTTTTTAAATTCTTTGCAACCTTTGGAAATATAAATATGGGTGAACAGGAGATACAAGCACATGCATTTTTTTAAATTGGTTAAAATATCTTTTGACTGAAGGTCAAATCACAGCAGGTGCTAACATGCCACTTAAATACATATGGAGTCAGAAGATGAATGGGGGGAAATCAATTCTAGCAGAGATCAGGCCTCCCGAAAGTAACTATTTAATTTGGGCTAGTAATCAGGGCCAATCTCACTCTGGTTTTAATTATTACTCAGGTATGGATACTTAAAGGGCAACTTTACATAAAATCGCAAATTCAATACATTGGGCCAGATGCAAGAACCACTTTTACACACAAATTCGTTCGTAAGTCACTCTGCGAGTGATTAACGAGAATTTGCCTCATTCACCAATTTTCTCGTATTTCGAATTTTCTCTTAGGTACGAACAAAATTTACGAGTGGTCCAGAGCTGTCGTACGAGTCATACATACAATTTGTCTGCCGTTCTCTAAAGCAAAACAACTTTGTTTTTGACTAATGGATTGTGTCTATTTTGTTACTTAGAAGAACTGTTGAGTTTGAATATATAAATTACACAATAAATTACAGAATTCATAATGTATAATCATTTTGAGAGTATCCTGTTTGACATTTGTAGGCCTATATTTGACTGTTTTCTTTTCAAATTGTAGGATAATATCATTCATAATTCATTAATATAATTATATCATTATCATTCGTTTCAATTGTGGCTATGGTATAATACTACAATATCAATATAAACATCTCAAACTGCAAAACGACTTAAATGGCGCACTAATTGGTCCCTGCATATAAGGCCAACAGGAAGTGTTACCATGCGCAACGTCATGGCTTACCTACTTCTTTTGGATGCCCTAGAGCACAGGTGTCAAACTCATTCCATCGAGGGCTGAGTGTATGCAGATTTTTGTTGCAACCAATGCACTACACCAGGTGATTTCACTAATTAGCTCACTTCTTCAACTAAGGAGGGAACCTAATTGAAATCACCTGGTGAAATGCATTGGTTACAACAGAAACCTGCACACACTCGGCCCTCGATGGAATGAGTTTGACACCCCTGCCCTAGAGCGTCAGGCCCTTGTAAGAGAGCACGTCTTTAGAGAGCGCGCTGATGTATTTGCAGAGACAGACGAATGGCTAGAGTCGCATTTTCGGTTACCACGGGCTGTGCTTCTACATATATGTACGTTGTTGGAGCCACAATTCAGCAGACAGACACGCCGATCCAACCCTATTCCACCACATCTCCAAGTACTAACCACCCTCGGATTCCTGGCCACAGGAACGTTCCAAAGGGAGATACAGGACAGATCGGATGTATCCCAGTCTTCTGTGAGTCGTGCACTCCCCCCGGTCATCAAAGCCCTCATCAGACTATCACCCAGGTACATCAAATTCCCATACACCGCCATCCAACAAGTACAGATGAAGAGGGACTTTCATGCCATCGCTGGACTACCCAACATCATCGGAGCAATAGACTACACACGTACGCATTAAAGCGCCGTCCCCTGACCCATTCCCCTTCCTCAATCGCAAGCAGTATCACTCCATTAACGTCCAACTTACAGTACCAGTCAAATGTTGGTACTGTAAACTTTCCTCTGAAAATGGGCCGTGATGCCTAACCTTATATTGGGGCGTTAATTATGCTAATTCACAAATCACATGAACGCGCACTCATTTAAGAAGACGTGGCATTCAGCATGCTTACGTTGTCATTTGCAACAGTTTTCTGAAGTTACGAGCGTTTTCTGAATCTGACATGGAACACTCGTAGAAGCCACCTCACAAAAAAAAATATGAGAAAGATACGCTAAAAATACGAAAATGTTCTTGCATGAGGCCCATTGTCCCTTAAATTAAACTCTTATTCTCAAGCTGCTGATACCAAACAGGATCTATCTAGTTCTGTTTGGTACTTTAATAAAAAAATAACCATTAGGCCTAGATACTTTGTGTCATCAAGATTAGTATTACGCAAAGGATTTTAGAAAAATCTGAATTTCGACCACAGTGAAACTTCAGCTTTTGGTGGTCTTGGCTTGAATTCCATGCATGCGACATGCATCTCATTTAACAGAGTGGGTCACATTTTCATATGTACAGCCACTACTATTCCATTTTCCATCTAAAAACAAACTCCTTATTTTTTTTACATTTTCACTGAATTTCCTTTTTCATATTCATCCCCATTTGTTGTTTTTTAAACACTTTCTCCCATCTACTTACTTCAGAGTATGATAAAATGAAATCAAAATGGTTAAAAAGTAATCCCACACACTCTTTAAGCAATAATGGTAAAATTACTACAATTTCAAAAAGTAGTTAACAAACTTATGGTTGCCTTTCATTGTGGTCAAGAGGTAGATGCACCATCTCATGACTGTCAAGCAGCTTTTTTCTCACCATGGTCATCTACCAACTACTGAAAGGCATGTGTTTTGAAACCACATTCCTCACACAAATATACACCGTGTGAGTTACAGTTAAATAAATCATGCTTCCTGTACATATGCACATCACCATAATTATGTGACAATGGGAACTATTTTGCACATTGCCAAATTCTGTTTTGAAACAGCATTTCCATCGAAAATGTACATTTCTTTCCAAAGGTCAGTTCCACAGCCCTGTCTGTGAACCAACAATCACTAAAGATTGGGGGGCCATTATAAGCCTTTAAGGCATGTAAAGGCTGTCCTTAAACATCACTACTCACTCACTAGTGCAACTCACAATGTTCCTGACCCTGGTCAGACCAGGCTTCTACAACCAGGTCCTGAAAATGGGAGTCACTCTTTTCTTTCCCTCACTCTAGCAACAAGGCGTTGACCTGAGCCACCCAACTGTCTCATTGACTCCTCTGAAGGGTTGTAAATGAGCCTTTCTGGACAACGAAAACCTGAACAGATGGCTTGAACAGGAAGTTGGGTAGCCTTTTTTGGGCACCTCTTTTTACACATGGATTATGAGATGGCAAGTTTGTGGCTCTTTGATATTGGAGGGAAAAGCGAGACAACACAAATTAAATTGAAATCAAAGCTACTGCACAGATGATGCTCCCAAATATTTTCAAAGAAGGACAACTTTCTGAAAGAACAAGCCCTGCTTCTCACTCAAATTCTAAACAATGAAATTTTCACCATGCATAAACTGCCCAGAGACACACTCAAAATGTTTTTGTGCATGATTTTCAGTGTATTAAAGACCTCTACAGGAAGAGCAACTTTTTTCATCAGTCTTTTTTTAATGTCTCTATTCATGCTGGCTTGCTCACTAATAATAACACAGCTGTGAAATGTATCATCTCCATTACCATTGCTCAAACCATGAAGAGCACTGACCAAGGATATACATGAGCACAGAACACGCATGAACAAGCCAACCCCTGACTTCTACATCATACTCAATATAGGACTAAAGTGTCACAGTGTCATTCAGACCATGACCTCAATGCTCACTTTATATCCTGCAAAGGCCTTTTTTAAGTGTTCAGGACAGGGGTACTAAATTGAGGCATTGCATAACCTATGCGAGGGAATGGCCGGGGTCATGTTTCATGACACAAATAAGGTTAAAAGGCAGAGTTGTGACAACATCTGAGTGAATACACCTCCAGGCCACACTGACCCGCCAGTCAAGGTATCCTTCATGCATCCAGTTGGCACACGCAGCGGTCCATCTAGGGAAGGGTCTCGAGGCGGACATGTCAAATCCAGGAAAAAAACTATGCACTTCACCTCTGACTATCACGAAACAGGCCTAGATACCACCCCAAACCAAAATCTTCATGGAAGAACCCGCTAAAAACATGAACTGCTACCGTTAACTTTTACCGTTAACAAGTGAAAAGCAATATTACAGGGTGGTAGCCAGAGTACTTGGTTGGTGATCATAAAGTCATGGATTCAAATTATGAACAGGTTATATGTTATAACCTTGAACAAGTTATTTTACCTGAAATATTTTTGGAAAAATACATGGGTTTGGCGACCCATAATTGTGAGTGTGAAATGGGTATGACGAAATATACAAGAATTAATATACTGCTAGTCAAATGGCAAATAGTATAATAAATCAACATCACCACCTAGCATAAGTACCAAGAGCATATCCATACAATATCCATGCCGTCTTAATTGCAAATCTGAAGATCTTCACTCGAGTGTGTTTATTCAAATATTTGAATGGAGCATATCCATTCAATATCCATGCCGTCTTAATTGCAAATCTGCAGATCTTCACTCGAGTGTGTTTATTCAAATATTTGAATGCTGTAAATTAAGTGTTCAAAAAATGTTTTACTTTACTTTCAGAGATTACCGTAAAGACTTGGAATACTTTTTGCAAGAAAAGTTACTAAATTAATCCACAACCAATGATTAAGATAATGGTTATCATGACAATGTGGAGGTGGAGCCATTCATTTGTTTTATTGTTAGCTACATGGAAATTAAGTGCGACATTTGATGTTTTGTTACAGGGCTGATTGATGCTACAATCTGACATTCTTAATAGAATCTCAACTGAATGAATGGACAATCTTGTCTTTCATACTTTAGACAAAAATCATCCCACAATCCTCTCCCCCCCCAAAAAAAAAAATCAGTTCTCATAAGGACTCTTAAGTACTTACACAATTTAAACCTGAAAAACCAAGAGCTGTAACCAAATCATTTAACTGTCTTCATATAGTTTCAAATATCAAAAATAATACAGTGACGTTGAAACATAATACATTGAGCCTTTAAAAGGTATGATATTTGAGAATCTAACTTTCAAGTTTCTCCTGACAGGGATAACAATGTTTTTCATGCAACAAGTTGGGTGCTTTCATGCACTCACTGCTGCATCGTATGCTTTAGGAAAAAAAGGAATGCTGTCTTTAATGTTAGCTGTTGATTAAGTAATATAATAGCAATACTGTACACAAATCAATTGTTGTGCATAAAAGACAAAGGCACTGTTCAGTGGTTTACAGAATCTAAGGTGAGGCACAATTATAGTCTTGTCCTATACATCAGAGCTTCCCAAACTTGGACTACTGTGTATGCTTAGATAAGGTGATTGAGATCAATCATTCATGTGCTTCCATGACTTACATTAACTCAGAATGGTTTGGCTCATTGTCAATTGCTTCATTTGACTTTGTTTCCCACAAATAGATGCCAGGTTTCAGTAACCAATCTCCACACTCTCAGTATTTAGGATTCAAATGAGAAATGTACCTGTCAATCAATCAATCAATCTGGTGTGCATAATAAAGCCATCTTTGCACACTACAGCTTAATTAACAGCTGGTTAAATCCTGGAAATAGCTATTCAGCTGGAGCAAAAACCAGCATTCACAGGGATCCCCCAGAAAGTGTTTGGGAAGCCCTGCCATACATCAACTATTGAAATATGAGCAGTGAGAAGCCTCTGTCTGAAAAGACTTTGCTTCTACAAGGTAAACAAAGGGACTTTATGGGTAGGGGCAGGGGTCTACCGGCAGAGAGGTAAAATGCTTTGTGTTAAGATATTTGTTGATTGTTGTTTGTTCACAGCCAATTCCTACAGGTGCTGGGACAATGTCTAAGGCCCCTCCATCAAATTCACCTACTTTAAAGCTACATTACCATCAGAAGCACAGAGCACAGAATTTGTGAACTGCTGTGAGTTTGTTGTTGTTGGAGCAGTCTACTGCCTACAATTGCACCACAGTTTACATACATACTGCTTACTTTTTATTTGTTTATTTTATTTGTTTATTTTATTTTAAAATATCAAAGATCATCAACCACCATCTCTGTCAGTACTGGCACAGACATTATGAGAACAGAGGTACTGGCCTGCTTCAAACAAATGTATCAGCTGCGGTCATCATATTTCAAAATAAAAATAAAGAATATTTCAAAAACTACTCAGAATGAATTCTCGCTTAAGATCTCATAACCTGTATCTAAAAGCATTTCTGTCAGAAATCATTGTGCATAAAGTTACTGTTTCAAAACAGGTGAAAAACAAAGGTTGGCAGACAACACAATTCGATATGAGAAATATTAGCATTTTACCACAATATCGAGTGAAATTGACAAACCAGGAAAAATGAATGAAGAATGAATCTGCAACTTAACAGCTGTCTTCTCTCCTCCAAAAAAGTTTGTTCAAGGTCAAAATGGCTGCCATCTCAGCTATAACCAACATTTCCCATGGTGTAACTGTTATGATTTAGCTGCTGTATTTCATTATTTTTATGTTAATTATTATATGAGAATTCAAAATTGACATATGGAACTGAAAAATGTACATATAAGGGATCCATAATTTAAGGGGAGGAAAAAATACAAACAGAAGAGAAAAATGACAAAACCTATGTTTAAATTTTTTTTGATGTTCAATATCATGATCCACTGTGCCTATTAAGGGGAATGTATGTCTTTTAAATGGGAAAATGTGTTTCGAATTTAAAAATCAGAACCTTCAGATTGTGACTGAAAATCATGCTTTTAACACAAGTTTTAGTTTTCAAGCGGTGACAAATACAGTTTTTTTGTTACCCCCCATTTTCTCTGTACAGTACAACTGCCCTGCTCTACAATATGGGCCCAATCTCCTTATATCTTTAAGTCAGCTTGAATTCCAGACACCATTTTCAAGCATTTTTTTATTAACTCCATACATTATTACTCCACGCACATATAGGCTAATGAATTCACATTCTTGTGAAAGATGAAGAAATGTACATATTGGTAACCATACCTAAAGCCGGATCAAACTATACTATCATACGTTATGCACCTAGATTTCATTGTAATTCAAGCAACTGGTGTTGGAGGTGTGCCACTATATATATTTAGCCCATAATCTATCAAAATTAATCAAAATGTTACTTCCCCCCAAATATCTGACTCATCGAATTATTAATAAAGGTGACCGTTATCGCAGACAACTTGGAAAATTCATACATTTTATTAATGATTTCATGACTTCATATTACCTAGAAACCATTGGTTAAATTATCAAACAAGCTGTGCAATGAGACATATTACGGCCTAAACTATTTATTTTCTTAGCCTACAGGTACACTTGTCAGAACACGAATCGGTTTATAAACGCTTCATTGCCAGCCAAACGTCTGTATTCTTTGTATTTCGGAGTTGAACATTGATCGTCATTTCTTAACGTGTAGGCTACCTTATTAACGAGACAATGCAACTTTAAGTTGACTTAACAACTTTAACTTTAAGTTAACTCTGCCAAAGTTGGCAGAGATCCCATAATTGCTTAAAATCCTATCGGGATCAGTATGCTATTCTTTAAATAAATAATTTATTCCATATCAAACTGTCTTGACCGAAAAGCGAAACTCGAATGTGACTAATACAAATGTATACACTTGCATCCTTCTAATAGCACAGAGTGCTATATGTAGGCTACCACTACTTTACAAACGAGGGAGCCCGGAGTGAACCCAAGGCTAGCTTTGCAAAACCTATATGTTAGTGCGTTATCGATGCGCCACATAAAATGTGTAACATAAAGCAAGTTGGATTACGTTATTCGTAGAGCCCCAAGTATCACTGTGTTTAAATGCACCAGTCCCTTCACAAAAATTAGCTGCTACAAACTAAAAAGTTATACATTTTAGGCAACGAATGAAATACGAAATATGTTTTAACACCCAAGCGATTATGTATTCTTAGGACACAGTCTGTTGTTATTTAATTGAAGATAATTGTATGTACAAGCTACACCTGACTTTCTTGACTCTTCTGTGTTATAGCTAGGCTACTTCATGTGCACCTTTCTGTTCATTCACACCGATTGTGAAAGGAGTGCAGTGCAACGCAACATATTGGTTGGTTCAGTGAAATGTCACAGTGCGTTTGTGTTGCGGGATTGAGGAACGTCAGTCACTGTCACTTTCTGTCAAAGCTTAATTGAAAATAAAATAAATAAATGGTCACTTACGTTGATCAGATTCAATGTTAGAATACAAGAGATGATAAGTCCGGAGACCCTATGTAGAACTATCTGCGTCTCCATTCTATCCCAAATCCAGCTCAAACTTCATACGCTGGGTGAAAAAGGTGAAAAATGTATGTCCCTCACTCCTGATCACTTGACAAAATTATTTCGTGTACTTTCTGGTTGTACCACCCCGCAATAATCTTTGCCCCACGCCCGGCGGGGACTTCATCAACGTCTCCAACAGGTCTCCTTACAGCCTCGCGAAACAAAATAAAGGAGAATATTATAAATCAAAGAAAGTTAAAAGGAAATCCTTGCTTCCTGTAGACCCGCTTTCATCTTCACTCCACTATATTGTAAGAATCGTTGAAAACTCCAAATCCACTGGAATACACGAATCACTGCCCAAAGTAAAAAGCGGAATGGAATTCGGTTATCTCGGAGAGTGCCTTCAACAGGGACCTCAAACTACCACGATGGCAAAAATTAGACGCTCATCCAATACAACTCCACATGTTACGATGGGTTTAGATGACATTTGAACTATTGCATGTGGGGAAATGGACATTTTATGATTATACACTATTCCTATAATTTAAGCACATAGTCACTGTGGGGTTTAATCGTTTTAAAAAGCTTCTTGGAGTTTGGAGAACACACTAGTTTGTGCTCTTAAAAAACTGATGAAAAATCAGGAGGGAGACATTTCATGCCAAATACAGTTTAAAAAAAATGTAATGCTGGCCATATAAAGGAGTATTTGTGTATACTCGGGACATGAATTGTTGATATAAAATGCACTGTGTGATGATCCCTTTGCATACAGCACTAAATAAGATGGTTTTATTGATACACTACATCTTCATACATATAAAGTATGTAAAGTGTGCTATGCCTAATATTTGATTGGTATAGACTTAGGTATGAAATTATATACAAATAATGTGTTCCTAAATCAATCAATCATGTAGCTCATTACTGCAGTGTAGCATTTTTGAAAATCATTCATAAGCATAGATGCAGGTTAGACTAATTCCCATAAATCAAGTGACATTATGTATGTCACATTTGAGAATAGCATTTCTCATGTGTAATTCCATCCTTCATAAATATTAGCATTTTCCTATGAATGATTAAAAAATCTGTTTCATCATTTTAATGAAGGCGTTATGCATGATTCATGAGAACCTTAAGAATATATACACAATTTACATTAAAAAATGTGAGAGACATTGGTAAGTACTAAATTCAACAATCATATTGTGGTTAATGTCTGTGGTTTTGATCAAAGAATTCCACTTACTCACAAATGAAACTGGCAGGATTGATTAGGTGGGGTGTCTGAAATAACTAGAATTTCAAATGTATGAAAGTGGGTGGCAGATAAAACACCAAGCTTCACACCAGGTGAACATCAACCAGCTGATTGTTGACAGACAATATCACCCTAGAGCTGATTGTTGAGAGACAATATCACCCCCTGCTGGTCATCATTAAGAGCTTCAGAGTTGATCATGATACAGAATGTGTTACTACAGTATAAACCAAAACTACAGTATAATATATCTTACTGTAATTCAAAGCTGTGGAGCCATCTAACTGTATTTTTATATAATCTGCACATTGCTCATCATTATGCTTGTAATCAACTATTAATAAACATGTTTCTTAAAATGCACATTCACATTTGCACAGAAAAAAAAGAATGAAAATCTGTAAATAACACGTGGCACAAAGGTTTGTGTAGTAGAGTGTCAACAATAATCTAACTAATCAAGTTAAAAAAACAAACATATCTTATCATTAACTTGCTTCTAAAACCAAATCAATGTTTGTCCATTAAAACCTCTCCTTCATGGACGGTGGGTCTGAAGTGTCATTAAAAAAAAAAACTTCTGTAAAGTTTAAAAAGAGGTTCATAATTCCTTTCAAAATCGTTAGCCTGACAATATGTAAGAGAAACTTCACAAAAGACGCAATGCTAAAATGATGTTTATCGTACATTCAACATACACAAAAAATGGCACACCTCTTTCAGGTCAAGGTGATAAATAAGGTAATTAAAATGATAATATTAGTTTTGCTAAACAATCCGACCAAATAAATAAGGTAATTAAGATGATAATATTCGTTTTGCTAAAAGATCCTACCAAAGGTTTGTAGATTTCAAGCCTGAGAGAGGTGTAGGACAGCAGTATCTACAATGTTGCTGTCTGGCCCCATGATACAATGGGGGAAATAAGTATTGAACACATCAACATTTTGCCCAGTAAATGTATTTCCAATGAGCCTATTCAAGTGAAATTTGCACCAGACTTTGGTATTAACTCAAAAAATCCATACAAAAAATCTAAAAATTAAAGTCCATATGTAAATAAAGTTATGTGTAATAAAGTGGAATGAAACAGGAAAAAAGTATTGAACACACTAAGAAAAAGCAGTACACCACAGCAAGGCATATGGAACCAGCTGAAAACTAATTAGGACGCAACTCTACCTCAAATCTGTGCTAATTAATGTCAGCTGGGTTAGAATATATTGATGGGCTATAAAAGGTTTTTTTTTGTTACGAAGGTGCCACACAAGAAACATCTAATGATGGGTAAAAGCAAAGAGCTCTCTCAAGACCTTCGCAACCAGATTGTTGCAAAACATGAAAATGGAATTGGCTACAGACGTATTTCACAACTTCTGAATCTTCCAGTAAGCACCATTGGGGGCATTATCCGTAAGTGGAAGCAACATCACTCCACCATCAACCGGCCACGCACAGGAGCTCCTCACAAGATTTCTGATCAGGGAGTCAGAAGGATACTTAGAAGAGTAGCCAAAGAGCCAAGGACCACTAGGAAAGAGCTCCAGAAAGACTTGGAGGCAGCAGGTACAACTGTGACAGAAAGGACAGTAGGCAATGCACTCCACCGCCATGGCCTCTGTGCACGCTCAGCCCGCAAGACTCCACTACTGAAAAAAAGACATTTTGAAGCTTGTTTAAAGTTTGCCAAACAACATTTGGACAAGCCAGTGAACTACTGGGAGCATGTACTCTGGTCAGATGAGACCAAAATTGAACTTATTGGCTGTCACACAACACACCACGTTTGGAGGAGAAATGGCACTGCACATCACCCGAATAACACTATACCAACAGTGAAGTTTGGAGGTGGAAGTATCATGATGTGGGGCTGTTTCTCCTCTCGTGGTACTGGCAGACTTCATATCATTGAAGGAACAATGAATGGAGCCATGTACAGAGAGATTCTTGAGATGAACCTGCTGCCATCCACCAGGATGCTGAGGATGAGACGTGGGTGGACCTTCCAGCAGGACAACGATCCAAAGCATACAGCAAAGGAAACTCGCAATTGGTTTCAGAGAAAGAAAATCAACTTGTTGGAATGGCCCAGTCAATCACCTGACTTAAACCCAATTGAACATTTGTGGAAGCATCTGAAGATCCAGATTCACAAAAGGGCTCCCCGCAATCTTCAAGATTTAAAGGCAATCTGTGTAGAGGAATGGGCCAACATCACACCTGAATACTGCGGGCGATTAGTTACTTCATACAGAAAGCGCCATGAAGCTGTCATTACAAACAAAGGCTTCTCCACTAAGTATTGAATTAATTTCAGTTAGTGTGTTCAATACTTTTTTCCTATGTCATTCCACTTTATTACACATAACTTTATTTACATATGGACTTTAATGTTTAGAGTTAATACCAAAGTCTGGTGCAAATTTCACTTGAATGGCCTCATTGGAAATAAATTTACTGGGAAAAATGTTGATGTGTTCAATACTTATTTCCCCCATTGTATCATGTTTTCACTCCTCTGAATAAATACATCCATTCTGACCTTGGCATGCCCTATCTCCCATGACCGGGCCTGTTAGAGGTACCATTGCCTTAAATCACATACACATATGCATGCACATGCACATGCACACAGAGACAGCATGTACACACACACTCGTGCCCAAGCAGGCATGTGCATACACACACACGTACATGCGTACACAACCGTTTACTCAAAGCTTAATTCCTGAAAATGTGTAAATTACGTAATGAGGTAGTACATAGAGTAAAAATAGTAGTGGGCATACACAATACACAGTCACACACACATATGCCCTTGTACCCATACTATGCAGGGCTCCAATGTTCCTCTGTGGAGCCTGTCTTTGTAACCCCTTCCCCCACACATACATTCTTGATGAAACGTTGTCATAGGAACAGAATGCATTACAACACTGGATACATATTTTTACTTTTATGACCTCTAAAGTGGTCACAAGCTGAAACCACAATAGACAAAGACATTATTAAAATACACTTGATGCATGCAACTGAAATTAATTCAGTCTTTATTGGGAGAATTTTTCACATTGCTAAGATATTTCATTTAATTCCTCTCCCACTTGTGTGACTTTAATGGCTTTGTTTTTAGTTTCTGAAGGGAATTATTATAATGATGCCATAATATGAATTAAACTACCCAGTCCACTTCAAACTTAGAAATACAACTTTAAATCATAAGAAGGGACATGTCTTATGTATTAAGTAAGTTTTGGGTAGGTAAAACCGAGCTTCAGTGGGGAATTGGAGACCCACGGGAGGAATGTGAGTGAATGGTTGGATCTGTGTGCGGATGTGGATTGAATGATTAAAACTGTGTGCAAATGTGGATTGAATGATTAGAACGGCGTGTGAATGTGAATGGTGGCAGAAGGGGTGCAGGCGTCCAGATTGGTGGGCGTAGAGGGAGGGGAGACTGATAAGAAGACAGGTAGGAAAGAGAGGGGAGAGAAGGAATGAACATTGTTTTTATGCGTGTATTGCTGGTGGAAAGTGGGAGAAGGCTCCCGGTAGAAACAAATATTGAAAAATTGCTGTGTAGATATCCCCCCCTCAAAGTGTGTGTGGAACAGGGGAGTGTGCTGTGTAGAGTGCAGTGTGCTTATTTGGTTAAGCGGGTTGCCCCCTTATGGTGAGAGTGGGGTGGAGCTTACCTGCCCTGCCTTTATGGTCCACAGGCCTTGTTGCTGCAGTAGGGGAAGGGGGAAACCAAGTACATTGGGGTCAGAGTATGAATACTGTTTGTCCTACCTTTTATGAATTTTATTCAAGAAATATTGTATCTTTTACTTACTTGCCTGCGTGCTGTTTGGGTTGTCCTGGGGGTGGAATCCTGAAACAAAAGGATAGGGAATCTTAGTGGAGGGTGGCTGGGGTTTGTCCCACACCTGACACCGACATAAGCCTAAAAAAACCAATGACAAATATGATATGTTTATTTTAGAAAATGTATTTCCAGTTCTCTGTCAACTACCTCACAGACAGAAAGCTTTAAAGATGTCAAGGATCTTCACGGTAAACTGACAATATTAAATTGACCATGAAACAATTTTTACACATCACTGCAATGTTACAACAACGCTGTAGGAACTTATCGACATTTTTTCTCTTTGTTAGAATTATTTATTTTTCTATGTAAGTATTTTGAAATAACTCATCACAAGGTTAAATGGAGTCAGACTGGATCATTATTGTTATGAATTAAATACATTTCCATCAGTAAAAGCTGTATTCATGTATATTTACAGAAATTACTGAATTTCTTGATTTGTGCAGAGTACCACCTCTATCACAAATTCAAAAAGCATGCTCATCTTGAAAATGGACACTATTTCTGTCAGTATATTGTCAGAAACTGTCTTCTCAGATTTATGACAAATTTTAAATTAGGTGTGTGTGGCGATCTTGATAAGAGCTGCTTCATCTCCATAACTGGTTGGAAAGCTACCAGACTCACATGAAAGTGAGAGGAAACGATACGCTATCAGATTGCCGGCACCCGGAGGAGGCAAATACACTACCAGTGGGGCTCTGGTCGAATGGAAGCGGTATGCAACAATCAACAACTTCCTCTCATGCCAAACACCCTCCAACCAAGAATCATCTGGAGAGCCCCTTGCACATTTGTCAGACAGTTTTAATAACACTGTGCCCAGTTGCATAGGTCAATGGGATCAGCAGGCCAAGTTCGTTGGTTTTTTATTGGATAAATGCTGTGCAGATGCACTAATCTTTATAGTGTGTGGACAAAATAAGAACACAAAACAACAACCCCTGTGGACAGAGGGTAGCAAATGTAGTTGGAGAGGGGACCAAACTTTGAAACCACACAGGACAGTTCCCCAACTAAAGGCTGGTTATTCATTGAAATCTGTTCAGAGTAGGTGCTACAGATTTTTGTTATCTGGATTGGCTGATAGTGGACACCAATGATTATACTGACTGATACATCCCATGAATTATAAATATTAGTAAATTAGCATATTGCCTATTTTTAACTAAAACTTGTACACAAGAAGAAGATTAACTCATAACAGACTCACTAATACAGCTAATTGGTCATCACACCATTGCACTGCGCCATCGAGCCACTAAAACTCATCCAGAATGTGGCCGCACGACTGGTGTACAACCTCCCGAAATTCTCACACGTCACTCCACTGCTCACCACTCTTCACTGGCTCACGGTTCCAGCTCGCATTCAATTCAAATAATTGGTGCTGGCATACCAGGCCACAAGGGGTAATGCTCCCTCCTACCTTCAGTCAATGATCACACCCTACACCACTTCCAGATCCCTCAGCAGCAGTTAACCTTTCTCAGGGAGCAGAACCCCAGAATCTGATCTGGGTATTTTATAGCCAGGGAATCCTAACATGACCCTGGGCCAGCCTAACGGCCCACCATTGAACTATAGCGTCCCTAAATATAGTGACAAAGAGCTTTAGATAAAATGCTTAAATGTTAAAGAATAAAGTGAGCAATATAAATATTAACATTTTTTAATTTAGGTTATCTTTACATTCAGCCATGCATGAAAACAAGGAAAGCATTAACATGTTAGTATAGCATAACGCTAATCATACTATTTCAATTCATTTCTGAAAGATCTCAGCTGGGTGGCACTTATCTGTTAACTGGGCTGAAATTAGCCAGTGGGCCGCATGTTCCCGCTGCTTTTAAAGCAGAACTCACAACCGGAAGGGTGCCGACTTGGTTCCTGGGTGGGACATGGCTGTTGTACCTCTAAGCAGAAGAACTCAACCTGAGTTGCCTTGATGGGTATCCAGCTGTACAAGTAGATAAAAAGCAAGCTATGCAAGTCACCTTGAATCAGAGCATCTGCCAAAATACAAATAAATATTCCATCATTTGAGAGAAGTATAATTTCCTCTTGGAAAGAGATCAGGAGCAGTGGCGTGTCCAGAATTTTCTGCATGGGGTGGCAAAGTGAGGGGCAAGAGCACAATAAGGGATGGCACCAGACGGGTATGCATAGGATTAAATAACATTGGATGTGTGATTGGATACACACAGGATATGTGATTTACAACTCTGTGCAAAATGAATGGCCAGATAATGACATATTATTGTACTGGCCACCTACTAGTTCTATAGTCTGCAATACTTGAGAGATTTGGTCACAGTACCGTATAAACAGAAATTACTCTGGAATAATGATGAATAAACATGAAGAGCTCGATATGATTCCATTAGCCTATATGAAATAGCATAGGTTACAGGCCTCTCAATTGAGATTAAAATCTGCATGACCCATATAGAATTGATCCAAGTTACAAACTGTATTGAAAATATATAATCCATTTGCACATTAAAAAAATGCACTGTACTAAAAATCATTTGTATCCTTTTGCAAATAAAAAACTGTGTTCCAGTTCAGAAGAGCTGAATACGGTGGTTACCATGCTGTCCAGCAAAGCGTTTTACAAATTAATCACTTTTGCATTCTGGGATTAAATGCTAAATATTGCTAAATTACTCGCACGCAAA
This sequence comes from Aldrovandia affinis, assembly GCA_029706075.1. Lineage (NCBI taxonomy): Eukaryota > Metazoa > Chordata > Actinopteri > Notacanthiformes > Halosauridae > Aldrovandia > Aldrovandia affinis. Next base: position 1,840,475 of record JAINUG010000020.1, on the reverse strand, counting down.
GGCAGAGCTAACTAGGTAGGCGGCTAATTTATTTGTAGCCACTTTCATGGCATGTTCATAATTTTATTTTTGCAGCATACCGATAGTCTTGAATTTGCTTAATTGTGCTATGAGAGCAATGAACGGGCTGTGCAAACAATACAGCTATCGTGTGAAATGTTCCATTGTGAACAAAGTTATTGTACTCTTTCACAAATAAAGTTATATGGTGGCAAATGAACGCACATCATTTCAGAGCACTTAATTAGCTAACCCACCTGTGTGCAAGCAGAAATCAAGGAAGGTGAACATTCAGAGCTGACTGGGGAACCAAGTGTCTGAGCGAATCTGAGCGAACAGTATTTTGCGCATAGAAGTTTTGTCGTATTCCGTGTCCTATTATGATAAAATGTATAACCGAAATACACACCATCTGATCATGGTATCATTTATGTGAATCGGAAGGGGGTCCACTCCATTAATATCCAGGTGGTTTGTGATGCACACTTCAGGGTGACGCATGTGTTTGCCAATTATCCTGGATCTACTCCTGACTCTTTTTTCTTGGCCAACTCCGTAATTCCTACAGCGTTTCAGTGGGATGCCCCCCAGGATGGGTGGCTACTAGGGGACAACGCTATCCATTAAAACCATGGCTGATTACGCCATACATTGTGCCCGCAATACCTAGTCAGGGTATCTTTGCGTTAGCTGGCTACACAAAGCCTAACAAAAGCAATTACGGCTAACATGTCTCACGATGGTGGTTATCAACTCGTTCTGTCAACCCTGGTTTTTCAGATCAAGCTATGAGCGCGTGCACACAAAAGGGGCGGTGTTTGTAACACAGCCAATCGCATGCAACATGGACAGATCCAGAGTGTTGTTTCACGAAGCAGGATTGGTGGGTTAGCGAGCTAACTTTGGGCTTAACCCTTGGTTTTCGGTCTCATCACTGTAGCTCACCCAGGGCTGCGGGTGATCGTAATGTGAGTGCAATCTATTGCACCAATCACTCGGGAATCATATGAGAAAATGACACCGCAGTGAATATGCAACAGTAAATTTGATTCATTATAGATAACTATATACATACAACTATATAAACTGCATGTTTGCTCAGGTTCATCACCAACGGAATACATACAGTCAGGTTCATAAGTATTTGGACAGTGACACAATTTTTGGCTCTGTATGCCAGCACAATGGATTTGAAATGAAACAATCAATATGTGCTTTAAGTGTAGACTTTCAGCTTTAATTTAAGGGTTTTGTCACAAATATTGTATGAACCGTGTAGGAATTACAACCATTTTTATACATAGCCCCCCCAATTTTAGGGGCTCAAAAGTAATTGGACAAGCAAGCATAATCATAAATTTAATTGTTATTTTTAATACTTGGTTGCAAATCCTTTGCAGTCAATGACTGCCTGAAGTCTGGAACCCACAGACATCACCAGATGCTGGGTTTCTTCCCTGGTGATGCTCTGCCAGGCCTTTACTGCCGCTGTCTTCAGTTCCTGGTGCGTTTTGCCTTCAGTTTTGCCTTCAGCAAGTGAAATGCATGCTCAATTGGATTCAGGTCAGGTGATTTACTTGGCCATTGCAGAACATTCCACTTCTTTGCCTTAAAAAAGTATTGGGTTGCTTTCACAGTATGCTTTGGGTCATTGTCCATCTGCACTGTGAAGCGCCGTACAACGAGTTTTGAAGCATTTGGCTGAATCTGAGCAGATAATATAGCCCTATACAGTTCAGAATTCATCCTGCTGCTTTTGTCAGAAGTCACATCATCAATAAATACAAGGGAACCAGTTCCATTGGCAGCCATACATGCCCACGCCATAACACTACCTCCGCCATAACACTACCTCCAGCTTCACAGATGAGGTGGTATGCTTCGGATCATGAGCAGTTCCTTCCCTTCTCCATACTCTTCTCTTCCCATCATTCTGGTACAAGTTGATCTTTATATCATCTGTCCATAGGATGTTGTTCCAGAACTGTACAGGATTTTTTAGATGTTTTATTCTAATCTGGTCTTCCTGTTTTTGAGGCTTACTAATGGTTGCATCTTGTGGTAAACCCTCTGTATTTACTCTGGTGAAGTCTTCTGTTGATTGTTGACTTTGACACAGATACGTCTACCTCCTGGAGGATGTTCTTGATCTGGCAAACTGTTTTTCTTCACCAGGGAAATAATTTTTCTGTCATCCACCCACAGTTGTGGTCTTCCGGGCCTTTTGGTGTTCCTGAACTCACCAGTGAGTTCTTTCTTTTTAAGAATGTACCAATTAGTTGATTTAGCCACACCTAATGTTTTCGCTATCTCTCTGATGGGTTTGTTTCGATTTTTCAGCCTAATTATGGCTTGCTTCACTGGCAGTGACAGCTCTTTGGACTTCATATTGAGAGGTAACAGCAACAGATTCCAAATGCAAATGCCACACTTGAAATCAACTCTAGACCTTTTATCTGCTTACTGGTAAATTAAATAATGAGGGAATAACACACACCGGACCATGGAACAGTTGAGCAGCCAATCGTTCAATTGCTTTTGGTCACTTAAAAAGGGGGTATGTAAATACCCTTAAATTAAAGCTGAACGTCTGCACTTTGAGCTCATATTCATTATTTAATTTAAACTCCAATATGCTGTGGTAGACAGCTAAAATAATAATAACTTTTATGTCATATTTATGGACCTGACTGAATATGTACTGGTGGCTAGAAAATGTAGAGAAATACATACATACTGCTGCACAGCAAGCCAACCCTGGGTTTTCGGTCTTATGAGTGTGGATCACTTTTAACCGGCTTGAATCGCCATGGTAACTTATGCTGTGAACCTAACCTGCTCCCAAGTAGGTTAAATTCAGGCTAACGGATCCAATCCTATAAAAAGGCCGCCCCCTTACCAATCAGCTCTCTGGAAAATGACCTCACCAATAATAGAGAATTGCGTAATCTGATTTATTTATATCAGAGATACAGATTCTCCACAGAGGGAATATTGTATTTTTGCAAGCTTGTAGAGCTGCATGTCACACAAATGCCACTCGTCAAAGCAATCACTGTGCAGCAAATTGTATGTATTGCCTTTCGTTTTCTAGCCACTAATCAATACGTCATCAATACGTATTCCGTTGGTGAGGCAGAGAACCTGAGCAAACATACAGTTCATATAGTTATATATAGGCTATATACAGTATATATATATATATATATATATATATATATATATATATATATATATATATAAGGCGGCACGGTGGTGCAGTGGATAGCACTGTCGCCTCACAGTAAGAAGGTCTCGGGTTCGAATCCAGGCCGGGGGCCTTTCTGTGCGGAGTTTGCATGTTCTCCCCGTGTCCGCGTGGGTTTCCTCCGGGTACTCCGGTTTCTTCCCACAGTCCAAAGACATGCACGTTAGGCTAATTGGAGAGTCTAAATTGCCCGTAGGTATGAGTGTGTGAGTGAATGGTGTGTGTGCCCTGCGATGGATTGGCGACCTGTCCAGGGTGTATTCCTGCCTCTCGCCCGGAACGCATGCTGGGATAGGCTCCAGCCCCCCGCGACCCTGACCAGGAATAAGCGGCTTAGACAATGGATGGATGGATGGATATATATATATATTGTGGTGTCCCCAGGGGTTGGGCGACACACACGGACCTTGCAGAGGGCGTAGGCAAGTTCAAGAACCAGGAGGAGGCAGTATTCAAAACCAAAATGATAATTTATTATACGAACAAACACAAAACAAAGGGTGGGGTCTTCAGGGGAATACAAACACAAAGTCCACAAATCCTTTCTCGTCGTCAATGTCCAAATCCAATCCAAAATCCAGTTCAGTTCCGTAATCCAGTCCGTCGTCAAAATCCAAAGGGGGTCCTCAAAACAATCCAATTTCCATACACCAAAAACACTCCAACAATCACTCTTTCTCCAAATACTGGCTGGTCAACGACTTCACAGTATTCACTCTTACAAACACACAGTACTCACTCTTACAAACACACAGTACTCACTCTTACAAACACCCAGCAACTCCTTCCCACACACGTTCCTACTCCTCTCCAAGTGTGATGGGATTCAGCCCTTTAAATAGGCCTCAAAATGGCTTTCAGCTGTTCGTTAGTCCCCATTGCCTGACTTCGTTCAGGTGTTACTGTGGCCTGCTGGGAAATGTAGTGTTTTTGGGCTGCCATGTGTTGGAGGCCAGGCAGCCATTTTCTGGTGCAGCCCCTTGGGCTGCCACAATATATATATATACCGTAAATTCCGGACTATTGAGCGCACCTGAATATTAGCCGCACCCACTAAATTTAAAAAGAAAAAATATTTTGTACATATATAGGCCGCACTTGTCTATAAGCCGCAGATGTCCGCGTTGTAACATGGGATATTTACACAGAAAATGTTACACGGAAAGATTTTTTTAACTTTTAATTAAATGAATGCTTTTTTCCGAACAGTGCCTGTAACACGGCTGGTTAAAGAAAAACACAGTAGCCTACCAGAAAAGTAATTGATCGCTATCTTCATCTTCCTCCTGCGCACTAAAACCACTAAAGTCGTCTTCTTCAGTGTCGGAATTGAACAGCCTCAGAATTACTTCGTCACACACTTTCTCAGTCTCTCTTTCGTTGTCGCTCTCACTGTCACTTTCGTCTCGAGACAAATTCGCACTTGAGCTTGTGCTGTCCTCTTCATCACGCAGCAGTCCAGCCTTTCGAAACCCGTTGGTGATGTCAGGATCCACTGGCAGACTTGAGCAAAAGTTGCTCTTCGCATGCGGCCAGTTTTGGTAAATTATTTCTCGCCGCTAGTCATCCAAGTCTCCCACTCAACTCGGAGTGCCACTTTAAATGCACGATTCACACTGATGTCGAGTGGCTGCAAATACTTCGTTGTGCCCCCAGGAATCACAGCTGGAATTGAGTTTGTCTTCTTCATGACTGCTTTTACAGAATCTGTTATATGGGCCCTCATGCTGTCCAAAACGAGCAATGCTTTTTTCTGTGAAAAAATCCCCCCGGTCGCTTACCGTAGCACTCTGTCAGCCATTCCTTCATTAGGCTTTCCATCATCCACCCTTTATTGTTGACTTTCACGACGATTTCTTTCGGGAGTTTTCTTTTGGCATCGTCATCCGCTTAAAAATTACCATTGGTGGAAGCTTTTGTCCAGATGCTGTGCAGCTCAGAACACAAGTGAAATGCGTTCTCTCATGGCCAGTTGTTTTCAGCGTGACGGACGATTCACCCTTCTTGTTAACAGTCCTAGTGAGAGGTAGGTCAAACGTCAAAGGTACTTCATCCATATTTATGATGTCGTCTGGTCCGATGGAATTCTCGGCTATCTTTGTTTGAGTGAATTTGCGGAAGTTTGTAACTTTTTCCTCGTAGTCGGGAGGGAGTTGCTGACACAGAGTCGTCCGTGCCCTGATGGACAGGCCTTTTCGTCTCATAAATCTGAGACACCACGATGGTCCACCTCTTCAATCTTCTTTTCGGTGGCGATTATTTTGGCTTTCAGTCGGATCTGCACGGTGGAAACACCTCGGCCGTCTGCTCTCTGTGTGTTCACCCAGTCTTCAAGAACGTTTTCAAGTTCGGGCCATCTGCTTTTCTTGCCTCTGAAAGCTTTTGTCGTCTTTTTGCATCGAGTCAGTTTTTCACGCTGCCGTCTCCAACGTCTCACCATCGATTCATTGATGCCAAGCTTACGTGCAGCAGCTCTATTTCCTTCTTTGACAGCCAGGTCGATCGCCTTTAACTTGAAAACTGCATCATATGAATTGTGTGAGTGCGTTTGATTGAATTCGAACAGTTTCATTGGTCCACTGTGACCTGTTCGGTAATTTAATTGGTCTGATGTGACGAGGCTGAATGTATTGGCGGCATGAGCTCGTTAGCCCGTAAAAATCCATAAATTAGCCGCATCATTGTTTAAGCCGCAGGGTTCAAAGCGTGAGAAAAATGTAGCGGCTTATAGTCCGGAAATTACGGTAGTTATCAATAATTCATAAAATGTACTGTTGTAGGGGTGTGCGGAGGTGTGGGAAATGTGGTGGAGACCATGAGTTTGGGGCATGTAAAGCTACTGTTGCTAAGTGTTGCAATTGTGGGGGGCTCACAATGCGGGTTTTTGAAGGTGTGAGAAACATGTTAAGGCCCAGGAGGTGCAGAGACTGGTTGTGGTGGGCAAGGTGTCTTAAGGCCTCTACCTGCTTCTGCATAAGCAACGCGACTGCGACGCTTCATCCTCTGCAACACGTCGCAGAGCTCTCGGCAATTTATACTTCTGTGGAACCTATGCGACATGGTGTCCTTACACTTCTGTACACTAATTTTCCTGAAACAGGAAATGGAAAACACAATCGCTTTTCTTTGGAAAGATCTACGTGAACTGACCACTTACTTAAAAAAGATAGACCAACTGTTTTTGTGGTGGAAGGAACAGAAGGCGTTACATTTTCTTTCTAGAAAATGATAACATCCGTAATCCAAGCAACCTGAGGTCTCAAACGCCCTCACGCCCCGCTCCCGCCCAACCATTCGTTTTTAACCCGCCCCCCGTCTTTGTCTTGTCTGTATTTAAAGGATTCGCGGTTATCAGTTTTAAACATCTCTGCCAAACTGCAAAACCCCCAAAAAACATGTCTCTAACAACCAAGATGTCAGCACCTGTGATGGGACCATTGACTTTGATGACACCTCAGTATGGCTGCAGCATTTGGACCAAGAATTGGACGAAAGCAACCTGACCTTTCTACCGCCAACACCTCCTAACGACCCTATTCCTGACAGTGTTTCCACATTCAGCATAGTCAGGATGATAAAAGTGTCAATAGCCTGCATCTTGGACTATATTATTGAGCAGGACTTGAAAGAGAACTGCTATGGGTGTATAGTTAGCCACCCTAGTCAGATTCAACATAGTTGCCTTTACGAGCCTGACCAAAATTATTTCTATTTTAATTATGAAAAAATATATAAAAGGCTGTTTCACCCTTGTCTGTGCTACACTCTGGACATGCCGCTGCTATTGATTGGAGAGCAATGTTCTACAGATAAATTAAAGGTATAGCTGAGGTAGTAACAGATTTATGTACAATTAAAATGTGTAGAAGTGAAAATGTAGATGTTGTTAAGGTTGCCGAATGTTTGACGGTATCACTTATTGACAAAAAACGCTAATAGGTTCTGATTCATTTTAACCGAAAAACATAAAATGAAGACGTAGGCCTTCAATACGCTTGTTGAAAAAACACTATTGTACATTGATTCCTCATTGTTGTGAGTAAAGCTTTGCCAATTTGAAATAGAGGACACCCATTTCAAAATGAAAGAGCAAATATAAACCTATAGGCATTTGTTTCAATTAGGTAAACATAGACAGAATCCCATGTAAAATTGATGTAACCTCTATTTGTAGTTGGGGCTGTTTTCTTTTACCCTTAAATGCTAAGTTAAACAATACTGCGCTTTTACATTCATTTTTTAAAATAAAGTAGCCTAATGAACAATCTTAATCTTAAAACAAAATCAATCAATCCCATCCAAATCAATTATAGGTCTCTGAGTATCCTATATTGTAGTGGTATACGGCTCGGAATCAAGAGCCGAGGGACTTTGCTTTTCCATTGCAGTACTAGCCTACTTCTTTATTTAAAAAAGCGCGTAGCCCAGGTTATGTAGCCTACAACACATCCATTGGAATCACATGGTTGTCATTTTCAACGCATACACACCCCCAGTGACGGCGATGTCTTCACATGCACTCAAACAGACATCATTGGTTCGAGGGAAAAAGGGGGCTTTCAGTCAAACAATACCTTGGTTTTCATACTTGAACATTTATGAACATAACTATCGGAACACTCTAAGTTTAGCTGGCCGCAAGGACCTGTAGAATCCTGTAAGATTCCACCCGAACACACCAAATGGCGGATGTGTCCGAGTGTGGAGGTATAGCATGTAGCCTTACCTTAGTGTTACCGGAACGGGATTAAATGGATGTTTAATTAACTCCAACTCTATCTGACTCCATGTATGTTAGCTTTTCTCTCTGTTAACTCTTACTTCTAGACTCGTATAAGCAAATGAGAGACTGTAGTCTCTCGTCTCGCGTAGTGTGGCGCTATACGAGTTGCTATCTCTATATGAGATGCAGACGTGCCTTTGGCCTGTGTAAAACCTAGCAAGGATACAGTTGCGTATCTTGCAACGGCACTAATGTATAGGCGAGTGACTACGGAGTTGCAACGTTCCATGTGTGTGTGTTAACTTAATCTTAAAACCACAACATGTAACTGCAGTCTAGATTAATGAGAGATGCTTTGGTATGAAAATGTTTATTAACCGGACTTGCATAAAAACATCAAACAGAATTTGTAACGTAAGAATACAAAAACAGCTATACGCCAAGTTGCGCAGGAGTTACGAATCACCCCGATTTATGCCACTTTTCCTTCTATATACCCACACATCAAAAGAAACCATCAAACACCAAATAAGGACATAATCACTGAAAAACGGAACCACTCCCTGCTGTCTCTGTATGCGCATCACACTGCCAGGCCGCTGACTGCAGATCATTTGCATTTGCACCGTTCACTTTTGAACGGTGTTCTGAGATCCTCAGTAAGCGCCACCCGCACCACTTCATCAATGACACCAACCCACTGCTCATTACATCAGCTCTCCAACAACACCAAACATGCTTATACTGTACATGTGAATGATGAAGTTTACAGTATAACACATTAAACTCAGTGATGTGGTCAAGTCTTGAGAACAGTCCCCACTGTGTCCTGTTTTGCTGACAGGATTAGTGTGGGGCCTGAGACGTCTGGGGCAAAACCATTGTTCTCACCCGTTGGCTCCCTGCTGGCAATACACACACAGTTCACACTCTTTGGGGTCACTTCAGGGCATAGTTCTGTGACCTGCCCTACAGACCCCTGGGGCACGTGATGCCATTGTATCCCATGGCCTACGAATATACAGTATAATAATAATAGATTTTAAATAAATGTTTGCGAATTTTTGCAATGCTTCTGCATTGAACACTGCATTGATTTGCGCATCAATACAAGATTCTGGCCACATTGGTCCCCTTTTTAACTATACATAGTAAGTAAGTAAATAAATAAATCGCTAAAAAAGAAAAAGTCTGAAACAGTTTACATCACATTGGGGGTTGAAAACTGATTTGTATAGTAAAGGCCTATTTGTTGGCCGACGTGTGATTTATGTTGTATGATCTTGTTCCATGTTATCTTAAAAATAGGTCTAGATGGTTCTGAGTTGTTTTCATCGTCATCATCATCAGTTGTGTTTGGATCAATTATACAGTGGCGTTGTTCTTCTAAAAAAAGACTCAGTTACCCATACTGCTTTGCACGAGGGGATACAATATTTTAAACGCCATCGCAGGTCATGTCAGAGAATCAATTCTCCCAATGAAGAAATTCTCTCTATAAAGTAGTTAGCTACTCTACAACTACAGAAATGGTTTAAAGTGTGATTGCTTCAAATAATGTTTGTAAATGGCTTGTCATTATTGTATCAAGAAGACACATTTCATGTTTTAACTGACCTAAATTATAGAAAAAATTAATTGTAAAAGCTATTTTGCGTTTACAAACTAAACACTCTGATGACAAATGTGGTAATATGTTGATAAATGATGAGACCATTCCTGTATGTTCTGCCCTCCAGGCAGTTCTCTATGTTTGAGTTTGTATGGTGCCATCCGCTGGTGATATGTGGTATTACATCATTAGCCATTTAAGTAAATAGGGAACAGGAAGTGAATGTTCAGTGTAATGGAGATCAGAGCAGTTTTGCATGGTGTTCCTTCATCTGTTGTAATCCTTTGATTTGGCCCATCGTACGCATTGCCTTTTTACCCCCTTGCTGTATCAACATGCGAGTCTACAGTAAATTGGAGCTAGAACGCTACTTCCTGACTCTTGTTGCTTTCTTTGGGAGTTAGGCTGGCTGTCTAATTTTGGTTAGAGAACACCATCAGGAGGACAGTACAGTAAAAAGGCAAGTGACCAGATGGTACAACGTCAACCACTGCAACAGATCAAACATACCATATGAAAATTGCATCATGTCAGCTAAAGAGAATGATAGAGCCTCTAACCGCTCTGGCACAACGCGCACATCTGCAACCTCAGCTACTGCAGCAGCAAGGGCCCACGCAAGGGCAGAGGCAGCACGTGTACGTGCGTCATTCGCAGACCGAGAAATTAAGCTGAAATTGGAGATAGCAGAGAGAGAGGCGAGACAGAAAACGGAGGAGGCACAGAAAGCTTTGGAAAAGGTGAGACTAGAGGCTGAATTGGAAGCTTTGACTATCCAGAGAGAGGCAGCTGCTGCCACAGCACAGGCAGACATCTTAGAGGCAGCTGAAGGGCAGGCTAACCCACCTCGCAGCAAGAACAGTCAAATTCCATTAAAGGAAGAGATCGAAGACCGCACATCTGCATATGTAAAACAACAAAATGAGTTACTTAATAACTCACTTCACGTGAGCCCTGCACCTCTGCCCATTGAACAGGAGGAAAGCCTAGTCACATGGGGGACTACATGCAGGGCTTCTCAAGATGTAGGCCTACCCTCTGTCCAGCAGCCTGTCAAATCTGAGCATGCCTTGCCTTTCAATCCAGAGTCTTCCAGACCATCTCATCACATCAAAAGCTACGAGGACTCACCGACCTTTAAGCCGCATATCCAAAATATGAACCCTTTAGCTCAACCATATACTCCTCGTCACACTACATCAGCCGAGCCTGTGCAAAACCCTGCGATGACAGACTTCGTCCGGTACTTAGCACGTCGGGAGTTAGTGATTACTGGGCTCAACCAGTTCGACGACCACCCCGAGAGCTTTAGGGCAGGGCAGTCATCCTTCCTCAATGCAATCAAAGGCCTAGACATTTCAGCCAGCGAAGAATTGGATCTCTTGATCAAATGGTTGGGCAAAGGATCGTCTCAACATGTCAAGAGAATTCGACACGTGCACGTCAACAATCCTGAGGCAGCACTCAGAAAAGCATGGGAGAGATTGATGGAGTGTTATGCTGCACCAGAGGTGATCGAAGCCGCTCTTTTCAAGAAGCTGGACGCGTTTCCTAGGATCTCCAATTAAGACTACATAAAACTCAGAGAGCTTGGAGACCTTCTGATGGAGCTTCTGTCCGGAGGATGGATATCTGCCTGGGCTAGCCTTCCTGGACACCGCTCGAGGGATCAATCCCATAATAGAAAAACTTCCATATGCACTTCAGGAGAAATGGATAACGAAAGGCTCCAGGTTCAAAGAAGAACATCACAGCCTCTTTCCCCCGTTCTCCTTCTTCGTGGAGTTCATCCGCCATGAAGCACGAATCAGGAATGACCCAAGCTTCGCTATCTACAACAACATCAGCCCCCCTGTAAAAGATAAATCAACGTATCGTCCAGGGAGACTCCCAGTATCAGTCCATAAGACAGACATCTCCGTCGACAGTGAACATGACACAAATGTCTCTCCAAGGCAAGATGAGAATCCAGGAAAGAGCTGTCCTATCCATCACAAACCTCACCCGTTAAGGAAGTGTCGTGGATTCAGAGCGAAAACAATTGATGAGAGAAAGACCTTCCTCCAGGATTTGCTACAGGTGTTGTGCATCGATCTCCCATGTAGCCAAAGACTGTAAAGTCCATGTGAAATGCACCGAGTGTGACAGTGGTCGCCATATCACAGCAATGCATCCTGGTCCAGCACCTCAGGCGGCTCAAGTTCCTACCCTGGCACCAGAGCACGACGAGGAGGGAGACAATCTTCCACCCGACTCTGCACTTGCTGTCACCTCTAAGTGCACCGAGATTTGTGGTGAAGGGCAGTCAGCGAAGTCTTGCTCTAAAATATGTCTGGTTCGAGTGTTTCCCCGAGGGCAGAGAGACAAGGCGATCAAGGCATATGCGATACTCGACGACCAGAGCAACCGCTCCTTAGCAAGGCCAGAATTCTTCGAGCTATTTAATGTCAAGAGCCACTCCTCTCCATACTCATTACGAGTCATCGACATGTCTGGCAGAAAGGCGGAGGGGTTCCAGATCGAGCCTGTGAATGGAGGAGCTACACTCGCCTTGCCACCACTGATTGAGTGCAATCAAATTCCAACAAACAAATCAGAAATTCCAACTCCCAGAACAGCTCTCTTCTACCCACATCTGAAGGCAGTGGCAGGTCACATCCCAGAGCTGGATCGAAATGCCCAAATCCTCATTTTGTTAGGGAGAGATATCATGAAAGTGCATAAGGTGAGAGAGCAGGTCAATGGCCCTCACGACGCCCCCTTCGCTCAGCGGTTGGATTTGGGCTGGGTTGTGGTCGGGGAAGTGTGCCTTGGCAACGCCCACAAACCAAGCGTGAGTGTCTACAAAACCCAAGTCTTAGAGAATGGACGGCCTTCCTACCTGACACCCTGCAACAGCTACATGAACCTGAAAGAGAGGGTGTGCCATGGCGGGGAGCAGCGCGGCAGTCTCGTCAGTACCCACAATGCCAAGCTAGAGAAAGTGACAGAGAATAACATGGGTCACAACGTGTTCAAAACAATCGAAAATGACAACAAGCTCGCCTTGTCCATCGAAGACGCTGCCTTTCTAAAAATCATGGACTCAGAGGTGTACAGGGATGAGAAGAACAACTGGGTCGTTCCACTCCCCTTCAAGGTTCCACGGAAACAGCTCCCGAACAACCGCAGGCAAGCAGCCAATCGCCTCACCTCACTGCTTCGAACCCTCAACAAGAAAACTGTGATGAAACAACAGTTCATAGACTTCATGGGAAAGATTTTTGAGGCCGACCACGCAGAGCCAGCGCCGCCTCTGATGGAAAATGAGGAGTGTTGGTACCTGCCAACATTTGGGGTCTACCACCCTCAAAAACCTGACCAAATAAGGGTGGTGTTCGATTCCAGTGCGCAGGAAGATGGCACCTCGCTCAACAATGTGCTGTTGACTGGTCCTGACCTCAATAACAGCCTGCTGGGAGTCCTGATCTGATTTCGAAAGGAGACAGTGGCGGTCATGGCGGACATCCAAATTTTTTTCCACTGCTTTCTTGTCAGACAGGACCACCGTAATTTCTTGAGGTTCCTATGGTTCAGGGATAATGATCCGACAAAGGACATCATCGAGTACCGGGTGAAAGTCCAGGTGTTTGGCAATAGCCCTTCGCCCTCCATTGCCATCTACGGGCTTAGGCTTGCCGCCAAAGCAGGCGAACGTGAACATGGGACAGACACACGATAGTTCGTAGAAAGACACTTCTACGTCGATGACGGACTTGTGTCCCTACCAACTGACACAGAAGCTATCAGTCTTCTCCAAAGGACACAAACATCTCTCGCCGAGTCCAACCTTCGCCTCCACAAGATCGTCTCCAACAGCCGTGCTGTAATGAAGGCCTTTCCACCAGAGGATCGTGCTGAAGGCATAAGGGATTTGGACCTCGACGGAGACATCTCACCCATACAGAGGAGTCTTGGGTTGTGCTGGGAGATAGCTGATGACACTTTCACATTCAACGTGTCAGCGGATGACAAACCATTCACGAGACGCGGCGTGTTGTCCACAGTGAACAGTGTCTTCGACCCCCTTGGTGTGGCCGCCCCAGTCACCGTACAAGGAAGAGCCCTACTACGGGACCGCACCAGTGACACATCTGACTGGGATGCTCCACTCCCGGAGGAGAAACGGAGAGAATGGGAAGTCTGGCGTGACTCGCTCCAGGAGTTAAGGAAGCTGCATATCCCACGCACCTACACACGAGATTCCCTCTCCAATGCAAGACATGTTGAGCTGTGTATGTTTTCCGACGCCTCCATCAAGGTTATTGGTGCGGTGGCTTACCTGAGGGTCATCAACAAAGATGGAAACAGCAACGTCGGCTTCATCCTAGGGAAGGCCAAACTCGCTCCTCTATCTGAGCCAACCATCCCTAGGCTTGAACTTTGTGCTGCGGTCCTAGCAGTAGAAGTGGCAGAGTTCATCGTTGATGAGATCGACCTCAAGATGGATTCAGTAAAGTTTTACTGTGATAGCAAGGTAGTCCTCGGCTACATACATAACGAGGTAAAGCGTTTCTATGTGTATGTACACAATCGAGTTCAGCGGATACGTCAATCGACTAAGCCAGTGCAATGGCTATATGTACCAACGGAACACAATCCGGCCGATCATGCATCAAGGGGTGTCCCCGCTTCCCACCATTCAAAAACGACTTGGCTCAAAGGACTAGTATTCCTTCACAAACCATCCGAGGACCAACCAAAGAACCCTGAGTATTTTGAACTCATCAGTCCTGAACTTGACGTCGAAGTACGACCTGAGGTGTCAAGCTTCCGCACACAAGTTCAAAAGCAGAGCCTCACCACTGACAGGTTCAAGCGCTTCTCTACGTGGGACTCACTACTGAGAGCCATTACCTTCCTTATTCATATAGCTCGTTCACACAAGTCTCCAGACAGTGGAAAAGGGTGTAGTGGGTGGCATCGGTGCAACCATCCCCGCACTCCTGACGAGCTCGCTCAAGCTATGGACGTCGTCATAAAGGCAGTTCAAAAAGTGGCTTTCCCTGTGGAATTCTCTGCTCTCTCCGAAGGCAAGCCCCTGCCAAAGAGTAGTCCACTCTTCAAACTCAGTCCTATGCTTGAGGCAGGCCTCATGCGAATTGGGGGCCGACTCAAACATGCACCACTGGAACACACCGAAAATAACCCCCTAGTTCTACCAAAACACAGCCACGTCTCTACTCTGTTGGTGCGCCACCACCACACGCAGGTGAAACATCAAGGACGCCATTTCACCGAAGGGGCCATCAGGACTGCTGGCCTGTGGATCATTGGATGCAAAGGGCTTATTGGCTCAGTCCTACACAAGTGCATCACCTGTCGAAGGCTCCGTGGCAAGATGGAAGTGCAAACCATGGCAGACTTGCCGCCCGAGCGCCTCAGCACATCACCACCATTTACCTATGTGGGTTTGGATGTCTTCGGCCCTTGGCAAGTTACCGCAAGGCGCACAAGAGGCGGGCTTGCTGAGAGCAAGCGCTGGGCGATTCTATTTACCTGCATGAGCACTAGAGCGGTGCATATCGAGGTAATCGAGTCCATGGACTCTTCCAGTTGCATCAACGCTCTGAGGCGGTTCTTTGCAATCCGCGGACCGGCAAAGCAACTGAGGTCAGATCGTGGAACCAATTTTGTGGGCGCTAGCAATGAGCTCGGACTGACCAAACAGGGAGAAGGATCTGGTGTCCAGAGATACCTGAGCGAGGAGGGGTGCTCCTGGGAGTTCAACCCTCCCCATTCTTCACACATGGGAGGCTCCTGGGAGCGGATGATTGGAGTAGCTCGCAGAATACTTGACTCCATGCTGCTGCAACAACACATCCGCCTCTCCCACAAAGTCCTATGCACCCTCATGTCTGAAGTATCTGCTATAATAAACGCCAGACCCCTGGTTCCAGTCTCGTCCGACCCAGATAACCCCTTCATCCTGACACCCGCAGCGCTTCTTACACAAAAGGTTGGTGTTCCCCCTCCTCCTGGAGAGTTCTCAGACAAAGACCTCCACCGAAGCCAATGGAAACAGGTGCAAGCCCTTGCCAGCACGTTCTGGTCACGATGGAGACGTGAGTATCTCCCTACTCTTCATTGTCGCCGCAAGTGGAACGAGGATCGTCATAACTTACAGAAAGGGGATGTAGTGCTGTTGAAAGACAGCCAAACTGCAAGAAATGAGTGGCCCATGGCACTGGTAACATCCACCTTCCCAAGCCAGGAAAGGTGCGGAGGGTCGAAGTTAAGACCTCATCGCAAGGAAATCTGAAGACATTCCTGCGACCCATCTCAGAAGTCGTTCTTCTTTTGTCTAATGAGGACTGAACGTTGAGTTAATAGATACGATAATGTAGACCTTTAATAGTGGTGTCACTGACGCCAGGCGGGGAGTGTTCTGCCCTCCAGGCAGTTCTCTATGTTTGAGTTTGATATGTGGTATTACATCATTAGCCATTTAAGTAAATAGGGAACAGGAAGTGAATGTTCAGTGTAATGGAGATCAGAGCAGTTTTGCATGGTGTTCCTTCATCTGTTGTAATCCTTTGATTTGGCTCATCGTACGCATTGCCTGTAAGTTCATATTTGTTATTTGCAAGTATATCTTGTTAGTTTATGGAAAATCTGCTGTGGATGGGATATATTTTATGTGAATATTAGTTGATGCCAGATGCTAGCTGTTACACTAGCCATTTTCTTTAGTAGGCTGCAATACATTTTCAATACATGCTATATTGTGCATTTTGGTAGCATTTAAGTTACATTTAGTATATATTGAGCACATTTGGTGATTTTATGCTTTTGTAAGTAACACTTTCTAACATGTAACTTTACCTTTGCTATTTCTGTATTGGTGACTCAGTGTATATTTCAGTTTTTTTCAGTTTTATCCCCTTGCTGTATCAACATGCGAGTCTACAGTAAATTGGAGCTAGAACGCTACTTCCTGACTCTTGTTGCTTTCTTTGGGAGTTAGGCTGGCTGTCTAATTTTGGTTAGAGAACACCATCAGGAGGACAGTACACTGTATCTACAACATCTAGCGATGACTACTTTAGATCATTATGCAGAATAGCGTTACCCAATTTCCCAGAGTCTATTGCTTAAACCATGCCCGTAAAGCCTCTCAATAATCAATCAATAATCTGCTCATGTACGCTTATGTTCTAAACATTTCAAAACGTAAAAAATTACTTTCTGTTGGGAAAATAAATATGTTAGTTCTATGTTACTTAAATAATACAAATTGGCTTGTCAGTATTGTATCAAGAAGACACGTTTCATGTTTTAACTTGTCTAATAAATGAACTCTATCACCTTTAGATAAGGTTTTATTTACGTACCTGTAAACTGTTTTATGCTTTCAGAGCAACAACTTACATTCTTAATTCCATTGCTTACAGAAATGTACTGTGATATCCATTCTCAATTTTGCTAATTGTTTTAATAGAGAAGGAAAATGTTTGTAAGGCTAAACCTAAACATTTCAACATTAGTGTTAAAAGTTAAAGAATGAAGTCAAAGGCTTAACATGTTGAGCGATTTCCAGTATGCTGTATAGATGGGTTTTTTGTTAGCAACATATACTCACAATGGCAAGCCAATCTGGTCGATATGTCTGATTTTTCCACACAAAATAACGGAAAGAAGTTTATGCTAACCTGTATAGATGTACTGTCAAAGTATGCTTGGGTCTGTGTGTTAAAAGACAAATCTGATCCTGAAGTTGCGTAAAGAATAATGAGTCTGAATTTGTTTAAAAACTTTCATACACATAAAAAAAAAAATCACACCCCTGGCGCTTTACATTAAGGAACTTTATAAATTTAACAAAGGCTTGAGCATTTTTGTCAATAAGTGATACCGTCAAACATTCGGCAACCTTAACAACATCTACATTTTCACTTCTACACATTTTAATTGTACATAAATCTGTTACATATGTAAATACAACCAAAATGTTAACAATCCTACATAACCAATTATTTTGAAACAGACATGTAAAAAGTTCCTGTAAATGGATATGTAGCTGCAATGTATAATCTACAGTTTCTGCCAACACAAACATGTAAAAAGTTACTGTAAATGGATATGTAGCGGCAATGTATAATCTATAGTTTCTGCCAACACTTCTTGCCATGCTGTAGCAGAAACTTGTCTCACACGGTCCATAAGCGTTTCTAGGAACGCAACGTTTACACTAGGATGTGGTTTGTGGCTTGTAAAGATGCCCGGGTTTGAAACATTGTTTTCTATTACCTTGAACAGGATCGCGTTTACCTCCTCAGCCAAGGCCTAGTTTCTTATTCGGTAGAGACTTCGTATTCCGTTTCCCATGTCTCCGGCTTTCGGGGGTTGGAGTTCTTTATCCAATCTTCCAAAGTTTTTCCAAAAACGTTGTCTCGATACTTTTCGGGGAGACTATTTTTCATGGCAGTCAGAGTCTGACGAATGTACGGCTCGTGCCTCAGGTCAAAAGCAACTACCTCGGCTATACCTCTAATTTTCTCTGTAGAACATTGCTCTCCAATCAATAGCAGCGGCACGTCCAGAGTGTAGCACAGACAAGGGTGAAACAGCCTTTTATGTATTTTTTCATAATTAAAATAGAAATCATTTTGGTCAGGCTCGTAAAGGCAACTGTGTTGAATCTGACTAGGGTGGCTAATTATACACCCATAGCAGTTCTCTTTCAAGTCCTGCTCAATAATATAGTCCAAGATGCAGGCTATTGACGCTTTTATCATCCTGACTATGCTGAATGTGGAAACACTGTCAGGAATAGGGTCTCTCTCTTTCGTGTATCGGCTTCAGATGTCCAACTTGGTGTCGCTCAGCCACGTCCTTGTCTCTGGACCCACTAGAAAGAGCCCCTCCTCTGAAGGTGGTCTAAACAGGGGACAGGTGTGGGTTATGTGGTCGGCAGTCTGCTCAGGCTCCCGCACCGCATGCTGCGCTGTCCGCAAGGCCCCACTTCCTCATGGACGCTTTGAAACAGCCGATCCCAGTGCGCAGGCGGTTCAATAAGGTCCATTGGCGGCGTGGTAGATCTTCTCCTGCAGCACCATCTCCAGGGTCCCGGATGTAGTGGTGGATACGTGCGGTTCCAGCAGACTCCCATCCCTGCTTCCAGGATGCCACCAGCCATGGAGATGCTTAGGAATAGGGTCGTTAGGAGGTGTTGGCGGTAGAAAGGTCAGGTTGCTTTTGCCCAATTCTTGGTCCAAACGCTGCAGCCATACCGAGGTGTCATCAAAGTCAATGGTCCCGTCACAGGTGCTGACATCTTGGTTGTTAGAGATGTGAGCCATGAGTCTAAGCGCTTACAGCAGAAAAAACAACTAGACATCGTTGTTTATGTTTTTCGTTTAAATTTTTAGTCTCCCCTCAAAAGGTTGTGAGTTTACTAAAAACACAGATGTCATTTCCCCCTGAAATGGAGAATGCATTTATCCTTTGAAGACGGTAAATAACCAAAATACCGTCGCAAATGGTGATACCTTCGTTGAACCCCCAACACCCCCACGTAGGAATCACGATGTCAAAACGCGTGCGTTTAATCAAAAAGAACAGGTGTCATTTCACGGGTTCGGAACGAGACACCAGTGTTGTGAAGCAATTGGGATTAGCCTGCGTTGGCGCAAACACACATTTTAAAGATACGCTACTTATCGGAAAAAACATGTTTTAACCCACAGCAAAAAATGATTCTTACTTGGCTTTTCTTACTTCGGCGATTATCTTTTGGTTGGGGTTTTACAGCAGAAAAAACAACTAGACATCGGCTTGCCAATGTGAGTTTATGTTGTTTCGTTTACATTTTTAAAAGATACTGTCACACGCCACGTGACAAACCCTGGATGGGAACAGTGCAGACTGGAGACACGGAATGGAGTTTGTTGGTCTACGGACCGGATTTCTATTAATTTATTTTTCTGTCTCTCCTCCCAGACATGGGAGAGAGACAGTGGGAGTAGCAGGTTAACATATAACAAAGAGAAACACTAACACAGACAAAATCTTCACCCTACTCGCCACGAAGCTTTCGGGTAAAAACAACAAACTAAAATAACAAACTAAAATAATCCAAACTTACGGGACACCGCGCCTCTTCCTCCGGAGTTCCCCTGGAACCTCCTCAGGCACACACATATCCAGTGACCTTTCAAGTGCTTCCCACCCATACATACTGAGACACTCAAACTTTGCAGTTCGAGTTCTCTTTTCCCATGCATACAGAGACACTCGCCACTCCCCACAGTGAGAGTTCTGGCAACCAGCCCCCGAGACACTCTCCACTCTTCCAGTGAGAGTTCTTGGGCTGTTTCCCAGAAACACTCTCCACTGCCCGAGTGTGAGTTCTCTTTCAATCACACAAATAAAACCGAGGGCGAGAGGTGCCCTCTTTCAGGGCGCCCTCTCGCTCTCTATCACGATCACACCGAGGGAGAGAGGCAGACACTCTTAGTGCGCCCCCTCTCCCTCTTTCACACACACACATCTCACATCAAACATCTCACATCAAACATTCCACAATACAACACAACAATCCACAACACAACATACGTGCACGCGCAGTGAGACTTGTGAGTCTTGATGGGCGCGCGTGCTCACACACCCATCAAGACACAGACAAGTCTCACTTTCAACACTCACATATAATGACAAGACAAGACTAATTGAGTCCCCACTTGCCCCACCTGCTTTTAAATAGGCTTAGTTTCTGCCCGGCTCAGGTGCGACTCGTGAGGCAATCTCACACTCACATTCTCACACAGACACCCAATCAGCAAATTGACTTCCATATCAATTGACTGATTGACACCAATTAAATAATTAAATAATAACTAAACCGGGCCACGGTTTACTCTCACACCCTGTGAGAGTGCCAAACCTGCCCCCGGAAAGTCTACCTGCTCCAAAAGCCTCCACAACATGTAAAGACACAGACAACCATGCCACTCCCACGTTGCCGAGACCGACATCCTCCACAGATACGTACAGTATCGACCCTTTGGTGCTTTTTACAACTGTTTTGAACGTTAGAGTCTAAGCGCTATGCATATTGTTCAAAAACAAAAAACAGATGTCTCTGAAGTTAGACACCATTTTGGACACCGTGTCTAACAATGTCAAAAAGGTCAATTCATTTGTTGCAAAAACAGGACCATTGGACACCGTGTCTAACAATGTCAAAAGGTCACATTCCAAACTGTCAAGATGATTTTTAAAAAGCCATATAATATCTATATATGATATTTGCAACCTTAAATATATAATTTATAATGACGTGAAGACCACAGTCGATCATTCGTTGTTTGCAGAATCTCTGAGTTTAATGTAGCCTACTGTCAGTACAATAGTGTTATGTTTTGCCACGTTTGTTCTGCTTGTTTTTGTATTTTATTATTTTTCTCCATAGTCACTCATCATTCAAACATTAGGGATTTAGATAACATTTACATTTACTAATTACTAATTATCTCACGTTTCTATCTACTGCTATCATTCTCTCTCTCGTTGTCCTATCCCTGTACGCTTCTCTCCTATCGCCTTGTCTGCACGCATTTTCTTTCTATGCGCTCCTCCCCTTCGAACTGTGCACGTGTCTACCTGCTATTCCAGGTCGTTTATTTTCAGTGTGTCTATGTGCTTCCCAGTCCGTGTCTTTTGTCTCCCCTTGTTATTGTATTAGTGATCCTTATCGTTTTCACCTGTGTTCTTTCCCTTTTCCCCTCCCAGTCACACCTGATTCCTATTGTGTCACCTTCCCCACTTGTTTTTAAGTTCCTTGTTTGCTCTCAGTATTCGTCAGAACGTTGATCAATATTCACTGTGCCGATTGTGTGTAAGCCAGAGTTTGTTGTATTTTCCGAGACACCCCTTCTGTTTGACTACGAGTTTTTTGCCTTCCGATTTAGTTTGTTTGC
The DNA here is from genome assembly GCA_029706075.1 of Aldrovandia affinis. Classification (NCBI taxonomy): domain Eukaryota; kingdom Metazoa; phylum Chordata; class Actinopteri; order Notacanthiformes; family Halosauridae; genus Aldrovandia; species Aldrovandia affinis. Next base: position 1,818,933 of record JAINUG010000020.1, on the reverse strand, counting down.
CTTTCTGATTATTTGGTTTAGATTTTTGGACTGACTTTTTGACTACTCTTGGATTTCGATTTTGTACTTTATCTACCTCTGACTTTTGTACCTTGCTTGATCATTAAACGTTCCTTTACTGCCTTATCCTGGTCTGCACCTGGGTCCTTGTCTGGACATCGCAAATAGACTTTAAAACCTTTGAAAAAAAGGAAGTAGACTACGCCTGTCATGAAAGCAGCTTGTGTGCGAGCAACTCACTTTTATAGCATTAAAATAATAGAGTAAATTCACGTGGAACAAATTGATTGGTTCGCTAACCAACCAACCAATCAATGCTGTGCAACTCCATGTTGCGAGTTAGATTTTTGTGCTAGGTACGCGATATCCTCTGCAACAGCAACAGTCACGTCGCAGTCGTGCGAGCATGTATAGGCCTTTATGCTGAGGCGATTAGAAAGGTGAGTGTGTCTGGGGTGGGAGGGGTGAGGCCCCTGACTGCTGTTCCCAGGTGGGTGGTGCCGACGGGTCCTCTGGTGGTCCCTACTGACTCCTTGTTGGTTAAGAAAGTGGATTTTCTGGCGTTTGTGATGGATGTCTTGCATTGTGCGAAGGAGATTGTTGAGCAATCGGATGTCATCCAATTGGTGTTTTTAGATTTGGATGTTGATCCCAATCTTGCATTTGGTGTTTTGAACCGGATGGGAATACCGGTTTCACAGATGCCTAGTTCATCAATATGACCTTCTGTCTTTTACAGTGGAATGCGAGGAGCCTGATCAGTAATGGTTTGTGGTGGATATTACCCCAGATATTATTTGTGTTCAGGAAACATGGTTGAAGCCTTGCCTGGATTTTATTATTTGAGGTTATGTAATGGTTCAGCAGCACAGGCCTCATGGTAGCGGTGGGGGATGTGCTATTTGAGGGTATTCAGCATAGGGTTCTCACATTGTCTGGTGAATTGGAGGCTTTGACTGTGGAGATATGGTCCATATGGTCTGGTTTTCTGTTGTGAATTTTTATAATCCCTGTATCCCTTTGACTATTGAAGGTTTGGCGGGTGTGGTGAGTGTGGTTACATCTCCGATGGTCTGGGCTGGGGATTTTAATGCACACAATCCTCTGTGGGGAAGGTTTTAGATGGGAATGGAAGGGTTGTGGAGGAGTTTATGGATCAACATGGGCTTGTCTGTTTTGATGATGGGAGGGCTACTAGGTTTCAGGTGGGATGGTGTGCTGGCTTGTAAGGCAGAGTGGGATGTGCTTGGGTCCCACATTATTGGGAGTGACCATTTTCCGGTCTTGAGTAAGTGGGGCAGAGATCTTCTGTCGGAGCATGGCAGCGGTGTACGGCCCTTTAATTTTGGTAGGGCTGACTGGGATGAAGGCGCCAAGGAAGGTGGTTCCGTGGTGGAATAAGGATTGTGACAAGGCAGTCAGGGATAGGAATAGGTGAGGTGTGGGCTGTGGTGAAATGCATGTCAGGGTGGTATAAGAGGATGTTTGTTCCGGTTTTAGTTTCTCCACTCTTTGGAGGGAGGGTTTGTTACACAAGTTGCGGGGCTTGGCAGGCGTTCGGGGTAGAATGTTTAATTGGATTTTTTTTTTTTTTGTTAAAACATACAATTCAGGTGAGAGTGGACGGGGCTCTCTCGGATTCGGTGGGGATAGATTGTGGCATTCCTCAGGGAAGTGTGATAAGCCCAGTATTATTGAATGTCATGATCAATGATTTATTGATCCCAATGAGTTGGGTTCGGGCTTTGGGTTCTCATTATAGCAGATGATGGTGCTCTGTGGAGAGGGGGAAGAATGTTAGGTACGTGGTGAAGCAACTGCCCTGGGTGTTGTGGAGCAGTGGTCAGCGTTGTGGAGCCTCAGGATTTCAACGGCAAAAACTACGTTTGTTATTTTTGGTAGGAGGTGGAAGTTGGGGTCTGTAGCTCTGTCCCTGTATGAATTGTCGTTAGAGAGGGTGCAGGTATATCAGTTTTTAGGTATGTGGTTTGATGAGAGACTGACATGGGGGACTCCTGTTGATAAGATCACATGTAGTGGCTGACTGCCATCTGAGGCAGGTATGGGGTTCTTCCCTCCAGGTGTATACAGATGGGTCTCGGGCACCGGAGAGTGGTTGTTATTTGCTCAGACTCCGCTGCAGCTCTGACCACATTACAGTGCAGGAGTTTGTCTGCATGTCCTGATGTTTTGATAGACTTGCTAGTGTTTTTGCATCATGTCCATAGGGCAGGGAGCCGGGTGGGACTGGTGTGGGTACCTGCGCATGTGGGGATAGTGGGAAATGAATGTGCGGATAGGATGGCTAAGGCTTCACTAGAGTTTCCTCAGGTGGGGGTCTATATCCCCTTGGGAGGTGAAGAGTAGGATTGCGGAGGTTATTGGGGATTCTCTGGCAAAAGGAGTGGGATGCAAACAGAAAGGGGAGACATTTATATTCTATTCAGAGAGGGGTGGGGAAGGGAGGCCCTACATTCAGGAGCAGGCGGGAGGGGGTGTTATTAGCCAGGCTGAGGTTGGGGCATTGTGGTCTGAGGGCTGGACTGTTTGTAGTGAGGACAAACAAACTGACTTTAAGTAGTTTCATTTTTATACCGGGCACAACACCAGAAATAACATGACAGTAGGCCTTCACTAACGTTTGGTTTTCCCCCTTCATTAGACATAAAAGAAGATGACGCGAATAAGGGCGGTTGTGCCGTTGCAGGTCCAGTTCAGACTGCCTCCGAATTTAATCCTTACAAAGTTCTTGGAGTCACCAAGAGCTCAAGTCAAGCCGAAATCAAGAAGGCATACAAACAGTTAGCCAGAGAATGGTGAGACATGGGCACTTTCACATAAAAAATCGCTTTAAACTTTGAGTCTAAGCAAAGGTTCAAACAACGTTCAACCAAAGCACGAGGATGGACAGTGTAGTATGTGCAGGGGGCCAGAAACAGTCAAACATGTGCTATTAGACTGTGCTAATTATACAAGGGAACGCAGGGACATGTTCAGAGATTTGGCGAGCATTGGCGTGACTTCCTTCTCTATTAAATCACTGTTGGGACCAAGTGAGAATATGTCAAAACTGTTTCAAGGTGTCATGAAATTCCTTTATGCCACTGGTCTGCATACCAGGGTGTAAGACGTGTTTTTTTTAGTTTATAGTTTATAGTGCTGAGGATCTTCTGGACCTGTGGGGGGCAGTAATACGCGTACAAGCGTTTTAATCTGCCATTAAAAAAGGAAACGAAGAAGAAGAAGAGTTGATAACCACCATCGTGAGACAGGTTAGTTGTAATTGCCTTTGTCAGGCTTTGTGTAGCCAGCTAACGCAAAGATTACTTTGGCTGTGTTCGAAACTGTTCACTCGTTCCCTATTCCCTATATAGTGTCCCTATGTAGTGAACGATTAAACTGTTTTCGGATACTCCAATGAACGTCATTTGCGTTAAAAAAAAAAGTGCTGGATATTCAGGTGACGCAAGCGGACGCGCCCACCTACATGACAGTAGGTTGAAATGTACTGAGGTACTGAGGTTTGCATGTTCAGTTTTGAATGTTAAATCCCAAATAAATTGTTGAAATTCTAATGATGTGCAAGTGTGTTTTTGTCAACTGTGGTGCTGTCTGCTAGCCACTGCTTTAGCCACCAATAACTACCGTTATGGAAGTCGTGAGCTAACTAGCTTGTGCGCTAACGTTAGGATAACTCACGACTAGCACCAACTTCCATAGCGGTAATAACGGTAGCTATCGGTGGCTAAAGCAGTTAGCTAACGTTACCATCACCATGATTCATGTTGCTGTTTTACTGCTGTTGGCTCAACTTTTGTTCTTGAGGCATAAACGGAGGCGAACTCAAACTCGCATTAGGCGTCTAAGACATCTTTCGTTGATTCGCCGACGTTGTCAACCGGTAAATAGACCAACTTCTATTAGCTAACATGTTAGCTAGCTTTAAGGTAAACTACTGGCCCCTACTGGCTTTCTTGTCAGCTGGCTAATGTTCAAGAAGGCTGTAACGTTAGGCTACAGTTAGTGTTCCACCACATTTACCCCCTGTAGACAACCCCGCAATTGTGACAGTTGTGTTGTGAAAACATTTATTCATTAACACTTACACATGAATTTATAAACACTTAAACATGGACACTAACATTTATGAACATAATGTATGAATTTTAACGTTATCATAATGTTCATTTTAGCTGGAGCCCTTCTTTCTTCTACTTCACGTCTTCTCCTCGGTATGACATGACCGCATTGCATTGTGGTACACGGGATAAATTGTAGGGTACATTCGCTGTTCACTACAAATCGCTGTGAATTGTGGGTATTTTTTCGTTCACTATATAGTGAACAAAATTAACAGTTGAGAATTCGAACAACACTACACACTATATAGTGCACTATATAGGGAATAGGGAGCGGTTTCGAACACAGCCTTTGCGTAGCCAGCTAACCCTGATTATGTTGAACTTTCTTCGTGAGGCAGGCCCCAGGTGTTATCCGTTGCCACTTCTGTTTTCATTGTGACGAGACGTCTAGCGTGAATGACGTCATGACGCAGTAACCGGAAGTATGGCTATGGCTATGGCTATAGTTATAGCTAGCTATAGATTTATCCCGGTGTATAATAATTATTGCGGCGCACGAGTGCGCGCGAGTATACACAAACTATGAAGTAACTGAAGCGGAGCTCAAGTGTACGAGTTGATCTAGTGTTTTGGGTAGGGCGATGCGATTTGCTGGATACGCCATCACAATGAGAACACCTTTTACATCTTGTAAGTCGCTCTGGATAAGAGCGTCTGCTAAATGCTTAAAATGTAAAATGTCAATGTAACACCCAGATAGCTGGACTGGCGAATTTAGCTACGCTTTCTTGTGTTGGATCATTCATGTGATTTTTAGTGATTAATGAATTCGTCAACACCGGTCTGTAGCCACTAGCTTCCCGTGTTCTCGTTATTTCTTGTTGGTCGTTGGCTCACTAGGTTAAAAAATGACTGTTTCTTGATAACGAGCAAGCTTTATGTCACGGAGATTACGATAACGTTACTGCCAGGGTTTATTTTGACATGCTCTTAATATAACACGGTTTGGATATGTCGGGTCATAACATAGCTTCGATTTGTTACCATCAATGCTAGCTCCGTCCTGCAACTTAACGGCTGATAACTGACTTTAAGTAGTTTCATTTTTATACCGGGCACAACACCAGAAATAACATGACAGTAGGCCTTCACTAACGTTTGGTTTCCCCCCTTCATTAGACATAAAAGAAGATGACGCGAATAAGGGCGGTTGTGGCGTTGCAGGTGATAGTGACCCTCTTTCTGCTGCTGTTGTGTAGTCCAGTTCAGACTGCCTCCGAATTTAATCCTTACAAAGTTCTTGGAGTCACCAAGAGCTCAAGTCAAGCCGAAATCAAGAAGGCATACAAACAGTTAGCCAGAGAATGGTGAGACATGGGCACTTTCACATAAAAAATCGCTTTAAACTTTGAGTCTAAGCAAAGGTTCAAACAACGTTCAACCAAACTATTTGGAATTTGTTTTGAAACCAAAATTGTAATGATGTAATTCATGCATTTGTTTATCCTGCAGTCAACATGTTTGCAAAGTGCACCTATTTTGGTTGGATGTTCGACGGTTCACCTAATGACACTTTTTATATTAAACTGAATTTATATTAAGTGACTGTCAAGGATGAGCAAATTGGAAGACCTGAAGACAGCTGTAGATTATTAACCATATTTTGTCTTGCTCAGTGGCTCTCAAACTCGGTTCTAGAGTACCACCGTGTATGCTGGTTTTCATTCCAACCAATCTCTTGCATAAATAAGGTTGCTGAAAACATGTTTAGGTTCCATAATTTTGTGCAGAAATAGACTTGAACACAATGCAGGTTTGGCTCATTACCATCTGTCTGTGTCATTTTCCACAAATGTTTTAGTTTGAATGACAAGGTGTTCATACTTTCAGCATTTAGGTCTTCTCTTTTCAGTTGTAGGTCTATCAATAAACAATGTAACCTCTTTCAAAAGGAATCATTTCCCACAGCATATTACAGAAAATGAAAGCATTAGTCTGGGAACTGATTTGACTGGGTAAAAGTCCTTCAATTATATTTAATATAAATACTTTTAACATGAATATCTGCCTCTGACGTATTGTGGCATTAAGAGGATAATGTTAAATCATCCCTCATTAGACATTAAAAGTGTCTAATTAAAAACCATTAACAGCTCATCATGCTTCAGGAATTGCAATTATAGTTTAAACGAAAACCAGCATACACAGTGGTATACCAAGTTTAGGTTACCAAAAACAGAAAAATAATGTAAATTTTTTGGCAGTGAGTAGTTTCCTACACCATCAAAAGGCACTTGGAAACTGACAGGAAGAGGTCTGGCAGACCCAAAGCCACAACAAAATCAGAAGACAAGTTTCTGAGAGTCAACAGCTTGCGTGATAGGCGACTCACAGGACAACAGCTTCAAGCACAGCTTAACACTGGTCGAAGTAAGGAAGTCTCAGTTTTAACTGTGAAGAGAAGAATTCGAGCTGCAGGTTTGACAGGTCGAGTGGCAGTAAGAAAGCCATTGCTAAGATGGCAAAATAAGAAAAAGGCTTGCCTGGGCCATGAAGCACCGCCGGTGGACTACTGAAGACTGGAAGAAGGTCTTATGAACCGATGAATCAAAATCAATCTTGACATTTGGAAAGGTTTTTGTAGGCCATCGAGTAGGTGAAAGGATGGTTCCTCAGTTTGTGACACCAACTGTCAAACATGGAGGAGGAAGTGTGATGGTCTGGGGCTCTTTTGCTGGATCCAGAGTCAGTGACTTGCACAGAGTGACTGTTAACTCACTTTAACCTGTTACTTGGTGTGTCCCTGAAAAGGGCCCTTTTTTTAATAACTGAAAAATTGTCATTATTTTTCTGTTTTTGGTAACCTAAGGTTTTTTTAAAAGTTTTTTTTAATAACCTCTGGCAGTTGTCCACTTACCTTTGTACCATTTCAGGTTATTCACTGGACTTGAGCCGTTTAAATTTCAGTAAAAACTGGAAAAATGGGGGTGTTCTAAAACTTTTGACCGGTAGTGTATATCAAATGTCTGTGTTATTACCTCCACATTTTATTTTACTTTCTTTTTTAAGGCACCCAGACAAGAACAAGGATCCAGGGGCTGAGGATACGTTTATCAAGATTTCAAAATCCTATGAGGTAAGTTTTATTTTCCAATTTCAACAAAACATTGTTTCAATTGCTGCTATATTCTATTCCACATACATTGTATTAGTCTTGATCTGAAATCTGTGTTGTTGCTCATTGACAGTAAGGATTTTATGCATCTCCATGTATTTTTGTGTGCTACCCCCCAGATCTTGTCCAATGAGGATAAGAGGGCAAATTATGACCAATACGGTCAGTTGGATGAGAACCGCCACCATGGGCAGCCACAGCAGGGTTTCCGGCACTTCCAGGACAACTTCTACTTTGACGAGTCCTTCTTTCACTTCCCTCGGCCGAGCCGGGACTTCGCCGACAGCAAGTACATGCTGCGGTACACGCAGTATGTAAGTGATGTCATCCCGGACAGTTTCAAGCGGCCATACCTGATCAAGATCACCTCCGACTGGTGTTTCACCTGCATCCATATCGAGCCTGTGTGGAAGGAGGTTGTGCTGGAGCTAGAGGCTCTGGGTGAGAGGGATTATTTATCATAACTCTGTTTTTCCCCCAAACAGTTTTTTCCTCTCAGTTTCTGGGTTTCCCCCAAATTCAGGCCGCTCACCTCATTATGAACGTTTTAGAACGTAAAATAAAAAAATATGTATGGATCTGTAATGTACCATATTTATTCAAAATGACCAGTAATTTAATAAATATGGCAAATTATAGATCCATTTTTCAAGCAATTCCTAAATCTTACTTTAAAGGGTTCCCACGCATCATGGAAAAACCTTGAATGGGAATTGATGAAAAAGCTCTGTCATGGAAATTTCTGATTCCATGTAACGTTATATATATATATTTTTTCTTCTTTTCCGATAATGTTACCCCAAAATGTCTGTTCCCCTGCCACCATTGTTGCCACCTGCCACAGCTGTTCTCACACACACACACACACACACACACACACACACACACACACACACACACACACACAATGAGATGTGTATTTGCACTGGCAAACAAATGTGTTAAGTTATGAAAGTAAAATCTTTTAAGCTAAAAGGAATTATCCGCAAAGCTGCACGAGCATATGCATGAATGTATCATAGTAAGAGAGCAGGAGTGTGGCTCTGTCTTGAAGGTGTGGGCATCGGCGTGGTGGACGTCGGCCACGAGAGACGCTTGGCCAACCACCTGGGGGCGCACCGCACCCCCTCCATTCTGGGGCTGATCAATGGCAAAGTAACTATCTTCCACTATGCCATTGTCAAGGAGCACCTGAGACAGTTTGTTGAGGATTTGCTCCCGCACAGATTGGTTGAAAAGGTATGGTTGGTGAAAGGCCTGTGGGCAACCGATTCCCCCTTAATTACACTTTCCCCCTTAATTGCAGTGGTTTCCAGTGCCCTAAAGTGTACATAAATCAATGAAAACTAAAGTGTCAGACATCAAGGTCTCAATGCAATGTGTTTCTCTATTGCTCAATATTTGAAACAAACATTAAAAATAACAAAATACGGTGACTTGCTTTTTAAAATTTCACAAGGTAAGGTTCAGATGATGGCATAGTGAATGAAGGAGTATGTCTGGACAACAAAATAGGACTGAGATTTGCATATTGCAACTTGCATTGTGTTGCTGTGAAACTCAGACATTTGAAATGATAAGATTTAGAAGTGTATGGTTATCTTCTTGCCTTAAGAAAACAGAGTGACGTATGGGTTAGTTTATAATGCCTAAAGATGAACATTAATGATAATGTTGATGTCATCTTCTACCATTGCATAGTTTTCCTTGGTTAAAATTTAAATGAAAAAAAAGTTTATTTCTGTCCAGAGCAAGATCCCCACTGCTTTGACATAATGTTTTATGCTTTTTGGTTTTAGATCACAGACAGAAACTATCTGGATTTTTTAAACGGCTGGCATGAGGAAAACAAACCGCATGTGCTCCTGTTTGACCAAGTACCCGTGGTCTCTCTACTTTACAAGGTAGACCATAATCCTGTATGAATAAATATTGAAAATGGATATTCATCATTGGAAATATATTGCTTATCACATTTCACATTTAACTGGTAACATTTCTCCACACGCTACAGTTGGCCGCATTCGCTTACAAAGACTATGTGCGGTTTGGCTTTGTGGACCAAGGCCTGATGGAGACCGTGAACCTCCTGCAGCAGTTCAACATCAATACCTATGCTCCCACCATGCTCCTCTTCAAAGAGAATGCGGAAAAGCCGGCTGACATCATTCAGGTTGAATTGTTTAAAAGGCACTTTTAGACAAATTGTCTATAGTTTACTTTGGGATTATTATTTAACATGTAATAATGTTACAAAAAATGTCTTAAGTATTTGAAAACAAACCCTTAGGAGAGTGTTCACCAGAGACCCTTACAAGCTGGGCCCTGCCTTTAAATGCATGTTATGTCCATCAAACACCATTCCCTGGCTTTTTCATAGAACCACCCAAGATGTCTGTCAACGACCATGGATTTTCTTTGTTCTCTGTGCAATTCTTTGTATAAGCCCTTAGGTCGGGGAATCATGATTTCATTATACTGTATTTGATTATACTCTCTTAGATTTTCTCAGTAGAATTATATTTACCTGAATGCAATTTGTTGCAGACAAAGCTTGTATATGGCAGGTATTTTTATTATTAAAATGAGTATATAATCGGTTGCACGTAGGTGGTACACCAATTTGCGTACATTTTCCTCAAACGTTAATCACGTCCTCAAACGTTAATTGCGTACCAGGCAAGACGACAAACTTTTGAAACGTATTCGCGTATGTTTCAAAAGTTTGTCGTTTTGCTTGGTACACATTTAACGTTTAAGGACACGATTAACGTTTGAGGATGCGAATGCGTACTGGCGTACCACTTGCGTGCACCCCTGTATATAATGCACATGTATAACATATAATATACTGTACATTTAATATATACCATATGTGCATACATTTTTTCAGGGTCACTTGTATGGCATATATTTTACATGTGATCTATTACAACTGGTTAGTTTTACAAACCAGCTTATGTACAGTACTGTACTCGAGGGCAGTGCCCTACTTGGGATTTGACGCTGCAACCTCATGGTCTAGTTCCAGTAGTAGCACAAGTACCTGAATATTCCCCTCTCTCTCTCTTTCTCAGGCACAAGGAATGAAAAGGCAAATTGTGGATGAGTTCATCTCCAGCAACCGGTTCCTCCTGGTGCCACGACTAGTGAACCAGAAGCTTTTTGACGAGCTGTGCCCTGTGAAACAGTTTCACCGTCGCAGGAAGTAAGGCTCCCACCTCACTCTGGCCTGTCTGTATATGCACAGATGGGTGAATAGGTAGAGGTGAAGATCATGGTCATGAATCAGAAATCTCCAGTTGGTCCATGAAATTGGAATTTACAACCTGAGCGGTACATCCCATCTGGCCCTTATTGAATCTCCACTGTGCCTGTGCTGGCTGTAAAAGGAATTACTGTGGGGTGGTGTATATTTGGTCATGCTGTTGCCTGGGGAGGGTGGGTTTCAGTTGGCAAGTTAAACATTTTGGCTTTCATACAATAGGCATTATGGTCTTTTAAAAAAAAAAAAAACCCAAAAAAAAAAAAAAAAAAAAAAAAACCTTGATGTAGGTACTGTTGGCGCTCTCAGGCAAAAGTAAACGACAAGTGTAATTTTAAATAACTTGAAAATGAAAATGATAATGCGGTTGGTGAAATACCTACATTTTATTTTCGATTGCATGGTAAGTGAAAGTAAGGATTTATAGCATTTCAGCTGCAGTCATACGGCTGACCCCTGCAACGTCTGATGCACAGGTACTGCGTCCTTCTGATCACCGCTGCAGACAAGTCCTTCAACCCAGGGAACAACGCCTTCCTCTCCTTCGCCTCCTTCAACTCCAAGGAGGTGCTGAGGTTCGCCTACGTCTACCAGAAACAGCAGCAGCCCCTATGCGATGCCCTGCTGAAGAACAAGGAGAGCATGCCACCTCAGGTCTGCCTGCGGACATTGGCTACGCACACTGCGCTACTCTGATCGTTGTGATGGCACTTTGCTTAACGTCTTGCTTCAGTTAATCTCCTTCGCTATAGCACATCTGCATGAATGCCTTCATTATTGTTTTATGCGATGACACATTAACTGTGCTACAGATGTGTTCTTTATCTATACTGTTGTAGACAGACCCTTATTATATGCACTATGCTGTAAGTTGGATTGGAGGGTCTGCTTTAATGATTGTAAGTGAAAATGTCAACCAAACCCTCCAGTTCATCCGAATGCTAAGAATCCATCAGGTACTCTTTGCTGATGCTTATCTATTGGATTGTGTAGACCCTAAAGCAAACCCCTTTTCATGGGTCTTTAGCCACATTTTACCTGTGGACGATCCTTTTGGATCAAAATGTTCTTTCAACAGTAAACGCTTACTTGCATAAATTGTATGTGGACACTATACAATCTCAATTCATATTTTCTCTCCGCTCAGCACCTAACTAGAGATGTAAGCCTGATTGTGGTCCTTGAAGAGTTTTTCTTTTACAAAAAACACCAACTGAAGAGTAGGGACACTTTTGGATTGTTGTGCAAAATGGCAGGTGGTGATCCTGGAGAGGCGGAACACTGCAGGGAAGGTCCTGTACAGAGCCATTACAGGGGGCTGGAACGGCAGCGAGGAGGACAAGTACCGTCTCCAAGAGCAACTGGACCTTCTTCAGAAGGACCCCTCCTTCCTCAACTACGACGCTATGCTGCCAGAGCTCAACAACGAGTTTGCCTCTGTGAGTCCCTGGCTCTCCCATCTTCGCTTGCCTTTAAGTTGATGAACAGGGATTTGGAAGGAATTTTGCAGCTTAACAGTAAAAGTGAGCGATCAGATGACTATGTGCTTGATTGTCAATGTTCTTACCTTGGGCAAAGCACTTGACCTATAATAGCCTCACTCGTCAGGGCCATAACCTTATCATACTATGAGTCTGACCAGGTTGACCCTCTGATGTGAGAAGTCCGCCCAACCAATATTCAATTACTTCCTCTGATGAATCATGATCTCGTGTAGGTGAGGCTCCAATTGGAGGCGGCTATTCAAATTTCATAATTCTCTGTTGGTGGGTCAGTAAATCACTCAACAATGGCTAAAATAGACTATAACCAATCAGAATTTCAGGCCACCATTGTAAATAAGAATTTGTTCTTAATGGCTTGCCTGGTTAAATAAAGGTTAAATTAAAAAAAAGATGGAACCTATAATGACCAGGCAAAGACCCAATTGTGTAATTGGGTTATATGTCAAATGTAAGCCTCATGCATTGCCCCTACTAACTCAATGATACATGGTGTTATGTTTTAAATGACAGTAAGCAGGTAGTCAACATAGTTGTGGGCAACACAGGTTTTAAAAAAGGGCTAAAACATTTGAGCCTGTTGCTGTTAATAATTGCTTAGATTTTTTAATTTAGGTTTTCATTGACCACTTTAACCATTATCATCTATCAAATAAGCCACAATAAAATTGTGTAAGTAAAATGTATGAGACACTTTTTCTGTTTTATACGTTTTCTTTTCAAACCTAGATGTTTCTCATTCAGTGGCTCTATTCGGGTTATGACTACCTCTCTCAAATTGTGGAGGATGTTCTTCAAAGTAACTGGTAGGTTTGATGCCTTCCTTTGCTCTTAATACCCTGTAGGTGGCAGTATGGACTACCGTTTAGGGCACTTGTCATAAAAACCAGGCATGCGTTGGGAACTAATGAAATTGCAGGGAAATGTACCATTTTCTCAGGTCTGTCGGGTCAAAAGTGATGTTGACATTTTGTGGAATTTGTACACAAGGCCATTTTCACCATAAAGAGCTTCTAATATAATGACCTGATATGGTACCTCTTGTTCTTGAAAGGATAGCCTGCAGCACTCATCTCTGTAGCAGATGGTATCTTCTTTCTTTCTCTCGATGGAATGAGTTTGACACCCTTGTTCTAGAACCATCTTCTGGGATAAGGCAGATTTCATACAATAAGGACCCAAAGTAATTCCCACACATGTACCCATGCACGCAAGCACACACAGACACACAAAGACATGCACGCAAAGGCACACAAATGAACACTGAATATAATGAAAGACACGTACCCTGTATAAAGATTATCTGTGCTAGATTTGATGTAGAGTGGGTATAAAAAGTATTCACCCCCTTGGACTTTGTCCATATTTTGTTACATCATGGAATCAAAATGGATTTATGTGATTGGTTATGTAAGTGTGTGGGTGTAGACTTCAAATGATATTGTTTTACACTCACTGAGTTGTTTGCATCTGCTGTGGAGTCACTTTTCTTGTTGTTTTCTATCACCGTGTCTTTGTATTACTGAACTCTGCGCAGACCGAAGAGTGTCCTGACAGAAAGTGTTGTTTACAGGCGTGAAATGATGCCCCTGCTGTCCTTGATCTTCTCCGCCTTGTTCATTCTGTTCGGCACGGTCGTCATTCAGGCCTTCAGGTGACAGCAACAACCCTCCCGCCCTCCTGTATTGTGTCAGTACGTTCCATGATCTAACACAGATTTTTCACTCATGATTTCTCTCAACATTCACGTTTGATTTCAGTGACTCCGGTGAAGAGCCAAAGCCAAAGGAAGCACCGAAGACCGAGAACGGGTCGGCGAGCGCTGCAAACTCAAGGCAAGGAAGCGCTTGGAACACGCCATTGCTTACATAAGGACTTATTAGGCCCCCAGTGCTGTTCTCTGAAAAATATTGTACACAGTAATATTATCTCCCAACATTTATATCTAAGTCAAGATTTAAATTAGTTTTCTGGAAAATGTTTTAAACAAAAATGTTCAATTGGACACTCCAAGCACACACAAAGTAAATGGCCTCTGCAAAGCAGATGTATAAATGTTTGGTACATGCTACCATTCGTTTTCCCATTGCTCTACTTTGCTTGTCTGAATGGGTTAAACTAGCTACAAAGGGTGTGTGACAATGCTACTGTGGTGTATTGTTGTGTAGCTAATAACAGCTGAGGCTCGTGTGTGAGTTAATGCTTTTATGTTGTGAAATGTATGCTTTATTTTTTTGTGCTGCATGACAGTAACTGTGTTGTTGTAACACAAACCTCTTCTATGTTGAGTCATCTGAATCCTCCCCTCACCCCTGCAGCCGCCCGCCGAAGAAAAACTTTGTGGAGGTCACCGAGCTAACGGACATCACGTACACCAGCAACCTGGTCAAGCTGAGGCCGGGGCACATCAATGTTGTGCTGGTTCTCACCGACGCCACCAAGAATGTGCTCCTCAGCAAGTTTGCCAAAGAGGTGTACTCCTTCACCGGGTGAGTGCGTCTCATATGATCACTCGGAGCCTGCATGAAACCATACAGCGGCCATTAAAACTTCCATAGGGGTGTAAAGATTCTACAGTGTAGTGTCAGAACAGTGAAGTTAGAATAAAAATGGTCTATTCCCTGAATCCAGTAGCCTTAACAGTCAAATGCCCTTGTTTAAAGTTCAACTTGTAGAATTCCACCAAAATCTGCCTCGTGCCACCAACAGGTCACACTAAGTGTTTGGAGAGGGGGGTTGGCTCACTCCCTTCTTAGCCTATAATTTACGATTTGTGGGAAGGTCCTGCACAGGCCAGGTTCAGACCCCCTTTTCATATTTTTGTTTTGGGTCACTTACTACCACAAGATATCTTTTCAAGGTTGCCATTGATATGCTCCTCTCATGTCATGAATCATGGCGATGTCAAACATCACTAGGGCCTGGAGAAGCCAGATTCGTTTATACTGAGATGTTGGTTGAGCTGATATTTGGAGAGGCATAATATGCTCAAGAGCATTGCTACCAAGTGACAAAGCCAATCATACCATGTTGACCTCCGCTTTAATCTGGCGGGCCATCATTATTTTCTCCACAATCCATAATTTCCAGCTCATAGGTGGAACCCTGAAGTTGTGGGGTGTGGCACCAGCTCACCACAGCTACATAGCCCAAGTGCCCTGGCTTCACTCACAGAGCAATACACCTGCCAATGATGGCCCCACTCAGTCTGCCTGTGCAGGATTACCAAAAGGCACCTCCCCGACAGTAGTGTACCACGCAGTCATAATTTTACATGCATATCTGACTCAAGCTTGTAACATTAAGTGGCTAAAAAAATTATTTGGTGGGCATACCGAGCACAATTGCAACTCATGCAATAAGTGATCCAATCACTTGCTTTATTTCCTCAGCATAGCAGTAGACGCTAAGGCTGGGTATTGGCAAGAACTTAACGATACGATTCGATTTAGATACTATGGGCTTCACAAATAATTAAAATCATATTTTACAGTGTATCTTCTGAGTATTGAGATTATGGTCATGTGCATGGTATGGTTTAAGGGACAAATTGCCAATTGAGCCAAAAACGGATTTGAACATTCCAATCATTCTTTATTTAAGTTAAACAATGTGAACAATACCCACTGTTCTGTGTGTGCTTTAGTGCATTGAAATAAATGTTAACACATACACTTTGTGCTTTAGCAGGAAACTGTAAACAAAATGCACAGCTGGTTCAGTTATTTTTAATATGCGTTTAATTATAAAATGTGACATGCACTCTCTCTATTTGCCTTTGAAAATAGTGTAAATGAAACTGTGTGCCTTTGGAAATAGGCTAGTGCAAATGAAACACGCACCCAATGTGATTATTGGTTATTTTTAACCACTCATTGTGTAAGAAAAGTAAAAAATAAAAGTCACATAAGACTGCAGTGCAGAGCATGCTAAAGACCAGTGAAACTACAATTTTAATCTCGCCACTGACTCAAGCGTTGCATTGACGGTTTTCTTCACCTCTGCATATAGCTTCGGGACTGCTATTTCAGTCATGTGTTTGCACGTTGGTATGGTGTAGCCTACCATGTTCCGAAAACCCTCATTTTCCACAACACTATAAGGGCATATGGCCTTACAGATGAAAACTGCCACAGACACTGTAGATGAAGGCCTCCTCCAGTTTGGGCTATTTGGGATCCACAAATGTATCCGCTGACTGTCAGAAAACATCCGCGTGGTGCCTAGTCAGGTGAGTGCCTAAGTTTGTCGTGTTACCAGAGTATTTCAATACTGAATGGCAAAGCTTACAGACTGCATTATTTTGGTTTTGGGCCCAACATGTGCCCAAATATCTGCTTTGAGACTAGCGTGACAGCAGGCATACACGCGGGAAATGGGGGTGCTGCAGCATCCGCTGTCATGAACAGTGTAGTGTATATCATATTTACAATAAAGACAAAAATGAGTGTGCGTCTGTGTGTCATAATTGAAACAGTGGGAGGTGCTGAACGGAGGTTTTAAAAAAATAAAAATAAAAATAAAAAAGGTCATAAGAAAAAAAACATTTGATTGACCAAATCTGTATCAACGTAGCTAGCAACGCAAGCAAGTTAGCTAGTTATCAAGAATGAACCATTGATTCAGCTCTTGTTTTAAGTTTGTTATGTGTGATTGTGATTGTCGTGATTGTAAGGTAAGCTGCTGCTGTGCATCACATATCAACTTGAAACACTAAATACATTACGATTGGCAGGTCAGAGCACTGAATTCTGCATCAAAATTATACAAAACAATACTATTCAGTCCCCGCTGCGTTATTATAATTTTATGTTTGTTTCGGATTTCAGCACCCCTAAGTCAAAACATCTTCAATGGCGTCTGCCATTGCTAATGCCCGGATGGTTCAATGGGCCTTCCGTACTACTCGAAGTAGCTGTGAAAAGATCACTGGGGTGACACCTACAGGTGCTAGTTCTTGATTAATGAAAAATTAAATGTGCTCTTGTTTCATAGCGTAGATATCAATACCTGGAATTAAAAAATCAATACTGAATTCAAAAAAATATAATAGATATGTATTGGTTTATTGATTTTTTTTATTTTATTTTTACCCAGCCATAGTAGATGCTAGTAAGTGGTTAGTTTTTAAATGTATGTTTAGTTTGTTTTGTTTTTAGGCCTTCTATTCATTTGTTCTTCGTTTAATTCCTACCAGTTTTTTACTTTCATTTGCAATTTGTTTCGGATTCAGTTTTAATACCAGCTTTAGTGTCAGAGACCGACAAGTCATGCCATATTCTCAGTTATAGTTAAGCACCTTTATACACATTTTGTTCTTTGTTTACATTTTTCCAAATGTAATTAATGCTATTTATCAATGGGAAAATATCCCAAAACAAATAAACAACAAAAGTTGACTGTTTCTAACTTTACTGCACACAATTTCCTTTGTTCCCTTGTTGTCCTTTGAACAAAAGCATTATCTAGGTTTTTAGTTTAGTTAATTTCATTTCAAAAGAATACAATACATGGATACATCCCAATGTACATGTACATTTTAAAAAGACATATCAAGGATGACACAGAAAAGTCTAATAACTTATTTCCATTTATTTAAAATATCCACTTATTTTCTGATTTCCAGGTAGACATAAGACACAGGCACAGCTAGCTAGAATATTAACAGTTGTATCTTAACTAGTTGACTATCCAGCGAACTGACAATGTAAAGTTAGAACACTGAGAGACTGCCAAGCAGAAAAACAAAACTTTCACAAAGTTCATAAACGATCATGTGCGTGCTTTTTTAATTTTTTACATTTATTTTAAAGTTTTTATTCATCCTCTTAGCTTAATTCGAGTTTTTATTTCATTTCATGAGCAAAGGACATCCAGCATAGGCCTTACCCTATGTGGGCATCTCTCTCACTCCTACAGGAGCCTGACAATGCACTACTCCTTCCTAAATGTGGACAAGCACAGGCAGTGGATGGACTCACTCCTGGAGTTCGCCCAGGACCCCATGCAGGTCGACAGCGACGAGGACGAAGCCGACCACAAGGTGGATTACACGGGTTATGTGCTGGCCCTCAACGGCCGCAAGAAGTACTTTTGCCTCTTCAAGCCCGTCTACACCGGTGACGACCTGGGGGGGCGGTCCTCCGATGATGGTGGAGCTGGGTCAAGCAGCGGCAGTTTGAGGTCGGGCTCGTGGGAGGAGCAGCCGCACAAGCACCCACGCTCCACTTCCACCCTCCAGATCCACCACAAACTGGATCGGCTGGGCCTCTGGATGGAGCGACTGATGGAAGGGACCCTACCCAGGCACTACGTCCCTACCTGGCCTGGCTTGGACAAGCTCACGACTAACAAATAGACTTCCGCAAATGGGCCTGAACCCGTAGGGGTTTGGTACTACGGTAGGCAAAGTCCCCTCATTTGGAAATAAAAGGTGTGCTTTGAAAAGGAGGAAGACTCATGGACAGTTGAACTGTTGTAGAAGGGGTCTGCTTGAATGCACTGCTTTAGATGGTTTGGTGTAACTGGGCTTTCCTTGGAAAAGCTAGCCAAGAACCAGGAGGTCCTGCCATACCACTGTTGGCCACCAGCTATCCTGTTGTTTCCAACAGTTTATCTTTTTCTTCTTCTTTGAGCACCAGAAGTGCTTTGCTGCTTTAGAGGCTAGACTTGATTTACTCCTCTTCAGTTCCCTTTATAATAACTGCTGCTATGCTTACATTTTGAGTTTAAACAGGATTTTAACTTGACATCCGTCCATCCACCTCTCCATCCATTGAAGGAATTCATTTAGCATTTTGCTCTTTATATAGCCGCAACTGACATCTTTACAACAGTATGCTCCTAGTAAGAATTTCTTAAGCTAAATGTCTTCTGTGTGAATATTTTTTGCTTCTTGCTCCTATGCCTGTGCGGGTTGTCTTTCATGGCTACTTCTTTACAAAATTATTTGGTACTGTACATTTTATGAATCTACACACTGAATTGATGAAGTATGCAAGCCTTTCCTTGTTATCTTTTGCATGTGAAACAGGTACTAGCAACAGGGATTTTTAAGTACTAGCAACTTTGTTTGTCATTTGCACAACAGTATGCAACATGCTACCCTGAAACCATTTATTTAATCAACAGATGTGAATTTTCTGAGATACCCCTCACCCAAGTGGCTTCATGTTGCTGGGATAGATCTCTATTGGCTGCTGTAATTGAAGGAAGGTCCAGTCTTATAACCACTCTTAACTACTGTCAAAACCGCTTTAATAACTCTCTTGTCATAGGATTTGGATAGAACCTATTCATGGCAAGATGTATACCTTTAATCTGGGAAAGTTGACCTTGGATATTAGTGAGATGCATCTGCACTGTACACCAGCATTCAGAAGCATATAATTCATGTGTTCTGTTGGAACCAAGAATATACTAGGCCAAAATTCCATCCTGTTTCTGCTCCCATTTTCCCTAAAATGCACCTGAAATTGATATGGAAACATTGGTACAGTTGGTGTCACTTTTCCAAAGTGCCCTGCTGAAAGCATGAGGGCATGAACGTAGAGGCCAGTGATCACATTGTGTTGTTACTGAACTAAATGCATTTGCACTTTCCAGGGGTAACACAACCTGTTCCTCATAAAGCTGTGGTACTGGCCCAAATTAGGCTACAGGTCCCCAAGTGTCCTGCTCCTTCTGTCAAAAGGTGATTCTGTATGAAAATAAAACCCAGGGAAAGTGTTCAGCTGGATATACCAAACATGTATAAGTAATTTTGCTTTTAAGGGCTACTTAGGCCTGGTTGTGTGCATGGCATGTCCAACTAAGCATTTTCCCTAGATTGCCTTTTCAAACCATTTTTCCAAAGAATTAAATTTTTTTAGTTTAAAGTTGTTTAAAGCTCCAATTGGGTCCATTTATCATTTAAAACGCATTAAATGATAAACGTGAGGTAATCGACTCACATGGAGTATTATTTTTATATTATTGCAAGCATTGTGGTAATGTTTCAGAAAGTGAATTTATTGGGCTTATATCAGTATCCACTCGGTTCGGAGCTGCCATCAGCATGCCTATGCACAGCAGTGTGACACTATGTCGTATGACACAACTGATCTACGACCCATCGCTTTGAAGCTAGGGAGTCCCCATAGCATCCCTGGTAACTCCTCTGCTTTGGTACAGCTCCATAGTGAGACTCATGTAGATGTGTCTTAAAAAAGTAGAATACACCAAATATTGTCAGGTGTTTTCAACCAGTGTCATTTATTCTGCAATAACTCAAATCTAAACTGCGTGAAAATATAGACTGTTTAAATCTAGAAACTGTAAACACTGCACATAAATGGACACTGGTTTGATTCATGAATATTTATTTTATGCTGCATCTTTGTTCATTCACATTAATAAAGTTGATTTTTGAAAGTCACTCAAACGTTTTGTTTTCTATGACGTTGTAAGATTATATATTCAAAATGTAAGATTATATATAAACTATACAATAGAACATACTATAAACATGGGTAGCCTATATAAATAATCTTGTATTGTAATCTTGTAGAGTTTCCCTTTTCTTAACTAGTTTTACACTATAGTAATTATTATATTGCAAGATATTTCCTGTCTTCTGCAAAAATACTTGGAATGAAGAAGTTCCTCCTAAAGCTGTTGTAGTGGCCCAGATTCAGACCGTGCAGCGTTGCCAACCTCTGGAAGTTGGATATGGAGATATGGAGAATGGATGTTAACCCCACTTCAGACATCCCAACTTCAGTGAGGCTCCCGCAAATGGGCACCATCTCCCGCCCTCCCAGGCAAAAATGAAACCCTCCCGGATCCATACTATTTTTCTTTTTAATTGTAATTTTTAGGTAATTCGTTCTTAGATAAAATTTTCATTGGGTGACATGCAGCTCGACATGGGCTTGAAATGCAAGAAATGGTCTTCTTTGATTGGGTGCCCATTCGTCAATTGCACGTTTATTCACCAATCACGTTGTGGGCGATACATTTGCATACAGCGTGATCAGACAGATTCATCCTTTCAGTTTGCGCACAGTGGGGTGAATGATTGTAAAAGGCATGTGGAGGTAAGCATCATCTAATCCAATGTAAAGATTGAGGGGAAAATGACCCCCTGTGCCAAATGCTGATCATGCTGAAATGCTGAATTTTAGTTGCGTCTTGTAAATTTGTGTGTTCTACCAGCCAATTTGGCAGGCAACCAACCATTTTAAGAGGTTATGTTATTTTCCTTAAATCAGTGTGTCTGGTAAAATAGTGACAGTGGCTGATTTTCCGTTTCTGCCTTGGTAATGATCACCAAGTAGCAGTTGTGAATAACTTACTCATTTTGATTATTAAATCAAATTGTAGGCTACTGACAAAATACTGTTTCAGTAACTGAAACATCATCAGCATGGATGTATTTACTTTTTTTTGTGTGTTGGGCCACAAACCACAGGGACAGACCGACAACTGCAGTCACAGGAAGAAGTGTTTTCATGTCTTACAATCACCAAATCAAGACACGGGTGATGGTAATAGTCTTAATTAGGGATAATATGAATATTTGGAGTATTTCATTTGAATTGTGGTGGAAATTGTCAGCAATTTAAGTTTACAGTATCAATGGTGCGCATCTCCCTGAATTGTCCCTCAAATTAGTTCTGTCAACTTGAGATGTCTAGCGAGTGCTAGCTCGGAGGAGATGGTGCTTTGCCTTTTTCACTTCCGGTCTCAGGGCTACGGCAACTCACAATACGAGGGGGGAGGGGATTGACATGAGAATAGAGACGGTGTAATTGGCTACTAAATTGGGAGAAAAATGGGAGAAAATCAGAAACAAATTATAAAAATTTAAAAAAGATACGAAATTGCGTTGTTTAATGCTACGCTAGCTATTTTTTTAAAGTACGGGGAAAAGGGAAGGGCTTTTGTAATGTGAAATATTGTGGGTAGTGTATTTTGCTATTTGCAATAAGATGCTATATGGTTGGCTGCCATATGCTATTTTATCACATGTTTAAGGGGACTTCCATGACTGGATAGCGCAAAGAAAAGTGAGCAAGACCTTCAGTGCACCTTGCATTTTTATGTTAAAACAAAGCATGCTTCTAGGCTTATTAAAAGAGCAAGACATATTGCCACAACTCAGGTCACATATTTTTCTTAAGAAATATTGACTAGTGTCCAAATACATGTAGTAGTTGTATACCTTTAAGGATTTTCACAGTAACTGAAAGGCAGCATGCTGTACATGCAATTTCTTAACTTTAAAGATGTAAACTGTTTCAGACTTTTTAAAATTGATTGATTCATTTATTTACTTACTATGTATAGTTAAAAAGTGATCCAGTGTGTCAGGACTCTTGTCTTGATGCTCAAGTCAATGCAGTGTTCAATGCAGAAGCGCCAAAAATGGCACTCGCTATGAATTTCGCAACATTTATGTTAGCAAGTCAATCTACTGCTGCAAACCATGAATAGTTACACACTGGTCACAACTCTGTTGTTCCTCTAAATGTACTAAACCGTAAGAAAGAAAATGCTGTATGCTATTAGGCTATGACAATGATGACATACTGTAAGCATTGGAGGAAGTTTTGTGTTTTGCTTGTGGTGAAAATCATTGCGTATTGAAAAACTCCCTTTCAATCTAACACCAGATGTCCATGTCTTGACCTAGCAGCGAGGAGTTTGGCGGTTGTTTAATTGAACGATAAAATGTGTTGGCTATAGCTAAGTAATTAAAGATTACTTTGATGATTGTGTTACTTTCGGTTCAAATGAATCAGGCCCTATTATCGGTTTTCACTTGTATCTCTAATGTTATTCATACTCAGCCACACTGATCCAAATTCGAGACCCTAGAGGTAATGAATACATTGAATAACATTACAAAGTTTAAACTTTCATTGTGTTCAAATTAGCCACAGAGGGTGTGGGTATTTCTGCTAATTACGTTGGAACTTCTTACAAATTACCCCATAAAGTTTAAGCAGCTATTCATTGTATTCATGTTTGTTCTATTGAGAATGCGGTTCTGTGTGGCTCAGTAGGTAGAGCATGGGCTTAGGTTGTGGGTTCAATTCCCATTGGGGCAACATTTGCATGTATGCAAAAATGTATGCATTCATTACTGAAAGTCCTTTGCGTCTGCTAAATGGCATATATTATATTATGTTCTGTCCAAACCATGGCACTAATAAATAAGCGGGGGGGGCCTTCAACAGACTTCCAACATGGTCACAGACTTTTTACCATGGGGAGGACCAGCAAACTCTACGGATCATGGGGTAATAATTCTTAAATTTTTCTCATGTTTATTTATTTTTGTTAACAAATCTGTCTTTTTTAATTAGGCTTTTAAAAGTTTGGGGTTGTGTTGAACAGAAAGAGCTGAATTTAGTTGATCGCATACCTCTGGGTGATTTTAAGTCTTATACAAGATACTGTGACACAGGAATGTAAATGTTTGTGAGATGCCATGTTCCTCCACATTGAATAGCTGTCTATGTGTATTGTTGTATGTATTATTGATTGTTGTATTGTCTGCAACTATTGTGTACTGCTACTACCCTGACCAGGTCTCTCTTGAAAAAGACATTTCAATCTCAAACAGACTTCCTGGTTAAATAAAGGTTAAATGCATTTTTTTTTTAAACACAGATTTTTAAAACACAGAAGGTTGGCATTCCAGTTAATTACCTGAGGAGAAGCTTGGAAGTTTATTTATTTATTTATATTTTAGAGATCCCAAACTGTCGAGATAGAAGAAGGTAAACAAAAAACCTTTTTATACATATAATCTGATTATCTCTGCAGGATTTGTTGGAAAAAGTAACAATTATCGTTGACACTTGAAGTGTCTGAATACCCTCCAGCAAAAAAAGCAAGAATATTTATCCAAGACGGTACGTACTTGTTTTTTTAAATGTTTTTTAGCCGTAGTTTACAAATGATTGTGTATTTGAATTTGTAACTGGCACGTTTTTTTATGCTCAATGGAAATTACAGACAAAGAATTGCTCGGCATCCAAGATCCTGCTCTGGACAACACGTTCGCGTATGATTCCAGTAAGTGTCTGACATATACAAAACCCCTGTCCTAAGTCCAAATAATGGCTTTTTACAGAACACAGACGTCACAGATCGACTTCATTCTTTGTCGTAAACGATGGAGAAATAGCATCCAAGATTCCCAAGCATATTCCACCTCCGATCCAATCGGTTCCAACCACCGCATTGTATGTGCTAAGGTTAGGCTCAGTCTTAGTTCTGCAAAACCATCTGCTCGCTTGAAGCTAAATTTGGCTTCCACAATCGATGATCTCCCTGTTACTCAGTCCAACCTCAGAACCGCGTATGACGAGCAAGAAGACATTAGAGTCAACAACATACTTAGTACTTTTGACAAACGAGTGACTTGCATTGTGCCTGGAAATTAGTTAAACAGCTCTCTGGTAAGCGGTCCAACACTGTATTCATCCAAGGTGAAGATCGAATGGCCTCATGGAAGTCTCATTTTGAAAACCTTCTGAATTCCGATAATAACACCAATGTTCAGGGTACAATTGACCCAATCTTTGAAACCACCTCTAACATTCCCACCGGCAAATGTTCTCAAGCCGAGGTCAATACGGCTATCGCGCAAATGAAACTTGGCAAGGCCCCTGGTATGGACAGCATCCCTATCGAAGTTTGGAGGCTTCTAAACTGAAGAAGTGTCTAACACACTTCTGTAATACAACCTTGGAAGGAAATCGCCCGCCTGAATGGGGCATCTCCGGCATTGTGCCAGTTCCGAAAAAAGGTGACCTGACCATCCCAGACAACTATCGGGGAATCAGTCTAACTCAAACAGCTGCAAAAATCTACAACCGTCTTTTGCTGAATCGTATTCGTCCTGAGTTGTAAAAGGTCCTTTGCCCCAACCAAAATGGTTTTCGGCCTCTGAGAACTTCTTCTCAAATCCTTGCTCTCAGACGAATAATTGAGGAAATTCGAAATCATCATAAAGAAGCTGCAATAATCTTCATCGACTTCCGCAAAGCATTCGATTCTATCAACAGACCCACAATGTTTAAAATGTTGAATGCTTATGGAATCCCGGAGGAGATTGTAAACGCCATCAACATTATGTATGAGGATACAAGTGCAGTCGTTCTCACTCCGGAAGGCAAAACTGATTCATTTTCCATCAACACAGGCGTTCTCCAGGGTGATCCACTTGCCTCCTATCTATTCATCATTGTTTTGGACTACGCCCTGCATATAGCAATAAACGACACTGATGGTCTAACTCTGACTTTCCGTAGAAGTAGGAGATATCCTGCTCAACACCTCTCTGACCTAGATTACGCTGATGACATTAGTCTGCTTGCTGACACCCTTTGAGATGCAGAATCTCTCCTCCACAAAGTTGAAACTTGCTGCAGGTCCATTGGTCTCTCTCTTAATGCAAAGAAAACTAAGTACATTCACCTCAATCCCTCCACCGCTGGCGACATCATAGCGCTTGATGGCAGTAAGATCGACAAAGTTGATGATTTCAAATACCTGGGCTCCTACACAAACTCGACCTACGATGTTGAATGTAGGAAGGCTCAACCTTGGTC
This sequence comes from Aldrovandia affinis, assembly GCA_029706075.1. Taxonomy (NCBI): domain Eukaryota; kingdom Metazoa; phylum Chordata; class Actinopteri; order Notacanthiformes; family Halosauridae; genus Aldrovandia; species Aldrovandia affinis. Next base: position 1,793,302 of record JAINUG010000020.1, on the reverse strand, counting down.
TGCTCTCCACTCATTGAGGAATGTTTGGCAATCTTCGATCCGTAAAAGCTCCAAAATTAACATCTTTAAAACGTCCGTGAGTGAGTCCATTCTCCTCTATGGGTGTGAGTCTTGGGCCCTCACCAGCAAGATCACTAAGTCTATTGATGGTACCTACACACGGATGTTGCGTGCTGTCCAGAATGTTTCCTGGCAGGACCACCTTCCAGACTCCGCCCTGTACGGTGCCCTCCCCTCCATCTCAAGTGTCATCAGACAGCGTCTTCGGCTAGCCGGACATATCCTTTGGCACAATGAACCAGCCAGTCGTGTCCTCCTTTGGACGCCAGACTCTCCCCGTCGTAGAGGTCGACCTAACATCACCCTTAAATCGTCCATTGAACTGGAGACAGGACTGTGCGGATCGTCTCTTCGTAACGCAATGCTTGACAGGGAATGCTGGATGAAGCTCATCAAGTCATCACAGATGTGAATGAATGAATGAATGAATGAATGACAGAACACATAATGACAGTTTTGACCCCGAGGAAATCAACCCTTTTTTACAAAATATGGTAGATGCATTAAACAAGGTGTTTACCCCCTGAAATGAGACATGTGGTTAATCAAATTAAGAACAGCATATCCTCGATCATATTGTTAATCATGTGAACTCTATAGTAGAAACTGTAGATCAGATTTCTGATGGCTCTGACATCTCTGACACCTTTGATCTTTGTTATGCCCCCAGGCATAACAAATTGTTCACAGGGAGTGCTTCATTAATATTGAAATTAGACAGCATTTCAATTTTGATTCACTTTACAATGTTGAAAGTTAATGCGTAGTTCTATACTCCAGTTTTAGAAACTTAGTCTTTTAAACACTTTTGCAGTTAGTGATTTGTTGTTAAATCGTTGTTAAATCATGTTTCGGTCCGGTTACCTAGGGGTGAAGTCAATGTGGATAGTTTTCTCACCATGATTGAGAGCGTTGTTCAGAGAAATTTTGAAATACTTGCAGACGAATCCTTTGAGTTAGTGGTACCGTTTGAACGTAACCCAAACGGTGGTGTTGGAGAGCAGAGAAGGAAGTTATTTTACTTGATCAAATAATTATCAAGAAAATTAAACGTAACTTTATAGTGTACAACGCGGGCAACAATATTTGTTCTGCGACCTGTGTGTCTGAATTTTGCACCCCGAATTCACTGCTGGTGAGGCCAAGAATGCCGGTAGAGCTTTACAAAGTGCTGAACAAATCATGTCGAATAAAGTAGTCAAAGTAGGGTCAGACTTCTGTTCAGCTATCAGCTCATCACGGGAGGCTGTGAGCAAGGGGGAGAGTGAAGCTTAATTTGGCTGTGGCTTAATGGGTACCTCAGGGGATAGAGTAATCATCTTTACATCAGAGGATTCACCCTCTGTGAGGATTGTATCCATAACAAATGGCTGTTCCGCCTCGCGCTTGGCCATGGAGCGTGTCAGCACACAGGCTGTGAAAACCTGCGGGTGTTGGCAGGCAACCTCATCCAGCTCCCCAGACGTTGTCGACTCGGCTTTCAACTGCAGAGGTGGAGTAATGTCTTTCCAGACAAAACCCTTGGCCAGATCATTCCCGAGGATAACTTGCACACCCTCTACAGGTAGGGATGGTCTCACACCAACAACGAGAGGCTCCAGGTGCAGCCGTTTTGGAAAGCCGAGACACGCTGTCTGCTTGCAGAGAACCGCTGCAGTCTGCTTTTCAATTTCACGTTTTTAGTCTGTGAGAGACTGAGAGAGAAGAGTTCGGGACTGCGTATCATTGTTCACCCGGATTGCTGCGCTGCCAACGTCAGGTCCTCTGCCGGGGGACGCCAGGCATTAACACGTGGCTGCTGATGCCGCTTGAAAGGTGAGCACTCGGACCGCCATTTTAGCATTTCGTTAGAGACACCAGCTAAGTTTTTCACCGAATCTGGATTATAGCCTACATTTTCACAATGAATTGGTGCTGTAAAATTTGCAAATATGAAACTCCCAGAAAGACCGAGCTTTTAAAACACTACAGGCTACGGCATGTGCATTGTGGGCAATTTCTGCCGTGTCTCCATTGGGAATGCTATTGCTCTTTCAAAACATGGGCCAGCCTTAAATCACACATGACAAGAAGTCATTCATCTTATAAAACGACAAAAGTGAATGATGTCTTGTCTTTTAAATGTCCATGTTGTACCCTAAGCACCATCACCACAGAGAGGGAGTACTTTGAGCATATTGGCCGTCATTTAAAAAAACAAGAAACTGTCACATGTGTTTTTGAAAATTGCCATTTCAAAACAAACATTTATGGTACTTTTGCCTCTCATAGGACACGGAAACACACTCCTCACTCACTGGATGACTTCAAGGCTGAGCTTTTACACAGGTATGTGAATCCTGTTAATGCAGGGGATGATCCTGCTGATGAGGAAGATGTTGAGTGTGGAGAGTGTTATGATGAAGAAAGAAAAGAATTGCCTAACATAATTGAAGCTAATCTTGCCCACCTCTTTATGAAATTGGAAAGCATATCTAATGTGCCCAAACAGTGTATTGATGAGATGGTGGAAGAACTAAACTTTATTTCAAGTTCAGCATCAGGTCCGATCATAAAAGGAATTTTGCAGTCATGCTTAGAGAAGCATAAATGTCAACTTGATGATTCTGTGATCACTGACATGGTAACAGAACTCTGTGAATCCAACCCCATCAGCCAAGCATTGAGGAGTGATGGCCCTCTGTCCACCGCCCACAAGAGAAATAAATATTATAAGGAAAATTTCTCTGTGGTGGAGCCAGTTGAATATGTGCTTAATTCCCAGGAGCAAAAAAGCTTCCAGTATGTACCTATTCTGAAGTCCTTATCTGAGATTTTTAAGAAGAAGGAAATGGAGGATTTCCTCATGAACAGTGGTAAAAAAGCACTGAACACAGTAAATACAGAAACTCAGTATACATCATTTTATGATGGTACTCACTTTAAAGCAAATAAATTATTCTCTGAAAATGATCCAGCAATAGCTCTCAATTTATATGTGGATGAATTTGAAGTGTGCAATCCACTTGGAACATCGAGAAAAAAGCACAAAATCACTGCTGTCTATTGGGTTCTTGCGAATGTACCACCATTGCTCCGGTCCTCACTGACCTCAATATTTTTAGCCATTCTGTGCAAAGCTGAGGACATAAAACAATATGGATATGATGCAGTGTTAGAGCCACTTCTCAAAGATCTTGGTAGTCTTGAGGAGGATGGACTTTACATTCCCTCTCTTGGCAGACGAGTTAAAGGTACTGTCTCTTCTGTCATTGCAGACAACCTGGGTGCTCATTCCATCGGTGGATTTGTTGAGAGTTTCTCAAGTTCATACGTCTGTAGATGGTGTCTTGGAGAACGCTCCAAATTTCAAGACTCTGAGGTTCGAACAGGAACATTTCCTCCCAGGACCAAAGAAGACCACACAGTGCACGTTCAGACTGCACAGGTGAGTGGGTGCCATAGCTATGGAGTAAAGCGGCTGTGTCCACTAACAGAAAAACTTAAACATTTTGATGTTCTATCAGGCTACCCCCTGATTTGTTGCATGATCTTTTGAAGGCATTGTACCAAAAGAAGTAGCATTGTGCATAGATACCTTGATTAAGAACAAATATTTCACTCTCATAGAGCTGAATAAATTGATTGCAGAGTTTCCATATAAGTGGGCAGATAAGAAGGATGCACCACAACCAGTACCCCTTAGTTTTGCTGTTAAAAAAACTGTTGGTGGGAATGCACATGAAAATTGGGCTTTGCTGCGACTCCTTCCTTTCATCATTGGCACAAGGATACCACTGGGTGACCCAACATGGCAGGTTCTTCTCAACCTCAAGGACATAGTTGAACTTGTTGTAGCCCCTGTCCATACAGCTGAGACAATTTGTTTCTTGGACAGTAAGATATCAGAGCATCGACATAGATTCTGTGAAGCTTTCCCTGGTCAAAGACTCACTCCAAAGCATCATTTCATAGAACATTATCCTCAGTTGATAAAGGCTTTTGGACCACTTGTGTCACTGTGGACGATGCGGTTTGAGGCTAAACATAGCTTCTTTAAACGTGTTGTCAGACATGCCCACTCTTTCCGCAACATTCTTCTGTCTCTCTCAGTGAAGCATCAGATGATGATTGCCTATCATCTACATGACAGTAAGGTTGACCAACCTTCATTGCAGGTGACCAAACTGTCAGAGGTAGATTTGACTGTGCTGAGAGAGGACATCAAGCGAGCAGTGGAAGCCAAGTACCCTGGTAAGTCATGTATTCACTTGGCTAACTCAGTGTGTTACAGTGGCACTAGATATGCCACTGGAATGATCTTGGCTAATGGTTCAAAAGGTGGCCTCCCAGATTTTGGAGAGCTGATTCAGGTTGTGGTTGTTGATGGTAAACCTGGATTTATTGTGAAATGCTTCGATGCTTGGTACATTGAGCACCTTGGAAGCTATGAGCTGGAGAATACAAGTACTATTAAAGTTCTTGAGCCAGCTCAGTTGTCTGATATATTCCTTTAGCAGCATACACCATTGCAGAGAAGCGCATGGTCACTCTGAAGCGATACATTTACTTGCCATAGATGGCTTGGTGATAGCTTGTGTGGCACATTTGCTGGATTTGTAGTCAAGGCTGTGGCATGATGATAAAATTGTATGCATACCTTTTTTATCACAGGCATTCTGTTTGTTGCTTCTGCCATTTTTTATTGTTGTTATTTCCTTAGAATAACCCAAACTTAGTGTTTCCGTCTGTTGCTGCTTTTAGATTTCAAAACGGGTCTAAAAACTACACGCCTATAACAAAGTGTGCAGAGTACATCTGGGGCACATTTAAAGTAATGGCTAACTTTACAATAAGACTCTGATTATTCGCCCACTCAGATAAGTCCAGTGTAATTTTTCAATCCACTGGCTCAATAATCAAAAAATCCAATTTCAAAAAGAAATAAACTGCTCAATCACTTTTACCTTTGGCCACCATAGCACTTCAGTTGTTTGGAAAAACTGCTACACTAACTACTAACTGTTTTGTGGATTAAAACACTATTACCTTATTTCATGCAAGTTTATTTCTGGTTCAGATTCACATTGTTGTCAGGATGCTTTTCTCACACTGTCGTTGTGTTATCTAGTGATAGCAAAACAAGATGGCCGATGTCACCGCAAACAACAAGCGATCTTGAGACAGAGGAGAACATGGTACAAACTCTCATTGTGCTCAATGGCATACAGTTAACCAATGGACTGCAAATTTTACAAATTTTTACAAGAGAAAGATGATATGATGCAGCTAATAAGAAAGTATTGTTGTGCTGTTTTCTTCTCTTTATGCAATACATTTTCAGGAAATATTTCCCCTGCTGAAAGAATGCTGAATGCAATATACAACGAGGAATTGGATGTTACTGATGTTGATGTTCCTGGTATGTTGTAATCTTTAATGAGGTTCTGCTAATATCATGACTCAGAAAAATGTAAAATGTATGCCAAACAAAACCTCAGACCTAAGATGTTTACAATGTTCACATATTATGTCAGATCCACATAATGTCTTTTCTTTTACAGATGTTCAAACGTATCATCTGAATAAACCTGCTGCACTTCGTGTCATTCTTCAAGACCATATGATTGACAAGCTTGAACTGCCTTCTGGAGTACCGGAGACAGTGGATGAGCTACGATCTATTGTGCAACAGAAATATAGATTGGAGCCAGGGAAGTTTACCTTACATTACAAGGATGTTGATTTTGGAGGGGAGTTTTTTTCTCTCGCGTCAACAAAAGATCTTAAAGACAAAGACACAATTAAGGTTGTCCATATTGTTCAACTCTCCTCAATCCAATTAGTTGTAACTGACCTGGATAGTTCCAACACAAGTGCAGCCAGCAGCTACGACACAAGTGCAGCCAGCAGCTCCACTAGACCTGCCAGTACTTCATCTGAATCCAGTGATACAGTGATCCTGTCATCACCTGATCATGGGAATCTGCGCTCAAAATGTTGGCCCTCTGAATTTCCAATACCACGTTTCCGTAATGACACAGAACTTGTGCTAGCAGCAGGTAACGAAGCTTTCAGTAAAGATGGATGTCCGCTCAGCTCTACTGCCATCCTGCCAGACATCCTTGAGAGATTAGCTGAAAACATCTTTGAGTATGTTGCATATCCTACAAGCGCACAGTTTGCTGATGTAGCAGAAGCATTGATTCGAAAACATCCTTGCCTGAAAGAACCAGGGTCCTACAATGGATGTTACGGATGGCAACAAAGACTGAAATTTAAAATGGGCAATTACAGATCGAAACTTAGGGGTCTTGGGTGCCCTGAGCTTGATGTTAACTCCTCCAAAAAAAAGCGAGCCAATGAGAAGACGCCTGCAAAGAACGTGAAGAAAGCTCGGAAGGGTGAGGCAAACTACCTGCCACCTCCTCCTCAAGGAGAAACAGAAGAAAGCCTTGAACAAGAAAGACTGGAGCTTCTAAGTGAGGTAAAGAAGAGAAATAATTCCCAGATCATCAATGACAAAATGGAAAAGACCTTTTCCATTCGGAGACAAGAAGTTGTCACCCTGGCCCCACCTGTCAGTGACTTGAAGGAACGATGGCCTGCTCTATTTCTTCCAGCACAGGTTAATGCTGTTTTTTTTTTTTTTTTTTTGTATTTGGAATAGGCAATTAAGCAGGAGTATGGTTTCAACTGAGTGATAGTTTAATTCTGATATCTCGTATACCATGTTGCTTTCTTTTGTGTCACACAGATCAAGGAAGAATATAAAAGAATCACCACAGCAAATCTGGAGTCAACTTTCATGGCAAATCTGGACCAGTGCATACCAAGTTTGATGCCGTTGGTGATGTCAAGAGGAGGGGCTGCCAAATATAAGATCCAGAAAATCATGGAACTTCTGAAGGTGCATGGTTTGACATTTACAATAGGAGAAACTAAGCTAACCACTGTCTAAAAAAAGTATCTATTTGACCTTTTTCTTTTTTGAATTCTCTATCAGAACAACACAGTTGAAATTCGCAGAGAGGTTGCCATTCGCTGCTTGGTGGTCTACCTTGGGGAAAACGAGGATCATCTTTTGAATATGTGGTAGGTAAAACCGAATCCCCTGCAACACCTTTCCCATTGACACACAGCACAGCTCATTGACATGCTTGAATTGTCTGATAAATTGGTTGTTAGACATTTCTATCTAGGAGTGAAATTAAAGTTATGAAATTGAAGCAAAATTGAACTTTCCTTTCATGCTGTCTTTGTTAATCATTCACCAGTATCTGCCTCTCTCCTTCCCTCTCCTTGTTTCTTTTTTGCTGCTGCCTGTTGCTCTGCACTCGGTGATTCACAGGAACTAAGTAACTTATTTTCTTTTACTTAAGCACATGTCCTGAATGGAAATGCGGTAAAAGCATTTTTTTCTTGACTCCAGAGCACTGTTATAGCATTTGCCTTCCTATGATAAAAAAAAGCAAACATAGGTAGCTAGGGTTGAGTGTGCCAGCTTAATGACAATGAATACTGATATTTGTTTCTGATATGCTTGCATTCAGGATTCTGAGGGCCAAATTGGAGATCTTGAGAGTCGGGTGATGAAGATCCTAGTCACCAAAAGCGGCACAGCATCTGATCCAGCCAGTGTGACCGTCATGATAGAGGGCACAGAAGTCCTGCAGGGTTGGATGTACCAAGGGCCTGTGCTTTGCTGATGGGCCTCATCTATGCCCTCAATCTGAGCTACCCACGAGAGCTGAAGTACACATGTGAGGTATTTCAGAAGGTATTCCTGAAATTAGATGGTCAGAAAAGCAGCCCAAAAGTCACATCTCTAAAGCAAAAGCTGCTAGGAAAAGCCTTTGAACCTCATCGCTGAAAATCAAACATGGACACCTCTCATTTGTGCTGTGATGGACTTGCTGTTCCAGTTGTTCTTCCTAGATTACGTGGTTAAATGTCATCAGCTCGCATCTGAGATGGTTGCTGCTCGTGTTATTCCAGTCTTTGAAGTTGATTGTCATGTCTGGAGAGCTGGAATATTGCGGAGTGTATTCTTTTCAGCTGACCCAGAATGTTAACCGTTTTTGATAGTGCTTGTTAGCGATATTTGCACTTAATTTGGATCCACAACCATAAAGGCATAGTTCATGAGTTTGCCAAAATGTTGAACCGTCCTTCTACCTCTGTGAGGTTCACAGTGGTTTGAAGTCACTGACTCAACTCGCTACTAATAGTTATCTGAATCTAGATCTGTTTAACCCGTTTAATCCCAGAGTAAGTGCATGCATGTTACTCCTAGACCTCCCTAACATATAAACTGTATGGTTTTTTTTCATTTAATGATGGTTAAGTTAATGAAAATTTAGGTTTTATCCTTGGTCACAATTGTGACCGGTGGGAAACAGCATAGTCAAACTTTAGAGGAATTCTGCAATTTGACCCATTTACCCATCAGAAAAACACACCACACACACACTAGCACACCATACACACTTAACACACACTAACGCACTACACACACTACATGTACAAACACTATACACACTAATACACTAACACACAAGCACACTACTCACACACATTAACACACTACACACACACATTAACACACACTAACACACCACACACGCATTAACACACCATACACACTTAACACACTACACACACTAACACTACAGACACACATTAGCACGCTACACGTACTAACACTACACATACTAATACACTACACACACCATAACACGCTACATACACACTACACACACTAACACTACATACACACACACTAACACACTACTGACCAAAACTGACCAAAATGGCAGCATCAAGATCATAAAAAAATGAAAATTGATGTTAAACAGCTCTTGATTCAGAGAACTATGAGTAGCAAGTTTTTGATAATGCTGTCAGCAATATTTGCACTTATATTGGATCCACAACCAGGCATAGTTCATAAGTTTGCCAAAATGTAGAACTGTCCTTTTACCTCCGAGGGTCACAGTGGTTTGACGTCACTCACTACTGTTGGGTCTCTGAATCAAGAGAGATGAATGATGTCAAAATTCAAGTTTAAAGGATGTTTTCTGAAAATAAACTGTTTGAATTGTGAATTGTGGTTCTTGTTTATTATTTCCCCCAACTTGAGTAAAATGAGTTGCATATACTATAATAAGTATGTTTACTTTTTGCATGGACATTTCTGAGTAGAAAACATTCACTAAATAAAGTTAGAACAACTTAAATTTGAATGATGAGATAACAACCTTTTTAAGGAATGTTCATTAATTTTAAGTAAGCACTACTTGATTTAGCTCTTGGATATATATATAAAAATCATGGTCATTGTACTTGATTTTTTGTTGTACTTAAAACGTATATCAAGTACAACCAATGTGAAAATTCAATAGTATATACAGAAAATCAATTAGATTCAACTTAATACAGCTTTCTATTTGTGTGGCTATTTAAGTTGGCTTTGTAATGCTGGACTAGTACTGACTACTAAATTAACACTGAAGTTAGGACAACTTAAAAAGATCTATGCAAAAAGTAAACATACCTTATTGAGTAAACTCAGTACATTTTTTTTTAGAGTGTAGCTTTCCGATTGAAATTAACTCCAAGCAGTGAGTTTGGTACGCTTCTGCGTCTTTTTGTTTGCGAACTTCTAATTTCACCTTTTCATCAGCTAAAGCCAATTCTTTTTCTTTGAGCTTTTCATTGATCCTTGCAATTTCCAATTTCTTTCATTCTAATTCTATTTCAGCGAGCTTCACGGCTTCGGATTCGGCCATATTGTCAACTTTAAATAGCCCTCGCTCCACAGCGAGTCCCGACAAATACTCATGAAGATCAGACAAGTTAAATCGTTTACTACACAGTGAGGCAGATTCACCCCAATGCTGAGCAAGCAACAGTAATTCCTCGTTAATAAGGAAATGTAAAGAAATTGCTGACGGACGCAATAGAAACTTGTTAACATGCGGATTTGTATGTAACTGAGAAAGCCCACGGCTTAGACTAGAATACCCATTAGAATCAGAATACATTCAGTTACAACAAGAAAACGCAGATTACCTTTACACAGAACAGCAATCCTAAACGGAGAATAGCACACCGACAAGGATCAGACATAGTAACCACAACGTGTTAGCATAATGGTTAAGGAACTGGGCTTGTAACGCAAAGGTTGCAGGTTCGATCCCAGGTGGGGCACTGCCGTTGTACCCTTGAGCAAGGTACTTAACCTGGATTGCTTCAGTAAATAAATGCTTCAGATCCAGCTGTATAAATGAATTGCATGTAAAGAAATGCGAAACTGTGTAAATCGCTCTGGATAAGAGCGCCTGCTAAATGCCTGGAATGTAAAAATAAAAAGGACTAACGCACTTACGGCACACACCAGTAACATGTGAAAAACTGCGGAGTTTAGGAGCGTATAACAAACTTTTACCGCAACGCAAACATACACGTCGGATAAAACACTACATGATTGGTTAATGCATGTCACAGTACGAAGCAAAACAAGGAAGTAGGCTTGGGCTACCCAACGACTCCAACAAAACGACGCTTAAAACACAATCAAGTAAGCGATCATTTAAACTCAGTTGTGACAAACACTAACTATAACACTGCAGTAATGAATAAAGTTAAACCCCCTTACTTCCCCATAGATAAAGCCCTGTTTAAACGAACTCACGGTTTGTAATCACTCATCATGGCATTGGACAAGTGAAACCAGCATCGTTCCCTAAATATAGCCTACATCCCTCAATTGTCTGCTCCGTCTTCCCAAAAGCTCACTACGAGAGTATTTAAACGCGAGAAACGGCTAACCATTCCCACCAGTGCAGATCACAAAGGCCATTTGATAACCCGTATGGTACCACACGGAACGCGTTTCCTGTAATGAGGTCAATTTGGGTCAATTTACCTATTCTAGGGAATAAGCCAGATCACCATACCAATACTCATACAAGTATTACTTACCAGAGAACAGTCTGCTGACGATCGATGTTGATAGGAAGGCAGGTTTTCGATTCTCCAGCGCAACGTGACCTGGAGACAAAGCAACATCAAAAACGCCACAGATCTCTCCCAAATGCCACAGATATCAAAATCATAAAAACTCGATCCTGGTCTCCCACAATACCGCCGCACAAAAATGCGCAGTATGTGACAATAATTGGTCACATAAACAATGCAAGTAAACAACTTGCATAGTGCGAATACCGACCAAGACAAGGGGTGCCATATGAACGCCACGGTATCAAAACTCGCACCATCCCACTGCTGCCACCATTTTGTTACGAACCAAGGTCAGGTGGACTGAACAAAGTGGAAATCAGGCGAGTTATGATGCAAAAAAGGTATTTATTACACAAGTAGACTAATAACAAAAGAATATAATTGATTAATGAATAAAGTGGCGATGTCCATTAGGCTGGACTGGGAGAGGGTAGACCACCTACACCAGGGGTCTTCAACTCCAGGCCTCGAGGTCCGCAGTGTCTGCAGGCATTTGCTCCAACCACATACTGCACCACCTGATTTCGAATAATTACTTTACCTCCTTGGTCCAGGTAGTGAGCTAATTAGTGAAATCAGGTGGTGCAGTGCGTGGTTGGAGCAAAAACCTGCAGACCCTGCAGACCTCGAGGCCTGGAGTTGAAGACCCCTGACCTACACCGTCCGGCCTTATATAGAACTGCTCCTCCAATCTATCAATTAAGCCCCGCCACCTGCTGGCCAAACACTGTCCTGCACAGAAAGACAAAAGCAGACAACAACAACAGGAACTGTAACAATATTGCTACACAGGCTTTAGCAAAAAAATATGATCATCCATGCACCTTAATGTGTAATATATGTCTGAATAAGCAGTGCCACCGCCAACCCAGACAGATAATTATATGTGCTGATTGTTTGCGCTTCTGTAAGTCGCGCAAATGTTTTGAGCAACATAAAATTGTAACGGCAAATGCGACCGGTAAACTGGTTAGTTTGTGTGACTTTACCAAGTACTGTCCACAAGGCAACCGCGTCCATATGGTTAATGTTGCTGAACCAAAACAACACGTGTGACTGGTCGTTGCTTCTTCTGCAAAGAAGAGCTTACCCCAGGAGTGCAGCACAAATATTTAATTCAGCCCGCCAAACCTAAGGAAATATGTGAAAATAATGTTTTTATGATTTTGAGACCAGGCAAGATACGGGTGTGCACATAGCCAACTATATCTGTTGTATAGATTTTAAGGGGCAATGTTGGGTAGCAGAGGGTGACACTTGTATCGAGGCCTTTTTGCAGAACTACAGAAGGCCGCTATACAGCGGTTACACATTTACCACACATGATTCTAAGGGTTATGATGGCTACTCGTTGATGAATCAATTAGTTAAGCAAAACATTACCCCCAAGATTATTGCTAAAGGCAGCAAACTCCTGTGTTTTATAGATACTGATTGTAAACAATGGTACATTAACAGCCTCAGTTTTGCCTATGAAACTGAGTGCTATACCTAAAGCCATGGGGTTTACAAATGCCAAGAAGGGTTATTTCCCCCAGTTCTGTAACACTGTGCAGAACCAACAATACAAAGGGTATTTGTACTGCTACTCAGTGCTATGGGGCTGGTAATATGATGGCACAAGAAAGAACAGATTTTTTGAACTGGTATAATTCCGTGTCTGGTGGGGTTTTTGACTTCAGAAAATAAATGGCCATATACTGCAAGAATGATGTAGTCATTTTACGGGAAGCGTGCTTAGGGTTTAGAGCTGAGGTGTTGAGCTGATTTTATTTTATTAAGGATCTCCATTAGCTGGTTGCCTTAGCAACCAGCTAGTCTTCCTGGGGTCCACATGCACAACACGTACAATCATAAGTAAAACCAACAATTATAAATACAAAAGAGAAAACAGCCAAAAATCATCACACAATAATTAATGCATCAACCAACATGAAAATAAATAACACATCAGAAATATAAAAAGAATTTAACTAGTTACAAATAAAACCAACAACTAACTAGCACAGAGATAACATACAAAGCAAAACAATACACAACCAGCAAACCAGATTACAGATAATTTAAATACAATTTAAGTTTCCTTTTAAAAAACAATTTACTATCAATGCAGGAGAGATTTTGAGGCAGGTTATTCCAGAGCGATATTGATCTATAAATAAAAGATTTCAGTAAAGCATTTTTCCTCGGACGAGGGAGTACAAACTGACCCTCACTAGACCCCCTAGTGTTATGATCATGCATAGTGTTACTGTAAACAATTTGTTTCATTAAAAAAAAATCAGGAGTTTCACTACTGGTCACTGACTTCACAACAATACTAGTGTATTAGCTGACAACCTGTCCACCACTGTAAGCCAGGAAAGGCAAGCATGCATTCGGTTCACGTTGGATCTTAGTGAACAACCCAGAACCAGCCGTGCTGCCCTATTCTGGACAATCTGGAGCTTCCTGATCTCACCACTTGCAGCAGATGACCAGACCGTAGAACAAAAGTCAAGATGACATAAGACTAAACTTTGAACAATCCGACAGAGAAGAGGTCGATCAACAAAAGAAGCACATTTCCTGGAAATACCAACAGCCCTTCCCATCCTTGAAACAATATCACTGATATGATTAGACCAATATAGAGTGCAGTCCAGCGTCACTCCAAGAAGCTTAGCACTTCTGACCTGTTGAACTGTTGCATTACATCCAGGTCCTAAAATCCAGGTTTGGGTTACACAATAACCTTTGCCTGGTTCCCAATACAATGCTTTTTGTCTTTAAGATGTTAAGGACAAGTCTATTACATACTGTCCAGTCATGCACAGCTTCCAGCTCTTTGCTCAACACTTCGTTAAGTACATTGCATGATGGTGCAACATGATATAAGGTGGCATCATCAGCATAAAGAACTATTTTGGCCCGCCCGGTAGCCCAAGGCAGATCATTGGTGAATATTGAAAAAAGTAGTGGTCCCAGGCAACTGCCCTGTGGAACACCACATTCTAGACACCTGCTACTCGACAAGCTCCCATTCAGATACACCTGCTGTGATCTTGAGGACAGATAACTCTGTATCCACATTAAAGCAGAAGGGTTAAAACCATAACACTTAAGTTTCTCGATCAAGAGAGAGGTCAATCACATCAAAAGCAGCACTGAAATCTAACAACACAGCTCCAACCAGCATATAATTATCTATAGCTTTAAACCAATCATCTGTCATTTGTATTAGAGCAGTGGAAGTAGAGTGGCCAGCTCTATATGCATGTTGAGATTCTGTTGCTAGCTTATTCGTTTGAAAATAAGCTTGAATTTGTGCATACACACATTTCTCCATGATTTTATTTACAGGTAGGATGCTTATTGGTCTAGAGTTGCTAATTAAAAGCAGATTTGGTATCCTTATGTAAAGGAGTAACCTTAGCCACCTTCCACATCTTTGGACATAGGCCCACTTGTAAACATCTATTAAGAATATGTCACAATCTGGCTCAAAAGGATGTGACAAAAGAGGGAGACCACACAGTCTGAAAGTAATAGCAAAATATTTAAGAAACTAAATAAACAATACAAATAAATGAGGTCTGTCAGTAGATCAGTGTGCATGCAATGTCTGCGTGCGTGCAGTGAGCGAGCGCACGGACACCAAACAATACACAAACAAAGAACAAAACCAGCAGGCAGGTCAGAGAGAGACAGAGAAAATGGTGGGTCTCCTTTATAGCCTCCCAAGTCCCTCCCACTCAGGTGCGCTGCAACCAAGCGAGGTCCCAGCTCCACCAACCAACCATCTAAAACAAAGGAGACAAACACAGCCAAACAGGACAGCATAGGGCCAACCCTGAGGCCGTCACACTCCCCCCATAAAGACAGGGTTCCTACCCTGGAACCTTACCCTTTAACCAAAATACATAATACATTACAACACAATAGCCACATGATATACAAAGTGTCCGTGACCACATACAAACAATCCCAAACTTGCTAAGAACCCAAAGGGCTCAGACAAGATGTGCTTAGCTCAAACATAACTCCTACAAACACACCTTTACACAGCTTAACACTTCACTCCTCTACAGACTCAGCATCTCGAACCTCAGCAGCCTTGGCGCTTCCTTTAAGAGGAAGAAAAACAGAGGCTACAGAAGACAGTGTGAAAGATGTGTTAGGTACAGGTAGTTAGAACGTAACTCAATGCAACGCAACTCAATGCAACGCACACAGCAAACCAATGCAACGCAACTCAATGCAACGCAACTCAATGCAACGCAACTCAATGCAACGCAACTCAATGCAACGCAACTCAATGCAACGCAACTCAATGCAACGCAACTCAATGCAACGCAACTCAATGCAACGCAATGCAACATCAGCTCGCTGTTCACTGATCAGCTCCTGCTGGGAGATAGACAGAGATTCAGGTACATGCAAATCCATTTCCAAATCACACTCTTCCTTCTGAACTGGACAAGCAGACTCAGCTGCAGTCATTGCCCATGTCACAGCGCAGGCTGTGAAGACATCTGGGAACCCCTGTTTACAATCATCTGGTTCTTTTAACAAAAGGGTACACTTAGTAGGTGGGGAGCCATCAGTCCTGACACGATTGCCAGCCAAATCATTCCCCAGAATGTCTTCCAAATTGTCTTTTATGTGCCAACACATATTCATCTGCCATAGTAGCTGCTTCAGAGGCATTTACTACTCCACGCTCCGCAATATGAGTGGCAACCTCAGGTGGAATGCAATCTTTAAACTGCTCTAGTACCATCAGATCACATAGCTCTTCAAAATTAGTAACCTCCAATGCAGAACACCACCTGTTGAAATGTTTAGTCAGGTCTCTTGCAAACTCAACATGTGACTGCTTATCAGACTTCTCCAAGACCTGAAACGTTGCCGGTAGGCCTCTGGTACCAACTCATACGCTTTCAAAATGGCCTCTTTAACAGTAGAATAGTTCTGGCTGTCCCTTGCACTCAGCGCTGAATAAGCTTCTTGGGCCCTTCCTGTCAATACCGATTGCAACATAACTACACGGTCAGCCTCAGGCCAACCTCTCACACTCGCAACACGTTCAAAAAGGGAAAAAAACGTGTCTAGTTCTCTCTCATCAAACTTCGGTACTAGACGCAAGTTACCCACTACATCAAACATTTTCAAACGTGAAGCAGACGCTTCAGACTCATGTGACCATTCAGCATCACTAAACAGCTTACCTGCCCCAAATAGGTCCAACCGGTGCCGCTGCAACTCCAATTTTTCTTTTTCAAAAGACAGCTTGATCCTTTCCTTTTCTATGCTCAATTTATCCCTATCCATTTGCAACAGCAACAGCTCTTTTTGCTGCTCAAAGGTTAAAGCTACTGTACAGGAAACTACAGACTCACCAGCCTCGTTCATTGGAATCTGCAATGTAACCTGCACAACACGCTTTTCTATTAAAGCAGCCTTCAACACCACTTTAATTTCATCCTTTAACCTACTTTCCCCAACATCAACCTCAATGCTCAACAAGCTTCAAAAGTTGCTCCTTTGTACAACTATTCAAAAGTTCCTCAGACGGAGACTGAATAAAACTAGTAACAGTAGCCATCATAGGACAGTATTGATTCCCAAGGTGCAATATAAATTAGAGCATTTCCCCTAACTACCTAACCAGAAACTTACTAATCTCAACCCTGGTCTTCATGCAGCTACTAACAGTGGGTATTTCGACTCTGAACCACCAGAGCGAAAAAAGGCAACTGCACAAACAGCGACCCCCTCGAGTCCAGTGGACGTGCCCCGAGACAACTGCTCTAACGCTTTCACTGCAACACTACCAAGATTTTACGAACAAATCCCAAAGGAGAAATGTTCCTTCATCCTACCAGGAAATGCTCCAATTCTAACATGTGCACACCAAAGAATCAACACTGTCACCATGGCCCTGCATTTCCAAAAACTGTCTCCAGCCCTACACAAGACAGCACTAAGCTCTCTCTCTTTAACCATATGCACAACTGACCAAAACAAAGCAATAAACCATGCAGAAACCTCAACCAAACTAACCAAACCAGTGTACACCAAGACTAACTGATTCAAACTGAACTCAATCACAACCAATAACCAAAGCTCTAGACTATTGAGGCCTCCCAAAACTAGTACTTAACAGCTTTAATAGCCAGACTACCAACTCAAGTCATACTTTGCTAAACCTGAGACTAATTCACTATTCTCTAAAGGCAAGCCCCAAACCTTTACTAGTGCAGATTAGTGAAGATAAGAGTGGCACAAATAGTACTATTTCCACCCTCACAGCAGACTACAAATAAACTTCCAATTCAGCATTAGAAGACTTACCAAACAAAGCCAATGGGCCAGGCCCCCATTTTGTCACAATCTGGCTCAAAGGATGTGACAAAGGAGACCACACAGTCTGAAAGTAATAACAAAATATTTAATTAAGAAACTAAATAAACAATACAAATAAATGAGGTCTGTCAGTAGATCAGTGTGCATGCAATGTCTGCGTGCGTGCAGTGAGCGAGCACACGGACACCAAACAATACACAAACAAAGAACAAAACCAGCAGGCAGGTCAGAGAGAGAGACAGAGAAAATGGTGGGTCTCCTTTATAGCCTCCCAAGTCCCTCCCACTCAGGTGCGCTGCAACCAAGGCGCGGTCCCAGCTCCACCCACCAACCATCTAAAACAAAGGAGACAAACACAGCCAAACAGGACAGCATAGGGCCAACCCTGAGGCCGTCACAAATATGACATGAAATTATATGATACCAGCAGTCATTCTCAGTCATTTACTATCCAGGTTGTCTGTACCAGCTACCTTGTTGTCTGGAAGAGTGTAGTAACCTCTCAACCTCGCTGACTTCAACCTGATGAAAAACAAATTCACACCCCTTATCTTTCATTATAATATTCTTAATGAGGTCACTTGATGTGGTGTTATTGGAGATATGCATACCCTGCCTTAATTGAGATACTTTATCAACATAAAAGTTATTAAAATGATTTGCAATGTCACATGGTTTAGTGAGTACAAATCCATTTGATTCCACAAAAGGTGTACAGACATTGTTCTTTCGACCCATGATCTCATTCAAGACATTCCATAAGTTCTTACTATCATATCTCACATCATATGACCTTTGTTTGTAATACTCCCTTTTTTCACTTTGTTTAACTTTGTGACCTGATTTTGTAAGGAACAATACTTACGCCTGTCATCAATTAAGCCTGAGTTGACTGAGGCTTTTTTAGCCATGTCTCTTTCGGTCATTAAATTCCTCAGTCCGTTATCAATCCATGGGGCAGACTTATTTTTGACTGTAAACTTCTTCAAAGGAGCATGCTTGTCAGGGTCATCCTCGTTGCACACCTCGTTCCAATTTAAACAGGATATTTCATCAATAAAACATTCTTGATTAAATCTCTTATAAGACCTTGTAAAAATGATTTTAGCTTTGGGTTTAGGAACCCTCGTCTTTCTAGTGACAGCTATTATATTGTGGTCGCTAAAACCTACAGGGACAGAGACTGCCTTGGAGCATTGGTCAGGAACATTTGTATAAATATGATCAATGCATGTAGCTGAAATAATGCCATCACTGCCTACATCTATTCTAGTGGGTGGGGGTGGGGTTGGGGGGCAACAATTTGGGACAGATTGCAAGCATTTAAAATGGATAGTAACTTGTTCTTATTTGTACACTGTCCCAACCAGTCTACATTCATATCACCCAGTAAGTATATTTCTCTATTCTCATCCGATATCCTGTCAAGCATCTCACATAATCCATTCAGATACAGAGCATCAGCACTAGGAGGCCTATAGAAACAGCATACTAGAATTGGTTTCAAATAAGGCAGATGGGCTTGCACACAAATAGCTTCAATGTTCTCTCTCATCAGATCATTACGTATTTTAACAGGTAAATGATTCTGAACATAAATAGCCACCCCACCTCCAAACCTGTTTCTATCTTTTCTAACTATTGAGAACCCCTCAATAGCTACAGCTGAATCAGAGAAGGAATTATCGAGGTGGGTCTCAGAAATAGCAAGGATATTAATGCAGTTAGTCCTGACAACACACTCTACTTCCTGGTACTTACTGCGCAAGCTGCATACATTCACATGAGCTAACACCAGGCCCTTATGAAGGCCCAGCTTAATGCAGGGCATATCAGTACTGGAAGTAGTCATTGCACAGGTCAACCCATGGGCATTCTAAAAAAGCCAGGGGGTAACCTTTGGGTCCCGATACAGCTGTCCATTTATGTACAGCTTATCGCCTGTTAAGGCCACTCTGTTGTTCAGGGCCCTGTTCTCATTCATGATCGGTGACAGTTTTTTGGCACGAGTGCGTCGAGGAGCATGAAAAAGGCATCCGTGGTAGAATTCCGTATCGGAAGGGGCAGTACATTCGGCCACGCCCCGGAGGAAATATATATTTTTTTTACAGGACCAGAGGAGGGAAAGGTTAAAAATGAAAGGTAGGGAGGGGCCTATATTCTTATCTTAATAAAATGTATTAACTCCTTACACTCCTTACACCATGAAAACAAACTATCTATCTTGTTAAAGTAGGTGTTTAGTTCACGCCGGTCTTTCCAAAGAAAAGCGACCGTGTTTTCAGTTTCCTGCTCTGTATATTCAAGAAGCGGCATTGCGATTTCTTTAAAAACAATCCGCTATTCACCGGCGGACTCAATTTGAATACAATGTATCCTGTTTAAACATTCTGGGGTATCTTGTAATTTACAATGTACACTGGGGTTTTTCCACCCCCAAATCCCATTCTTGGTTTTCGCCACAAAACTCTTCTCTGATTTTGTACCAATCACCCCGAAAATATTCAATAAATGGCATGTCTGTGTTAAACATTTGTAGCTGGCAATCCTTTCGTTTGGTGTTAGCCATTGTTGCTCCAATGATTCCACAGGCTCCAGCAATAGCCTAGTTTTAAACTGAATTCCTGTTTTAGGTGCAACTAGACAATTGGAATAAGCCATTGCAAAATAGCTTGCAAATAGGTCTGATTTTCTCATAGTTGCCAGAAACTGTCTCATTTATTAACCCCTACGTGAGAGAATGTTAATTACAAAAACCCTTCCCCAGTGCTTTGCAGAATATTTTTCATTCTATTAAAAGAATCAAACCCTGGGGGTTTTCCGTGGTTAATTGGAAGACAATGAATACAATGAATAATGGTTTAAACTTTATGGGCTGATCTTTAAGCGGTTCCAAGGTAATTAGCAGAAACACCCACACCCTCAGTGGCTAATTTGAAGACCATGAGTAACTGTTTAAACTTTGTAATGTTATTCAATATATTCGTTAGCCCTGGGGTCTCGAATTTGGAACAACGTGACAGAACAAATTAACACACTATTTAAAATACATTGCCTTTTAAATATCCAATTGATTTCGCTTTGCAGCGGGACACGGAACCATTGCATCTTAATTAATAACTAGATCGTAGTGTATATCTATTAATTGTGGCCATTGATGGAAGTATCAATGCGAGATTATGGGCACTCTAGCAACAATTAGCCTACTTGTCTACAAATAGCCATGACTAATGTTAGCTAGCTAGCTAGCTCCCGAATGCTCACTTATCCACACCAAGCGAGCATTGTAAAACAAAATTGAATGCAGTGCAGGTGCTGTTTAGGTTTTGTGTAAATTGTAATGGTTTCTGTTTCCCTAAATTCCTTAAGCTCTAGTGCTTTTATAAAACTATCTTTCATTTTATATATCAACTAGATTTAATTCGCAATTCATTTCATACACAAAATTCTCATTTCCTTTAGGCCAGGGGTCGGCAACCTGCGGCTCCGGAGCCGCATGCGGCTCTTTCAGCCTTATGTTGCGGCTCCGCGTGGCTTGGGAAAATAAATAATAAGTATCCAATTGAATCGGGCGCAAAATTGGGCGCATTATTTTCGCGTTGCACCCCCCAGCTTTTTTTCGCTGCGACCGATTCATTTGCACCCCCCCGTCGACAGAAAATGGTGCGGCTCCCAGTGTTTTCTTTTCCGTGGAAACCGGGTCCAAATGGCTCTTTGAGTGTTATGGGTTGCCGACCCCTGCTTTAGGCGCACACAAAATTAGTAATTAGTAATTGATCATTTCAGTAATTGATGCTGCTGGAAATGTATGTCAACATTAGATTAAATAGAGGCCTGGCTTAATAGTCATAAAGGATTGTAATTATATAGCACCTTTCATCTCAAAATGCTTTGCAGTGAATGGGGAAGCTCACCTCAACCACCACCAATGCGTAGTACCCACCTGGGTGATGCATAGCAGCATAGAGAGGGACGGAATTATTAAGCCAATTCAACTGGGAGATGATTAGGTCCAGGTTTGAGAGCCAGATTTTAAACTCCCTACTCTTAGTCATAAATGCTGTGGGACCTCTCTTTAACATCTCATCCAAATGACGGTATCTCCTACAGCAGTGTCCATGTCCAGAGGGTACATTGGCCCACCAACGCCACTTCCATGTCTTAGAGTTAGGTGTGTAATAAAACTGGCATCACAAGCACAAAATGTTTATGCAAAGTGCATTCATCGCTTTACAATTTAAAATACATCAATGCAAAATGAATTAAAATGTTTACATTCGTATGCAGATATCAAGCATCATATCTCAACTGTACACATAATGCCTTTTCTTAACACTTAACAATTTCTTACTGGCGAATTTCTCATATATATTCTATTTATAATAAATATTAACAATATCCAATGGGGTCACATTTCTAACACTACCGTGGCATGACTGATCATACTTTTCCTCAGTCAGAACAAGAAACACCAACCACTGATTAACACAGTATTGGCAGCAAACAGTCTCCCTTTGAACGCCCCATTTCTCCTGTAAATTAATACCCATTCTGAATTGTAAACACTTTCTTCTTCTTTAAGTCCTCGGGACCGAAGGAGACTGGGAGCAGCTCATCCACTGTCATCTCCACATAAGACCCATCCGGCTTCGACAAGAACACTTCCCAATGGGTGCCGAACTGAAAGAGAATTGTATTAGTTGGTGATAAATTGTTAATCACTGAGGTGAGTCCCAGTTTTTGCACAAATGTGCAAGTCTTCTCAAAGCATTACTAACTAACCTATAAGCATTGTATCTGTATCTTTAGTATTAACACAGTCTACTCTCATGAATACATGGTAGAGGTGGCCAACCCTAGCTCATTTCATGGCTGACAGGAATATATGTTCTTTGATCAAGCATATTTGTTTTATTTTATTTCACTCAAGTCTAAGGCCGTGAGTGAATAAACATTCCTTTTGTTTATTAGCAAAGAGTCACATTTTCTTATTGTTCTTAAAAGACACTTCAAGTTGTATAAATCTGTCCCTGCATTTTTGGCAACCGGACTGTGTAGAAATTTGCTATTTACAGAATATACCCACTCTAGCTGAACAGCAAGGTAACTGGCTTTAATTTAGCTGTGATAAGCTCATTTGATAAGGAGCTTATCACAGCCAATCATAATAAAATTAACTGAATTGATTATACAAGATAATTATGACAATGGAATAAACTACAACATCTAAAAGTATTTTCTTCAACAAATGTGAGTGGAATTCAGTGCACTGTATACAGGTGGCTATTGGTTTAATACAATGTCAAGCCTTGACAGAAGGCCGAGTTAACCAAATGATGATGCCAACATATAAGCAAATATAAGCTTTGAACTTATCTGCTTTTCACTGTGACACTTGCTCATTGTGAATTGTGTTTTCTCTTTACACCGCAGGGCTGTCATTTTTAAGGATGTCAAAATAAATCTAAAAGTTTAATGAGAAATATTAGGAAACATTATGAATGACAGGAAAACATGGGCCTTAGGTTTTAGGTGTTAATAAGAGATCATATTTTATAATATTTCAGTGACAATGGATATTTCAATAGCATCAATGATTTGGAATTGTGCATATACAAGGGCTGTCACAAACAAAAAAAATCATGTTTGATATGAAGTTAGACCTACCAACATATATTTGGTATTATACCAAATATTTTTGAGTACCACTCAAGGAAAAATTATTTTCATTATTTAAAAACCTCTTCAGTATTTACTGGAAAAGCCTTGCTTTCCTTGCAAAGTGTGAGAAATGCTCATTTATTGTCTCCAGTCCAAATTTGCGTTCTGTATAACTACGTTTTGAATGAAGCCACATTTTTGCATTGTTTAAAGTGATACCCACGTGCATAGAACAAGCAGATAATCTTTCCCATGGTAGAATTTATTTGCGCAAAATATGAAGACAAAGATAACACGTCATAAACATAACATCTTCGGGTAGGCTACTGTTAAAACAATTCCTATTGGTAATTTGAGTCACAATTTGGTTAAAATGCTGTTTTGTTATTTAAAAAATTATAGTTGGAAAAAATTGAATCTCCCCATTCATCTTCGAACCTGGTGTTGGAATGCAGATTCAAAATTATATTTATATTCAAATTTAATGTGACAGTCGTAATGACAACTGGTAACTAAGAGAAACACTGGCCAACTTAAGCCCACCCTGCCCTGGCATGATGAAGTTAGTGTCCAGCCCAAACCAAGATTTATTTACCTAAAGTGGGCTTGATGTCACCAAGTAAACACTTTCTCTTTTGTTCCTCTCCATTTTCAAATACTTACTGATTCTCCAAAATCACAATTAGATTTGTGTTACATATACACACAGTACCAAATGTTAACTGTAAATGTTTATTTGCATTTATTTTTTGGAAAACAGCCTTGTGTTTTCTTTAATGGGCTTGAATACAGGTTTGCATTGCTCCCTGGCCTGCAGCCTTCAGCTGAAGTGAACATAACATTGAAACATTTTTCTAGAGTGACTGTTTGTTTAGCATGGGGATAAATCATACTAACCTCTCTCATGAACTGTCTGCAACCACCACAAGGAGATATGAACTGTTCATTTAGGTCACTGAAAAAAAAGAACAAAGATTGAAAAATGGATGAACATAGTTTTACCACCCTAAATATTTATAACCCTGGTGTTAAATTACATCAACATAAAGAACATCTTGACCACCACATTATTCCATGTATATTCAAAACTGCACTGTAAGTAATGCTTTAAGATATGAAAATTCACCACAATATGTTATCTAACCCCATTGTTATAAGAGGGTCATTTACAGTAGGAAACATCACAATTACATGATACTTGTATAAGGGGCAACCTGAATGACAATTTAGACATTTTGTGCTCAATGATTTGGCAGTCCAGAACTGAAGTGTGCTTGAACATCCAGTAATTAAATTCCCTAGATGCTACAATACCTTGCGATGGCAATAGCCTTAAAAGTTCTGTATCCCTCTGATACAGCTTTTGAAATGGCATTCCTTTCAGCACAAACTCCCAGGTTGTAGCAGGCATTTTCCACGTTGCAACCTGTTGTGAGAGAGAGAAAAGATCAACAAATCAGCTGTCAGTGTGAATGTCTGCATTAGCACCAGGTTCCACATTGCACATTTTACCTGCTCCAGTAGAGACAAACTGTCAGCCAGTGTAGGTCCTTTAAATCTTGGTATAAGAGCAACCCTTACATAATACAACCTAATTAGCATGTAGCATTCCCTTATCATATTTTTAATATGTTGCCACAATATAAAATATATTTTGAGAGAGTGTCATGTGATAGCTCTGAAAACGTCTATATTAGTATACACTAAAAAAATAATTTTAAAAAGACAAATGTATAATTGTAGGATGTATTTATTTCTAAGAGAATGAATTGTTCTTGGCTTGTTTGGGAACTATTGAGAAAGTATTGCATCCATATAACATTAGCTAGAATTGGACAGAGAACATTTAATATTCAAAGTTGATTAGTTATGTTCTCATTTGCAATCTTGTTTTTGAGAGACGCTATTGTTAATCAGCTTAGGTTGTCTACCTAGCAAACACACACCAAAAAAAAATTTCTTGCTAGCTAACTTCATAGCTTAGCTTGCTAACTTCATCAAAGTTAGATCTAGTTAGCTAGCTAGTCTCTCTCTCTCATTCAAGTGCAAAGCTCAAATACTTTGAACTGCTTAGTTGAATAACGATTCTATTTCAAATAGTCGTTTCTTGAATGATTTACCTCGATGTGAGGTGAAATACAGAACATCCACAAAACAGGGTTGTGTGATAGGGCAGATATGCAGTTAATACCCAATCTATTCATATGTGCCCATTAATAACATCCTGCATTTGAGTTCAAGTTGGTCCTGTGGACAAACGCAAATGAATTATCACACATGAAACTTGCACATCGCCTAATGTTTTTTTGTTTTTTTGCACACCCCCCATTATGCTGCCCACCCCATGTTGACACAAACGCCTTTATTGCCAACCACGAAACTACCGAACTGGGTGGAGTTCAGAAATATTCAATTTGCGACAGCCGAAACTAGCAATTACGCTACAGTCCAGGTGCTTTTTCGCTACCTTCCTCCCCAAACTAGAGCCCAATGAGATTTTATCCATATCAAATAAAAACGGTTGACTGTAGCAAATAGCATGAATTGTCCTTTGTAAAGGCAATGCAAATCACTGGTCTACAAAAAAAAAATGTTTCTTTCTTGCATGGACTTTGGAAACTGGTTTTGACTAATTTTGGGCTGCTGAATCCAAATCTGAGCTCAGATTTGCTCTATCACATCATGTTTTTGTGCTATCTATGCTCCATATTCATAGATTTTACAAAAGTTGACCATCCAGTCTGGCAATCTTGGTGGGGATAAAACAGCAAAAGCTTGATTATTCTCACCAAATCTACTTCATTTAGGGCCTTAAAATAATTTTACAAATGTTTTTAAACTTTTTACACTGCAGGCAGTGTGGTATAATGGTTAGGGAACTGGGCTTGTAACGTTAAGGTTGCAGGTTCAATCCCCAGGTGGGACGCTGCTGTTGTACCCTTGAGCAAGGTACTTAACCTAAATTGCTTCAGTTAATATCCAGCTGTATAAATGGATTGTAAAGAAATGTAAACTGTAAGTTGCTCTGGATAAGAGCGTCTGCTAAATGCCTGTAATGTAATAATGTAATGTTTTAAGTCATAAAAACATGTTTTACATAAGTTTATGTTTTTTGTGATTTGCAGCTGTGAAGACTACCTAATCTAAGTTTTATAATTAAATATTGTAATTGAAGTAGGTACCTTTCATTGTAAACATTTTTTCAACTTTGAGTGTAAAATTGCTGTTTTCTCAAAAAGAATGATTTCAAAAACCTGATGTGATAGGCAAAAATGAATGCCAGATTTGGATTCAGCACCCAAAAGTTAGCTAGAATCCGTTGAAAAACCCCATTCAAGAAAAATCGTGTTGACCAGTAATTTGTGATATATTCCAAGCCATTTTAAGACTGCAGTTGGTAAGTTCAAACTTTTGAGCTTTCCAGGAGGCCCCATATAACTTCAATAATTATTTGCTAAACTTATTTATGCTATGCCGCGTAATTATACTATGCTGTTTGAATTGATTGGCCAATTGGAGTCATGGAATCTGGTCACCCCTGCAATAGTCTGTGACGAATTATATGGATTTTCCCCAGGTTTAAGGTCAAATGGGAGAAACCTGCAAAAATGGTGTATTTTTGCCCTAATAAATTATTAACGTGGTCAAACAGCGCACGTTATGCAAAACAAATGTGACAATCCTCCTCCTGCGTCAGCCGATAGACCAGATTGTGCGGACATGTGCTCCAAACATCAAAAGAGATTCATCAGTAGAGAACATGTTTTCATGCTTGCTCAGGTCATCCCTTGCACACCAAGGGATGACCCTGAGGTTATTGTCCTTTTTTTGATGTTTGTGTGCAGCAGCACACTCAATCTTCAGCTTCTCTCCTTTCCGCACAAATTAATTCTTCCAAAGGTTTCCCACTCAGTACTGACAAATTTCTGCTGCGCTGGGTATAGAGTATTATACAGCTGTACTTATTGTATATAGTCAGCTGCATAACAAAAACAGTAGCCCACATTAAAATATAGGCAAACAAATGCATGTCAAGTGCATCATTTTGATTTTATATTTTTATATGTGGGGATTAGAAGAATAATAAATATTAGAAAAATGCATGGAAAGAACAAATAACTGCATTTGAAAATGATGGAAACAAAACGTAGCACTGTTGTTGACTGTGATAATGCACAAATAACTATCTCACTATATCAATACATCAATGAATATCAACCAATACCATTTCTGCCCAGGAGTCACAGATGAAAATTAGCCTTGGAGCTAACTCTGGTACCAAATACTGGGCGCACTGACATTACAATTGTACACTGTCAATTAAATAAATTAAGCAACTGCTGACCTGTGAAAATTGTCCCATTGTGGGCCAGCAAAGCCGCCCCCACTCTGAATTTGCTGTAGGGACAGTAGGCAAACTCTTTGGCCTCCAGGGATTTGCGGATCAGTCCATTAATCCCTTCCTGCGGTGAGTATGGAAGGATCCTCGCCGCCGTATCCTCTCCAACAATGATCTGGGTGTCCCCCATGTCCATTCCTTGTGTACGTATGTGTGTGTTTGTGTGTGTGCGCGCATGTGTCTGTGCTTGTGTGTGTGTGCGTAGTGGATGGCCAGCAATAAAGAGACTCAGGGATATGTGGCCAGCCCATTTGCCCGTCAGCTGCAGCACAGGGGCTGAGGAGGAGGAGGGGGTGGTGACAGTGTGCAGGCAGACAGGTTACATAAAATTAAAGAGATAGTGCAGCCCACTGCTCTCTCTCTATCTGTTTTGTGCCCACTCAAGCCAGTTCAATTTACACTTGGGGAATGATCAGGAAGGAAAGAATGAATGATTGTCATTCTACTTTCATTCTTAAAGAGAAGCTGGCAGAGTGCAGTGAATGAATTAAAATCACAAAAAAGCTGGACATTTTTCAATTGTATTGTTTTCTGTGCAATAATCAGATCAGAACATTGCTTCAAGGGAATATAAAAATATATTCAGGTCTATTCAAAATAAGGATTATGTGTGCTTCCAATCAAGAAACTAAATGCAACATTTTGTGGATGCTCTGCTTTATACTGCAGATTTGGGACAAGACAACTTCCAAAGGACAATAAGAAATGGCACTTCAAGCTGGCATATTAGTCTAATATTTAATTGTGTCCGAGCTTCATCAAAGCATGACGCTAAGTACACCAGAGCAGTTTAAATACCAATACCCTTCAAATAATGAAATTGCAAGCAGTTAATGACACTATGAAAAGATCACATTTCTGAGTTATTCTCAGGAATGGTGCACAATTAACCCACATAGATTACACATCAGAGACATAAGGTGAAGTCCTCAGTACATTTTACATTTACATTTTAAGCATTTAGCAGACGCTCTTATCCAGAGCGACTTACACATCCAGAGCGATGTGCATTGATGCATGGTAGGAACAATCATAGTTCGTGCAAGAAATCGGTGCAGTAAACAGCGATAGACATCATTGCAGGCAGCTGCGTACCATACCTGTAACACTTGGAAGAAAAAGGTTATTAATTTTTTTAAATACATTTTTAAAACAGGAGTAAGCAGGGATACATAGTATTGCGCAAGTAGGCAGTGGTGATGACAATTAACTAGATGCACAGAATTCAGTGGTAGTGGAGTCTGAAAAGGTGGATTTTGAGTCTCTTGTGGTAGATCGCAAGTGATTCCGCGGTCCTGACCGATTGCAGAAGGTCGTTCCACCACCGTAGGGTCAGGACAGAGAAGAGGCGAGACCGCGAGGAGTGGCTGCCAGGCGCCCGGAGGGATGGGACAGTCAGTTTTCCAGAGGAGGCGGAGTGGAGGGGTCTGGCTGGGGTGTATGGTGTGACGAGTGCCTGGAGGTATGGAGGAGCAGTACCTCTAGCCGCTTGAAAGGCAAGCACCAGTGATTTGAATCTGATGCGTGCTGTGATGGGGAGCCAGTGCAGAGAGGAGAGTAGAGGGGTGACGTGGGTGAACTTGAACACCAGACGTGTGGCAGCATTCTGGACTAGTTGCAGTGGCTTGATGGCACAGGCCGGTAGGCCTGCCAGCAAGGAATTGCAATAGTCCAGACGTGAGATCACCAGGAGTTGTGTGGCCTCTTGGGTGAGGAACGATCGGATCCTCCGGATGTTGTGGAGGAAGAATCAGCAGGTCCGAGTGATCGAGTGAGAAGCCTCAGTTACAACAGCTCAAAAGTTATCAATGTTACATAATAGGAGAACAAATCATGACCAGATAGGTCAAAAACCAAACTAACCAAAATTAGTAAACAAATGACACATGGTCGTACAGGTCGTTCATCTATTGGACAGAACATTTCCGTGGGAAAATCACTTTCTGGTCGCAGACGACATGGAGCAACAGCAGCGTATTGCGATTGCGATCATCGCTTTCATAATTATGATTTGGTGTTCCAACCAAATAAGACCAGCGTAAACGTGTAAGCACATCTCTGACAAGTGTCAACATTCGCTTTCAACCCACAATGCACTGTATTTTGGTTTGCTTCCTATATTAGGTCCTATATTAAGTCTGATTACGTTCACACATGTAACGAACCAAACCGTGGTTCACTTAGAACCGGACCAAGTCCTGACTTTTCGGGAGGACCATGGTTCGATTGTTTGGTCCGCACCAGAATTCGAATGCATGTTCTCACCTCTCCAAACGAATCAGACTAACGGAGTAAACGCACCATGGTTCGACTAAAATGGACCAAACAGGGTAGGTGTGAAAGGGACATTACAGAGAGAAGTTATAAATGCGAGCACAACTTAACCATCAAATTACCTTCAAGGTGCACGGCCAAAAACTTACTGAAAAAATAGAAAACGCCAGCACTCAAAGAATGTCCTTTATATCATTTAATGCCACTGGGTCAGTCAGACAAATAACAACGAACGCGTTTCAGCAAACAGCCTTCTTCAGCGTTGTATTTACAATAAACAGCTTGACCCTTAAATCGACATGCTAGAACAGGAAATGACATCATGCTGAGGAGAAAATAGCAATGTAGAAGAACCACGGTATTTCTCAAATAGACACTCCAGCTCACTCACTAACATTCTAATATCTTAGCAAAAATAGTAGACTCCTATAGAAAAGAACAGTGTAGAAATATAATATAATATAGAAAATCCATGTAAACATACAGGTACTATACATAACCTTACCGAGATGACAGGCAACACAGTATAGCCACATACAATCTGCAAAATACCAAAAACCAGAATAAAAAAATGAAAAACTAATTTTCCCAAAGAATCTAATCCAAAAATATACTATGAAAAAGTTTTATCAAAAAGGACTTTTACAGAAAGCACCCCAAAGCACCCCTCCTCGTTAAGCCCTTTAGGATATTCTGTCTGCAGGGAATGTATCCAATAGGCTTCTCTCTGGAGAAGAGCCCTATCCCGATCTCCCCCTCTCCTCAAAGGTTTAACCAGCTCAATACCCTGAAACCTCAATGTACAAACATCATGGCCTACTGTATAAAAATGTCTCGCCACTGGCGACTTTTCATCCTTGTTTCTGATGTTACTTTTATGTTCAGAAATACGAGTTTGAAGTTCTCTTTTCGTTTTACCAACATAACATAGTCCACATGGACATTTGAGAAGATAAACCAAATACTTAGTTTTACAACAAATCCTACTTTTGATGAAAAACCTTTTTCCGGAGTGTGGATGTAAAAAGAAACTACCTTTGATCATAGCATTACACTGAACACAACTCGAACAAGGATAATTACCATTATGTAAATTGGATAAGAAGTGTTGAGGACGGGTATAGCGGTCAGCTCTGACTAATGTATCCCTTAAATTCCCAGCTCACTTTTGAGCAAAAATAGGAGGATTCTTAAACACATGCCCCACTTGGGGATCACTAGATAAAATATGCCAATGTTTCATAACACATTTTTTTATCTCATGAGAAATAGGGGTGAAGGTAGTGGCACATACAATATTAGACTCACCCGACGAAGGGGGTTTCAGATATAACAAATTTCTCCTATCAATACTTCTCACTCTCTGCAGGCTATTCTCCAGAGTTCTGTTATCATAACCCTTGGAACTAAAGCGTGCACATAATTCAGTAGCCTGTTCCTCAAAAGTGCTCTCCGTGCTACAGATTCTCTTAGTTCTCAACAACTGGCTAAAATGTAAACCTTTTCTAAGGCTAGGGGGGTGACAGCTGGCGAAGTCTAATAAGCTATTGCCATCTGTTTTCTTTCTATATACTTTGGTCCTTTGGTACAGCTGTTGAGGTTTGTTAACAAATACATCTAAAAAAGCCACAGATTCATGACTGTGCTCTAATGTGAATTTTATAGAAGGCATTCTAGAGTTAACATACACTTTAAACTCTTCCAATTGTTCAAGAGACCCAGAGAAAATGAAAAATACATCATCAATGAAACGAAACCAACATTTTAGAAAATAATCAAATGGGTTATTCTGATGAATAAAATCATCTTCAAATTTACCCATGAACAAATTTGCATAATTGGGAGAACAAGGGCTCCCCATACTAACGCCCTGACACTGCAAATAATATGCATCCTCAAATTTAAAATAATTCCTATTGAGGATAAATTTGGACACCTCTACCAAAAAGCCAGTAGGAGGAGTCAGATCCTGCCTTTTATTTAAAAAACAGGTCAAGGCCTCAATCCCCTCACAGTGTGGTACATTGGTGTACAGACTAGTGACATCCATAGTGCATAACCAATCACTTTCTTGAATTCCTTGTACAGAATCTAACTTGTTCAAGAAGTCTGTAGTGTCTTTCAGATATAACAGAAGCTGAGACACTAAAGTTTTAATGTGTACATCAATATATTGAGATATGGGTTCAGTTAGACTACTTATACCACTTACTATGGGCCTTCCTGGAACAGGCTCTACGAGGCTCTTATGAATCTTAGGCAGTGTGTAAAACACCGGGCGTACTGGGTGTTTTTGAAGCATGAAATTATATTAATCTTGAGAAATTACACAATCAGATAAAGCTTTACGCAAAAAAGATTCAATCTCCTGCATAAACTTAATTGCAGGGTCCCCGATCAAAGGAGTATAAAATTCACTATTGCCAAGTTGTCTAACTATTTCAGCTCTATAAGCATCTTTGTTCTGCACAACAACTTTGCCCCCCTTATCAGCACTACGAATCACCATCGAATTATCCTTAAACAGTTCCATTAGCGCCCTCCTTTCTTGTACACTGAGTATAGAGTATATATCTTTTATTATTATTGTTCAAATGTACCTGAGTCACGTCCTGCTCAATCAACCAACAGAATGTTGCCACAGAGGAGTTGAGAACAGGCGGGATAAAAATGCTTCTCGGTTTCAATCTCTTCATGTTGCCAGAAGGTGTTACCGGTTCAGACACCCCCCTAACCGTAGGCTGTGAAAGAGATGGCACATTAGGAGTTTCCTTCTCAAACTTCACTGACCTTAAGAATTTAAAAGTTTCAAGTCTGGTCTTAAAAGAGTCAGCTTTACATGAAGGAACAAAAGATAAACCTTTAGACAGGATGGAGGTTTCATGATGCATGATATTTTTCTCAGCAGGATGTCATTTCCTGTTCTAGCATGTCGATTTAAGGGTCAAGCTGTTTATTAGGGTGCCTGCTTTGCAAAAGCAAAGGGACCCTATTGTTATTCCTCATACACGCAAAAAATACATCAAAACGTGCGCCTCTAACGGGAATCGTGTGCTATTACTTTTCTTAGCGATCGCACGTCCATTCAAATGAATGGAGCGGAATGTTCACAGCTAGAGTGAGTGATGTCACAATACCCCTGCATAATGGGGGTTATGCGGAACGGACTTCCGTGTTTTGCTAAACGTGGCTGGCCATTTCCGGTAGACGAGATAATGGCGTTGTTCTATACAAGATGTTTACAGGACAAGGGGTTTAAGCTATATGCTTCCTCCTATATCCATGATTATGAGTGTACTAACGAAATTTTTTTAAGTACCTGTGCCTGCTGTCGATTACCTAGCGTTAGCGTTAGCTAGCTAGTACTAACAATTTTTAAAAAAGTAGCCTACCTGTGCCTGCTGTCTAATACTTAGCGTTAGTGTTAGCTAGCTAGTACTAACAATTTTTTTTAAAGTAGCCTACCTGTGCCTGCTGCCTAATACTTATCGTTAGCGTTAGCTAGCTAGTACTAACAACATTTTTTTAAAGTAGCCTACCTGTGCCTGCTGTCTAATACTTATCGTTAGCGTTAGCTAGCTAGTACTAACGAAATGTTTTAAGTACCTGTGCCTGCTGTCTATTACCTAGCGTTAGCGTTAGCTGGTCGGTTGCTCAATAACAGTTTCCTATGTAGTTCTTTTCACCAGTGTCAAACAGAGACAGGATGACTGCCGATGTTCGCACCAGGGCAGCCTGTCACAGGTCTATGCAAAAGAGCGAGAAGCCCCACAGCCTGAGAGTAGCGATGGTTCGCATAAGGTTGATCTGTTCGCGTTCACCATCAGTTCCAGTTCAAGGATGGTAACGCTATGTCAAACTTCTCAAGCTATAAAGGCTAATCTGGCAATACGATCAGGACCCTCTTGACTATCTAATCTATCTAATCGTCATGATTAAAAGGCACAATTTATACCAGCATTCCCATTTTGAGAAGTTTGATAAAGGCATCAGTCCAAAATAACAGCTGTTCAAGTTCAGTGTTGTTGGTTCGGTCTAATACATTTCAGCTGAAAAACGAGTATAGGCAAGGTTATTGGGGTAACGGTATTATAGTTTCTTGTAAATCATTGATTATCTAGTGGCATAATAGTATGTTATTCATCAGGTCTCTCAAAATAAAATTGATCATTATAAGGTACAGTATTAACAACCCGTGCTATTGTTTTATTTAATTATCACATTGACCTTGTTGACTGGCGGAAGTGAGCCAGCACGTCTTCCGGTTTGGTCACGTGATGCTCGACATATACCCTATTATGAACATTCCGCTGCAGCTGTGAACACACAGAGAGGACTGTGGGTAATATCACACACAGAGAGGATCGTGGGTAGTGTAGTCTTAGCAGGCACCCTCAAAATTCAGCAGGAATTTTTTTCTAGTTGTAAATACAACGCTGAAGAAGGCTGTTTGCTGAAATGCGTTCATTGTTATTTGTCTGACTGACCCAGTGGCATTAAATGATATAAAGGACATTCTTTGAGTGCTGGCGTTTTCTATTTTTTCAGTGAAAGGGACATTACTCATTAAGCCTCAGACTTTTTTTTTGTTAACTGGAATGTCTGGTCATTCCAGTCATGAGTTGTAATCAAAAAGTCAAATCGTTTTGAAAAGACTAAGTTACAGGAAATATCTGAAAACAAAATGGCTGACTAAAATAAATGTACTTTTATCTTTGCAACCAATAAACATTTTTACAAAACATTTTTACCACCCCCATGCTGGTGAATGCCGACATCAGTACCCATCAAATAATTAAATTGCAAACAATTAACAACACTATGAAGAGATCACATTTCATGGACCCAACTAATCCACAGTTAAATACAAGGTGTTATTCCAAGAATGACCAATTATTTACAAACAAGGAATCAGACCGATGCCTCGAATTTACAGTGCAGAATGGAAGGCCATAAAAACGTAAATGTCCATTTAATGATATTTTAATAAAGAAATGTTGCCTATTGCAGTGTTAATTGAAATGATTGTTTTTAGGTTTAGATTAGATTGTGTTGATGAAGGTCAAAATGTCCTGAAATGTTAACACGATGTCCTGTTAAATCATCACACTTAAATAGCAAGGTAATAAGCCAGTCCATGAGTTCAGTGAGCATGTGAACGTCTGCTACAGAAGGTGACATCATCCCCTGGAGCTTCAATAACCACCCGAGTGCAATTAGTTCCCTATGTTGGTGACCTTTAGTCTTTAGCTTAGCAAGCTAATCGTATCTCTTGTTTTGCAATGCAACCAGTGAGGGCCACGGTTAAAAACCTGCAGCAGGTTTGAAATCTCCAATCATATTTGTAGGACTGTTACATCATTGCAACGTCCTCTGTCAATTCAGGAGAGCGCAGACAAACATGCAGTCCCTACCGAAAGCATGTCTTTCCAGCAGAGTAGAGAGGGCGTGGGGCCTATATTCTTCTCTTAATAAAATGTATGGCACTCCTTACACCATGAAAACAAACTATCTATCTTGTTAAAGTAGGTGTTTAGTTCACGCCGGTCTTTCCAAAGAAAAACGACCGTGTTTTCAGTTTCCTGCTCTGTATTATCAAGAAGCGGCATTGCAATTTCTTTAAAAACAATCCACTATTCACCGGTGGACTCAATTTGAATACAATGTACCCTGTTTAAACATTCTGGGGTATCTTGTAATTTACTCAAGAACACAGAATATGTACACTTTTTCCACCCCCAAATCCCATTCCTGGTTTTCGCCATAAAGCTCCAGCAATAGCCTAGTTTTAAACTGAATACCTGTTTTCGGTGCAACTGGACAATTGGAATAAGCCATTGCAAAATAGCTTGCGAATAGGTCTGATCTTCTCATAGTTGCCAAAAACTGTCTAATTTATTAACCCCTACATGAGAGAACGTTAATTACAAAAACCCTTCACCAGTTGTTAATTGGAAGACAATGAATAGCCTACAATTAATAATTGTTTAAAATGTATGGGCTGATCTTTAAGCTGTTCCAAAGTAATTAGCAGAAACACCCACACCCTCAGTGGCTAATTTGAAGACCATGAGTAACTGTTTAAACTTTGTAATGTTATTCAATGTATTCGTTAGCCCTGGGGTCTCGAATTTGGAACAACGTGACAGAACAAACACACTATTTAAAATACATCGCCTTTTAAATATCCAATAGATTTTGCTTTGCAGGATGACATGGAACCATTGCAACTTAATTAATAACTAGATCATAAATGGGTAAATTAATACCCATTCTGAATTGTAAACACTTTCTTCTTCTTTAAGTCTTCGGGGCCGAAGGAGACTGGGAGCAGCTCATCCACTGTCATCTCCACATAAGACCCATCCGGCTTTGACAAGAACACTTTCCAATGGGTGCCGAACTGAAAGAGAATTATATTAGTTGGTGATAAATTGTTGATCACTGAGGTGAGTCCCAGTTTTTGCACAAATGTGCAAGTCTTCTCAAAGCATTACTAACTAACCTATAAGCATTGCATCTGTATCTTTAGTATTAACACAGTCTGCTCTCATTAATACATGGTAGAGGTGGCCCACCCTAGATCATTTCATGGCTGACAGGAATATATGTTCTTTGATCAAGCATATTTGTTTTGTTTTATTTCACTCAAGTCTAAGGCCTTGAGTGAATAAACATTCCTTTTGTTTATTAGCAAAGAGTCACATTTTCTTATTGTTCTTAAAAGACACTTCAAGTTGTATAAATCTGTCCCTGCATTTTTGGCAACCGGACTGTGTTGAAATTTGCTATTTACAGAATATACCCACTCTAGCTGAACAGCAAAGGTGGCTCATTTGATAAAGAGCTTATCACAGCCAATCATAATAAAAATTAACTGAATTGATTATACAAGAGAATTATGACAATGGAATAAACATCTAAAAGTATTTTCTTCAACAAATGTGAGTGGAATTCAGTGCACTGTATACAGGTGGCTATTGGTTTAATACAATGTCAAGCCTTGACAGAAGGCCGAGTTAACCAAATTATGATGCCAACATATAAGCAAATATAAGCTTTGAACTTATCTGCTTTTCACTGTGACACTTGCTCATTGTGAATTGTGTTTTCTCTTTACACCGCAGGGCTGTCATTTTTAAGGATGTCAAAATAAATCTAAAAGTTTAATTAGAAATATTAGGAAACATTATGAATGACAGGAAAACATGGGCCTTAGGTTTTAGGTGTTAATAAGAGATCATATTTTATAATATTTCAGTGATATTTCAATAGCATCAATGATTTGGAATTGTGCATATACAAGGGCTGTCACAAACAAAAAAAATCATGTTTGATATGAAGTTAGACCTACCAACATAGGGAAATATTTTTGAGTACCACTCAAGGAAAAATTATTTTCATTATTTAAAAACCTCTTCAGTATTTACTGGAAAAGCCTTGCTTTCCTTGCAAAGTGTGAGAAATGCTAATTTGGGCGACCAAACATTTATTGTCTCCGGTCCAAATTTGCGTTCTGTATAACTACGTTTTGAATGAAGCCACATTTTTGCATTGTTTAAAGTGATACCCATGTGCATAGAACAAGCAGATAATCTTTCCCATGGTAGAATTTATTTGCGCAAAATATGAAGACAAACATAACATAACATCTTCGGGTAGGCTACTGTTAAAAAATGTCTTATTGGTAATTTGAGTCGCAATTTGGTGAAAATGCTGTTTTGTTATTTAAGAAATTATAGTTGGAAAAAATTGAATCTCCCCATTCGTCTTCGAACCTGGTGTTGGAATGCAGATTCAAAATTATATTTATATTCAAATTGAATGTGACAGTCGTAATGACAACTGGTAACTAAGAGCCCACCCTGCCCTGGCGCGATGAAGTTAGTGTCCAGCCCAAACCAAGATTTATTTAAGTGGGCTGGATGTCACCAATTAAACACTTTCTCTTTTGAAGTTGAACATTTCTGTTACATACACACAGTACCAAATGTTAACTGTAAATGTTTCTTTGCATTTATTTTTTGGAAAACAGCCTTGTGTTTTCTTTAATGGGCTTGAATACAGGTTTGCATTGCTCCCTGGCCTGCAGCCTTCAGAGACTCTAGCTACGTCCCCTAGAAGATACAATTAGGGAACAAGTCTATATTCATGGGATATATTATGAAACAAGAACACACATGACAGAGTGCTGTGTCCAGCCAGCTGAAGTGAACATAACATTGAAACATTTTTCTACAGTGACTGTTTGTTTAGCATGGGGATAAATCATACTAACCTCTCTCATGAACTGTCTGCAACCACCACAAGGAGATATGAACTGTTCATTTAGGTCACTGAAAAAAAGATTGAGAAATGGATGAAGATAGTTTTACCACCCTAAATATTTGTAACCCTGGTGTTAAATTTCATCAACATAAAGAATATTGTGTTGTTCCGCCGAGGAAGCAGAGGCAGAGATGGTCTGCCACAAGCATAACCGTGTATTTGCATAAAGCTAGCGGGAACAGCTAGCCGCTAGCTAACTACACACAGATATACACAAACGTATTTGCATGAAAGCTAGCGGGAACAACTAGCCGCTAGCTAACTACACACAGATATTTACAAGCACTTAGCGTAGCCCATTGCTAACAGGGGTAAGATCGTCACACAGCCCCCACCCAAGGGGTCACTAGTCCCCTACGACCCCGCAGTCCCCAAGCGATCTACCTCGTAACTACTGAGGTAGCTTGGTAGCCGCCGTTGCCGAGTGGGTTGACTGGGGGTGCACGGTGTTGTCTCCTCCGCTGCCGGTGGTGTTGAGGGGACAGGGCTGCTACCTTCCAGTCCGCCAGCTGCGTCTTCGGCGGCGAGTGGGTGGTAGGGTGCAAGTCGATCCTGGTGGAGCACCACCAGGCGACCCCAGTTTGGCATGCGCACACGGTAAGTCACCTCACTTAGCTGCCCCACGACCTCGCCAGGCCCGCGCCAGTGTGACTGCAGCTTAGGGGACAGGCCTTTCTTGCGCACTGGGCAGTGGATCCGCACCCTGTCACCTGGCTTAAAGGCCTGCCCCTTGCAGTGCTGGTCGTAGGCGCGCTTCTGTCGCAGTCCCACAGTGTCTTGGGCCTGGCGAGAGAAGTCGTGTGCCACTCGTAGCTGTTCCAGCAGCTGGCGGAAGTAGCATGCCTCTGTACGGGCTGGTTCCCCGTGCTCGGGCGGGGCCCCAAACACCAAGTCCACAGGTGTCCGGAGCTCCCGCCCGAACATCAGGGCGGCAGGCATGCAGAGGCTGGACTCTTGTACGGCAGTTCTGTAGGACCACAGGACCAGAGGCAGATGGCAGTTCCAGTCTCACTGGTGCTGGCTGGCGAGGATGGCAAGCTGTGCAGTCAGGGTCTTGTTGAACCGCTCTACAAGACCGTCACTCTGGGGATGGAGTGGCATCGTCCGGGTCTTAGCCACCCCTAGCCGGCTGCAGACCTCAGCCATCACCCGCGACTCGAATTTTCGCCCCTGGTCACTGTGGAGTTGGGCGGGGACCCCAAACCGGACGAACATCTCCTCGACCAGCTTCCCTGCTATTGTTGTGCCACTTTGGTCCGGCACCGCGTATGCCTCGGGCCACTTCGTAAAGTAGTCCATGGCCACAAGGACATTGTGGTTACCGGCCTCAGTGACAGGGAAAGGGCCGAGGACGTCCACCCCCACCCGCTCCATCGGGGCCCGCACCACGTAGTGTTGCAGAGGGGCGTGGGAGCGCCTGGTAGGCCCTTTGCATGCTGCACAGGAATCGCAGCGGTGGACGTGCAGCTCTACGTCCCGGTGGCACCCAGGCCAGTAAAAGCACCCCCTCAGTTGTCGCAAGGTCTTACTGTTGCCGAAGTGGAACGAGGAGTTGGAGGAGGTCGCTTCCCAGCCCGGGTGCCTGCCATCGCCGATATGCCAGCCCGTCCCACAACTCAAGGCTCTTCCACTGCCCGTAGTAGGCCTTGAGCTCGGGCCCCTCAGCCGAGACCTCAGCCCATTGTGGCGGTCGCCCCGCCTCCAGCCAGCCCCTCACCTTGCATAGCGTGCCGTCGGCCTCCTGACCCTCCCGCAGCTGCTCTGATGACACTGGCAGCCACCCCGCCTCGCTGATGGTGTGAACTGCAGCCACCTCTGGCTCTACCTGGCTCTTTTCTTCTTGGCGGTGGCAGTGCCCGCAGCCCAGTTCAGCACAGGGACGGCGGGACAGGGCGTCGGCGTTGGTGTGGTGCCGCCCAGCCCTGTGCTCGATCTGGAAGTTGCACTCCTGTAGCTCTTCTAGCCACTGTGCCACTTGGCCCTCTGGGTGTTTGAAGTTCAGGAGCCAGGTGAGCGAAGCGTGGTCAATTCTGAGGCGGAAGTGGCTGCCTTGGAGGTAGGGCCTTAAGTGCCTCAGTGCTTTCACCACTGCCAGCAGCTCTCTGCGAGTCACACAGTAGTTTCGCTCTGCCGCTGTAATAGGCGACCGCTCTCTCC
This sequence comes from Aldrovandia affinis, assembly GCA_029706075.1. Lineage (NCBI taxonomy): Eukaryota > Metazoa > Chordata > Actinopteri > Notacanthiformes > Halosauridae > Aldrovandia > Aldrovandia affinis. Next base: position 1,753,071 of record JAINUG010000020.1, on the reverse strand, counting down.
CCGTCACTGTCCTCCTGAGAGAGGACAGCTCCCACTCCCACATTACTGGCGTCAGTGTCTACGATGAACGGGCGGTGCACGTCTGGATACGCCAGTACGGGGGCCTCCGTGAGAGCCGTTCTGAGTCGGGCAAATGTTTCTGCGCACTCCTCCGTCCAGACGAACGGCTGGTACTTGTCAGTGAGGCGATGGAGGGGACTGGCAATGCCAGCCCCAGGAAACTGCGCAGCTCGCCTACGTTCACCGGGGTCAGCCAGTCCTTCGCGGCAGTCACCTTAGCTGGGTCGGTGGCTACCCCTCACTCACTCACAACATGCCCCAGGAAGGCCGTCTCCCTCCGGAGCAGCTGGCACTTCCGGGGATTCAGCTGAAGCCCAGCCTGGCGAATCACAGCGAGCACGTTGTGGAGGTTAGCGAGGGCGTGCTCGAAGCTGCTGGCATGTACTAGGAGGTCGTCCAGGTACACTACGCAGCAGCTTCGAGGGACAGCACCCTTTCCATCAGCCGCTCGAACGTGGTACGGGCGTTGCACAGTCCGAACGGCATCACGCGGAACTGCCACAACCCTTGCCCGATGGTGAAAGCTGTTTTAGCTTTCGCATCCGGGGCCATCCTCACTTGCCAGTACCCACTCCGGAGGTCCAGCGAGCAGAACCAGCTGGACCCCGCGATGTGGTCAAGCGCCTTGTCGATGCGGGGGAGAGGGTAGGCGTCCTTGCGCCTTACGGCGTTGAGGCGCCGGTAATCGACGCAAAAATGCCACTCTCCGTTCTTCTTCCGCACTAGGACGGCAGGGGCTGCCCACGGGCTGCTGGAGGGCTCAATGATGCCCGCGGCGGTCATCTCTTTAACCTTCTCCACTAGATCAGTCTGTGTGCATTCCTCATCGTGAGCAGCGAAGAGGTCTGCATTGTCCTCCAGCAAGAGCTCAAGCTGTTGGCATTGGCGAGGGTCTAGGCCGCCGCAGCTACATTGCCACAGCTCGCGGACAGCGCCCCGCCATCTCAACAGAGGGTGAGGCGGGTTGCAACAGAGGGGCATGGCAAACAGGGGCAGGCGAGCTACTACCTGTGCTGGCGGGGCGAACCGTGCGGGCGGGCTGAGGCTGCTCGGCTACGGGTCCTCCTGGACCTGTGTTTCCTCTTGGGGGTGGCGCCAATGGAGAGCCTGGCGTTGGTGATGTCCACTGTGGCACCCCAGTGGGCCAGCAGATCCAGGCCGATGATGCACGCATCGCTGATGTCTGCCAGCCAGAACTCATGCACCACCACTTCTCGGTTCCCAACCTCCACGCTCACCATCTTCTTACCCTACATGCTGAGCCTCTGCCCCGTCACCGACTGCAACTGGGTGGTTGTTGGTGCCCAGGTGGTGTTGGAGAGCGTTCCAGGCTGCACCAGGGAGATGGTGGCCCCCGTGTCGACCAGTGCCCGACAGGATTGTCCATCCAGCCTACAATGCAGGTACAACCCACCAGCCTTGGTCAGCGGCGTCGAGGTCCAGCAGTATTTGCAGCGCTGGGCCCTCCAGGGCGAGTGCCAGGTGTGTCCCCGTCACGCCCTCGCTCCAGCCGCAGTGATGGGCAGCTAGCTGCAACTGGGCTAGGTACAGCTCCCACTGCTCTGCCCCGCTGTATCTGGCTAGCTTTGGCTGCATGGTAGCTGGCACGCTAGCATTAGCCATTGCCGGGCACGTAGGCCGAACCACGCTGACTCCGTCTGGTCGCTCGGGGGCCCTCTCTTGGCGTACCACTGGGCCTTGCAACTCGGCGCTCGTCACTATCTCCATAGCCCCGGTCTTTCACCGTCTTTGCACCCCCAGCCTCTCTTCCAGCTCTCGGATCGCTTCCTCCACCTCTCGCAGCTCTATCCCACTTCTGGACACCAGTGTGGCGTTCCGCCGAGAAGGCAGAGGCAGAGACGGAGTTTGTGGTTCAGGAATCGCCCCAGGGGAGCTTCTCTTTATTGAAGTCATCACAGCAAAAACAGTAGCACACTCTGACCCGTTCGACCAGGCGAACAGCCTTTTTATTAAACCCAGGTTCGCCTTGATTGGCCGCCGAGGGTACAAACAACCAACCAATCACACAACACACAAACATAACCGTGTATTTGCATAAAGCTAGCGGGAACAACTAGCCGCTAGCTAACTACACACAGATATACACAAACGTATTCGCATGAAAGCTAGCAGGAACAACTAGCCGCTAGCTAACTACACACAGATATTTACAAGCATTTACAAGCACTTAGCAATGGGCTACGCTAACAGGGGTAAGATCACCACCATCTTGACCACCACATTATTCCATGTATATTCAAAACTGTACTGTAAGTAATGCTTTAAGATATGAAAATTAACCACAATATTATAAGAGGGTCATTTACAGTAGGAAACATCACAATTACATGATAGGGGAGAGCGGGGTATGTTGTCACACTTTTCACTCTGTCTTACCTGTACTGGGCGCAATACATCACAATGGTATAAATGTCATACCAAATGAAAGGTGGAAGTCTTGGGCACATATTTTGTATTAATTACATATTCATATATTATTGAATTGTAGTTGTAGACAGTTAAATAGAGGGTGTGCACTTGTCATAGTATGTGGGGTAAGTTGTCACATTGGATTATCAACAAATAAGAATACAACAAAATAATTGTGAATAAAAAATTTTTTACTTTCAAATTCAAAACCAAGTACATTTAATTACAGAACTCATTCATTAAAGAGCAAAATGCACAACGAAACACTTCTAATCAGACTCATATTCAGAGTCACAGTTCTGGCACAAATAAATTGCCTGGCCTGGGGTGCAAGCATCATGGGCCCACTTCTTGCATCTCACACACTGCACCCAAGTCTCTTTTGGGCGGCTGTTAGAAAATGACTCCATGCAGACTAGGCAGAAGCACTCCTCTTCATCTGATGATGACTCGTCTATTTTTATTTTTACTCTTGCCTTTTTGTTCCCTTTTGCACATTGCTCCAGAAACAGCCTGTTTTTTAGATTGTGATTTTTCCATTTGTAGTGCTTGCTTCACGGGTGTGTCTGTTAGAATTGCGGTTTTGCGCCGCTTTCTTCCATTATTAGTTTGTTTTCGGCGACCAGCTTTTGGAAATGGCCGGAGGTCCTCTGGAGTTGGTAGTCTGCTGCCAGCCCTGGCATTGCTGGGTAAGGGTAAGCTGGCATGGGAACTGAACGGGTCTGTGTCTGTGCTTGTGCCTGGCAGGGCAGGGTTGGTACTGGGGCCTGGCGGTGATCCGTAACATAGGATGGCGCAAACTCAGTTTCCAAAAATACATCCCTGTTGTAAGGCTGTACCCCAGCTACCCTAAAGCCAGCCTGAATGTTCAAGGGGGTTGCCGCCACAGGATAAGCGATTGCCACAATCCCAGGAATGTCATAAATTTACATTGTTTTCCCAGGATTGTTCCTCATCCATGCATCACACGCTGTGTTGATGTGCCTTTTTAGCGGCCCGTAGACAGACCTGTCTAAGGGTTGAAGCTGATGAGAGCAGTGGGGTGAGAATGACACCATAATTATGCCGTTTTCTTTGGCATAATTGAGTCCATCAATGGACATATGAGATACGTGGTTGTCCAAAAGGAGTAAACATGGTTTCTCCTTTGAGCATTTTGTATGCTCAGTGAAATGTTTCAGGAAGTCCAAAAAGTGCACATCTTTCATCCACCCCGAGGGATTTGCCGCTCCCCTGCTGCCAGGTGGTCCGCTGTTTGAAAAATGGTCGCGGAAGTTGACACGGGGAAATATGAAATATGGAGGTATACTATTTCCTGTGGCTGACACAGCACAGGCCAGTATGACAAGCGTCCCCCTTTCAGTAGAGGTCAGCGACCCTACTTGTTTGAATCCGCGTCTGGCCACTACTTTGTCAGGTTTATGGACCGTGGTCACCCCAGTTTCGTCGACATTCCATAGGTCCCCTGGTCCAAATTGATGTCTGTCTAGCACATTTGCTAAATTGTCGAAGAAGGCATTGACATTTTCTCGGTTGAAGCTACTAGCTCTGGCAAGGCTAGTTGCCTCAGGCTTTCTTATCGACAGCATTGGGTGCCGTTTTAAGAAGGCTGTAAACCACTCCGAGCTGGCTTTTTCTGTTTCTGCCCACATTGGTGTGAACTTCAGCTTGTGTGCCACAGCAAACTGGTAGGCAAGTCTTTTGATCTCACTTGGCGACAGACCAAAATAAATGTCAGCTGACCTAGCGATATAATGAACAAGCTGCATCTCCAAATCAGGTGGAAATACCTGCCGTGGCTTTCTATAGCCAACCACTGTTGTTGGCATGGCTGCCTGACTGACAATTTCTTCGCTGGTAACCTTTTCACAATACCGAGTCAGAGTACGGTAATTTATATTAAAATCGTTTGCTGTGCTTCTGATTGATTTGTTCTCCAGCTTCACCTGTCTGACTGCCTTCAACATTATGTCAGGAGGGGTGCTGCTATTCTGTCTTTCTTTTATAATTTCTCACCATCATCTCACTTTATTTTGTTCCTTCGTTTGTTCGTTCCTTTCTTCCTTCCCTCAATGCTTCTTTCCTTCAAAAACAAATTTAAATTAGCTTCATGTGACAACTTGCCTCAAAGCCATTGAGACAACTTGCCCCAAATGGGCATGTGGGCTAATGTTTGTTAAATCTCAAGGCTAGTTCAACATAGGACTGCAGCTAACATATCAAGAAACACCTTATTGTTTCCTTTATTCGGTACACAAATATAATTTAGAACATTTATATTTATACACAGTTTTATTACATAAAATGTAAGGTGCCATTTACTTACTTTTGAAGGAGACAAACACAAAACTTGTGCTCACATGTAATTAAAGTGACCTTTGACCACCTGTGAAAAGGAATTTGAATCTGGCCCTAGTTGCAACAAAGTAGCTATTTGATTTTTGAGATAGCGCCCCTGTGGTTGGAGGTATGAACAGTGTGACAACTTACCCGTGTGACAACTTACCCCGCTCTCCCCTACTTGTATAAGGGGCAACCTGAATGACAATTTAGACATTTTGTGCTCAATGATTTGGCAGTTCAGAACTGAAGTGTGCTTGAACATCCAGTAATTAAATTCCCTAGACGCTACAATACCTTGCGATGGCAATAGCCTTGAAAGTTCTGTATCCCTCTGATACAGCTTTTGAAATGGCATTCCTTTCAGCACAAACTCCCAGGTTGTAGCAGGCATTTTCCACGTTGCAACCTGTCATGAGAGAGAAAATATCAACAAATCAGCTGTCAGTGTGAATGTCTGCATTAGCACCAGGTTCCACATTGCACATTTTACCTGCTCCAGTAGAGACAAAATGTCAGCCAGTGTAGGTCCTTCAAATCTTGGTATAAGAGCAACCCTTACATAATGCAACCTAGTTAGCATGTAGCATTCGCTTATCATATTTTTAATATGTTGCCACAATATAAAATATATTTTGAGAGAGTGTCATGTGATAGCTCTGAAAACGTCTATATTAGTATACACAAAAAAATTATTTTAAAAAGCCAAATGTATAATTGTAGGATGTATTTATTTCTAAGAGAATTAATTGTTCTTGGCGAGTTTGGGAACTATTGAGAAAGTATTGTATCCATATAACATTAGCTAGAATTGGACAGAGAACATTTCATATTCAAAATTGATTAGTTATGTTCTCATTTGCGATCTTGTTTTTTTTTTTTTTTTTTTTTTTAATTTGTTTCTGATTTTATCCCATTTTCTCCCAATTTGGTAGCCAATTAGACACGCTATTTTACGTCAATCCCCCCTAGTAATGTGAGTTCGCTGCCGTAGTCCTGCGACCGGTAGTGACGAATGCGAAGTGACGCCTCTACCGAGGCGTCACTCGAAACAACGTCGACCGTACCCGGTACTACAGGGCCACTCTTATACGCAGCGAACGTCACGTCGGCTTCCCTTCCCCCTCCCTGGGGCGGACAGCCAATCGCCGCCCCCTGGTGGCACTCCCGGCCAAAGCCGACACTTGGCGAGACGGGGAATTGAACCCCGGTCTCCGTGGCCAGCGTCGGATGTTGTAGCGATCTTGTTTTTGAGAGACGCTATTGTTAATCAGCTTAGGTTGTCTACCTAGCAAACACACACCAAAAAAATGTCTTGCTAGCTGTGGAAGGCGTCGGTCTACGCAGCTAATCAGGACGATTAGCGGCCACGCCTACTGGCAGAGCAGCAAGCGCACACACCGGTCCTGTGTCTAATAATGACATCTGTGTGCTTTAAAACTGCTCTGCTCCCTTCAGTAGGTGGCTGGAACCCGAAAGGAGAAGGGTGTGAAACCGACGAGAGAAAGCACGGAAACGAAAGAAAGAACGGGAACTGTAAAGTTTAAGTTTAATTGAAAATAAGTTTGTTTGTGTTTTCAATTATTGTTTGTATCCCGAACCCGTGAGGGCGACGGACGGATTAGTTTTTGTTTGTTTACATAAAACTCCCGGGCTCGGTCTCCACACATGTCGGTGTGCAGAGAACTTATCTGTTTGATTAATAAAGATCCGGTCCATGGACCAAAGAAGCCACTCCGTCTCCAGACTGCTTAGCTTGCTAACCTCATCAAAGTTAGATCTAGTTAGCTAGCTAGCTTGCAGGTAGTAACTATAACAAGTAATACATTAGTAGTTTTATGGTCCCCTTCATTTTCCTAGTCTCTCTCTCATTCAAGTGCATTGAAACACTCCTTACAAGTGCAAAGCTCAAATACTTTGAACTGCTTAGTTGAATAAGGATTCTATTTCAAATAGTCGTTTCTTGAATGATTTACCTCGATGCGAGGTATAATACAGAACATCCACAAAACAGTGTTGTGTGATAGGGCAGATATGTAGTTAATATCCAATCTGTTCATATGTGCCCATTAATAACATCAAGCACATAACACCCTGCATTTGAGTTCAAGTTGGTCTGGGTGGACAAACGCAAATTAATTATCATACATGAAACTTGCACATTGCCTAATGTTTTTTTTTTTTTTTTTTTTTGCACCCCCCATTGTGCTGCCCACCTCATGTTGACACAAACACCTTTATTGCCAACCACGAAACTACCGAACTGTCTGGAGTTCAGAAATATTACATTTGCGACATACAGAATACTGGGCGCACTGACATTACAATTGTACATTTTCACTGTCAATTAAATAAATTAAGCAACTGCTGACCTGTGAAAATTGTCCCATCATGGGCCAGCAAAGCCGCCCCCACTCTGAATTTGCTGTAGGGACAGTAGGCAAACTCTTTGGCCTCCAGGGATTTGCTGACCAGTCCATTAATCCCTTCCTGCAGTGAGCATGAAAGGATCCTCGCCGCCCTATCCTCTCCAACGATGATCTGGGTGTCCCCCATGTCCATTCCTTGTGTACGTATGTGTGTGTGTGTGTGTGTGTGCGCGCATGTGTCTGTGCTTGTGTGTGTGTGCGTAGTGGATGGCCAGCAATAAAGAGACTCTGGGATGTGCGGCCAGCCCATCAGCTGCAGCACATAGGGGCTGAGGAGGGGGAGGGGGTGGTGACAGTGTGCAGGCAGACAGGTTACATAATTCTCTTAAAGAGATAGTGCAGCCCACTGCTCTCTCTCTATCTGTTTTGTGCCCACTCAAGCCAGTTCAATTTACACTTCGGGAATGATCAGGAAGGAAAGAATGAATGGCTGTATTGCAATTCTACTGTCATTCTTAAACAGAAGCTGGCAGAGTGCAGTGAGTGAATTAAAATCACAAAAAAAGCTAGACATTTTTCAATTTTATTATTTTCTGTGCAATAATCAGATCAGAACATTGCTTCAAGGGGGCTTCAAGGGAATATTAAAATATATTCAGGTCTATTCAAAAGAAGGATTATGTGTGCTTCCAATCAAGGAACTAAATGCAACATTTTGTGGATGCTCTGCTTTATACCGCAGATTTGGGACAAGACAACTTCCAAAGGACAATAAGAAATGGCACTTTACTTAGCAAAACAGACAAAGCTGGCATATTAGTCTAATATTTAATTGTGTCCGAGCTTCATCAAAGCATGACGCTAAGTACACCAGAGCAGTTTAAATACCAATACCCTTCAAATAATGAAATTGCAAGCAGTTAATGACACTATGAAAAGATCACATTTCTGAGTTATTCTCAGGAATGGTGCACAATTAACCCACATAGATTACACATCAGAGACATAAGGTGAAGTCCTCAGTACATTTTACATTTACATTTTAAGCATTTAGCAGACGCTCTTATCCAGAGCGACTTACACATCCAGAGCGATGTGCATTGATGCATGGTAGGAACAATCATAGTTCGCGCAAGAAATCGGTGCAGTAAACAGCGATAGACATCATTGCAGGCATCTGCGTACCATACCTGTAACACTGGGAAGAAAAAGGTGACAGAGAAGAGGCGAGACCGTGAGGAGTGGCTGCCAGGCGCCCGGAGGGATGGGACAGTCAGTTTGCCAGGGGTCTGGTTGGGGTGTATGGTGTGATGAGTGTCTGGAGGTATGGAGGAGCAGTACCTCTAGCCGCTTGAAAGGCAAGCACCAGTGATTTGAATCTGATGCGTGCTGCGATGGGGAGCCAGTGCAGAGAGGAGAGTAGAGGGGTGATGTGGGTGAACTTGAACACCAGACGTGCGGCAGCATTCTGGACTAGTTGCAGTGGCTTGATGGCACAGGCCAGTAGGCCTGCCAGCAAGGAATTGCAGTAGTCCAGACATGAGATCACCAGGGCCTGGACCAGGAGTTGTGTGGCCTATTGGGTGAGGAACGATCGGATCCCGGATGTTGTGGAGGAAGAATCGGCAGGTCCGAGTGATCGCTGCAATGTGGCCCGAGAAGCCTCAGTTACAACAGCCCAAAAGTTATCAATGTTACATAACAGGAGAACAAATCATGACCAGATAGGTATAAGCAGGGGTGTCCTTAGACCCCAGTTTAGCTGTGCCCCACTAAAATGATGATGAAAAATTAAGCAGTTTTGCATTGTGATCTTCTTGACTGATGCAAGCCTGCATGTTTTAGAACCTCACGGATCACCATCATAGGAACACACCACTGCGCACAAGCAGTGCCCAAGCCCCTCCCCCTCCCACAGTGACTTGTACATGCAGCGTAGCATGACTGGCGAAGTAGGTAGATGTTGCGCTCTTAAGAACGGGATCCTGGCCACTGGAGGTTAGGGGGTACAGTTAATCATCCACCAGACCTTATATAATATAACTATGTAATACTAATAATACTGTATGTACTGTCCAACACATAGTTATAGCTAAGCTAGCTAGCTATTAGCTACTGATAGCATACTAACATTAACTAGCAAACAGGGCTTCTTTGTTTTCAGCATTCTGTTCTTTCATAGATGGGCATACTGACATAATGTTTTCAAAGGCGATGTAGGAAAGAAGGACAACGAGCAAGATAATGTTGGCATATTATGGCACAACTGAAAATCTGATACTTTCTTTCAAAAATAAAACCGTATACTGTATATTGCCATAGATTCAATTTTAATTAATTAAACCTCTGGGCCAAAAACAAGCTAGATCTGCAACCAAAATGCCCCCCATATCACATTTGCCAAACGTGCAAATTGTCACGATTAAGACCAGGAACGACATGTTTCACTATAAATGAGCCAGATACAGTTTTTCATTGGGAGAAGGGGGGTTTGAGGTGAACTTATGTCGCTTTCACATCTATAGTTTGATAGATTTGGTCCGATTCAAGAACAAGTTGCTACTTTGTTGCTTTTTTCATTAGGTCCGGTTAGTGTTCACACAGTCCTGGGTTAAGCGAATCAAAATGAGTAAACAAATGACACATGGTCGTACAGGTTGTTCATCTATTGGACAGAACTTTTCCGTGGGAAACATGGAGCAACAGCAGCGTATTGCGATTGCGATCATCGCTTTCATAATTATGATTTGGTGTTCCAACCAAATAAGACCAGCGTAAACGTGTGAGCATATCTCGAGACATGTGAATAATGTAGGCTTATTGCTTCACACAATTCAGAGGAGACATACAAGAGGGTACCAAAGGAGAAGGCGGGCCCTAATGGATGCCTACGATATGTTCCGGTAGTTAGTTTGCTAGTCATTTCATCCCTTGCGCGGCTGTCTCTGACAAGTGTCAACATCCGCTTTCAACCCACAATGCACTGTATTTTGGTTTGCTTCCTATATTAGGTCCTATATTAAGTCCGATTACGTTCACACATGTAACGAACCAAACCGTGGTTCACTTAGAACCGGACCAAGTCCTGACTTTTCGGGAGGACCATGGTTCGATTGTTTGGTCCGCACCAGAATTCGAATGCATGTTCTCACCTCTCCAAATGAATCGGACTAACGGAGTAAACACACCATGGTTCGACTAAAACGGACCAAACAGGGTAGGTGTGAAAGGGACATTACTCATTAAGCCTCAGACTTTTTTTTTGTTAACTGGAATGTCTGGTCATTTGAGTTGTAATCAAAAAGTCAAATTGTTTTGAAAAGATTGAGTTACAGGAAATATCTGCAAACAAAATGGCTGACTAAAATACATTTACTTTTATCTTTGCAACCAATACACATTTTTACAAAACTGCTTGAACAGTATCTCCATCATCATTTTGTACTTCCATAGAATTTGATAACCCCCCATGCTGGTGAATGCTGACATCAGTACCCATCAAATAATTAAATTGCAAACAATTAACAACACTATGAAGAGATCACATTTCTGTATGGACCCAACTAATCCACAATTAAATACAAGGTGTTATTCCAAGAATGACCAATTGTTTACAAACAAGGAATCAGACCGATGCCTCAAATTTATAATGCGGAATGGGAGGCCATAAAAACGGTCGGGACTGCTGAGTTGCTCTCACAGAAGCTCTTTCTCTGATTGCTGCCAATTTATCATGTCCATTTAATGATATTTTAATAAAAAAATGTTGCCTACTGCAGCGTTAATTGAAATGATTGTTTTTAGGTTTAGATTAGATTGCGCTTATGCAGGTCAAAATGTCCTGGAATGTTAACACGATGGCCTGTTAAATCATCACACTTAAATAGCAAGGTAATAAGCCAGTCCATATGAGTTCAGTGAGCATGTGAATGTCTGATACAAAAGGTGACATCATCCCCTGGAGCTTCAATAACCACCCGAGTGCAATTAGTTCCCTATGTTGGTGACCTTTAGTCTTTAGCTTAGCAAGCTAATCGTATCTCTTGTTTTGCAATGCAACCAGTGAGGGCCACGGTTAAAAACCTGCAGCAGTTTTGAAATCCCCAATCATATTTGTAGGACTGTTACATCATTGCAACGTCCTCTGTCAATTCAGGAGAGCGCAGACAAACATGCAGTCCCTACCAAAAGCATGTCTTTCCAGCAGAGTTGTAGTCGAGATCGCCTTAAGTGAGTCCGATTCAAGACCAAGACCAGGGCCATTCGAGTCCGATTCAAGATCGAGACTGATGGGGGTTTGAATCCGATTCAAGACCGAGACCGGAACAATCCGAGTCATTTTCGAGACCAAGATCATAAAATTACGTATTTCATACATTTTTCATGTTGTAAATAGAAAAAAGACTTTCAGTGATTACTGTGGTTTAATATTGTTTCAAGTTTAATAATTACATGATAAAATGAACATTGTACATGATGATCAGAATAGAATAGGACAAAACAACAACATTCCTCTTCTTCTCCCAGTGCATTACAAATGGCTCTGTGTGTTTAGAATAAATCTGTATTAACACTACACAAAGAGAATGAATACCATCTAAACATTTCTAAAGACTAAGCCACAAAGTAAATGAACTCTGAGCACTAAAATAATTGATGGCTGCTGTTCCCGATTCCTTAAACAGTTTCATTAATGCATGCTATGAACATAAATATGTTTTTAAAGGGAGGAGGATGTCCTGTGTACACATAATCAAAATGTTCAGGAACACATGGGAAATAAATAAAGGTTGAGAAAGAGGAATCCTCTGATTTAAGCATCTGTCTATAGTAATTGATTTAGTAAGATTCTCTTTTTATAACTTCCAAAATCTCATCACAAATCCAACACCAAAACAATACATTTTGAGAAAGACCGCGTTAAACCACAGAATGGCAATGTGGTACGGTCCCAATCGCTCGGCAACTCCCTACATAGCGCAGCACAAAATTACGTAGCTGCCTCAGTAGGGAGTACATTTGGGACAGCATTTGGTAGGTAGCAAGGACGTCATACATTTACGGTAGTGTCAGTGAAACTATTTGATACTTTTGATCTGTTCCCAACTATAGGTTTTTTTGGTTGTGCCAGTCATTGAAGCAGTCTCCGTCACAGGACATTAACTTGATAGGTGTCTTCTGGTGGCAGAGCCGGCACTTCCACCTACTTGCTGACATGTGGATAGTGGCTACTCACCGGTCGTAAACGGGATCCTGGCCATTGAAAAAGGTCTTCTTTGGGGCTTTTAAGGTTGTAAAACGAAGTTCTGAGTTCTGAAGTCTGTGCACTCTCTTCAGTAGCGTGCATCTTCATTCGCATCACAATGTGTGCATAGTACATTCATGATAGTAAATGCTAACCAAAGGAAAACTCATATCATTGTAAAGGACAATGCATTGGTTAGAACCGTAGACAGATTTCAGCATATTGTAGCGCAACCAAGGGTGTGGGGTTTCCACTCCGCCAATAATCAATAATTTATTCGATATACCACAAAACAATGGAGACAGTTTCAAATAAACACGAGATTTATTAATGAATGCGGAAGTATCTCCGCGGAGAGCAATGCCGCTCCCGTGGCAGGGAAACACGGCGGGCAATAAATGTCCCGTGCAATGCAATGTCCACAAACTTTTCTCTTTCCTTTGTTGTGGTGTCCGTGATCCAATTTCGTCGTCGTTGTCCGTTCCGGGGTAATTATTTTCTCGTCGTCGTTGTCCGTTCCGTTGTCCAATATCCAAAAAAGAATCAGTCCGTTCGCCACAAAAAAAAGTAATCCAAAAACCAAAAAACTCTATCTTTCTCTTCCTCTCTCTCTCTCTCTCTCTCTCTCTCTCTCTTGCTCTCTTTCTCTAAACCCTCGCACACACAGATCTCGTACCTACTCCCAACAATGCACCTGAGGGAGAGCGCACCTTTTAATCACGCGTCATTTGCGTAAACGCATTTCAGCTGGGAATCCGTCCCGGGGTTCCCAACTCGGCGCGGGGGTGGAGCCAGCGGGCGGAGAGGTATTTCCCCTCCACAATGACGCCATAGCACGCGCCTACTCGGGCGCTACACACCCTCCCCCTCAGCTCCAACCCGGAGGGGGAAGCGGCGTGGAACCACAGGGCTTCTCTCCGCGAGGGCGGGCGCGCGTTGCCATGGTGGCGCCGGACCTGTGGAGCACATCAAAATTAAAGGCTGTAAGGACAGAAACCAGCAGGTCACCCTTGCGTTACTCTCCCGGTTCCTTGACATCCACACCAAGGGTGCATGATCTGTGACCAATGTGAATTTTTGTCCCAGCAGATAATATCTGAGTGTCTCCAGTGCCCATTTTATCGCCAGGCACTCTTTTTCCACCGTAGAGTACCTCGTTTCTCTCGGCAGCAACTTACGGCTGATGTACATCACTGGGTGTTCTTCACTCCCTTGTATTTGAGACAGGACCGCCCCGATTCCCGTCTCGGACGCATCCGTCTGGACCAGCAGGGGCTTTAGAAAGTCTGGAGTGACCAGCACCGGTCTGGAACAGAGCGCCGCCTTGAGGTTCTGGAAGGCGGCCTCCTTGGTCTCGGTCCACTCCACCCGTTGCGGCAACTTTTTCTGGGTCAGGTCGGTCAACGGGCTAGCCAGGGATGCAAAGTGGGGGATGAATCGTCGGTAATAACTGGCCAGCCCGATGAATGTATGCACCTGTTTCTGGGTCGTGGGGCGGGGCCAGTTCTGGATCGACTCAATCTTGGCCGCTTGGGGCTTGACCAACCCTCGGCCAATGGTGTAGCCCAGGTACTCTGCCTCCTGTAGCCCAAGGTGGCATTTCCGGGGATTTGCGGTCAGCCCCGCCCCTCTTAGTGCATGCAGCACCTCTTGTATTTGCCTTAGATGGGTTCCCCAGTCTTCTCCATGGATGACGATGTCGTCCAGGTAGGCGGCGGCATACTGTCGATGGGGCCGCAGTATCTGGTCCATCGTCCGCTGAAACGTGGGAGGGGCCCCGTGCAACCCGAATGGCAGTTTCTGGAATTGATACAGGCCATCCGGGGTAGCAAACGCCGTCTTCTCCCTGGACTCCTTTGTCAGGGGCACCTGCCAGTACCCCTTTGTCAGGTCCAGCGTGCTGATGTATCTTGCCGTCCCTAGCCGCTCGATCAGCTCATCCACCCTAGGCATGGGGTACGCATCAAATTTTGACACCTCATTCAGTTTCCTAAAATCATTGCAGAACCTTATGGTCCCATCAGGCTTGGGGACCAGGACTATGGGGCTGCACCAATCACTACGGGACTCCTCTATGATCCCGGCCGCCAACATCGTCTGCACTTTGCGGCGCACCGCTTCATGCCGCGCCTCTGGAATGCGGTACGGTCGCTGGGTTACCATGTGGTGTTCGATGACGTCAGTGTCTCTGGGGTCCACCGAGAAGACATCCCTATGGTGGCCCACCAGCTCCCTTAGCTCCTGTCGTTGGGCCGTGCTTAATTGTTCTCCCAACGGAACCTCCTCCACCTGGCTAGCTGGTACCCGGGCTGAAACTCCCGAAGCTGCGCCCCCCGTTTGTAGATGCGCTGCTGCGCCTCCTGCATGTGTTCCCGGACGATGGGCCACAGGGTGGCCATCCGCTCTCTCATCTCGGTCATGTGCTCCACTACCGTTCGGTGTGGGGATGGCTGGGCCTCCCAGGTTTCTTTCGCCAGGTCCAGCATACCCCGGGGCGGTCGGCCATATAGCAGCTCGAAGGGGGAGAAGCCTGTTGAAGCCTGGGGTACCTCTCTGACCGAAAACATCAGAAAGGGGAGGAGCTGGTCCCAATTTCGTCCATCCGCCTCCATCACCTTCCGCAACATACTCTTCAGTGTTCGGTTGAACCTTTCAACCAGTCCGTCAGTCTGGGGGTGGTACACAGATGTCCGTATTTGTCGGATTTTGAATAACTGACATAAGTCCCGCATTATCTTGCTCATAAATGGAGTTCCCTGGTCCATCAGGATCTCGTCTGGTATGCTGACCCGGGAGAACAGCATCATCAGTTCTCTTGCGATGCCCTTGGTGGCCATCGTGCGCAGGGGAATGGCTTCGGGGTACCGGGTGGCATAGTCCAAGATGACCAATATGTATTGGAACCCCTTGCTGCTTTTTGGGAGGGGCCCGACGAGATCTAACGCGATCCTGCTAAAAGGAACAGAAATGATGGGCAACGGGATTAAAGGGCTCTTGTACTTGGGCTTGGGCGCCACCCTCTGGCACTCCCTGCACTCTCGGCAGAATTTCTCCACCGCACGTTTGATCCCGGGCCAATAGAAGCGTGCCTTTATCCGGTCGGAGGTCTTCTCGACCCCCAAGTGCACCCCCAGCACGTGCGCATGCGCCAACTGTAAAACAGTGTTCACCATGGAGTGTGGCACTAACAGCTGCTCTATTTCTCTACCTTCACTCATGACCACCTGGTATAACAGATGGTTTTTTATAGCAAAATGAGGGTACGTTTTATCTCTTACCCCCTCCATGAGAGTCCCGTTAACCACCGTGACGTGTTGGAAGGC
Organism: Aldrovandia affinis; assembly: GCA_029706075.1. NCBI lineage: Eukaryota > Metazoa > Chordata > Actinopteri > Notacanthiformes > Halosauridae > Aldrovandia > Aldrovandia affinis. Next base: position 1,737,304 of record JAINUG010000020.1, on the reverse strand, counting down.
GTGTCTCAGGTTCTGGTCTTCCAGTTGAGCCATCCCGAACCGTCCCGTCAAGGGCCTCCTCGTGGCCCATTGGAAACAATTCCTCCCATGTCGGTTCTTCCTCAACTGGGGTTGCCTCTGACGGCCCCTCTGCTGACGGCTGCGTGTCCGCTTCCTGAAAGCCACACAATCTGGCGGCCTCGACCGCCTCGGATTTGGACCCCACCTCCGATGAGGGCGGCAGATCCGCCCCCTGAATTTCGCCGCATGGGGGGACTTGGGTAGCTCTTGCTGCTTCCGCTTTTCGGCCCCCTCTCCTCTTTCTTCACCTTCCCTCTTCCCCCCGCATCCCTGTCCAGAGCTGGGGAAATATGGGGCAATCCGTCCCAGTAGCACCGGCACGGTAGGTTTTCACGACCCCAGCTTTGCCAACGTACTGCCCCTTGGTCGTCTGTAGCTTCAAGAGGGTCACGGGGTAGTCCCTGCTCTCCCCGTGGATGCAGGAAATGGCCATCTTCTCGGGTTGCAGTTCGGCCCGAGCATACTCGGGGCGGACCAGGGTCACCATGCTCCCGGAGTTGAGCAGGGCTGTGGTGTCTTTGCCGTTGGCCCTCACCAGTGTCAGGGGGCGGGCACCTCGGTGGCCCAGCAGGACAGCAGCAACCCGCAGGGTTTGCGAGCGGGCGTTGGTGGCGGAGGCGGTCCGCTTCACCCACGTCTCGTCGGGGACAATTCCAGGAGATATGTCCCACCTTTCCACAGTCAAAACACGCCCGGCGGTCTTCGGTCATGAAGGGGCGTCTCCTTGACGGGCTGGGCGGTGCCCAGGTTCCTTCTCTGCTCCTCTGGTCTAGTTTCGGCCTTTCCCGGGTTCGGACCGAGGCTTCAGGCTTCTCAGGTTCGGGTCGGCTGCTGTGCAGGACCTCTATAGCAGCTTGGTATCCCTCCACCAGCGCCACTAGTTCATCGGTGCTCTTGGGGTTCGCCTGGCTTGCCAATTTCTTTGCTTCAAAAGGTAGGGAGCGCAAAAATTTGTCAATGACAAATCGTTCCCTGGGCGTTAGTGCAGTCGCTCATCGACTCATTGTCGGTCATCCAGCTCTTGGTCAAGCGGATCAGGTCATGCATCTGGGCTCGGGGCCGTAAGGTAGCATCGAAGGTCCAGTTGTGAAATTTCTGTGCCTGCCCAATGAGGCTGTGCCCTGCGCGACGCATAATTCCCCTCTTCAGGACAGGGTAGTCAGCGGCCTGGACCTCATCCAAATCCTGGTACGTGTGCTGGGCCGCCCCGGACAGAAAGGGAGCTATCAACCCGGCCCATTGCCCTGGAGCCCACCTTTCTCGGGTCGCCGTTCGCTCGAAGGTGTTGAGGTACGTCTCAACGTCATCCTCCGCGGTCATCTTCACTATGAACGCACTGGGGTTTGGTTGGCGGGGGTTTGCGGTAGCGGACAGCCGCGCTACTTCCATTCTCAGAAGAGTTGTCTGCTGCCGCTGCTCTTCCATCAGTGCTTGGTTGTGCTCCAGCTGCGCAGCATGACCTTTCTTGAGCTGTTTAATAAGTGGCTCCATTTCACGCTGTATAGAGTAAATTATTTATTATTTGGCGTTATAGTTGCCCGCATTCTCCACCATATGTAGCGCAACCAAGGGTGTGGGGTTTCCACTCCGCCAATAATCAATAATTTATTCGATATACCACGAAACAATGGAGACAGTTTCAAATAAACACAAGATTTATTAATGAATGCGGAAGTATCTCCGCGGAAAGCAATGCCGCTCCCGTAGCAGGGAAACACGGCGGGCAATAAATGTCCCGTGCAATGCAATGTCCACAAACTTTTCTCTTTCCTTTGTTGTGGTGTCCGTGGTCCAATTTCGTCGTCGTTGTCTGTTCCGGGGTAATTCTTTTCTCGTAAATGCGTTGTCCGTTCCGTTGTCAATATCCAAAAAAAAATCAGTCCGTTCGCCACAAAAAAAAGTAATCCAAAAACCAAAATACTCTATCTTTCTCTTCCTCTCACTCTCTCTCTTTCTCTCTCTCTCGCTCTCTTTCTCTAAACCCTCGCACACACAGATCTCGTACCGACTCCCAACAATGCACCTGAGGGAGAGCGCACCTTTTAATCATGCATCATTTGCGTAAACGCATTTCAGCTGGGGAATCCGTCCCGGGGTTCCCAACTCAGCGCGGGGGTGGAGCCAGCGGGCGGAGAGGTATTTCCCCTCCACAATGACACCATAGCACGCGCCTACTCGGGCGCTACAATATATATGGAGGGAATCAATTATGCAACATTATGGTATTGCTGGTGGCGCTGGTTTCCATTCAGGGGGCCTGTTTGGCCAATACTTATCGGAGAATGACATGTATGGGCTTGGTTTGTAGCAAAGATTTACCATTGTGGGGATACAAAACTTTCCTATGTGAAACATACTCACATATCTCCAGGGGCCGCGCCAGAAAGGTTTGGTTGGGGGTGCTAAGGGGGTGCTTTATGGTTGTGAGGGGGTGCTCATGAAATTTAGACACCCGCGCAGGTCACGGGCGCGCAGACCACGGCTGTGAGGGCTACATTACTACGCTGTCACATTCCCTTTGTTCCTGTCTCGTTTTTCCTTTGTCTTGTTTCTCCCGCGTGATTGTTTGTGTTAATTGTTTTATTATTTTCCATTATTCAATTATCATCCCTCATTACTCCTCATCATGCTCACCTGTTGCCAATTCCGTCGTCCGTTCCGGCACACCAGCCTCCCATCAAGATCATCAGCCCTGCAGTATATCTACCCTGGTTTTCCAGTCATTCATCGTCAGATCGTTGTTCTCCCTTCCCGGTAGAAACTGACTTCAGAAAGCCTTATCTAATACTCTGTGTTTACTGTTCTTTGTGTGTCGAGTTAAATTTATGTTTACCCTTGTTCCTGTTGTCTCCTTTGTGTTCAGGTTCATTCCTCGTCTGTCTGCCAGCTCTGTCCGTCCTGCCAGCCCCGCCTGCCTGCACGCTTAGCTTGCCCTCCGGTTCCCTCATCCTGTCTCCCCAGTCATCTCGTCCACTCCTCCTGTGCATCCCTTCCGTTGTCCAGCTCATCGTGTTCCACTACCTCTGTCATTACTATTATTAAATCATCACTCTCCATTCTAACCTTGTCTGTGTCTGCGTTTGGGTTTGTTCCTGTTCGACATAACAGAACGATCTGACCAGCATGGATCCAGCTGACACGAACCAGCTCCGTCAGGCCCTGTCCCTACAGGGCGTTCTCGTCGGCCAACATGGCAAATCCCTCCAGGAGCTGATGGCAGAGCTGCGCGGCCTCTCCGCCAGCGTGAAGGAGATCGGGAACCAGGTGCAAGACTTGTCCTTACAACTCACTGCCCAAGGCTCCCCTCCTGTCATTGCTTCACCCCCGGATCCGCCGGTTTTCCCGCACAAGGAGCCTCATGTTCCTGCTCCGGATCGCTATGCCGGTGACCTGGGCATGTGCCGTGCCTTCCTTATCCAATGTTCCCTGGTCTTCGAGCAGCAGCCCACCGATGGATCATGCATTCGCCTATGTGATGGGGTTACTCAAGGGGGATGCGCTGGCATGGGCGTCCGCCTTGTGGGGGAGCAATTCCCCATGTTTCACCTCCTACTCCCTCTTCATGTCCAAGTTGAGGAATGTCTTCGACCACCCCGTTCGAGGCATGGACATCAGTCAACGTTTGTTCACCATCTGTCAGGGTTCCCGTACTGTGGCCGACTTCGCGGTGGAGTTCCTCATCACTGCTGCGGAGTCCGGTTGGAACAACCTGGCGCTCCAAGGGGCTTTTCGGCACGGTCTCAGCGACTCAATCAAAGATGAGTTGGCTGTCAGGGATGACCCACCAAGTTTCGATGACCTCATTTCCCTGGCCATTAGACTGGATAACCGCCTCCGCGAACGTTACCGAGAAAGAGCTGTCCGTGGTCCCTCCACATTTCCTTCCCGTGGCTCACCTCTCTACCCTCCAAAATCAAGACCTGAACCCTCCACCTCAGCCGTCTCCGAAGAGGTTCCCATGCAACTGGGTCGGGCTTGTCTCTCACCAGCTGAGCGTCTCCGGAGGGTGCAATCGGGATCCTGCATCTACTGCAGTCAGTCTGGCCACTTCCTGTCTTCCTGCTCCCTTCGGCCAAAAGAGGGGGCTCGCCAGTGATTCTGGGGGTCCTGGCAAGTCGTACTACCACCCCACCAACACCGCGACCTCATATGCAGCTCAACGCCGTTCTGTCATGGAACCAGCAGTCCCTGCCCTTGTCTGCATTAGCTGACGAGAACTTCCTGGATTCCAACCTCGTCGCCCAAGCTGGGATTGCGTTGGAACCCCTCACGACTCCCCTGAATACCAACGCTCTCAACGGCAAGCTCCTCACCCAAGTTACCCACCGCACTGTACCCCTTCACTTCACCTTCTCTGGTAATCACCACGAGACCCTCCAGTTTCACGTCCTTTCCTCACCCCACGCTCCCCTGGTCCTCGGCCAGCCATGGTTGGTGGCACACAACCCCCACTTCGACTGGACCATGAGTCGAGTTACCAACTGGAGTCTGTCCTGTCACTCATCCTGTTTGTTGTCTGCTCGGGGCTGCCCGAGGCTCCTACGCCCACCGCTGAACCTCCCGATCTCTCCCCTATCCCTCCTGTTTATCATGACCTCGTCAAGGTCCTTTCCCTGCCTCCTCACCGGCCTTATGACTGTGCCATTGACCTCCTTCCCAGGGTTTCCCTGCCTTCCAGCCGCCTCTTCAACCTGTCCCGTCCAGAGAGGGAGGCCATGGAACGCTACATCCGCGATTCCCTTGCCGCAGGTCTCATCAGGCCTTCTTCGTCCCCTGTTGGTGCCGGATTTTTCTTTGTGGCCAAGAAAGACAAGTCCCTTCGTCCCTGCATCGATTACCGTGGCCTCAATAACATCACCATTAAAAACAAATACCCCCTTCCGCTCATCAGCTCGGCATTCGAGCCACTTCAAGGTGCCGTAGTCTTTTCTAAATTGGATCTCCGCAACGCCTACCACTTGGTGAGGATCCGTGAGGGCGATGAGTGGAAGACTGCTTTCAACACCCCCCTCAGCCACTTTGAATACCAGGTCATGGCTTTTGGGCTTACTAACGCTCCCGCCGTTTTCCAGGCGCTCATTAATGATGTTCTCCTGGACTTCTTAACCCTCTGAGGTCCGTGCTAAGCTTAGAGGAGGTTTGTGATTTTAGCATGGTCTGATATTTATCTCAATTTCATCAACTTAACACACACTTACTCCAAAGTGTTTGATATTTGTATTTGAAGGACAATCACAGCTACATTTATATGCCATCAATAGTTTGGCCAGTATCATATGCAGCTTGTAAATAGATCTACAGACACACAAGTTATAAAGAGTACATTTTTCTGCTGTCACAAAAGTTGTGAAAGCACACACTAAACTATAGTGACGAATTGTTTTGCCAATATGCGTTTGTTCATCAAGGTCTTGGTTATGTAAGGGTGTGAAAATAGTTTAGCACATCTGAGATCTAAATAGCTAAAAACCAGTTTTTATCAGAACTGGTCACATTTATTTCAGGCTGTGGGAGGGCTATATGCTAATTTCCAGTGGTGGGCCGTCAGGGCCTGCAAGGCCTTCTCTGCTGGCCTAAAAAATATCTGAATCACAGACTGATGTTAATTATATTTTGTCCATGAATACTTATTAAATAATTCCAAATGGTCTGTTTGCTTCCTTTCATAGCTGTTTCCCTGGTTGCGCTGCATCCAGACGTGTATTTTCATATTAAAGCATTTAACCAATCACATTTCAGCCATCATTTGTTGCCAGGGTCAACGAAATCTGCCTGGAGGCCTTCACAATCAGTTCTGCAGGCCCTGTAGCATAAAATAAGTGTTGATCAAACTGTTGCTTCAACCAATCAGATTTTGAGTTGGGGACACGAAGGCCTTCTAGAAGGCCTAGGTAACGTCAGCGTATTCACACCCTTTGATTGGATAGTCAGAGAGTGTCTGACTATGATGTAATGTGATTGGTTAAATGCTTTAATATGAAAATACACGTCTGGATGCAGCAACCAGGGAGCAGCTATGAAAGAAGCGAACAGACCATTTGGAATTATTTAATAAGTATTCATGGACAAAATATAATTAACATCAGTCTGTGATTCAGACATTTGAGCGGACATTTTCAGCCCTAAAGCGAATTAAAACTTATGCCAGAAATACGACAGGGCAGGCTCGACTTTCAGCATTAGCTTCGAAGGACTTCTTGATGGAACTGAAACACACGGATAATCTGTACGACAGAGTAATTGAACTCTTTTTGAGGAAAGAAAGGAGGATGGATTTTGTGTACAAATAATAAGGATTTTGGTGAGTAAAATGTTGCTATTTTCCTAAATAATATTTAGGAAAACCAATTTTATGACGTTATTATTATTGATGCTTTTTTATGTGTGTTGCAGCTGTAGCACCCCGGGTTTGTTTCTTCAGTAAAGGCATTTATTCTGGATACACGAGTTATCTATCTGCGATGCAACGGCAACGGGTGTCTGTTCGGTTTGTTTTTGCACTTTGTTTATTTATCTTTCTTCAGTCATGTTTCATGAGAGAGAATGACAGCGATAGAGACGAGAGAGAATGACAGCGATAGTTAGAAGCGTGAGATAATTAGTGATTAGTAGTGTTAGTAACTTAATCTAAATCCCTAATGTTAGTAGATTAGTTGGTTAGTACTATATACATCTAACTAATATATACAAAGTGTAATTAGAAAGTAAGAAGGAAGTAAAACGAGATTAGAAATGAAGACGGAAAAACCGAAACATAGTGCATGACAGAACGAGAATGAAACATGACTGAAGAAAGATAAATAAACAAAGTGCAAAAACAAACTGAACAGACACTCAAAACATAACAATAAGATGGCTTTTATAACCATAAAATAGTTATTGAGGGGTGGATTGATTGACGGAGCACTACTGAAGGCCTAGGTGTGAAATGCACGGCCCGCCACTGCTAATTTCATGAATATTCATGATCCACACCTGAGGCTTGTCCACACCTGTAAGATCTGTCAGATGGGCCATCTCTCTCTCAAAGGCCATCAGACAAAGAGAAAAGCCATCAGAGTAAACAATAGTCAGTGAGCCATGCAGAAAGTTTTTTTTCATTTGGGAAGATTCATTGAAAACAAACTATATACAAAAAATTCCAAATTAAAACATGGTGAGACAATCTGTTCTTTCACAGTCTTTGGTGCCACTTCTCAAAATAGTTTCTGGTCAACTGTAGGCACAAGGGAACGTCACAAACCGCTGTTTCCCCGACATCTTGCAGAGTACGCATTTCTTGCAACCAACAGAAGCCAATTTGCCAACATCCAGTCTGTTTGGCAATGGACACAGGCACATGATCAAAAGTAGCCCGTTTTCTGGGTTTAAGATATTTATCGTTAAACGTCTGTCGGAAAACGAAAGCAAAATCCGTGTCTGCGAAGACACGGAAAGACAAACAAAACAAAACCAACGATCAGGAACAAAGCAAAGTAAACAGGTAAATCCACGTATCCAAAAACTTGGTATAAACTAAACGCTGGGAATCTAAACAACAACAAGCACACGAACAAACAAGTTCTCGAGAGGCAAGAAACATTCATCACAATAGGTACTATCAAGCTAAGCTAGATAATGTCCAAGCGCCGAAACAGAGAATGCCAGCTGGTTAAATATCCTCCTGTTAATTATTCGCAGTAGTTTGCAATGATTCCGTATAGCGTCACAAGACGCGGAATTCATATTTTTATTATAAATAAATATCAGCATACACCGTCTGTTGCTGGCAGATCGCAACCATAAACACAGACAAGATGCGATATAATGTCGGGACATTGTTTACGCTGCAATTTCACACATGGCCCCATGCCCCTCCCCGAGACTAGCACCTAGTTACCATGTCAATAGAAGGGGGACGGCACTAACAGGTAAAAAAGTGAGTAAAAGGCAAGGTTTACTTTTGGTCTAATTAACCTAATTAAAAAAATCTCATATTATTTGCCAGTGCTCAAATCTGAAAGTCACGATTCTAAAGTTTCTGTCAATGTTTTTGCAGCGTGTGTATGATAAAATCTCGCGACATAGTAATATACTTTTATTGCTGCTGGGAGCGTCGGCGCTTCCGTCGACCTCAGGGGGTTAAACCGCTCTGTTTTTGTTTATTTGGACGACATCCTTATTTTTTCCCACAGTCTTGAGGAGCACGTCCAGCATGTCTGCTAGGTTCTCCAAAGACTTTTAGAAAACACATTATTTGTTAAAGCGGAGAAATGCGAGTTTCACGTCCACTCAGTTTCCTTCCTTGATTACATTATTGAGAGCGGTCAGGTTAGGATGGACCCCGAAAAGATCCAGGCCGTGGTGACTTGGCCTAAACCCACCTCCGTGAAGCTGCTACAACGTTTCCTGGGCTTCGCTCACTTTTACCGCCGCTTCATCAGGGATTACAGTCAGGTTGCCGCTCCCCTCACTCGTCTCACCTCCTCCCTTACCCCTTTCGTTTGGTCCTCGGAAGCGGACTCCGCATTTGCGGAGCTAAAGAGGCGCTTCACCTCCGCACCCATCCTTATTTTACCAGATCCATCTCGCCAGTTTGTGGTCGAGGCTGATGCATCTGACACCGGGGTGGGAGCGGTGTTATCTCAACGCTCTACCTTGGATCAAAAACTCCACCCTTGTGCTTTTTTTCCCGTCGCTTGTCCCCTGCCGAGCGAAATTATGATGTCGGGAACCGTGAACTCCTGGCGGTATAGCTCGCCCTTGAGGAATGGCGCCACTGGCTTGATGGTTCCGAGCAGCCTTTTATTGTCTGGACTGACCACCGCAACCTGGAGTACATCCAGACGGCCAGACGTCTGAACTCTCGCCAGGCCCGCTGGGGCCTTTTCTTCGGGCGTTTCAATTTTACCCTTACTTTTCGTCCAGGCTCCCAAATGTCAAGCCCAATGCTCTTTCCCGTCTCCATGTCCCCGAGGTGTTTCCTGTAACTCCTGAGACCATCCTTCCTCCGTCCTGTGTGGTGGCCGCAGTCTCCTGGCAGATCGAGTCGGTAGTCCATGACGCCCAGCAGATCCATCCAGACCCAGGTACCGGACCTCCGAACCGCCTTTTTGTCCCAGACCCCGTCCGATCTCAGGTCCTCCAGTGGGTCCACACCTCCCGGTTCACCTGTCATCCCGGCATCAGCCGCACCCTGAGTCTGCTCAAGCGGCACTTCTGGTGGCCCACCATTGATGCCGACACCCGCTCTTTCGTGCTCGCCTGCTCCGTGTGTTCCCGTTCCAAGGCTACCCACCAACCTCCTGCTGGCCTGCTCCGTCCCCTGCCTGTTCCTGGTTGCCCTTGGTCCCATATCGCCCTTGATTTTGTCACCGGTCTCCCCCCGTCAAAAGGTAACACCGTGGTCCTCACCATTGTCGACCGCTTCTCTAAGGCCGTGCATTTTGTTGCCCTTCCCAAACTCCCCACAGCCTCCGAAACAGCGGACCTTCTCTGCCTCCACGTCTTCCGCCTGCACGGCATTCCCCTGGACATCGTCTCCGACCGCGGACCTCAGTTCATCTCACACGTCTGGAAGTCCTTCTGTGCCGCCCTTGGAGCCTCGGTAAGCCTGTCCTCTGGTTTTCACCCTCAGACTAATGGCCAGACAGAGCGCGCCAATCAAGACCTGGGAGCGGCACTCCGTGTTATCACCTCGGAAGATCCCTCTGCCTGGAGCACACAACTTCCCTGGATCGAATACGCCCACAACTCTTTGACCAGCGCGTCCACAGGTCTGTCCCCCTTTGAGGTCTCCCTTGGCTACCAACCCCCTCTCTTCCCTGTCCAGGAGGAGGAACTGGCGGTTCCCTCGGTCCAGGCCCACCTGGATCGCTGTCGCAGGACCTGGGAGCTCACCCGCACTGCCCTGCTTCGTTCCGCTGACCGGAACCGGCACTTCACCGACCGCCATCGCACCCCGGCACCCATCTACCAACCGGGTCAGGAGGTTTGCTCTCCACTAAAGATCTTCCCCTTCACACTGCTTCCCGCAAATTCACACCCCGCTACATTGGTCCCTTCCCCATTGACTCTATCATGAATCCCTCTGTTGTCAAGCTTCGACTTCCAACCTCCATGAGGAAAATGAATACAATGACCCAGACCCTCAATACCAATAGCCAGGAAAACATTGCCACAACATGACAGATAAACACTGCTTAGACCATCTCACTAATTGCAAAATCAACGGGAGCTGAAAGAAATTTGTACAGCACCTGCACTGATTCAAAGAACTTTCAAAAAACAAGATTTGGACAATGAGCGTGGTAATGGATATACAGTGCCTGTGGGACATCTTTTCTGAATGTATCTGCTAAACCGTTATGACAGCCTGACATAGCATTGAGCAACGCACGTATTGTGGTCAATGTTGCATTTATTAAGTGTCAGTTTGATTGTTTTTAAAGCAAGGAGTCTAATCCATCGGCTGGAGCGAAATGTAGGAATTCTTCCAGGAACATCATTGTGCAAATAACGTGCCACCACAGACACCTGTTCTTTTTTGCTGACGTCCTTACTTTCGTCGACTGTCAATGCAAACAGTCCAGCTTCCTCTATTTCACGACTTATTTGCTCCCTAACCATATTTGCCATAATTTCAATTAACTCGTTCTGTAGACTATATCATGATGAGTATACTTCGCATTTCTGGGATTGTCCGATATTTTTTGCGCAACAGTTTTGTCAAACTTGCCAATAACGTGTAAAAGTTCAATGAAGTTTAATGTTCGAGATGGCAACGTATCGTACATAGGCTAGTTATAGGTAGGCTACTCTCGTCTCGCGAGACCCCCGGAATTATAAAATAATTGTCGGCTGGTAGTTTTTTTGATTTAAAGTGTTTAATGAAAATGTAAAATTGTAAGGAAATGCTTGGGGGGGCTGCGCTGGTGCTATGCAGATTCCTGACGGGGCTGCAAGCCCCCTCTGGCGCCGCCACTGTATATCGCATAGACCCAGGAGAATGACATCTTTTCTGTAGTTGGTGATACGAAACGCAACATTGGAATTCTGTCGATTTGGCTTGCTCTTGTGACCAAACAGGGTCACTACTTTTGTTCGTTAGACCCTTACGGTGATTAGGATGCCCACATTATCAACTATCTGTCATATTTTGGTTCTTCTAGACTTCACCAAAGGCAAGGAGCAGCTGTTCTCCTAGACTAATCTGCCTTGAATCGGGCAAGGTATTTTTTTTGGCGACATTGCAGTTGACGTGAATTGGCATGCATTGTTGAAAAGATGAGATTCCACCCGATCTCTGCATATAACACGTCCATATTTTCGGTACATTAACCGTGATATTTAAAGGAGAGTGTGCTATGTGATGTAGATGGCCTGGCGACGGGTTAAAAATGATCTGGCACAACACTGATTCCTTTATTTGTTAACGTTTATCAAATTATTTTAATTTACCTCTCTGTGGGTCCTTTTCAAGTGTCGGGAGAAGTTGCAAGTCGTCCCAGCTGTCTCGGTTGTGGATTGCTTGCAATATTTGCATGAGTCATGAGTGTGTGTTTTTTTCATTGGGGTTTTGCAAATTAAATCTTTATGATTTGTATACGCAAGCGGTATTATTGCCGTATTGGCAGACATAACGTTATAACTCGAATCTTGGTCTCTTACATGGACAGACTGACTTTAGCAGACGTTAACTTTACGCTTAACGTTGGAGAAACAACTTGATATTCCAATTGAAACCTGGATCACGCAGTCATGGGTTGGCGTATTTCACAGGAACAGTTTTATTGATTCACCTAGTTTATGAAGAATAAGTATAATTATAACTTAATTATAATATGATCATAATTTAAATGTTATTTAATATGCGATTGAAAATTACAATGCAAATATGATCGGTCTCGGCTAGTCTCGGCAGAAATTACGAGTCATCTGTGTTCCAAGACCGAGTAAAAATGGCTCCGATTCCAAAACGAGACCAAGGCTTTCAAAATGTGGACCGAGACCGGTCTGGAGTACTGCAACTCTGGTTACCAGCTGCTGCATTTCACTCTGCAGACCACCAGCTGAGTAGCACAGTCATATACTTAATAAGCACTTTGGTGTAAGTGGATGCAGGGCCTGTTTGACCAGAGGAGTTGCATTTGAAGGACAATCCTGCCAACTGAAACACTCTCTCCCATCAAAAGCTAGGGCCAGTTATGCTGAACCTGTGGGGTTTAATTCTGTTGGCCACAGTGGGCACTGTCACAGTCAGAATTCAATCACCAACCATGGGACCTGTCACTATACTGAAAGCCGGTGCTTTAGCAGGATACAGCACTCAACAACCCCATCGATTTTTTTATCCCATAGTTCTAAGTCCCAAAGTCAAGGTCCAGGAAGAAACACGTAATGTCAACACATGGTATCTGTTTGGCCTTGGTTTTCAACCCAGGAAACCCCATCAGGCAGCTTCCACAGAGTTATCTATGAGGGCAACGTGTGTCTGTCTGCCCTGTACACAGACAATGTACAGTCTCTGGCAGTCTCAAGTTTACTTGGCCAATAAAGATTAACAATCAGTCAAGCTGCAGCCCCCTCTGTACCTAATCTGCAGTTATTTCCCTTGGTTGTGAAGTGAAGTGAAGTGTTTTTGAGAGTGTGTGTGTGTTGCCTTTCAGGCAGAAACTACTGTATGTCTGAAGCTGTTTAAGGTTGCATCATGGAAGTGAATCTGCCCAAGCTTTTCCTGACATACACATACTGTATTTATAGTACGCATTGGAGGTTGTGTGTTTTTTTAATGAATGAATGTACTTTTTAAAGATTCATTTTTAACCTATACCATGTCTGTACAATCAGTGAGCATTGTACTGTACCTAGATTAGTGATTTTCATTTACCCATAGTTCACAGGTCAAGTAAATGTGCCATTTTAAATTCCTTGTGAACCATACCGATGATAATTTTCCTGTGTGGCTAGTTCAGATTGAATAGTTAATTAGTTAGTTGTTACTTAATATAATTCTACCTACTGGACTATTTGTCATTATAATTAACCGTTTAGGACAGCTACAACCAAATGCTAAGTCTGTTAACTTTCTATAGTGCCATAATCGGCGATTGTGGGTATCCGTTTGCTCATTACTATTTTAGAAATCAAGTTATGTTTTTCTATCATGCACACACTTGAAAGTATCAGCAGCAACACTACAGTTAAAAGACATGATAAAACAGTTTGAGATGAGTCTTAATTCATACAAGAAAATATAATTCTGAACTATCAATGGCTCTCTGCTCACAATGACTCCGGGTTCAGGTTTGCAACTCCAGTGATGGCCCAAAGAGCTGACCTGAACTCAACTCTTAGGTTGATTATATAAGGAGCCTAAACATTTTTTCTAATAGCTGAAGTCGACCTGAAATTATAATAAATATTATATCATAAACAATTATATTCATGCATTTTTCAAATTCTTAGAAACACGTTTTATCGAAAACTGCTCATTTTCAAGGCTCCACAGTCTGAGGATTGTGTGGACATGCCCTTTACAACATCGTTATTCATGATTCATAGACATATAGACCTACACCAACAAGCTATTGATAACAGGCTAGCTGATAGCTATCTCACATCGAATGTAATGAACAAAAGTTAAATGGCGACTAATGATAACTTAATTATCGGACACATTTAGCCATAAATGTTTGAACCTGATTCAGACTTTGAGACTATTACCATACTCTGTGAAGAACAACTCTGATAGATGTATTCAAATTAGTGTTATTTTTGACGTGGAGAATAATAGTAAAAAAAGACCTGCGACCATACTGGAAAATAGGGGGCACATTGAGCAGTGCATTTTTTGTTAAATGTGGGATAAAAAGTGGCAAAACAAATTTGGTAAAATGTTTGGAAAGTACATGCTCAAATAAGTGTGTTTTGTGTCGCATTTGGCACCCCATATTTGTAAAGGCCTTTTTTGTGTTGCGCTACAAAAATGAAAAATGCTAATTTCATGACTGTCTTTACTAACATCTCAATTGAATGTATGGAAAACGTTTTATTTTTGGGCATCACCCTCTGTTTTGATCCATTCACTTGAATGCTTCCTGTGGGAAAATTGGTGTCAAAATATTTCAACCAGGATATCCCACCCTCATAATTGGGAGTGACATCATTGAGTTGTCTACAACATCCAAATTAGGTCTAGCTTCCACCTATGCCGAGGGTCTCAATTTAAAAACACAGACTTCATATTGGCCATGGCAATTATATTTCAAGTTTAACAGTTTAATAAAAAATAATCCAATTGAGCAGCTTATTATGTAATGAATGTGTGGCTGGCAGTCTAATGACATGGATGACCACACACATATAATGTTTATATGCTGCTTTGCAGCATTGCTCAGGCACTATATTATGAGTCCTTATCTAACAGGCACAGAAGTATGGTAGCCTACAACACATTTGTTATTTAAAATATTTGTCATTTGGCCATTGTTGCCATTTTGCTGGTTTGTATTCATGTATACATTGATTATTTTGATAAGAACACAATACGTATATGGATTTAATATTTTATTACTGTAATGACTGAAGTTCTAAATGTTTCACACTTCATGGCAAACCACATTGAGTAATGAAGACATGCAAACGTATTTACCTTACTATAATTGGAATAGTTGTTCGAGTTTTACAAATGGTGTGCATTAATATATTTAACACATGCAACATTGTAAACTGCTTTGAATAATAAATATATCAGATGGAAGCCTTACATATATATATATATATATCATATGGATTGTTTTACATTTAAAATATATGTGGCTTTAGTGCCACAGCAGTCCAGTTGGGGAAAACGTGATGTGCCATAGCATTATTGTGTGCCCTGGTATAGAACAAAGATTGGGAACAACTGTTCTCAGAACATACAACTGAGGTTCTAGTTGTTGTTGGGTTTTTTTTTGTCAATTGCCGTGTTTCTTTTCTAAATTTATTGGACATTTTGAAAGGAGCATTGGATCAATTACATCATTGATAGGGATGCTGTATCTCATGAAGCTGCTGTACATAGTAAAAGTGCACATAGTTGACAGTAGTGTGCAAGTCAGGCAATTAGAAAAATCCTAATCTGAATTTATATACACCGATCAGCCACAACATTAAAACCACCTGCCTAATATTGTGTTGGTCTTGTTGGTCCAGCACATCCCACAGATGCTCGATCGGATTGAGATCTAGGGAATTTGGAGGCCAAGTCAACAGTGTAGCAGGGCGCATTACCCTGCTGAAAGAGGCCACTGCCATTAGGGAATACCGTTGCCATGAAGGGGTGTACTTGGTCTGCAACAATGTTTAGGTAGGTGGTACGTGTCAGAGTAACATCCACACGAATGCCAGGACCCAAGGTTTCCCAGCAGAACATTGCCCAGAGCATCACACTGCCTCCGCCGGCTTGCCTTCTTCCTATAGTGCATCCTGGTGCCATCTCTTACCCAGGTAAATGACGCACATGCACCCGGCCATCCACATGATGTAAAAGAAAACGTGATTCATCAGACCAGCCCACCTTCTTCCATTGCTCCATGGTCCAGTTCTGACACTCACGTGCCCATTGTAGGCGCTTTCGGCGGTGGACCAATGCTCTGACACCAGGGGTCAGCATGGGCACTCTGACCGGTCTGCGGCTACGCAGCCCCATACGCAGCAAGCTGCGATGCACTGTGTGTTCTGACACCTTTCTATCATAGCCAGCATTAACCTTTTCAGCAATTTGTGCTACAGTAACTCTTCTGTGGGATCGGACCAGACAGGCTAGCCTTCTCTCCCCACGCGCATCAATGAGCCTTGGACGCCCATGACCCTGTAGCCGGTTCACCGGTTGTTCTTCCTTGGACCACTTTTGGTAGGTACTAACCACTGCATACCGGGAACACCCCACAAGACCTGCCGTTTTGGAGATGCTCTGACCCAGTCGTCTAGCCATCACAATTAGGCCCTTGTCAAAGTCACATTTCCCCAGTCCTTGCATCCCTCCATTGGCTCCCTGTGAAGCAGAGAGTCAACTTCAAAATGACTCATGTTCGTTTTCAAAGCCCGCTTTCAGAACGGTCTCGCTCCTGCCTACATTGAGGAACTCCTGGTCCGATCATCTAGCTCCAGATCCCTCAGATCAAGTTTGGCTGAAGATCCCGCAGTCAAAATTGGTGACAAAGGGAGACCGAGCATTCGCTGTTACTGCGCCGAAATTGTGGAATAAGCTCCCTTTAAACATCAAGTCTGCAAACACCCTACAGACTTTTAAGGCTCTACTTAAAACACATATTTTTGCCAGAGACAATCCCTGAGTTAGCTTTTACGGTTGTGTGACAGATGTATTTATGTCTTTATGTTCTTTGTTTTGTTTTGGATGGCTGCTTGTAATTTGCATGTTCCTATTGTTCTTATCTTTTGTTTTCCTCTTCCTCGGGCTGCGCCCCGGGCTGATGTAACTATTGGTTGGGGGGCGCAATATAAATAAATGAAATAAATAAATAATAAATAAATAAATAAATAAAGTCGCTCAGATCCTTACGCTTGCCCATTTTTCCTGCTTCCAACACATAAACTTCAAGAACTGACTGTTGACTTGCTGCCTAATATATCCCACCCCTTGACAGGTGCCATTGTAATGAGATGATCAATGTTATTCACTTCACCTGTCAGTGGTTTTAATGTTGTAGCTGATCGGTGTGTATATATATATATATATATATATATATGTACGGTATGTGTTCAATGTGTGTTATCTAATGTGTAGATAATTGTGGTGTTTGTGAATTGTATTATTATTAAAGTTGCAGAAAATATCTTTCAAATTTATTAAATGCTTGCATACTGTACCCACTAATGAACACAACACAACATTTGAAGAAGGTTTAATGACAATACAAAATGATTTGTATTTAATGACATTAAAAGATTTAATGACAATATATAATTTGTTATATTTATTATCAAATATAATTATTTGTATGTGAACCATCTTCATTTTACTGGGGTGGAAGCACAACACATTAAATGGACTACTGCTAGCTAATTGTGGAATAATACAATGACACAATCAGCATCTGAGGTAGACGGGGCCATATGACTTATGGCCATATGACTGAAATCAAACCATTTCTTTTTAATTACTGAGTCTTCAGAGAGCCAATGAAGTTGAAATAACAGCACATGCCATTTTTTCATAAGTAGTTTCTTCACAGTTGTAATGCACCTACCACACAAAACAAGTCTTACCTGTGCATGTGAAAATGTCCACATTGGTGATTAATAACAAAACATACAGTAGTAATAATGTAGTCTGCACTTAAAATTGAACTCCATTAGATCACAGGTCCGTTAAAAAGTTATTGATTTCAAGTAATTGAAGCTAAGTAGTAATACTATGGCGAAATAGAGATTTCGCAAAGGGGTTAACTGATTTGTTTGTGCTACAGTAAATAAATTAGCATACATTTTCACTATGAGATTTGCAAGGAAGAGGACAGCATACTTACAGCATACCAAAAATAGCAATGGGCACACCCAAAATAAAAAAGACTTCTGGGTACACCCTGTATTGATAATCATTTATTAATTTCCTATGATGAATCTTTGAGCTAAAGCAAGTCATAATTTTCAAAAAGCATTTTTTTGCAGGCATTTAAAAACAATTAAGGTCCACTCTCTTGAGTGCACGCCAACAGCACTCTATGCAGGATTTGAACCTGCAACCCCAAAGTTAGTCATCCAGAGCCCTTACCAACACACTACGCTGCTATTGGAGTATATTTTCCTAAATGACTACTGTTCAGCAATTTATTATTTAGTACACACCAGGCTGCTATCAAGTTGGAAGTTGGTATTTTGTTCTTTTACACGTGCCTTTTTTATTTTATCAAAGGCAGAACTATCCAGTCTTGCGCTTGTTGTCTCTTCCAGGTACAGTTTCAATGGAATCTATTAATAATCCAGTTGATCCACCTGACATAGTTTTTCACTTTGGTGTACACACCCGGGTAGTAGGGTTTGGCACAGCTGATCCCCCATGAGACGATGCCCTCTAAAAAGCCATTGCAGATGAGAGGACCCCCTGAGTCACCCTGCGGAAAGGGAACACAAAGATTTCCCATGAACAAAGCCCTTTTTGTCCTCCTTTTGTGAGCCCCATGAATACATTGACGCTCCCGTGGACAGTTTGTCCCCACCCTTGGCAAGGAACTTATCTCGACAGGTTTCACCACCGACTTTTGTGTTCATCTGAATGGACCCTTTCTTCTTCTGTCACCCACCCCCCAAACCCTTATCTGCTTATTCAAGTTTGCTCAGTTTTTACAACAGCGTCAGACCTGCAGGGGCGTCTGTGGGCAGGGAAAAGGCTGGTGTCTGTCAAGGTGGATTTCTTAAAGGGTTAAGCAGTGAGCTTACCTGACAGGAGTCCTTGCCCCCGAATACGGAGCCAGCACAGATCATGTTCTTAGTGATCCTCCTGAAGTAGTAATAACGGCAGTAGGGAATAATCTGTACATCCACAGCCCGCAGTTCTGGGGACAGGTAGTTGCTGTAGACCTGGGTGACCCCCCAGCCGCTGACCGTGCATGTCATCCCTCCAGCCAGCGGTCTGGAGTAGGGACTGGGCAGGCTGGCAGGCTGGACGTTGGCATCGAGCCGGGCTGGGCGGCTAAGCTGAAGGGCACAATGGGGCATAATTACATGCCCTCCATTTAGATCATAGTCACAGGAATTAACTTGTTCACATTTATAGTAAGTCTAGTGTGGGTGACACGCAGTACATTTAAATGTAATGTGATCATATCTTGCAGACTGCTCACCCAGCTGTAGAATGATCTTGCTCACCTATGAAATATATACAGTATATACATGTATTAATATGTTGAAGTATTTAGATATTTTAAAATAAGTGTGGCTATCAAAATCATTATCTATCTGTTATTAATGTGCACAGTGTGATGGCTATGCCTCTAGGTGGCAGCATAGTCCATTATCAACTGTACTGAATGCAATAGCAGGCCTGTCTGACTCACTCAGCCAGGTCATTCCATACACTTACTTTGATGAGCATGATGTCACCGTCGAAGCTACGGCGGGGGCGGAAGTAATGTCTAAGAAAGATCTTGGAGACTCTGAACTTCTGCTCAAATCCCTCATTTCTGGAAAGGCTATGCTCACTCAAAACCACTATGATTAAATACCTCCTGTGAAACAGAGAGAAGGCTCTGTATGTAAAACTGTTTTAGATGCATATATTACTATTATTCACACACTTGATAAAGATGAGCAAATGAGACTGTATAAAATAAACAATACAGGTAATGAGCTATATTGTATGCTAAAATACATGGGAAATTATATTATTTTATACTAATACAATTTCTCAGAGAAAAGAATATTTTGTAATAGAACAAGTAATATTTTTCCCCCAAAAGAGATATGTTTCACAATTATGGAGTTGACTGTATATAACACAATATATATAAGTCTTAGACATTTTGCTTTGATATATAGAAAGATGTGATATTATAAAAAGTGGATCTATCCTGTTAAAAACACTGACATTCTTCCAGGGACACATTCAAATAATTCAGCACACTTCTAGGACCTTTTAAAAATCATGGAAAGGTTGCTGGGACTCTTACTCTGTCCAAAAGTTCCATAATCTTATTGATCTTTTTTTTACAGAAAATGTGAAATAAGGATTTGTATGATATATATGCCTTAAATTATATCACATGCACAGGTGTATTACAGATATTTTTCACAGCTCTTGGTACTCGGCCGCAGTACTCACGGTCTCCAGCAGTGGGCAGCAGATAAAATCCATTGGGCTCCAATGAGGGTGCCGCCACAATAATGTTGACCATGGGACTGGAGGGATGCCTGGTACTTGATGGAATAGGGCTCAACCACTTGGCCCCCAATAATTCTGTTCTCAAAGGTTCCTGAACACAGAAAAAAATCATGTATTATAAGCTTTTAAATTGAATAATCCTGTCAAGAGACCAGTGTACAATTATGTGATTTTAATGCTATTTTTATTCTGAAAAAACAACAATAAAAAAAATGTAAAAAAACTAACAGAAAGACCACATTGCTCAGAAATGCAATTTGTCTAAAATGATCATATGTATGGTTCTGCTTAAATGGCCATTGTCGATCCACTCCGGAAAACCTGCTCCATTTGTGACTCTCTTAAGGGTTCAGGTTAATAAGAAACATAAGACAGTTTAATGACAAATACAGGTCATTCAGTCCTAAGCTTGTTCGTTTGCTTACAGTCTAGAATGTATCTAGCACAGTGTCTCTGTTTCCTATTAATTAAGATGGGGGGCTCTAGAGGGCGGTGGCGAAGACACACCTGGGCGGTAGTGGAATTGCTAGTTTCGTCCGTCGCAAATGGAATATTTCTCGCCTCTGCCCAGTGTGGTAGTTTCCTGGTCTGCAATAAAGGCGTTTGCGTCAACATGGGTTGGGTGGCGCAATGGGGGTGGGGGAATGTGTGTCAATAAAAACATTTAGCGCTGTGTTTCCTGTCAGATAATTTGTTTACATTTTCGTGAAATGATTCACTACAATAAAATGCAGGCTACATAATTGGCCGGTGTATCATGGGGCAGTGCCCTGAGCGATTGCAGAGGTTGGATATGATTGCACGGGACAGGAGGGATAATATTAGTTAACTAAAAATAATTAAGCAATTACTGATGGGTGAGCTGTAGGAGAGAGGATCATATCCATGTTTGTATTAAAAGATTGCACTTTGTTTAAAATGCAGTGATAGTCAACATAACATCGAGAGAATTAAGAAACAATGTTAAATGACATGGGGCGATGATATTATTGAGCCGGGGGTAACAGATATTGCTTAATAACATAATGGATTTTTTTTTAAATGTGGGACTGTGGGACTGTTGTGGGACGCGGGTCGCCCTATACGGAGCATCACTGAAATTTAGTTAATATTGTTAATAAACACGGTTTAATATATGTGGATTCGATGAAAATACCCAAACTGAACTGAACTAATGTACAACACGTCTTTTCCTCTTCCTCCTCCTGGACACCTGTATCGGTTTCATGCTGAGAAAACTACTTTTCTTAGTAGGAAACGGATACACATGGATGTTAGTTTCATTTAGTTTAATATTTCTGCATGATACGTCGTCCAAATGTACTCCATTTCATTGTAGTGAAAGCAAAGTTATTAAAGGGGAAAACGCTGATGATCTGATTGGCTATAATAAACCAAACCCTTACCACACCCACAGGTAATTTATTATTCTTAAACCAAGTTCTTCTACAACTGCGCCACCGTCTCTTGTCACGAAACTACCGCAATGGACAAGGGCATGCCTTACTGCCCCTTCGACTAGGATTAGCGCTACTGTCTGTGCATTGCGCTTTGACAATGAAACTAGAGCCCTATGTCTGGGAAATCATGTTTTAAATGTATCAAATACCATGAGGATAAAATAGCAGTACAAGAGATAAGGTAACAAAGATAAATACCTTGTTGCATAAAAAAATCCATATTGATTTAACACATCAGTGTCAAAGCATTCTTATGAACAATTGTTGTTAGCTCTATCAAAATAAATATTCATTCAATGCTTTAAATTTACATTGGTCATTTATCTTTCTAAAAATCTGTCACAGGTTCTCTTGTAGATTCTGTATTCAACTGCACTTTATGAATTTCCTAAAAAATAATGGTATCGTCTAATGTGTAAGGTGTTCTAGAATCTTGATATATTCAGATGCATAATTTTACTTTAATTCCTTAAAGGACAATTTAAAGCATTTTTTATGTTTTGAATTGTTTTATAAAGATAAAGGTGCCTGCTAAATCACACATTATTATAATAATAAATATTGGCATCACTATATTGCATGATGATAATTATAATTTTGTGATTTTATTACTATAAAACTACAACAACTAATACTTTATCCATTGTCATTTAAAATATATTTACTCTGTTGTTAGGAATACATTTATGAATCTGGTAAATTGAGGTTCAAGATTAATGTAAATAGGCACTTGTGTGTTTTGAGGTTAAATTCAGAACTGGTGTGTGGTTGGATGAAGTGTTCCAAACAGGCACCAAGCAATCATTCAATATGAGGCTGTACTGCAAATAGGAACTTCCCATTTTTTCCAAGGGACTGAGCTGAGTATTCACAATAAAATTAAAATATATCTTTTTCAGAGCACATTCAATTAATTTTGGTAATCATTGCATATACTGTATACATTTCAGACATTATGAATTTTCACATATTGGCATGCTTAAAAGGGAACCCCCACTGAAAAATCACAATTTAACATTGGGAAGAAATGTTAAATGATTCCTTTAATGTTTAAAAGCATAAAGTTGAACTTTCAGGACCCTAACAATGTCAATAGTACAATGTTTTTCACACAAGCTGAACAATCTCATTGATCTGTACATGATCTGGGTGACTCTTATCACTCTATATCTGCTTTCAGCCAATCCATATAGGTATCAGTGATCCTGCAGACATTTGGCCTGGATTCAATCAACATTGAGAATTACGTGTAAGTGTTACTTTTTTATTCACAAAATCAGTTTGCCGAGTTCACCAATCAAAAACAACTCAACAAACTATGTCAAGAAAAACACTTTATTATTCCAGTCATATACTCCTTTTAACAAGAAAGGGAGGGATTACCTCTTGCAGTGAGAATCACAAGGAGCAGCACTGCAGGCTGAAATAGCTGGCCCATGATCACTGTACCTGTGACACAGGGTAAAGCTACAATCACATCCGTGAACTCTCTTTCATCTGTGTATGTTTTTCGTTTTTTTATTTTATTTTTACAACTGTGAGCCCAAACACCAAATAACCAACCTATGCATGATAACATCTTCAGATAATAAATAATACATACTAAATTCATTTTTACCAGCCATCATCCCATACTTATATCAATAGACACATGTATAGCATTGCATGGAAAAGGAACATCAATCTATATATATATATTTTCAAGTATTAGAAACCACAGCCTAAAACAAATGCATAGAACACAGGAACACAATGAAACAGTATTATTTTGATAGACACCCTAATCCAGGGTAATTTACAGTATTGAGCTGATATAAAACATAAGTGCATAAGTGACAAACACAGTACAAAATGCAAACTACAAATATTGATGAGGTTGCTACAGCCAAAAGCATTAATTCACCAATAACAACAACTATTACCCACTGTATATAATACCCCACAGCACAGTTGGCATCCAGTAACAGAAAGCTTTAAGCAAAGGATGGAAATACCGTCGTTTGACAGCATTTGTTTCAAATACTGTACTCACCCAGGGTTCTTAAATTCTTACTACACCAACTATGATATATCTCCAACTACAATATTCACTGGGAATTTTCTCATGATATTTATACTGAAACCATATCCTCCCCGCTGCTATTGTGATGGTCCATACACTTCCCAGAATGAACAGGGACTATCCCATAGCAACATAATTGGACTGACCTAATACCCAACAATAACCATGTGATCCTCAAGTGTTATGCCATAATTTCTAAACCTTCCATTGATTTTTCACTCATTGTGGACTGTAGGCATGAAGGAATTAGATAACTATCAGAGATAAAATATAATCCAGACTTGGCGTGTTCAATATAATAGTGTGTCAGGTAATGGATCCATTAAAGAGGGCATAAATGCTGTATGAGATTCATCATGTGTACTCTTTTCAATACCAAAGAGGAGAGGTAATATACCTTAATTGCTTTTGATTAATTGTCAGTGAAATATTAATTTACCTGATCTTGATTCTAATCATCAGTTAGGAAAACAGATTAAAATAATAAACACCTTGCATTTCACATTCTTTCCTCAATCTAGGCATAATGCATTTTGATTTTAGAGAAAGGAATTTAAGGAATTGTTGCACTTTTTTTTCCATGTCAAAAAATAGTTCCATGCCTGCCAAATGTAATGTTATTTAACACTCCTGAATGTTATAATGTGTTTGAACAGATTCACTTCTTCCATTTCCTGCTTTGTGGGATGGTGATTCTCCTTTTTAAAATGGAAAGCAATTTTCTTCTTTCATATCCGGGTTTAGTAAACTGAACTTAAATTTACATTTACGGCATTTAGCAGACGCTCTTATCCAGAGCGACTTACTGTGAGTGCATTTAAAAATGGCAAGAACAATCACAGCTAGTCACAGCTAATCACAGAGCTCAATAGGCTACAGTAACAATACAACAGACATCACCGTAGAGAGCTGCACACTGCACCTATAAAACAGGGAGAGAAAGGTTATTACTTTAAAAAAAGATTATATATGTATACAGTGGTCACGCAATTGGTTTGTTATTACATATTTACATTTAAGCATTTAGCTTTTGTATGTATGTTTGTATGAATACATATGTATTCAGTGTGGTATTGGAGTCTGAAGAGGTGGGCTTTCAGTAAACTGAGCAGCCAAACTCAATATTTTTTGTTTGTTTCTCCTCCCACTCTTCTTACCGTACCAAGGAAAGTGGGTTCTATGTTATTAATGGTGGTATCTGTGAATTTGGCTAATGGCCAGTGCTGTGGGGTGTGGTTTGGCAACTCGAAAATGTACACAGAACAGTAGGATAAACTGAGGACTTTGTCAATGCAATTAGCAGGTTGAAGCTTGCCAAATGACTTCTGGCCCGATTCTTTTACCTTGCATTTTTCTTCAAACTTAATAAATTAATACGAATAAGAAGTGCGGTCATATCTTATATTTTTTAGGCCTACTTTCCAAATATATTAAGCTAATTTCATGCCACTGCCCTGTGAGTGTTGTGTTAGTGATGAAAATTTAAATACATACTTGTTCACTTACTGTATTTATTATTGAAATATATTCTAAAATCCAGGCGAAATTGAAATAGCGATGTTCACAATACAGAATTAGTTTTTCACAGAAATAATACTTCCACAGAAAGACACATTACTCAAGTGAATAATATTTTTTATATTCTTGGTGTCTTTGGGCTTCTCTGGAGTCCTCTTCTTTTCATCCCCTAATCCAGGGGTCGGCAACCCGTAACACTCAAAGAGCCATTTGGACCCGGTTTCCACGGAAAAGAAAACACTGGGAGCCGCCCCATTTTCTGTCGACGGGGGGTGCTACGCCAAAAAAAGTTTGCGCCCAATTTTGCGCCCGATTCAATTGGATACTTATTATTTATTTTCCCAAGCCACGCGGAGCCGCAATATAAGGCTGAAAGAGCCGCAACATGAGGCTGAAAGAGCCGCAACATGAGGCTGAAAGAGCCGCATGCGGCTCCGGAGCCGCAGGTTGCCGACCCCTGCCCTAATCCCTACATTACATTCATTTAGTAGACACTTATACAGGCAACAATAAGGTATTCATGTGAATATGCGTGGGAAGTGGGGGTGCTGTGGGTGCTGTAGCAACCACTGTCATGAACAGTTTTCTTATATAGTATAAGTATATCATATTTAAAATAAAGACTAAATGAATGTGCGTCTGTGTGTCATAATCTGCGTAAAACTGTGGGGGGTGCTGAACAGAAGTTTAAAAAATACATAAGAAAAAAACATTTGATCGACCAATCGCCTGATAAAAAATTTAAAAAATGGCACAAAAAAAAAATCTGTATCAACGTAGCTAGCAACACAAGCAAGCGAGTTAGCTAGCTAGCTATCAAAAAGTAAACAAAAGAATGTAAAAGAGGTAACACATTTTCCACAATGCCGTGTAATGAATTGTTTGAGCTGTTGTGTTTTTTAAAATTAAAAATGTCTCAAAAACGTATTAGCAAATTCTTCAAAAAGCATGCGACAAAAAACAAAACACCACCGATGACAGCACCCGATTTGACCACAATCACTCGATTAAATCGAGCACTTTGTTGTCTTAATTACCCCATTCACATGGTCCTATCTGGCACCCAAAGCAGCACACAGAGGGTAGAGAGGCCTTTCAATGGTGATTCCGACCAATTCGTCAATGAGTCGTTGCGGGAGTTAGTGTCAACATTGCGCTTGAAATAGGTGAGTGCACTATTTTTGTCTGTTAAAAATCATAATATCAACCATTGAGTTGTTATAACATTATATTTTTTCGTTTCGGATTTCAGCACCCCAAGTCAAAACATC
The DNA here is from genome assembly GCA_029706075.1 of Aldrovandia affinis. Classification (NCBI taxonomy): domain Eukaryota; kingdom Metazoa; phylum Chordata; class Actinopteri; order Notacanthiformes; family Halosauridae; genus Aldrovandia; species Aldrovandia affinis. Next base: position 1,711,069 of record JAINUG010000020.1, on the reverse strand, counting down.
TTCCCACACCTCTGTTCAAGTGTTGCTTGAAATCTGTTGGAGATTTCGGTGGTCCAATTTACAGTTCAGTTCTGTAGACCACACCAAGGGCCCTATTTTCGCACCGGTGCTAAATGGCGTTATGCACTAGCGCAGGCGAATTGCCAATTTCGTCTGTCGTAAACTGAATATTCCCGTCTCCGCCGAGTTTGGCAATTTCGTGGTGCGCAGTGAAGGCGTTTGCGCAACTATGGGTTGGGCAGCGCAATAGGGGGTGTGACAATGAAAACAGTCGGGCTATGCAAGTTTGGTGTCAAATAATGAGTTTGCGTTAACGTCCAACTAGACCACCTCTTAGCGCAAACGCTGGCGCTCTGTGCAATTTGGTGATTTTATTGATGCGCACATTATCTGAAATCACATGAGAATGTTTTGTGAATATTGTTCATTTTCACCCACATTGAGGCAAATCGTCCAATCCATGGGTAACTTGCAAGCATAATCAATTAAGCTAAAAACTATTTCACCACAGCTTGTGGTTATTCAATGCACGGACATGAAAGACTGAAGCCAGCAGGCCATCCATCGCTACCGTTCAGTAAGATACACCTGCTAAATAAATATATGTTTGTATGCACATAGTTTTTCTTATGTGAAAGGGTTTTATTCTTTCCATTTGCACTACAGAAAATGGAGTACATAATGGGACGCCGAAGGCGATACTGTGAACGATACCCTGGGTTTGGTAGCCGGTGTTGGCCAGACGGCTATCAGTTCGGCTGTACATGCAGTTTCTCCTGCATGACGAACATAAATGAAGCAGGCCTAGTTGCAGTTGTCCATCCATCCATCCATCTTCTACCGCTTCTCCGGGTCGGGTCGCGGGGGCAGCGTCCTAAGCAGGGAGACCCAGACTTCCCTCTCCCGGCCACTTCGTCCAGCTCTTCCGGGGAATCCGAGGCGTTCCCAGGCCAGCCGAGAGACATAGTCTCTCCAGCGTGTCCTGGGTCTTCCCCGGGGCCTCCTCCTGGTGGGACGTGCCCGGAACACCTCACCAGGGAGGCGTCCAGGAGGCATCCTAACCAGGTGCCCGAGCCACCTCATCTGGCTCCTCTCGACGCGGAGGAGCAGCGGCTCTACTCTGAGCCCCTCCCGGATGACCGAGCTCCTCACCCTATCTCTAAGGGAGAGCCCAGACACCCTGCGGAGGAAACTCATTTCGGCCGCTTGTATTCGCTTGATCTCGTTCTTTCGGTCACTACCCACAACTCGTGACCATAGGTGAGGGTAGGAATATAGATCGACCGGTAAATCGAGAGCTTTGCCTTTAGGCTCAGCTCCCTCTTTACCACGACAGACCGATGCAGCGTCTGCATCACTGCCGACGCCGCACCAATCCGCCTGTCGATCTCCCGCTCCATCCTTCCCTCACTCGTGAACAAGACCCGAGGTATTTGAACTCCTCCACTTGGGGCAGGATCTCCTCCCGACCCGGAGAGTGCACTCCACCCTTTTCCGGCTGAGAACCATGGTCTCGGATTTGGAGGTGCTGATTCTCATACCAGCCGCTTCACACTCGGCTGCGAACCGCTCCAGCGAGAGCTGGAGGTCACGGCCCGATGAAGCCAACAGGACCACATCATCTGCAAAGAGCAGTGACCCAATCCTCAGGCCACCGAACCGGACCCCCTCAACGCCCGGCTGCGCCTAGATATTCTGTCCATAAAGGTTATGAACAGAACCGGTGACAAAGGGCAGCCCTGGCGGAGTCCAACCCTCACCGGGAACAAGTCCGACTTACTGCCAGCAATGTGGACCAAGCTCTGGCACCGGTCATACAGGGACCAAATGGCCCATATCAAGGGGTCCGGTACCCCATACTCCCGGAGCACCCCCCACAGGACTCCCTGAGGGACACGGTCGAAAGCCTTCTCCAAGTCCACAAAACATGTGTAGACTGGTTGGGCAAACTCCCATGCACCCTCCAGGACCCCGCGGAGGGTGTAGAGCTGGTCCACAGTTCCGCGACCAGGACGAAAACCACATTGCTCCTCCTGAATCCGAGGTTCAACCATCCGACGGACCCTCCTCTCCAGAACCCCTGAATAGACCTTACCAGGGAGGCTGAGGAGTGTGATCCCCCTGTAGTTGGAACACACCCTCCGGTCCCCCTTCTTGAAGAAGGGGACCACCATCCCGGTCTGCCAGTCCAGAGGCACTGCCCCCGATGTCCACGCGATGCTGCAGAGTCGTGTCAACCAAGACAGATCTCATCCACCCCCGAGGCCCTGCCACCACGGAGCTTTTTAACCACCGCGGCGACCTCAGCCCCAGAGATAGGAGAGCCCACCCCCGAGTCCCCAGATCCTGCTTCCTCGAAGTATTCCCTCCACCGACCCACAACGTCCCGAGTCGAGGTCAGCAGCGCCCCATCTCCACTGTACACAGTGTTGACAGTGCACTGCTTCCCCCTCCTGAGACGCCGGATGGTGGTCCAGAACCTCCTCGAAGCCGTTCGGAAGTCGTTCTCCATGGCCTCACCGAGCTCCTCCCATGCCCGAGTTTTGCCTCAGCGACCGCCGAAGCCGCGCTCCGCGTGGCCCGCCGATACCTATCTGCTGCTTCCGAGTCCCACAGGCCAAAAGGTCCGATAGGACTCCTTCTTCAGCTTGACGGAATCCTTCACTGCCGGTGTCCACCAGCGGGTTCGGGGATTACCGCCGCGACAGGCACTGACGACCTTGCGGCCACAGCTCCGGTCAGCCGCCTCGACAATAGAGGCACGGAACATGGCCCACTCGGACTCAATGTCCCCCGCCTCCCCCGGGACATGGTTGAAGCTCTCCCGGAGGTGGGAGTTAAAGCTCCTTCTGACAGGAGACTCTGCCAGACGTTCCCAGCAGACCATCACAATACGTTTGGGCCTGCCAGGCCTGACCGGCATCCTCCCCCACCATCGGAGCCAACTCACCACCAGGTGGTGATCAGTTGACAGCTCTGCCCCTCTCTTCACCCGAGTGTCCAAGACATGCGGCCGCAAGTCCGACGACACGACCACAAAGTCGATCATTGAACTGCGGCCCAGGGTGTCCTGGTGCCAGGTGCACATATGGACACGCTTATGCTTGAACATGGTGTTCGTTATGGACAATCCGTGACAAGCACAGAAGTCCAACAACAAAGCACCATTCTGGTTCAGATCGGGGGGGCCGTTCCTCCCAATCATGCCCCTCCAGGTCTCACTATCGTTGCCCACGTGAGCATTGAAGTCTCCCAGCAAAACGAGGGAGTCCCCAGAAGGAGTGCTCTCAAACACCCCCTCCAAGGACTCCAAAAAGTCTGGGTATTCTGAGCTGCTGTTTGGAGCATAAGCACAAACGACAGTCAGGACCCGTCCCCCCACCCGAAGGCGAAGGGAGGCTACCCTCTCGTCTACCGGGGTGAACCCCAACGTACAGGCACCGAGCCGGGGCAATAAGTATTCCCACCCCTGCTCGGCGCCTCACCAGGGGCAACTCCAGAGTGGAAGAGAGTCAAACCCTCTCAAGGAGACTGGTTCCGGAGCCCATGCCGTGCGTCGAGGTGAGGCCGACTATATCTAGCCGGAACCTCTCGACCTCCCGCACCAGCTCAGGCTCCTTCCCCGCCAGAGAGGTGACATTCCCTAGAGCTAGCTTCTGCAGCTGAGGATCGGACCGCCAAGGCCCCTGCCTTCGGCCGCCGCCCATCTCACACTGCATCCGACCCTAGTTGCAGTTGTGAGTTTGTTATTTATTGCTTTCCACTTAACAATTACATTAAGTTGGAAGAAAAGAAACGTTGTTTTTTAAATTGGAAAGCCTACAAATAAGGAAAAAAATAGATGGTAAAATAAAACACTTTCTTTTAACAATGTAGGTGTCAAAATATAAACTCAATAAAATCATGAAAATAACAAATTAATGTGCGCCTTGTTTTCCCCCTCTGATTCACGCGCCAACTTTTCCGCACCGCCCGCACCTTCTTTTGAGAAACGCTCCTGGCGCAGCGCGCAAAACTGTCATCCATGTGAGGAAATTGCCAATTTGCTATAGAGTTAGCGCACTGGTATTTAAAGTTGTAGAAAATAGGTGTTCTGATTGGCCATTATGAAACTAAACCCCCACCACACCCACATGTATTTTTTTCAAGTTCATCCAACCTCTTTTACAACTGCGCTGGAGGTGCACTGTCGTCCTAAGTCACAAAATTACCCTAAGCGCCACCTTAAGTGGTCCTCAAATGTGTTTTATATTAAAAATAATGGGAATGGAATTGAATTCCATTTGGGTTTTTTAGTGGAGACAGTGAAAGTGCAATGTTTAAATACTTTGAAATGTTTCATTCAATACAGTTTGTATTTCAAATAGTCATTCACCGAACGAGTTGCCTCAGAGTGAGGTGAAATACAGAACATTCACAGTCTTGTGCCTATCTTTTTATATGTGCACATTAATAGCACCACTCTATTTATTTCAATTTACCCTCCCCACATGGGTCCGCCACTGGTCTCTACGAGGCAAGCTAATTCTCCGAGGGCAGCGAACTCCGCTTCCTTCGAGACGGAATTCGCTCACCCATGTTCTGGAGACTCCTTACGTGCTTCACAGCGGACCCGAGCTGGCTCACCCTCCTCCTGGTGCGGACAACCAAATGCCGCCCCCGGACGGGGCTGATGACCAGGGCCGGTCTGGTAGAGACGGGTTTTGAACCATGTCCCTGACAGGCAGTGCACACCATATCAGACCAGCCAAAATGTGGTGTGTTAGACAGTGCCACTAGGGGGCAGCTGTCCACCCCAGGGAGGGGGGAGGGAAGCCAACATGAGTTCACTGCATATAGGAGTGTCTCTGGAGTACCAGAGTTACAGTCGATGGCTTGGCGAGTGCCGGCTCGGAGGAGGCGGTACATCGCCTTTGTCACTGCCGGTCTCAGGGCTACGACAGCGAACTCACAATATGAGGGGGGGATTGACATGAAAAAGAGAGGGTGTAATTGGCTTCTAAATTGGGAGAAAAATGAGATAAAATCAGAAACAAACAAACCAAAAAAAAAAATGGATTTGCAATCATTCACAACCAAATCTATAATTTAGCCTTATTTCACAATTATATTAATTGTTCATCCTGCCCTCTGAAAGCTAATTCTGTCAGCCAAGCAAAGTTGTTGTATTGGTGAACCATTTAAGAACGGCTCTATTTCACCCAACGGTTCTTTTGTGTCTAGACCCCTCAGTCAATGATATGCTCAATGCAAATTTGTCCCAAAAGATTAATTTGGCTAACGTTAAAGTTCACCAATGCATATATATTCCTTTAATTTTTTTATGGCATGAGACAGCACAATCACAATCACACATTGTGAAATCCATGTTTTGTTCATCCAAGTCCAGCCACTGTATCTGTCAGGCGTTGTGAGCGCCCTCAACCTAACTAATTTACCTTTTCCCCTTTTTCTTGCAGGTGACCCACCACTCCCCAAACAGCACACCGACATGGAAGTAAAAGGATGGGGTTTTCTTCCTCCACCTCCTGCTGTACAACCTCCCAGGACCCACCAGGCAGTACAAAAGCCCCCCGCCCAAGTAAGCGTGCCCGTACACACTGCACACCACAAACTACACGTTACACATTGTGACCACCACACGCTCGAAGAGACTTGATTTTACATGCAAGGATGCACTCTGCACACATGTCCTCACTATACGCCCACCTCGTCACTCCAAGGGGGAGAACCTTTGCCAAATATTTCAGACCAATATTACTAAAGCCTCTCTCTTCTGTTTGATGCAAGAGAACGCTGTCTGAGAAGGATTACAATAAAGAACCTTAGAACCTTAGAGTGTCAGTGATCAGCTATGAACAAGTACTTCCTGGGGATGTAACTTAGCAACTTTATGGAAAATAACCCTGCCAGAGGAAAGTTTAATTTTTAATGAAGGTCCCCACAAAATCTGGGGCAAACCTGTCACATAAGAAAAGCCTGTTTGAGAGTAGGCATCATTAACTATTTGTATCTGGCACCTAAGGGCCCCTCATATAGTGCTTATTTATGGATGTTTTGGTGGTTTGACTCCAGTATTATGAAGTGACACAAATACAATTGCCACTGAGAATAATAACAATAAATTGATATTCTTTTTAAAATACACAGTTTTTGTTTTCAGTCTTTATAGTATCAACTATAGTAGTAATAGTAGTAGTAACTATCGAGCTTCACCCATAATGCCATTTTGATAATAGTTTATCTTTTAAGTGACTAATTTTGCTGAACTGAACTGAAGGTGGCCCCAGGGCATGAAAAACAGATGTAGAATTTTATGAAGAGAACAATATACCGACTATACTGAGCACAGAAGGTCACAGGAGAGAAATGTCCATGAAGGTGCACTTTGTTGCTCCTCTGAATCATATATTGTTTTGTGGGACGGTGTGGCCATGGAAACTGCAATCGGAACTGAGAAACCTGAGGAACAGTGCTGATGTGATCCCCTCCTCTTAAGAGGAATCAGGGAGGCAGCTGCAAAGTCATTCCAGGCACACGTCTCCTGTTTAATCTCATTGTTTCGCCATGAATCTGCTTGTCCTCTTGCAGTGTGCACTTTTGGAGCTCCTTGCTGTGAACTGTAAGTATGGGCTATGCTTCTTTTAATAGGCAGCCAAATCCATTTGAGTCTTTGCATGCCTTAGAGTACGGGTATGCCTTAGATGCAATCTGTTATTTGATGCTTTCAAGAGACTGACATACAGTGGGGTCCAAAAGTCTGAGTCCACTACCAAGATCTGTTTGTTTTCATTGTTCATCAAAAACACAACATTTTTACTTATATGGTATTTGTTATTCAATAAGGTCATAAAATACTGATACAAATAGGTTTGTTTGAGAAAGGATGGTATGAAATTGAAATATTTTTATATCAAATACCTATAAATACCTTTCATTTCCTCAAAATGTTGTGACAGCTTATTTTTCATTTAAGTTTTAATACATGGACATTTCTAATACACAGTGTGAGCTGTTTTGGTCTTGTAACAATTAATACCGGATATTGAGGTAATTAATATGGTCCTCTATGTGTTCTTGCTGCTACTGCAGGTCCTTTAATCTTGAAAAGGACACATTCTTTGCAAATGTTTTTCCATCTGTTTGTAATTATGTCAGCAGCTTAGTGAAATAGTTAGAGGTTGTTCTCCTGAGTAAACAAACAGATCTTGGGAGTGAACTCAGACTTTTGGACCCCACTGTATGCCATGTTGTTTCATTTTAAAGGAATTAATTGAATTAATTGGAATTACAGTAGATCTTCAGAGATACAATATTATTAGAATTAACTGGAATTGCAGTAGATCTTCAGAGATACAAACCTCAGAGTAACGGACTGTACCGGATTGAACCCAGAAGGAACATACACAATTACGCCTTATTACGCCTTTATTATAACTAATCATACTTTCCATTGATGTCTTAGCAATATTGCTGAATAATGTGGGAAAATCAACAGCATTTTATATAAAGATGGGCTGGAACAAAAAATCGAACTGTTCACACTGGTGTGTCCATTCTATTCTTACCATTGCCGGGACACTATAGTGTGTTTGGAATATCTATGAATGATGATGTCACAATCAATGCTTATGTTAGCTGGCTAGTAATATGCTAGTGAATGCTCAACAAAATAGATTTTGTGTATGCATAAATAGTAAACAACAGTGAGGGTAAATGACATTACTCAACTCAATGTTATGGTACCATTAAAGCTAAGATAACAATAGGCTTATTGTATGCCTATTATTGTGTTGTTTTACAAGACATGTAAAATGCCTACTTGTCTAAAAGACCTTGTCTAAAAAGGCCTATTGAATATTACGTCTAAATCCAAGGATAATGAACTGAAGATTTGCTCAAATACCATTGTTTGTATTGGTAATATTAACCAGCTTGCTAGATATGGTAGTGTATTGATAGAAAGTTCTAGACTTTATTAAGGATCTTATTCCTTACTAACAGATTGGGCGAGATAGGCTGTAGCACAATGAGTGTAGTTCAACGACACATCACATTATTGTGGAAATCTACACACAATGGGCCTCATTTATCAATAATTTAGTAAATATGCACGTAAGTTTCCCCGTAAAATTATACGAACTAACAACTGCCACTGCATTTATAAAACGTTCAGAGGCACTTAGTTTCAATCGTAAGAAAATTGCATAAGATCTTCTTGTTTGCCTCATTAAGTCTGGCAAACATTTTTCTTTTACTTAATTAAAATAGTATTTGCTACCAATTTATGTTAGTTTCTTTATCATTTATCTTTCTTTATTTCAGTATTTCAGGACAAAATACATAGACAAAGAAGCCTATTTAATGACCAATTTCATCAATAAAAGTGAAAGATTCAAGTTCAAATCTCAGGTTTTTATACTCCCGAAAACTCCCAATTTTCCAAACATTTCAGAGTTCCGAAAAACTACGTGTTCGTATCTTTGAGGTTCTACTGTAGTTGTTGTTTTTTCTCACCTGGTTTTTTCACCTGTCCTCCTTAATCGAGAGTATATCTAAATCTAGTGAGAGAGTTTGCAACAACATGTTTAAGTTGGTTGTGTTTTTTTCTGAACAATTGCTTTTAGCTGTACCTGTCAAGTAATGTTTTATATGTATATATTCGTTTGTGTTGCTGTTGATTGGTTGATTTGTTCCCAGAGGGTGCCCAGCCCATATGGGCTTACAAGACACTAATTAGCATATACAGTTTACAATTTGTTGTTGTCAATAAAGTCTGTAAAGTGTAAAGTTAGTAAGGCATAAAGGTTTATGATGACCGCTAAGCAAAACTTGAAACCTGAAGAGTTTCCTCACTTGGAAGAGCAAAGGATATTGGCTTTAAAGCAGAATTCACCAGAAATTGTATTTGCGTGCTCAAAATTCATGTAGCATTTGAGTGCCAAAACTAACTAATCAAAGTACATATTATGTAATTAAACTGCTGTCCAGAGATGAATTTGCTGCAGGCATGCTTGTGGTATTATCACAGATGGGTGATAGCTTGCATAAAGCTCTTGTGAAAAAGATAGAACTGGATCTTTACAAAATCGTACACAGAAGAAGGGATGCATTTACCTTTTTAATTCCTTATTTATCTTAATTTTCCTCTTTTGTGAAGGCCATTGTAGCAGCACTATTATTTAAAACAGTGCAACATGGTTTGAACAGAAAAGGAAATACAAGATAAAAAATCTACCTTATAATTTCCATAGAGTTAGTGAGTGCCCAATGAGGCTCAGAGCTATTATGTCCAACGCATTTTCCCTGGGGTTAATCTTCCATCAGTATAAATGACTGATTATGTTTCAGAGGCATTTATAATAATGTTTTGATTGATAGTTGATAGGGAAAACTGATGCAGGAAGCCCTTCTCATTAAGGTATGTACAGGTGATCCCACACAAATCGAAATGAGGTGGAGACAGTATACGGCCAGTTTGTATACAGTTACCTTAATTGGCGCCCAACAGACATGAGTAACAACGAATTACTGGGATTTGATATCCATGTAAGGGATAATAGATAGTTGTCAGTTGATTTTACTTTTAAGCCTTTTAATGTAAACTTTATTTTATTTTATTGTAGCTGTGTATATTTTGTATATTTGTTCATGAACGCTCATGGACCCATGCTGAACATTAGTTACCTATGCTGTTGGTTTTATGGGTTTAACTAAGTTTATTTCCTGTGGAGCGATTTTAACACTGTTGATTCAATGTCACAGGCCAGGACATGATCCAAGGACGCATTGTTGGAGGCTATGCCCCGGCACCCCACTCCATCAAGTACATTGTGTCAATACAAACAACCAAAGGCCAGCACTTTTGTGGGGGATCTTTAGTAAACAGATACTGGGTGTTGACAGCAGCTCACTGTAACATTGGGTAAGGCAGCCAATACCATTGAGTTCCACAAACTACTATACGTTTCGCAGGAAGCCAGACAGAGTTAAAACACTTTTTATGTGCACATGTTTCCATTCATTTTGGAGAGATATATTTGCAAATTAAGTTTAATACACTTTTAATAGGCGAAGCTCAATGTGGGCAGTAGTAAATGAAGTCAAAAGAAAGTATTAAATTCAACTCACAGATTAAGTAGGGCAACGTTATCACTGTGGTGTGTGTGCAGTTTTAGCAGTTACATGTTGAGGTATTGAATTGGCAGGCCTGTCACTCACCGAGACTAGGAGCAAGCGCAGGAAAGCGATACCAGCTAAGTCCTGCAACATTAACAATGAGAGTCATTATGCCTGCCCACTCACGCAGTGGGAATCTGTCTTATGCCCTCCAGGCTAATTGATGTACCTGCAGAAACCAAATCATAGCCCCATGAGCCGGAGGACTGAAACCCTCTACAATTACTCTAAATAAGGTCTTTGATTCTAAGTGGACATTCTTACAATTTGTTCACGTGGAAATGCTGTGTCTTTTGACAATATTTTGTAATGAAAGTTTATTGTTTAATATTTTCCATTCTGTATCTCTGAATGGCAAATAAGATCTCTATGACTCAGCACCTGGCAGCAAGCCATGGATAGAGCTGCCTACCTATGGAAAAGATGTGGAAAAAATACAGATCTAATTGGTAAACTGCTTCAGATGAATATGTTGGGTTAATGCCACTACTCTCAGAGGTAGGCTCATCCTTGTGTCTTTTTCGCCAGGCCTGAACAGATGATGATAGTGGCTGGAGATTACTCTCTGAACATGTATGAAGGCACTGAGCAGTACTCCAAGCCCTACAGCATGATCCCTCATCCACAGTACAACAAGAGTAGCAACAATGCTGACATCATGCTTATAAAGGTGCTGCCGGATAATGCAAAACCATGTGCTCATTTGTAAACCCAATGTATGCATGTTATGATATTCAGCTGTTAAGTTCCTGTTTACTAGTTTTTGTGGTTAGGTTTAGACAGGGCGACATGCTCGCCTAATATTCGAAACAGTCATAATATATGCAATTAATTTCCAGTAGAGTCATACATTTAGTCACATTTTGTCATAACACCTTCCAGCATTTAAGTCATCAAGCTCTTCGTCCCTCTCCCTTGTAGTGTTTTACCCTTATGACTTTCTCATTTCAGCTCCTTTGTTGTCTTCTTCTGTGTTATTCTGATTATTATTAATTTTTTTAATGAAACTTGACTCTTTTTTGGGGGTTTTTTTTGTTTCTGATTTTATCCCATTTTCTCCCAATTTAGTAGCCAATTACACCCCGGTAATGTGAGTTCGCTGCCGTAGTCCTGCGACCGGTATTGATGAAGCCGAAGCAACGTCTCCTCTGAGACGGCACTCGCCAAGCCGTCGACCGTAACCCGGTACTACAGGGCCACTCTTATGCGCAGCGAACGTCCTGTCGGCTTCCCTCCCCCCTCCCTGGGGCGGACAGCCAATTGCCGCCCCTGGTGGCACTCCCGGCCAGAGCCGACTCTGGCGAGATGGGGAATCGAACCCCGGTCTCCGTGGCCAGTGTCAAACGTTGTAACCACTGGACCACTCGGGAGGCCAAAACTTGACTCTTTTTATCTTTGAGTATCTCAGAAACTGCTGATCTCATGGGATTTTCATGCACAACAGCCTCTAGAGAGGATGGTGAGAAAATTAGTAACTCAAATAACCACGCTTTACAACAGTGGTATGCAGAAGCGCATGAAGCGCTTGTTGAATCTATGCCAGAAAGAGTTCAGGCTGTTCTGGGGGCCAAGGGGGGTCCTACCCAGTACTAGAAAGGTGTACCTAATAAAGTGGCCACTGAGTATATGTACGTATATGTATATATAGATATACTGTATATATATATTTTGTTCACTAATTATTTTGAGTATTGAGCTTCAATACCTTTACAATTGAGTACCAACCTTAATATGATCTGCAGTTTGAGTAGTCCAGCATCCTGACGGTCGCCCACTCCACTGATTGTGGCATTATTTTCTCAGAGTCATTATTTTCTCGCTGTCCATTTTTTGTTGGCCGTTAGATGACAAAAAATATATATATATATTTATATTTTTTTAAATAAAAATAATCATTATACCGGCCCTACCGGCCCAAAACTAGACCGGCCCACCGGGAATCGGCCCGGTAGACTATATAGCCAGTCCAGCCCTGCTTGTAAATGTGGGGCAAAATTTTCTCTTAATTATTCCCTTTTTTGCATCTATCTCCTCTACCAACATCACCGTTTCCTCCACAGTCCAATTCGGTTTTCTGTTTACATCCATTTTGCTTAGCCTAACATTAGTCAACAAGGCAGCTTTTATAATGAGGGTCTGTTTAACTTTATTGGAAACTTATGTTGACTGTCAAAGAATGCAGATTTTTCAAAAGCAGATTGGTTCTTCCTCTTTGCAATTTCAGCGATTGATTACCTCATATGCTTGATAACTAAGTTTTACCGACCACTTTAAGCGAAGAATGATTTCACTCCAAAGTAAGCTCTGAGGAGGTGTGTTAAGATGAGGTGTGTTCTTAAGATATTTGATACATACGGGCCCAGAGCTGTAGGCCTACATGCTATCCAGAAATCATACCTTAGTGATGTGTGACAGTTTACTCAAATTCGCATAACAAATAATAAATGTGACTATAGCTATAACAAATAAGAATTTTGAATAATTTATTTATTGCTTGATCAATATAAATCTTTAGACTCTCCTGCCTTTATTGTAGACATCTTTCCATTGGGTTGCTAATTCAACACTGGCATCTTCATCTAGGTTAACAGCTCTGCTCTATGCATTGGGCTGTGCTCGCCTTTCTCATTTCCATTTACTTTGTAGCTACCTATGAGGTAGCTACAAAGTAAATAGGAGCTCCTAGCAAGGATGCTCCTATTTTATGTCTGTCTGCTTTCCTTCAATCCTCTCTAGGGTAGCCTGTGTCTACCCGTTCCCCATTGCAATCTCTGTTAGTATAAATGGCTCCACTTGATATAATTTGAATAAAAAAGTCTAGTCCTCCTCTTAAGATGCTCAATTTCTTTGCCATGGACCTTCAGGTACTTTCACAGTATATATTCATCTCCTACCCTGTTAGCGTCCCTTTTGCTCAAAAGTTATTTGACTTGAAGTGCTCTGACAATATATCAAGTAGTCCCATTACTAAACTATGACCACAATGCTCAGTTTGTGTCAAACCCAGTATTGCTAATCCTTGAAGATTGTACTTGCATTGGCTTGCATGGCATTATAACCAAAAATAGCCTTGCACTCGATTATCATATCGGTATCATTCACTTGATCCAGTGATGACCACAGCACATCACTAATGCCACACCAGGCCTGACCCTGTCATTATGCCTTGTTCCATCCAGCTCAAGGCCCCCGTGGTTCTGAACAACTATGTGTCCATTGCCCCGCTGCCTCGCCAGGGCGGGGGTGTGCCAGAGGGCCGGGTATGCAGGGTGTCGGGGTGGGGCTACACCAGCTCCAGTGGGGGCCAGATTCCCTCCACGCTCCGCACCGTTAAGTTGCCCATCATCTCCACTGCCAAGTGCAACAGCAGTGAGTCCTTCAATGGAAACATTACTGCCAACATGATCTGTGCAGGGTACAGCGCAGGGGGCAAGGATGCATGCAAAGTAAGTATAACTATACCCATGTACATGCTTCTCAGGTGGGATTTCAGATACAGCCAGCAGTCTTTGACAGCTAAATTCAAATTTGTATCACACATGTATGAGCATATATCACACATGTATGAGAATTTATGAATGATCATGATTAGACCTGGGAATCTGTCCAAATTTTTTTTTTAAACCTTTATTTAACCAGGAAGTCTCATTGAGATTAAAATCTCTTTTTCAAGAGAGACCTGGCCAAGGTAGCAGCAGTAGGCCTACACAATAGTTACAGACAATACAACAGTCAACGGTACATACAACAATACACAGAGACGGCTATTCAGTCTAATTCCTAAAGTTCTAAAAATAATAAATGAAGCAGTAATGGGAACAGAGATGTTTTTTGCCTTTTAATTCCTAATTACTGAAAAGACTAAGAGCACATATTTGTTCTTTGTCCAGCCTGAATGCCAACCTGTTGAAGAGAGAAAATGTTCTATCTTTAAGCACAGGGTCCTGTGGGTAATATCCTGTTACAAGAGAGAACCTTTATCTGTAACTCCACACATACAAAATAATATAAAAGTCTCTGCATACAAGACCGAAATTGAAGGCAGAGATTGGTGTGAGATACCTCTTTGTTTGGTTGTATGTTCTAACAATGAAAGGGGAGGTGTGAACAATATAATCAGGATCTGGTTATCACTTCTTTATGTGCTTCCCAAGAGAGTTTCTCTAGGTGTGGGAGTGTCCATATCTTCATTGTCAGGCCCATACCATAACTACCAATAGTTTATTATTGCTGTGCGTCACTAGAGCATTGCCTTCATTCACACTATTATCCAGCCCCGCTCTGGGAAGGAAGTTCCCGATGCGGGAAGTTAAGATCTGATATCAGATTCCATTGTTTTTGGTATTCTCTGATGTTTCCTTTTATGTGTCCAATACAGTCTCAGTGTATTATGTGCATTCAATAAAATACATGCTTTACAGATCACTTCACTGCATGTCAGTCGATATATAGTATATGTCACACGCCACGTAACAAACCCTGAACGGGAACAGAACAGCCAGGAGACACGGAGTGGAGTTTGTTTGTTGATTTTATTTATTAGTTTTTTCTGTCTCTCCCCCCAGACATGGGAGAGAGACAGTGGGAGTAGCAGGATAACATATAACAAAGACCAACACAAACAGACAAAATCTTCACCCTACTCGCCGCAAAGCTTTCGGGTAAAAACAACAAACTAAAATAACAAGTTAAAATAACCAAACTTATGGGACACCGCGCCTCTTCCTCCAGAGTTCCCCTGGAACCTCCTCAGGCACACACATATCCAGTGACCTTTCAAGTGCTTCCCACCCATTCATACTGAGACACTCGAACTTTTCAGTTCGAGTTCTCTTTCCCATTCATCCAGAGACACTCGCCACTCCCCACAGTGAGAGTTCTGGCAATCAGTCCCAAGACCCTCCACTTTTCCAGTGAGTTCTTGGGCTGTTGCTCAGAAACACTCTCCACTGTCGAGTGCGAGTTCTCTTTTACTAAAACCGAGGGCGAGAGGCGGACCCTCTTCCAGGGCACCCCTCTCGCTCCTCCATAATCACACCGAGGGAGAGAGGCGGACACCCAAAGCCCTCTTCCCCACTCACACAGGAAGCACTCTACTCAGTCACTTTCGACAAACGCACACAAAACTCCTCCAACATTCAACATTCAACATTCAACATTCAACATTCAACATTCAACATTCAACATTCAACATTCAACATTCAACATTCAACATTCAACATTTTCACAACATACGTGTACGCGCATTCACACACACATCAAGACAAGACTGACTGATCCCCACCTGCTCTTAAATAGGCTTAGTTTCTGCCTGGCTCAGGTGGGACTCGTGAGGCAATCACCCAATCTCAATCACTCAACTCACATTCTCACCCAGACACCCAATCAGCCAATTGACTTCTATATCAATTGACTGATTGACACCAATTAAATAATTAAATAATAATTAAACCAATTAAGGCCTTTGGAGCTCCCTTCCGGGCGACAGTTCACTCTCACACCCTGTGAGAGTGCCAAACCTGCCCCCGGAAAGTCTCACTGCTCCAAAGGCCTCTACCACATGAAACAAGACAGGCAACCATGCCACTTCCATGTGGCCAAGACCGACGTCCTCCACAGTATACAAGTATATAATGATAGTTACAGCCAGAAAAGGAATGCAAGTCATTAATATTTTAAGAATGGCTCAATATATTCTAAAAGCCTCTAAAAAAAGGTAAAAACGTGACCAAACCACTGATTGTATCACTTTGGAACCTGAGCGAGAAAACATGCATTATGCCTGTAACATTGACGGTGTGTTTTTGTTTTTCTGTTTGTTTGTTTCAGGGGGATTCCGGGGGCCCGCTGGTGTGTGAGGGGCGTGTTTATGGCGTGGTGTCATGGGGGAATGGCTGTGCAGATGCCAGGTTTCCAGGAGTTTACACTGCTGTGTCCATGTTTCGCAGGTGGATAGATCGGACGATCTACAGTTCCTATAGCCGGTGCTTCATGTTTTAGGCCACAGTGTTACAACCAAACAACCTTGAACTCCAAAAAACATTATACCCTCTGACACACATGAAACTGACCAGGAGATACCTATTTGTTTTTAATTCATGTTGTATTTTCAATTTCTCACATCTTCATTTCCACGTATCAAGTAAAAATGTCAAAACATGACATTTAAAAAAAATCTTAAATCCTTTGTTGAAATGTCATATTTTTATTCACTGACATTTTCCCATCTTTCCCTATTTAAATGCAACAGGTTTTTTTCCTACATAGGTGCCATACTGCACAGTTTAAAAATATCCCAGTACCAACTTTTACCAAAAGAGTAAAAGACTGAGTAAAACAGTAAAAGCCTATATCTGCCACAGGTACTATAAATGCCAAGCTCAATCTGGTGAAGGAAGTGGTTGGGGGGGACCACAAATGTTAAGAGTTGAGTGAATGTGTTTGTAGTGACTTCAGTTAGGAATTTAACATGATGTAGTGAATGAAATGTATTGTTTCTGCTGGTTTTATAACAATAAATATCTAAAACGACGGAGGTGTTCATATTTAATCTGACACCCAAGACAATCAAATCCAGAAACCCTCCAGGTGGTCTCTGACAAAAAAGATGGACAGATTGGTTATTTTTAGACAGCAGATGCTTCTTCCTGGCTACCCTTGCATGGCAGTTCTATTCAGCATTCTTCTTATTGTTGATGGATGTGCAATGACATCAGGTGTAGCAAGAGAGCCTTGTAGATCCCTGGATGTTATTCTTGGGTTGCTTTTTATTTGATTTATTATTTTTCTTGTGGCTATTGGTGATATTTTAGAAGGATGCCCACTTCTAGGCAGAGTCACTGTCGTGTTAAACGCTCTCCATTTATATACAATATTACTTGTCTCACAGTGGACTGATGGAGCCCTAGTCTTTTTGATATGATTTTATATCCTTCTCCAAACTGATGTGCACTCACTACTCTCTTCCTGAGGTCCTCTGAGATCCCAACATGGTGTGTTTTGCATTCACCTGTATTTGTAACACCAAAATGACCAGGGGCCGTATGTACACTCAAATGTAAAAATAAAGGTGATTTATACTTAACTTAAAAATACTCTTAACTTGTCAGGTATTTAAGAGACCTCTCTTAACTTGGCTAGGAGTAGGCAAGACGGCACAGTTGCGAAGACGGAGACGTACGCGCACCTTCCAAGACAGGAATGTTTTAGAAATGTTTGATGATGCACAGTTAATCAAACGTTACCGCTTAGATCAGGGGTGTCAAACTCATTCCATCGAGGGCCGAGTGTATGCAGGTTTTTGTTGCAACCAATGCATTACACCAGGTGATTTCAATTAGGTTCCCTCCTTAGTTGAAGAAGTGAGCTAATTAGTGAAATCACCTGGTGTAGTGCATTGGTTGCAACAAAAACCTGCATACACTCGGCCCTCGATGGAATGAGTTTGTCACTGGATGTAATATTGCCAGCAACTGAAAAGTAGTGCAGTTGCGGCAGAGATGCAAGTTATTTAACACTGCGCTTCCTAGCCACAGGGAAAATGCAAATATGTAATGCTGATTATTTGGGACCATCACAATCCACAATCCAATCTGAAGGCTAGTGGCAAAAACCGTGACGGCCCTTGTAGCACCTGACATAGTTTTATATGTATTATGCAGATTTTTTTCACAAATTATTTTGACTATTGAGCTACAATACATTTATAATTGAGTACCAATCTTAATATGATATGCAGTTTGAGTAGTCCAGCATCGTGACAGTCGCCCACTCCACTGATTGCGGCATTATTTTCTCTGAGGATGTGGAGCAGTACCTCTGCCACTGCGCTTAAAGGTTTAGGCACAGTACCTCCACCTGAATATAAAGTATACTGTGACTACAATAAAAGAATAGTCAAAATAATTTTAATTTTTGTGGTAAAAACTCTAGATTTATATAATTGCACAAGGGGTTCACAAACTTTCAAGCATCACTGTGTATGTATATATATATATATATATATTGTGGTGTCCCCAGGGGTTGGGCGACACGCACGGACCTTGCAGAGGGCGTAGGCAAGTTTAACAACACGGAGGAGGCAGTAATATAAGCAAAATGATGCTTTATTAAACGAACAAACACAAAACAAAGGGTGGGGTCTTCAGGGGAATACAAACACAAAGTCCGCAATCCTTATCTCTTTGTCAATGTCCGTTCCAATCCAAAATCCAGGTCCAAGTCCACAATCCAGTCCGTAGTCGTTATCCAAAGCAATCCAATACACACAAACCAAACACACTCCAACACTCTTTCCAAAACACTGGCTGGTCAATCGACTTCACAGTTTTCTCTCTCTACAAATACACTCCGCAACTCCTTCCCACACACGTTCCGACTCCTCTCCCAGTGTAGTGGGAATCAGCAGTTTAAATAGGCCTTGATATGGCCTTCAGCTGGTCGTTAGTCCCGTTTGCTTGACTTCTTTCAGGTGTTACTGTGGTCTGCTGGGTAATGTAGTGTTTTGGGGCTGCCATGTGTTGTAGGCCAGGCAGCCATTTCCTAGTGCAGCCCATCGGGCTGCCACAATATATATATATATATACAGGTAACTGCCAAAATAAAGGAAACACTTGAGTAAATGAAGGGTTCTGGCGGCTCTGTTATGGTGTGGCGTACATTCTGGCATAGTTTAGGTCCACTCAACCCCTTAGAGGGCAAGGTGAATGGCAATAAATACAAAGCCATTCTGAGTGATCACTTTCATTCTATGGTAAAGCATTTCTATTCTGATGGAAGTAGTCTATTCTATTTATCGACTTTCTCATGGAAGAATGGTGTTGCATCCCTCCAATAGAGTTCCAGAAACTTGTAGAATCTATGGAAAGGCGCATTGAAGCTGTTCTGGCAGCTTGTGGTGGCCAAAAGCCCTATTAAGACACTTTATGTTTTTGTTTCCTTTATTTTGGCACTTATATACAGTGGGTATTTTTCACATTTTATTCAAATTTTTTCACATTCACATTTTATTTTCTTACTTCATGGAATCAAAATGGGTTTAATTGGGATTTCTTGGCACTCACCAACACAAAAAGCTAGCTAGCTACCTTTCCGGATCATCTGTTAAGGGGGCGGCGGATAGCGTAGCAGTCTAACGCACCGTATTTTGGCTGATCCGATACGTTGTGCGCTGCCTGAGGGGGGAGGGTGAGCCGGCTCGGGTCTGCCATGAAGCACGTAAGGGAGTCTCCAGAATGTGGGTGTGCGAATTCCATCTCGAAGGAAGCAGAGTGGGGAGGGTAAATTGAAATAAATAGAGGGTGTAATTAGAGGGTGTAATCAGCTACCAAATTGGGAGAAAAATTGAAAAAAATCATAAACAATTTTTTTTTTATATCACCAATCATAATCGAGTATTCATCCAAGCCGTGGTATAAGTACACACACACACACACACACACACACACACACACACACACACACACACAAACACAAAAGCATGCTGCCTTAGATTCTTAGATTTTATAGGGTACCATTAAGGTTCTTTGAAGCCAATTCAGTTGGCCAATTACATGTATGGGCACACCAATAGCAGATATTTTGTTTAGCTTTGTGCCATGGCAATCTCCTTGATCTAGTTTCTTTTTCATCATTCAATTGGAGTTCCCATCACAGTTTTGTTGAAACAGTTTTGTTAGTTTTTTTGGAAAAGGTTTCCCCAAACCTTTTCCAAAACAAATCCCACTGGGAAATACACTGACAGCAAATGTACTCAAGCTCCTGCATTTCCAGGAAGGAGTGGCCTGATGTGCAGGGATCTCCTGCCATCAGAAGACATCTGATAGCATAAAAAAAATCTCTACAGCTCTACAGACTGCAAATCTGATAGGGCTAGGTGTGTTACAACAATGCCAGCTTCATGAATAGTTCATGGCCTATTTCACGAAGCTCCAGGAGGGGTCTGGTTTCCTGAACTCTGGCTGACACTTCAGTAAGATCATCGGCAGGGATCAGCTCCTTTGGAACCATATAATTTAGGCATACTTCTTTTAAACTTCAGATATGCCCCATTAAAAACATTTCCACCATCTATCTATCGATCTATTGAATGTATCAAAGACAATTGCAAAATTATTACAGCTATAGATGTTCTTACACATCAAAGGCAGGGCCTTGATCATTAGGCAGTCACGCTAGGAATCTGTTCTTGCCACGTGAAGGTGTTGTCTGATCTACAGTACAAGTAATGTTGACAATGAGCTATCAGAATACACAGGACAATGGTTTTAAAGGGGCCTGTCTCTGTCCTTGAACAGACAACATGTTCATTTGAAACCAAATCGCTCGGGAAGCAGTCTACCGCAAATGTGTAAACATTTCTTTATCTGGCCTGCAGATACATGCTGTTTCACAGATATACGAATTGCACATCTATTTCTTCATAATTCAAAGCTGTTCTTACAGAACTGTGCATGAATAATATATTCCAGCATAAATAACGTAGCCATTATTTCATAGCCCTTTTCGTTTCATTATTTTGAAGGTTATATAAACTTGCAGATAGAATATGTGCAGCAAATAAAGATTGAAAAAATAATATTTGTTTAAAAAAATAAAGAATCCTACAAACCTGGTTCTCGTATGAATAAAGAAGACATGTGTTGGTGACATATGATGGAACTCCTGGATGCGGCTCCTGTCACCACAAGGGGGTGCCAAATCATTGTGAGAGCCCTCAGTTCCCTTCTAAAACCTCAGTCTTGCTCTCTTTTACTAACGTGGGTTCAGAGAATTTTCCCAAACCCTGCAGTGTTGCAGAATTGCCCTCTCCTCTGTGAACTCACTGAGAGGCATTATGCAAATCAGTTTCTATTGAGAAAGAAGAGACCTTACAAGGACATCATATTTTTTATCACATTTGGACTGTGGGGGTCAGCCGGTTTCTTGCCCCTAATTTTGCTGCTCAAAGTGACAGAGCCAGCAAAATTACATGCAGGCCAGGCACAACCAACGTTTTTGTGTTTTTGTTTGCATCGGCTGTCCTGGTGGGCATAATTGCACTGTTTACTCTAGCCTGACTGATGTGGGGTTGAGGGACAAGTAACAACTCGCTCCCCCACACCCCCACCAGTGTCTGCCCAGGGGAGAGACTGTAGTGAATCAGATGTTTTACTGGACTTACACTCTGCATCACTCTCCATGGTCCTGAGTATTTTAAAATGGAGACCTTTCATTGCCCCATAGCCTGCCTATCAGGAGTGCACAATGGGGCATTTGTTCCGGTTGGATGGTTAGCACACAGGATTCATCATTGCTCCTCTGTCTTTTCTGTTTCAAATATTAAAGACTTGGACATTTTCAATGAGGTAGAAATCATCATCATCTCTGAATGATGTTATACTGTGCAACTTGTAAGTTTTCTATACAACACTTTCAGTACTTTCATTTTATCAATGACATTTGTAGCATGACAAATGTCAGTGTATGTGAAAAAACATTGACATTTATTTGACTTATGATAGATTGTTGGAGCAAAACTGACTCTGGATATTTTACTCTCAGTCCTGAAGGAACACGATCGGCATGAACATGATGTAAGAGACTACCATGATCTGTAAATTACACCTAAACAGCATTAAAACTGAATGCAGGTGTATTGCTTTTTGGTTATATCTTTTCATCTTAAATATGTAACTTGTTCCAGGATGAAACTGCTGAGATAGACATATGGGTGTTGTATTTCAAATCTACATACAAAAACCTGTAGCTGATAGCTTAACTTTAATGATGTATAGCACTTATAGCTCAACTACAGTGCATTTCTGCTGTTCATTTAAATGTAAATAGTAAATGTAAATGTAAAAAACTGAAAAGGAGTGTGTGGTGTCTTCATCCTCTTATTATTATGTTGTTGGCAAAGAGAAAGTGATACAGGGATATGTTTGAAAATATATAATGGAAAAAAAAATTCAAACCTGCAGTGACATATATTTTTTAAAGAACCAGAGGGCCTCTGATACGAGTGTGAGCTGCTTATCACGGTCGCGGTTCGAAATCTGATGTGTTTGGCTGTCGATGGTGTTTGGCTGTCTACCCAAGGGGAAGGGAGAAGTGCGTAAGGGTGTCTCCAGAACATGGGTGGGCGAATTCCATCTCGAAGGAAGTGGAGTTTGCTTGCTTCGTAGAGACGGGCAGCGTGTGGGGAAGGCAAATCAAAATAAATAGAGGGTCACTAAATTGGGAGAAAAAACACGAAAATGTAAATGTTTTAATTTTTTTAAAGAAACAGAAATGAACTGTCATTGCGTTACATTGCTATTCTTCTCCTCTTACCTCCCTCTTTTTCCTTTGGGAACCCAGAAGGCTGAATCCATCAGATTACCCTCTGGAGAATCAGCAGAAACAAAAACTCTTTAATCATGTTCCCTCACATAGAGTTGGCAGGGCTACTTTGTTCTGCGCTGAAGATGTTGCTGATCAGACTTGAGCTCTCTGAGATGAAGGCTTCCTCCCTCACAGTTCACACACACCCCAATGCACACTGCATTTCAACATGCTCTCTCACGCACACACACACACACACACACACACACACACACACACACATACACAAACACGTGCAGTACACACACACACACACACACACACACACACACAGTTCAAGTGGCAGGATGAGTTTGGTTTGATTAATTTGTCACGTCTGATCTGGTTAATCACACATTTCATGTGAGGTTAATTACAGCAGCAGACATGTCACAAAGCACCCACTTCATTCAGCCTGGTGACGACAAGCTAAAGGGAGCTGTGTATGATTCTGAATGTGTGGGCGTGCTACATCCTCCATCCTTTCTATTCTAAATGAACTGTTTAGTTTGAAGTGTTATGCATATAAACGTTTAACTACTCCGATTGCTTTGAATGGTTGTACAAAAATAATTGATTACAGTTAATAATATATAGATTGAATGTATTGAATGCGTAATTATTGTCCTTTGAAATATAAAGATCGCAGAGTAACATATGAACGACATTGAATAAACATGAAATAACAATGAGCAATTCTATAAAAGGTGCATTCTTGCAACATAAATACGACACATCGAACACAAAAGAAAAACATTGGGAATACGTGATAAAAAGAACACATATGGCATGCGTCTATCATAGAGTGAAAGTAATAGGCTACAAATACATCCGTGATGAACCTGCTAATCCATGATTACTAGGTAGACTATCCTGAATGTTATAAAACATAACAACTGAAAAGATAAATAAATGATTTTATGATGATCTATCTCTGTCCTACTGTTACAGCACACTCTTTGTGTCCCGGGACTCTGAAATCTGTGTACTTCTTTGTGTCCTTCAAGAACAGTACAATGAACGGGACAGTTGCCACTGTGTTGTTTTGCTGTCCTGCGGAAGTGATGCTCCTCACAGGATAGCAGTGCTGTTCTGTTTTGTGTGCTGCTGAAGTGCTGCTACTGCAATAACAGATCAAATAAAAAGGTTTTCACTGAGATGTGACAGCGCTGAATTACTACAAAGATAATGTAATCAATTCATTCATGTTTAAAATGTAACATTTACTCTGCAACTCAAAAATAGAACAAAATTGCTGTGCTGTCAAAAAGACAAATACGATTTCCAAGATTCCAGAATAAAAAGATGACGTTTGACTAAATCACTGACACTGGCTGGGACTGTGGATGACTTACACAGACTGATCATTATGGATCACATCCTAATTCATTCCACTTCCCCAGCTAACCAAATTCTCCCCACTCACCACTCAGCTCTCCACATCCAATTTGTAAAATAAATATTTTCCCTCACATTTAGATTAAACTTTCAGCCATGTGGAAGTAAATAGGAAAGATGGAATAATATGACCTTATGCATCTTAAAAAGTGATAATCTCCTTGAAATAAGTGGAATAATACTGCATATGTGAGATTATGTTACATGAGAGATGGTTGGTCCATGAAAGAGTGTATTGAGAGAGGGTCAAAGGGCTCTGTGTTCAGCCCCCTTTGTTGGTCTTGATTATAAGCCTGGTCCTAAGCACTCTGCATGATGTTTGTTGTTTGGGGAGTAAGAACCTTCGGCAAGCCACCCAATGTACAGATGTGGCCGAGAAATGAGAAAGCGCTTTGAAGTATTGCACAATGTAGTAACTGAAATGTAGATCTAAAAATGTGCATTATTCATTTGGGGAATAAGACATAATAAATGTTCTCAGTGAAATTGTTTGTCTGCATGCAGGGTTTGGCAGACGTGTTTGGCAGTGAATTTCGGTAGATACAGGATTTTAAAAATGCCCTGCTGAATGTGAATACTTAATTGAAACCCATGAAACTGCAGATGGTAGATTCCATGTCCTTATCTCTCCATGCTCTACCATAGCTGGCATCTCTCCAGCCAGCCTAACAACAGTTCACACCATCCGCATTGTACTGAGATTTGCGCTGGGTGACAATATAAACAGCTTGTATCTCCCGGGACCAGTAGCAGGATCCCATAAACTGAATAAATTACCCAGTACACTCACAAAAGCTGTCTTCATTATCATGTTATGCAAATATGCACCGACAAGCTTTGTGAGTTTGATACAAATTGCACATTTATCTAACAGAAACCCTTCAATAAATCACCATACTTTGGATGTTTGAGTGGTGGAAAGCGTGACAGTGTTGGTCTGATCATTTCTATTGGTGACTGGTACAGTCTCTCTGGGAGAACTCTCCCACCTGGCCTCAAATTACACCTGTAACACATACTGTATACTTATGTTTTGTAGATGGCAATAAGCAGAAATAATGTAGTACTGTATCATTGTGTATTGTACCACATTCATTACTTCTACAGTCTGATAAAGCTGAAGTTCTGGTTTTAGGTCCCAAAAAAGGAAGTGAGAAATTGTATAACCCTACTTTAAATCTGGACGGTTGCTTAGTTGTGGCAAATATGGCTGTGATAGACCTTGCTGTCACTATTGACCCTGATCTTACTTTCGACACCCATATTAAAAATATTAGCAATAGTTCACATTCTGAATATTTCTAAAATCAGGCACTTCTCATAACTAGGGGAAGCAGATATATTGATTGATGCTTTTGTATCAAGGCTAGATTACTGCAATGCCCTCTTATCTGGAACCTCCAGCTTGTTAAAAATGCAGCGGCTTGTATTTTGACAAGAATAAAGAGTATATTACCCCAGTGCTTTCGTCAATGAACTGGCTAACCATTAATTACAGGGCTGATTTTAAGGTTCTGCTCCTGACTTTAAAAGCACCCGTGTATTTGAATAACTTGCTTTTACCTTACAAGCCTAAAAGATCACTTTGTTCTCAATACACAGGCTATCTAATAGTTCTGATCATTTTAAAGTATTTTACAGTTGGTAGAGCTTTGTCCTATAGAGCCCCACTACTGTGGAACAACCTGCCTAAACACATAAGGGAATCAGACAGTTTCAATATTTAAATTGAGACTAAAGCACACCTTTAAAGTCAGGCTTAATCAATTATTGTTTAGGCATTGAGTATAGCGGCACAGAAACGTGTCGCCTCTCAACAGCTGTGAACCCATTTCTCACGGTCACGTTGTTGATGGGTGGGTATGTTTTCTGCTGTTCTCATGACCTCTGAGATTTTCAATCTCTGTCTTAGTAATTATGCTGCTATAGACAACTCCTGGCGGGATGACCTGTTGCCTCATCTTTAATCTGTCTCTGTGGCCACACATTGCTCTTCCCTAATTGCCTCCGCTTGCTTCTGTCTCCCTCTCTCACCAAGTCCCAAGCATGCTCCATCTTCAGAACTCGCCATCCACCCGCCATCCATCCGTCACAGCCCGCTACCCCATCCCAGGACCACCATCTTCAACTACCTTGCACTTAATCAGTCCTATACCTCTTCATCGCATACCAATACCTAGCTCATTTTTAACAATTTAAACAATTGTTCTGCAAATTGACTCATTGACAGTTGTTGGTCATCAGAAACTCATACCCTGAGCTGGCCAGAAGAGGATGGGCTCCCCCTTTTGAGGCTAGTTCCTCCTAAGGTTTCTTCCTATTTGTTCAACCAAGGGAGTTTTATCTTGCCACTATTGTCCTAGGCTTGCTTTTGTGGGAGTTCAGGCCGGGGTCTGCTGTAAAGCACATTGTGACAAACATTTTGCGAAATACCCAATAGAAATATATTTTTATTTGATAGTGCATCATGAATGTATTGTAATTTGTTATGAGTGCACTCTCAATGCATTATATTTTGGTGCCTCAGAGTTTTAGTTCATCAACTTCGCGTTTCATCTCCTGCTCGATATGTGTGAGGGTTCTGAAAATCAATGGGTGAAAACAGTCAGGAAATGTATTTCTCTTTCAAATGGCTCTGGAACTGGAATTATGCTCTTCAACCTAAGATGAATGATTCATTGTCTTACTTCCCGTCTGCCTTAAGATTGTATTCTCTTCATTGTCATCAACTCCCAATGCTTTCAAAGAGTAGAGAATGTAACAGATGCATTGTGGGCCTGTGTTTACTGATCAGCGTAGCGGGTCCCCATAGATACCGTAGCTGTGACCCATTTAGAGTGTTCGTAAGTCACAGTGCGTCATTGGAAGCCGTATCCCATTGAATAATGCAGTGACCATGTGGGTTGTCAGATTTTTGCCTATTTATGGTTATCCATGGGTGTTGAATGGCAACTAATACATTTAAGAATGGGAGTTATTGGCCAGACTGTGAGGAATATTTTTGGTGTTGTTCTTGTTGTTACTGTTGCTGACAGAGAGAGCCTTGTTTAAGCATAAAATCAAACAGTAAGTTGACAAATACTAGAGAAGGATGGGGGTAACAGGTTTTATTAATTACTTTAGTATGATGGTTGTACATTTGGTGCAATATGATTTTTTTCTAGGAAGGTAATTAACTTTAAATGAATGATTTTCAAGAAAGACATTGTGATAGTGTGACCTTACAGTGTGAGGTCAGCTAAGGTAACACGCCTAGTGTGGTTCTGTGAGAAAACAAAACACAGAAAAGCTTTCTCCTGACTATTTCCAGAAAACGTAATATTAATGCTCCAACTACATATGTTTTTAGCCTATGTGTTTTATGTACTTTTGATGTATTGTATGTCACGTGCCCTGTTTTACAGTTTTTAGCCTATGTGTTTTGTGTACTTTAGAAGCTCTGCCAAATGAATTTCCCACTTGTGGGATAATAAAGTTTAGACTGTCCTGTCTACTCTCAACTAGTTTTTACTCATACTTACTGATTTAGATGAAAATATGTGGAAGAATGTGCACTGTCAGCCTGTCAGTGCCTGAGAGAAATATTCGCCATGCTCTACGGATATTGTTGCACCAGAAGCCATAATTTTACCAAACACAAATACTTTGGTAACGAATGAAAATGTAATCAAGAAGCACTGTATCTGGTGAGATTTTTAACAGCAGTGGTTCCCCTGGTGCATTACATTATTACTGAGCAGACACCCTTCTTCAAGGTGACTTACACAGCATATTATCCATTTACACAGGTGGATATTCACTGAAGCAGTTCACATTTTGTACCTTGCTTAAAGGTTGCCTGGGACCTGCTGCAACAGAATGTTGCCAATGTCTCATCCTATCTTCTACAGTATGATGATGGTGAACCTGTATACCTTCCTCAGCTAAATATACAAATATATCTGGAAAAACGAGAAGTCAGTATTTAAAATTGTATTTGGCAATTCAACTTTGATGGCTAACGTTGTTTTGAGCATGGATTCTGCAAGGCTAAAACTGCTTACTTTTTAACTTTACCAGATTTTTTAAACTGATATTCGCTGCAACGCAAACTCGCCTAGGTTCTACTGCTTTTTCCCTTGTGTGCTTGCTTGGCCTTCACCACATCGCTACATCCACCGCAATTCCCATCGTGGATTGAACTCATCAGCCTATCGATCGGATAGCGGCAATATAAACACATTATGGTCAAATCGTCAATCACCAAATCAAATCAACCAATCACCCAACCCCACTGCCCTCATTTCCCATCTCTGATCACAAAGCCATTCTGTTCACCATCTCCACTGCAGTCACCCTGGTCAAAAAGCCACGCACCATGACATTATGCAACCTGAAAAATTTTCAACCTGTTGACCTCATGACCCTGATTCATTCATGCCCCCCTCTATCTTCCCCAACGGATCTGGGCCCGTATTCACAAATAATTTTATCTTACCACTAGGAGTACTTCTAAATCGCACTAAAACCTTTTAGTTAGGAGTCCCACCTTAAAACCTATTCACAAAGCTGCAAAGACAAACTCATACTAAGGAATTCCTAGAATTTTCAAGCTAAGAGTGAGGGTGGGGTTGACGTCGTTGCTATAGATGATGTTGTTTCTCATGAACGAGCTTACTCAGAATGCCCACAGCGATTGGCTGATATAGGGGATGGGACGGATTAATAGCTAAATTGAACCATCATAGAGAAATACAGTTTTTCTGCCGCTGTCACGTTTTAAAGTAACAATTCCCTAAATCTCGACGCAGAGTTACAGCGAAGAGATACACAACCATGTATGTTTTGGTTTGCTTTGTTTTTCATACTAAATGCCTTTCTGGGAGGCAGGTTTTTAGAAATGCGACCGAATTAAATAAAATTTAAACATTAGCGATCTTTGAATTTTTTAGTCAATTAATTCAGGCATAAGACCACCCTAGTTAAATCGCCTAAGGCGTACTGAATCTAAAAATGTATTTTGTGAAATTTTCGAATAAAGATTTAGTGAAATAACTTAAATTGAAAAACTGAAATTATCATTCATTCAATTCCTTGAGAATAGTTACTGGTCATTTTTGGAGGAAACGCGACTTTGGTCCCGTTATTATTTTTTTTGCTGATCCGAAAAATTATCCGATGCACCCCTATTATATTCTAATAAAGATTCCAAAATACAAATGTAGGCTACGTGTCACTGATTTAACATGAAACCAAGAATACTGACTAGTCAATTGGTTACATGTCTGCATCTCGTAAACAATCAGCGGGTATCTATATATAATATATATAATATTATATATATAATACCCTTGCGATTGAGGCGGTACCTTTTTATGAGCTCTGTATCATTCAATATCTCCAGTGATTGCCGGCCGCAGCAGATTTTCGGATTGCCGTGAGTAGGTCTTTAGCGACTTAGAAGTCCTCTTGGCTGCTTTTAACTTCTCCTGGACTTAGGAGCTGTTTTTAGCTCTCAAACCCTTTGTGAAATACTCTTATCCCAAAAATGTAGGAGTCCTAAATTTATGAGTGACACGCCCATTATTTTTCGGACTTGCTCCTAAATTGCGGAGTTAGGACCAACTTTTACCCTTAAAATGCTTTGTGAATACGGGCCCTGGTCTCCAACGACAGTAATTCCCTCTCTGCCTCATTTGATCCATTGCTTCACTCAAATCACAGACTGTTTCTGTTTCCTTCACCCTCAGCGCCCCCTGGTACACCCCCGAACTCTTCCTCATGAAAAACAACTAGACGCCACATGGAACGCCTCTCCAAAAAAGCTGGTCTCAACGTTCACCCACAAGCCTATGCAAACAATCTCACCCTCTACAAACATGTACTATCCTCGGCCCGCACCTCCCATTACTCACATGTCATAAACACCGGGAGAGGGGATCAAAAGCTGCACTTTTCCACCATCAATAAGATTCTACAGCTACAAAGCAGCTTCCCACTCCCTGTTACCACTGACCTCTGCAATAGCTTTCTCTCCTTCTTCCATTCAAAAATGGAGTCTATTCACCAACAGCTCACATCCTCCTGCAACCCTCCCCTGCCGCACTGGATCCACACACCCCACAAAGTCTCAACCACACTCTCAGCCTTCTGCCAGATCAACTCAATACATGTCAAGGACATCATCTCCAAGTCCAAAGCCTCCACCTCTCTGCCCAACCAACTTTGTCAAAGCCTGCACTGCACTGTCACTTCTTATCACCAACATCATCAATTCTCCACTCCCCTCTGGCTGTGTACCCCCTGCCCTCAAGATTGCTGCCCTTACCCCCATGCTCAAAAAACCCAGTGCTGACCCCAATGACCTGAAAAACTTCCGACCCATTTGAAATCTCCCCTTCATCTCAAAAATCCTTGAACAATAGTTACCACCCAGCTCAAGGCCCACTTGGACACAAACAACCTCTTAGAACCATTCCAATCTGGCTTCCGCAGCACATACAGCCCTGATAAAAATGAACAAACAACCTCCTCTGCACAGTTGACTATGGACTCCTCTCATACTCCTCGTCCTCAGTGCAGCATTTGACATCATTTCCCGCAAGCTCCTCCTGCAACGCCTATTATCCATTGGAATCACAAATCCGGCTCACCGCCTACCTATCAGTTAATCTCCTTCAAGAACCACCAATCAACCCATGCTGCAGTTTCCCATGCTGTCCCCCAGGGGTCAGTACTGGGTCCCCTCCTCTTCATTATCTACCTCCTCCCCCTCGGCCGTATAATGAGACACCATGGAATCCATTTTGATGACACTCAGCTCTACATCTCCACCAAGCCCTCTGCCACTTCTCCAACCTCCTCACTCACCCTCTGCCTCCAAGACATCAAGAACAGGATGACTCAAAACCTCCTCAAACTCGATAGCAATAAAACTGAATTTATTCTCATTGGCACAAAAGCATCACTCTCCAAATCTGCAAATTTCACCCTCAACATCAACAACACTACCGTCCCCATCTCCTCCCAAGTCAAAAGCCTTGGTGTCATTCTTGACAACACCCTCTCCTTTGAACCCCACATTAAATCGGTCACACGCACTGCCTACTTCCATCTCCGTAACATCTCTAGACTCTGCCCCTCAGTATCCCAATTAAACACTCATGCACACCTTTTTCACTTCCCATCTGGATTACTGCTATGCTCTCCTTCCTAGTATCCCTAACAAACTCCTTAATAAACTCCAACTGGTCCAAAACTCTGCTGCTCGCATAATCACCCGCATCCGCTCCCAGAAACACATCACCCCTATCCTCCACAATCTCCACTGGCTCCCAATAAAGCTCCGCATTGACTTTAAGATCCTCCTCCTCACTTTCAAGGCACTACACGGACAAGCCCCCCCCCACCTCACCGAACCTCTACAAGACTACACCCCCACCAGATCACTACACTCTGCCGGCCTCCTTCTCACCCCCCATGCTCGCCTTTCGTCTATGGAGCAAGCTCCTTCAGCCACTATGCCCCCCGCCTATGGAACACTCTCCCTCCCCATCTAGAACTGTTGGACTCCATCTGCACCTTCAAACATCAGCTTAAAACACACCTGTTCAGGGGCCTTCCGGGTGGTCTAGTGGTTACATGGTTTGACGCTGGCCGGGAGTGCCACCGGGGGTGGCGATTGACTGTCCACCCCAGGGAGGGGGGAGGGAAGCTGACAGGAAGCTGCGCACAGGAGTGGCTCTGTAGTACCGGAGTTACGGTCGACAGCCTGGCGAGTGCCGTCTCGGAGGAGACGATACTTCGCCTTTGTCACTGCCGGTCACAGGGCTACGGCAGTGAATTCACATTACGAGGGGGGGATTGACATGAAAAGAGAGGGTGTAATTGGCTACTAAATTGGGAGAAAATGAGATCAAATCTGAATTTGAGAAAAAACACACCTGTTCAGACTTGCATATTCATAGGCCTCTGTCCCCCCATCTTCCTCCTCCCGTTATTGACTCCAACACCCAGACCTATGCCCTCCCCTCCACTGGCACACTCATACCTAGCACTTTCATCCACACACAATTGCACTGCATCTGCATACGCACGCACTCATGCACATATGCATACACGTACATGCGCGCACGCACACATACACATTTCATTCTCTCTTCTTGTTTTGTTTCTTTCTTTTTTTATACTGTAGTTGTGTTATATACTGTTGTGTTTTTATATTATTGTCTGCTGTCATCTTGGTGTATGTGTCTCCTGTTGCTTTTATCTTGCTTAACTATATGTTTTATGTAACTTTGATCAACTCCTCCCACTGTACTGCGACCTGGGATTTCTTTAAAGGCGCATAACAAATAAAATGTACTACTATTATTATTATTATTATTATTATTATTATTATTAAAAGGACAGCCAAGTTCTGTCCAACAAAATACTTTCCCTTGGTTTCATGTTATTTCAGGGCGAACCCTAGGGCATCATGTTAAATAACATCTACCTGGAGTATAATGTTTTTCTTTAAAAACAACACATTTTTTCCCAAACACCTCACTGGGACTGACAGAGTCAGCCAACCTCCAAATAGGTGAATAGGGATCATTGCTTTATTTGAAGCAGCTGGGCTCTGTATACTACAGTTATGACAGATGACAGCCATTTTATTCAGGGAACATCTGAGTATAAAGAGATTAGTTTCACTGAGGCAGCTGGGAGGACCTGATATGAGCTGCAGTGGATTTATAGTTGGGCAGTGGAGCTGAAGATTTCCACTGCAGGATCATTTACATTTACATTTTAAGCATTTAGCAGACGCTCTTATCCAGAGCGACCTACAATATGTGCATTAATACATGGTAGGAACAATCATAGTTCGCGCAAGAGATCAGCGCAGTAATACAGCGATAGACATCGTTGTAGGCAGCGGCATACCATACCTGTAACACTGGGAAGGAAAAGGTTAGTACTTTTTTTTTTTTTTTTTCAAATAAGGAGTAAGCAGGGATACATATACAAGAAGTATTGAACAAGTAGGCAGTGGTGATGACAATTGGATAGATGTACAGAATTCAGTGGTAGTGGAGTCTGAAAAGATGGGTTTTGAGTCTCTTGCGGAAGATCGCAAGTGATTCCGCGGTCCTGACCATTTGCGGAGGGTCATTCCACCACCGAGGGGTCAGAGAACAGAGGACAGAGAAGAGGCGAGACCGCGAGGTGCAGCTGCCGGGTGCCTGGAGGGATAGGACAGTCAGTTTGCCAGTCGCATGGACTCAAAGCCCATTTCCACGTATGTACTGGCATACTGACGTACAGGCATACTACACTGGTGTTTGCATATGTCGCAGTTACTCACTTCGCTTTCTATGTTGTAGGGGCTATCCCACTAGAAATTTTAATTGTAATATGGTTGACGTCACAATGTAAGG
Source organism: Aldrovandia affinis (assembly GCA_029706075.1). NCBI lineage: Eukaryota > Metazoa > Chordata > Actinopteri > Notacanthiformes > Halosauridae > Aldrovandia > Aldrovandia affinis. The sequence continues at coordinate 1,677,749 of JAINUG010000020.1, read as the reverse complement.
CTTGTTAATTGAGCCCTTGCGGCGAAGAACCGTATAAACGCGAATTTTGTGAAAATTGACATAGATGTCAATTATGGTAATTTGATACCCACTTTGTATAATGAAGTGATATAATCAATATTTCATGTGGCTGCTGCCAAGTATTTTACATTTCAAAATAGTCTCACGTGGAATAACCGTTTATATCCACAAGCGAAAATGGACGCCCAAGCTGTAACTTTGTCCACTGCTGACCAAAGTCGGAGAAATTTGGGTAAAAAAATTAAGTGTCAACTCAATACTTGGAAGGATTGGCAACGCAAGACCCTGAGGGATGCAGGGAAACCCTACATCAACAGGAAGGGAGTTGTGAAAAGGGGGAAAAGTCCGCCCAAAGAGGTATGTGGAAGAACCGTATATGAAACATTGTAGCTAGCCAGCTAGCAAGCTAATGTTAACGTAACGTTGGCTAGCGCAGTGAGTGATCAAACTTGAGAACTGATATATAACTGTAACAATAACGGTAGCAAGTTTTGTATAATGAGATAACTGACCAACCATAAATTACATCTAGCTGTGTTCGTATCACTAACGTTATTATTACCTACTGTTACAACATCATGTAACGTTAATGTTAAGTCTGCATGGGATATATACTGTTCTTCCACATACCACAAATTAAAATACTCATAAAAATAAGAAAAAAACTATTGTTACAAGTGTATTAGAAATATATGAGTGTGTTTTAAGTATGTTGCAGAAAAAAACTAATTATGTCATATATATAGGCCAAAAAATTAAAATATCTGATTATCTGAAAATGGAAAAAATGCACATATATGGTTCTTCATCTGTAGGACTCAATTCTTAACACGGTTGCAGCCAAAAATACAAGTATTATTTTTTCTATTTTCTTTTTCTGCCATCTTCTCCCTGTTTTTTCTCCCCAGTTTTAGTATCCAATTATACCCTCCTTTTCACGCCAATTATCCCACTCCCTCATATACCTTATGAGTTTGCTGCCATTATACTGGCAGTGACATGCAGCTGGGCACCACCTCCTCTGTGCCGGAACGCACCAAGCCATCACCGTAACTCCGGTATGCGCACACAGGACCACTCCTATATGCAGCGAACTCGCATCAGCTTCCCTCCCCCCAACTTGGGGCGGACAACCAATTTCTAGTGGCAGTGGCACACCCGGCCAGAGCCGATACTGGCGTGGCCGGTGGAATTGAACCCCGGTTGCAGTGGCCAGCGTTGAACGTTGTAACCGCTAGACCACCCGGGAGGCCTAAGTATTCTTATAATATCAGTCTCATTAGTTTTAGTATCATAAAATATACTTAACTATAAAATTGGAATTCCAATTAATAATGAAATTAATAATTACAATTAAATTACAATACTAATAGTTAATTCATCTTAACTTGATTCAAATCACACATTATACCTCGCCAAGTCTTCAACGAGTCCAGTGTTTCCTTGTGGTGTCTCTCGCAACTGTTCACAGTTAAAGTGGAGTCGCTGGTTCCTTTTCCGGGGCAAAAAGTTAATTGTCGATGAGTCTTGAGGAAGGGACCTGGCCGCTTCAGTACCAATCAAATGTCCGATATTGTTAGTTGTATACTTTCACAGCTCTTCAGGAATTAATGTCATTTGCGGCTAAATTCATGGAGCTCTCTGTTGCGGTTCAGCTGCTGTTTAGAGAACTTGTCTCACGCGTGTCTTCACGAGGCCTCTTGTTTGAGGTGCATTGAGAACAATGCGAGGTGCTGGTGATAGAAGGAGAGAGGAACAGAGAGAGAATGACGATTGCTCTTTGATTTTATTTGTTGCGTGAGTTCTGTATTTCCGCTCTTACAGTGTTAGTTTACTGTACATATGAAATGAAATCCTACGAGGTGGGGCCAAATGATGTTGTTGGGATTCCCTGCTACGTTCCTTTGTGGGAATTGTAGTCCTGCTTGGGAGGAAATTGTATGCGTGGTGGATGTCTTTTGATGAAAAACGTTAAGCACAAAAAATTAGATCAAATGAAATTACATTTCACACATATCATTTTACGTGGAATGTGCAGTTCCTACGATGTCTTTGTCTAATGTAGACCACCACCTTCATTTTGACTATACCCCAATGACTATTGGTAAGTAGTCTATGCTGTACATCACCACATGGAAACTCCACAGGATACAATCTTGTTCCATGGTAAGTTCAAATTTTCTCTTAATAAAAGACAGTAAGGCTTCGTCTGCCACCTGCTTAGGCCAACCTGACATGACATAATGTTGGACCTTGGTCAAAACCAGATCTTTTGCAGTTTCAATTGCAATGTATTTTGCAGTGATTGGCAAATCATCTATGAATGACCGTCTGCATTGCCATGCTGCTCCCACAATTTGTACTGTATTTCATATGTGTAAGCAACTAATATTAGGGACCACCATTTCATCCTAGAAGTGGAAAGGGTCGGTACTCCCGTTTTTGGACCAAGAATCTTAATAAGAGGTTTATAGTCTGTCTATAATCTAAATCTCCGACCATAGAGATAGTCATAAAATTTCATTAGTCCTAGTGCTTCCTTCTCGATTTGTGAATAGTTTTGTTCTGTTTTTGTTAACATCCTAGAAGCAAAAGCTTCAGATTTTTCACTGCCGTCTTTCATTTTATGTGATATCACAGCACCTACACCAACTAGGGAAGCATCACAAGCCAGAACGAATGGTAATCTGGATTGTAATGAACTAAGAGCCGGCTAGACTGTAGATGTCTCTTTGCTGTAACAAAGGCTTGTTGACAGTTCTCTGACCATTCTCATTTACAATATGTTTTCAGTCAGGTGGTCATTGGCTGAATTACAGTGGAAAGATTTGGAATTAACCTTCCATAATAATTCAGCAGTGACAGAAATGAGCTCTGTAGTGTTGGTGGGAATGGGAGCTTTCTCAATAGCCTCCGGTTTCTGGACACACTACTTTGGAAGAAGGCACACTTCTCTCTGTTGACCTTTAGGTTGTAAGTTTTCAATCTCTTTAAAACCTCTTCAAGGCTTCTCATGTGCCTTGCCGTATTACCCACTGTGGTCAGGATATTGTCTAAGTAACAAATTATGCCATCTATTCCCTGTAGAACCTGATTCATGACCTTTTGAAACATCGCCGGCGCGCTCACTACTCCATATGGAAGTCGGTTTACTAAAAATAATCCCTTATGCATATTAATGGTGAGGTAGGGCTTTGAGCTATTCTCTAACTGTACTTGGTGGTAAGCTTGAGATAAATTAAGCTTTGTGAACTTCTCACCACCTAACAGTTTGGCAAACAAATCTTCGTTTTCGGTATTGGATATTTGTCCATTTCCAGCTACAGATTTATAGTTATCTTGTAATCACCACAAATTCTCACACTGTTATCCATCTGTGGTATACAAACAAAAGGGCTAGCCCACTCACTATAGTTAACCGAAGAAATGACCCCTTCCGACTCCAATTTAATTAGATGAGCCTCCACCGCTTCTCTAAGTGCATACGGCACAGGGCGTGGCTTGCAGAACTTTGGCACTGCTCCATCAGTTATATGTAACTTTGCTTTTATACCTTTTAACTCACCCAACTGACCAGTCAAGTCTCAGGTGACGAATCCAGTCCCATCCTAGTAAGGCAGGTCCATTTCCCTTTACTACCAGTAAATCCAAGGTTTTAGGATCTCCCTCACAACTAACCTTGACTGAGATTTTTCCTTTCAACTTGAGGACCTTTTTGTCATAGTCTTTTAAAATTAGATGATAACTTCACCTTCTTAACCCTTAAATGCATTACCTGCGCTCTAATTAATTCATTTTTTTCAGTTAAGCGCTCAACCTCCTGCTATTCCTCAAAATATTTATTTATTTATTTATTTGTTTTCGGATTTTATCCAGTTTTTCTCCCAAATTGGTAGCCAATTACTCCCGCTATTCTTAGGTCAATTCCCTCCCTCGTAGTTCGCTGTCATAGCCCTGTGACCGGCAGTGACAAAGGCAAAGTATCGTCTCCTCCGAGACGGCACTCGTCATGCTGTCGACCGTAACTCCGGCACCCCAGAGACACTCCTGTGCGCAGCGAACATCTCTTGTCGGATTCCCTCTCCCCTCCCTGGGGCGGACAATTAATTGCTGCCCCTGGTGGCACTCCCGGCCAGAGCCGACTCTGGTGCGGACCGGGGAATCAAACCCCCGGACGTTGAAACCACTAGACCACGCGGGAGGCCCCCAAACTATTTGTTTTTAACAGTTTTCCAGAGTCAAAATGTCAAAATTGTCGAAAATCTTTTTTTTTTTTTTATCAAAAAAATGTATAGGGTTGCTAACGACCCAAGGTATGTAAGAGTGTAATATTTTAATTTAAAAGTAAACAGCATGCTATTACCGGCTTTCTGTTTACTTTTCAATTAAAATATTTTTAATGAATTAGTTGTGAAGAAATTGGTGGAGCCAGTACACAACTCTGGCATAAATGTCACCACTGACAATTGGTTTACAAGTGCAAAACTCACAGCTGATTTGCTGCACAAACAAAATCACACTGTTGGGAACAGTGCGCAAAAACAAACAAGAAGTGCCGCCAGAGTTTTGTGATGCTAAGGGGAGAGCTACAGGGTCAAGTCTATTTACATAAGAACATAAGAACATAAGAATACATAATGACGAGAACGGGCTGTTCGGCCCATCTAGGCTCGTCATGTCCTAATCTAAAGAGTATTAGAGACTTGAATAGCCCAAGTGTTTCTGCCTCTACTACCTGGCCTGGCAAGCTCTTCCAGGCATTGACAACTCCCTGTGTAAAGAAAAACTTCCTAATATCTGTGCAGAATTTGCCTTTAACTATTTTCCACCTGTGGCCTCTTGTTCTGCTGACCCCACTTATCTTAACAAATCTTTGGTATTTCACTTTGTTAATCCCTTTTAGGAATTTAAAAACCTAAATCAAATCCCCCCTAAGTCTCTGTTGGGTTTTCCCAGAAGCAAGCAATGGTGTCTTACATTCCCAAGAAGGGAAAAGTGGTCCTTCTTCTATCCAGCATGCATGACAATAAGGAGGTCGATGAGAGATCTGGAAAGCCCATGATGATCTTAGCCTACAATACGACGAAGGCAGCTGTGGACTACAGCATGCACATTCTCACAGACGTCGCGCTTTCCTCGAGAGCCTTGGCATGCAGCTGCTGAGACCAAAGCTGGAGAAACGAAAACAGGTGCCACGCCTTCCAAAAGCAACGCAGGATGCACTGAAAATCTGTGGTTTCTCCAGAGAGAGACCCACCGAAGAAGCCAAAGAACAACCCCAAAAGCGCCGGAGATGTCACATTTGCCCATCCACGCTTGACCGCAAAACGGTGGACCGCAGTGCACCATGTTGCAATCGCTACAAGACAGTGACTGTGATTTGTGATTACTGTGCTGAATAATTTGGAGTCAAATTGTGTTTGGTGAGCACCTGATGAAACGTAATTGAACGGCATTGAAATAGATAACCTACATGTAGTACAATTTGGAATCACCTTTTAAGTTCTTACAAAAAACATACACATTGTACCGTGTTGCAAAGTTATTGAAAAATATCAAAATACAACAAAAATGTTATTTTGTTAATTTAATGAAGTTTGAAAAGTTTACATGCAGTATTATTGATAAGTAGCGGGTCGCTAACGACCCAAGGTATGTAGGAACGTTTGGCGACACACCCATGCATTTAAGGGTTAAACATACTGTTATACAACCTTTCTGATATAACAGAAACCAAGGCCCCTGTATCAATCTCCATTTTCACCTGTGTACCTCGTCGCCAAGTACTGTTGTGTCCCCAACAGAACGGGTAGGAATAAAAACTGAGAGGAGATAAGTACACTCGAATATGTTTATTAGTGACAGACAAGGGCGTTTATTAGTGACAGACAAGGGCTACACGTTTACTTGGTATCAACCTGGTTCCATCTGCGCCCGCTCTCAGGGTTACAGGACGTTACTTCTCAACTGCAACCAATCAGCAGTCACCAATTAACCCAGTGGTCATGCACTAAACATGTACTTGCAACTTACAAGACAGTATGCTATCCAATACACTGTGCTTTTCTCAACACCACAGCACCACAGTGAACATCACTTTCAAGGTTATTGTCATTTGCATATTCTTTGTAATAATTAATAATTATTTAAATTATCTACACTAGGGACACACAAACACAAATACAAACAATGTGGAGGTGCCCATACAGAATGCCTTTGGACTATGGGATGAAGCCAGAGTACCAGAAAAAAAAGCCCACATGGTCAACACAAACTCCAATCCAAGAACCATATTGCAACATGCATATATAGTTTTATACAGTAATATAATTGATAATCTCTGTCCATCTAGCTAAATTGTCTTCACCACTGTCTACTTGTTCAACACTATACTCTTTATTAAAAAAATAAAAAAATAAAATGTAAAATACCTTTTCCTTCCCGGTGTTACAGGTATGGTACGCAGATGCCTGCAATGATGTCTATTGCTGTATTCCTGCACTGATCTCGTGCGCTAACTGTGATTGTTCCTACCATGTATTGATGCACATCTTGTAAGTCGCTCTGGATAAGAGCGTCTGCTAAATGCTTAAAATGTAAAATGTAAAATGAATACATCTTACACCTTTCTGATTTTTAGCACTTATTAAAAGAGTAAGGTTTGCTCACCTGGTCGTTTCACAGAAAAAGGCTGAGATCAAAGAAGATGCTCTCATACATCTTGTACAAACTCTTTATTAGACACGTTTCAGAATCAATATTTCAAAGGATTGATTCCAAACTCTTTGTCTAATTAAGAGTCTGTGCAAGATACAATGTGCTGGAATATTTTCTTTGAATAATTTTCTCTCACAGTAACATTTTGGCATGCCTAACAAAAAGCCCCCTGTTTTGCGAGAGCAGTATTTCCCAGAGAATCACCAGCAAATGTATTCTGGTCATACCGCACCACCCTCACGTGTCATCCAGTGTGAGCCATCTGAGAAAATGGACACTTAAAAGGTCAATCCTAACAGCCATGTATTCATGTGGACCATACAGCCATTGGACAAAGCATACTAAATCAATAAATACAGTTGTGGATTAATGGGCACTAGACTTGTGATATATTTGCCTGACCTGTAATGTGCCTGAGTCTGAGATCGATGCAGGCTGGAGCTTGCTTGCAATTCATGAACTGGGTTGCTGTTTATGTATTGCATGTTACTGGCAGATGCTTTTCACCTTGGTTTTGATGGAGGGAGTATTGAATCTTGTTCTTAAGGCCCTCACAGTGAATTAATTTGTAACATATTAAAAAAAAAAGTGCTACAAAAATGATGCAATAAAATAAATTCCATTACATTTTACTTGGGACTTTAGTTTGTACATGTTTAAAATGTATGTTGTTCGATAGGTTATGTGTGTAAATGGCCTGGTTGCAGGTCGAAATGTGTAAGCTCTGATACAATTTAAACAAAATTGACCAAATAATGGAATAGAAGAAATAAAACTATTACATACAGGAGTGAACACTACTTGTACAGTACTATGTATCTGAACCGTATCCCATTGATGTTACCTTTAAGTGACAGTAGTTGCCCAAGGATAGTATTGGTTACATTTCACACATTCCCACCACCTCTGTTTTTGGGATCAAGTTCAGCATAGCACATGCTGGTACCTTGCAGTTTGTGGATAGCTAGCGTGGTAAGTGAGTAAAAAAATGAGAAATTTTGATTCATTTTATTCTTATTACAGCATGCCATAGTACCTGTGGTCCATATGTCTGTGTTTCATGAGTGCATAAATAGAGCGAATAATGACATCAAAAGTGTTTTTTTCTGTCATGTTGTTTTTTAATCCAAGCAATTTGAAAAGAAACCAAGAAGTGGTTGAAGGCAATGTCTGCAAAGAGGATAAACTGAAAAAACCTCAAGCCATCACTGTGTCAGTGTCACTGGATGCTGGTCTGGGTTGTCTGTTACTCAGCTCCAAGCTAACAGACAGGCACAGAATCAGATAGCAGAATGTCCAATTGGCCGTATTTTGATATCCATCTACATTGTGTACATAATCAATGGTTCTTATTATCTATTTTACTGTGTCTTGTTATTTTATACACTAGCCAGTAAACCTGGTTGTCATGCTTTTCGACTACCTGGTCATTTAGGTATTTTGGGTCATTTAGACCTAAGAATAGATTGGTTTAATTGGTTTAGAGTTTTTTTTTTTAACCTTAAAATGCACAATTCTCCATTTCCTCATCTTTGGCCTGATTCATTTTTAATATTTCAGCCTGCTTGTGCCCTTTAAATATTAAGTGGGTTGACTTCAGAAATCTTGATCTTAATGATGTCTTACTGCTCACTGTGAATGAATGCACAATTGCGAATCTCTGGAGAACTTGAGATGTGCATGTGAATTGTCAATGAACCTGAGACCTTACAAACGAATCACACAGAACATATAATGGTCTGGAATTCAGTGAAGAGACTGCTTCTGAGGCAAGTATATAACATATTTAAAATATGTCAAATAAAATACTTTCAAAAAGACATTTCAAAAACGTATATGTGCACAGTGTCATTATTTGACCATTACTATATACAGTACCTCTGAGCTGATGTACAGTACCAAATGCAATTTGATGGCTACTAAATGTATGTATATGATTCACTCAAAATGGTAACCCACTGTCTTAATACAAATGACCAACTGCACTGCTAAATTATAAATATCAAAAGAAGATCTAGCTTCAGTCTAGATGTAGAACTAGTTAGTTTGCCTGGGGCTTCAATTCATGAGTTTGGGATCAGTAAGTGAAAGTTTGACATTCATCTTTCTTGTTAGTACTGGTGCCAAAGTGTTTTGGACAGTTTTTAAATGAATGACGGATTTCCCAGATAAGCTAAAACAATCAGGGTAGAGCAGTGGCAGTCCTGGCTCACTTGGTGCCCTAGGCGAGATCAGTCATACCCCCCCCTGCCAAGCCCCAGGGAGGCCATGCAAAACAAATAGGCTATCTATGTTGTAACAAGGCGCAATAGGCACCCCTTTTATTTGAAGAAAATATACTAATAGACAAAGAAATACTGAAATATATATTCAATTGTAAAAATCCAAAATATATACAAATAACACATTTAAATTGAACAATAAATAGATAAATAAAAATAGCATGCTTCTTTTAAAACGAACAAAAATAAGGAGGTGCTGTCCAAGACAAATAAGAACACTGAAACATATTGGACACTAATTTAAAAATTGAAGGTGCGCACAAATAAAACTAAATTGAACACAGCGGAGTTGCACCTTTTCAATACAAGTCTAGATCAATGTGGCTGAAAGGTCATTATGCACAAACCAGATTTAAGATAGCTTCTGCTGTTTTGCTGCTAGTTTAGCTGGACTATATGCATGTTAACTAGCTAGTAGAAAGCTCATTGTGATGCAGTATAAACATTAAAAACCAGAGGCGCTAATGTGTGCCATTACTTCCACACTTACACCACCTTTCCCAACATAAAGGTCTGTGCTCTGGGCCACATTTGCATCTTAACCAGTTTCTCACAGTATCAGTTTTATAATTAGTCCCTCTAATATAAATAATTATGGTGGTGATACCATATTCTAGAAGAGAATATTAAACCATATCTCACTTTGCTTCCCCAGTGTCTAGAAGTTGAAAGTGCTAAATTGTTCTACATCAGTAAAGCTTATCAGAAGTGTTTTTTTAAGAGAGAAAGATAACTTTCTCTGAGGTTTGAAAGTATAATGTGTTTACAACAAACCATCTGTGAACAAAATGGAAGAGATGTAGTAAAGGATTGTATTATGGGTTGGATCAATCACCTGCAATTAAGGTTTCATCTGAATTCAATCTCTGATTGTAGTGCTTGATAGGGGACTTACATGCAGTTTAAGGCAATTTCTTCAATTAAGGAAATGAAGACATGGACAAGACCTTTTTTCACTCCACCTTTTTTAAGCTTAGTCATTCCATTTATTGTAATCTTCTGTTTGCTCTCAGAGAGCTCAAATGCAGCTGATTTAACCCACTTGTAACAGACAAAATATACAACAGCGTTAAACAAAAACATGAAGATACGGGTTGGCAAATCACAATGCTACCAATGAACGTGCCATTTTGTTTTATATATCATAGTATAATACAACTGATCATATGTATAATACTTAATGGTTAATCATTATTTTATTTATGATATGCATTATGCAAATGTATTAAAAATCTCACATTGATTCATTTAATTGTCAATATAATTTTGTTATTCTATAAAGGGAGTTTAAGTAATTAAAAATAATCCTAATCAACATTATGGTGGTGTAGACTTTCCAGATATCCCTTATGGTGAGGATATCCATAACTGGCTGTTAGCTGAGCTAGCAGTACAGAAAAATGCCACTCAGTTATGAATTATGCATGAACAGTATCTATCTCAAATAAATTAAATCATGAATAACTTGGCTAGGACTTCTTAAAGACATTGAAATTAATATCCCCCACCTCTATATGCAACATAAACAGGATTACCTATATGCAACAAGACTCGGTACTCACACAATGTTTAACTCCTACAAGTATGCATTTTCAGCCACAATAAATCACTATGATGAATGGTTAGGTCAAGTTCCACAGTAGGTCAAGGACCACACTATAATTATGAATCATACAATTAATGCTTCATTGAATTATTTAACTGTATCTTCAAAACTTCTACCATTTGTTTATCTATTGATCTCATTTTTGGAGCTGGATGTTTCAGAAAGCATTTAAGAAAAGTTTTGAAATTAAGCCTCTCTCTATGGTTTACAGAAATTATTACATTCAAAATTCACCCTCTGAAGTCTAACGTCAATGGTATGGATGGGTTGCATACACTCACCAATTATTCAAGTCAGAAAAGTTTTGAGGGTAGTATTTGGCGTTATTACATAATGGGTGCTGTTGCATTATTCAGGTGTAGAAAAATCTTTTCTGAATTGGCTGTACAGTATTTAACAAGGACTGGAAAAAATAATCAGAATTTGATAGATTTGCATGTAAGCTGTTTCCAGGGAAGACATGGATTTTTGGTGCTAATCAAGTCAATCATTTTATGTTGTTGATTCTTAAGGGATATCTTGTCTGTTTAATTCATTACATAAAAGCAACATATGAAATAGACTCAGATAAGTAGGTTCTATTTTGGATGTAGAAATGTTCTGTTTTATTAAATTCAATATTTGCAATATTTAGCTATTTTGAGTAACAAATGAGAGGGTACAGTTGTACTGTGTCGTTATCAGATATGAAACTGTACTCTGGGATTAGGAGGCTTGATAGCTGTTCTCTCCCCACATCTGGTTTGAATTCTAGGAACTTCGAAAGTCTAGGCAGAATTGTGGTAAACATTTTATATTTAGGTCCCATTAAATTAAATGTTTGATGAGCATTCATCCAGTGTTTATAATAAGAGATGTGATACTTTTGGACAGGCACCAAACTGCAAAGCAATCATCAAATCTTAGATGAAGAACATTTTATAGGACATTTTAATTAATTCTTCAATGCTTTAAAAATATGCTCTTTAATAAAATTAATGCTTTAAAAAAAGTTATTTTACTTTTTATGCAGTGCCTGTCCAAAAATAGCGGAAGGTTGAGTGACATCTACTTTAGGACAGGCACTACACTAAATGTGAATAATGTGAAACTTATTTTCAATAAGATGGAAGTTTCCCAGTTAAATACCAGGATATGCCATCGTTTCAGTCAGAGATGTCCAATTGACATCTCTGTACAGTTTACAGTAGTGTATACTTTATCATAATAAAAAATCACAATTGTACATTCATCAAAAATGTGATTGCTTCATAATAAACTGTGTCTTCAATATGACCTACTTAGGGAGTGAGATGCTCAGTCACATTTTGCCAGTCTCTGTGCTGGTTCTTTCTCTGCAATTGAAACACATTAGTTGTTTTATATACAGTGAATATACACTCAGTGGCCACTTTATTAGGTACACCTGTACACCTGCTCGTTAATGCAATTATCTAATCAGCCAATCATGTGGCAGCGAAACAATGCATAAAAGCATGCAGACATGGTCAAGAGGTTCAGTTGTTGTTCAGACTAAAAATCTGAATGGGGAAGAAATGTGATCTAAATGACTTTGACCCTGGAATGATTGTTGGTGCCAGACCGGGTGGTGTGAGTATCTCAGAAACTGCTTATCTCATGGGATTTTCAGGTGCAACAGTCTCTAGAGTTTACAGAGAATTGGGCGAAAAACAAAAAACATCCAGTGAGCGGCATTTCTGTGGGCAAAAACACCTTGTTAATGAGAGAGGTCAAAGGAGAATGGCCAGACTGGTTCAAGCTGACAGGAAAGCGACAGTAACTCAAATAACCAAGCGTTACAACAGTGGTATGCAGAAGAGCATCTCTGAATGCACAACACATTGAACCTTGAAGTGGATGAGCTACAGCAGCAGAAGACCACACCGGGTTCCACTCCTGTCAGCTAAGAACAGGAAAGTGAGGCTACAGTGGGCACAGGCTCACCAAAACTGGACAGTTGAAGAGTTGAAGTGGAAGTGGAAAAACGTTGCCTGGTCTGACGAATCTCGATTACTGCTGCAGAAGGCAGACATGCAGGTGGTAAGGTCATGCAATATGCATCCATCCTGCCTTGTGTCAATGGTACAGGCTGGTGGTGGTGGTGTAATGGTGTGGGGAATGTTTTCTTGGCACACATTAGACCCCTTAATTCTAATTGAACATCATTTAAAATGCCACAGCCTACCTGAGTCTTGTCACTGACCATGTGCATCCCTTTATGGCCACAGTCTACCTACATCTTCTAATGGCTACTTCCAGCAGGATAATGCACCATGTCACAAAGCACACGTCATCTCAAGCTGGTTCCACGAACATCACAATGAGTTCAGTGTACTCCAATGGCCTCCACAGTCACCAGATCTCAGTCTAATAGAGCACCTTTGAGATTTGGTGGAACGGGAGATTCGCAACATGAATGTGCAGCCTAATAATCTGCAGCACCTGCGTGATGCTATCATGTCAGCATGGACCAGAATCTCTGAGAAATGTTTCGAGCACCTTGTTGAATCCATGCCACAAAGAATTCAGGCTGTTCTGGGGGCAAAGGGGGGTCCTACCCAGTACTAGAAAGGTGTACCTAATAAAGTGGCCATTGAGTGTACGTTTTATATACAACACATATTCTTGTGAAACGCAAGCTACAAAGCAATACAGAGTCTCTTTTTTTCCACTACTCAGGCCCTCCTCAGGCATCCTCTACAAAAGGATGTAGGATGGTATTCCAGTCTGGAGGGGACACACTATTTAATATTTGGCCCATTATTGAAAACAGGGCAATTGCATTGTTGCCATATTCAATTCAAGCCGTATTCGATTTAAGTGTATTGTCCACTGTGTCCAGACTGTCTAAGATTCTGCTACAATCACTGACATTTTCACAAGAACTCTTGCAAGAGCCTCAAGGCTGAGGATTCTGCATCAAGCAGGTCTTTTAAGTGCATTTATCTTTTCTGCTGTTTGAGCTGATTAATAAGGGTCTGAGTTGGCAGCTTCAATTGCAGAAAGATTAGTCCACACGTCATCCTCAACTGAGGGACCTTAATGATTAAAAGTCCCATTAACGAGACATGATTGTCCACCTTTTGAGACGAGACAAATTAGTCTGCGTGCATTTGTATGTCTCATGGAGGCTGATCTCCTTTGTGCCTTTTGAACCTATGGGCATGCCATACAGTAAATTATTTTACAGTTGTAAAAGCAACAATGGAAATTACATGGTTATTTGGATTCCTTTGTTAGAGCCAAATACGTTTTGAATGATCTTTAATATAATTTGGGTCGAACCATTTAATGAGCTCAGAGTAGTTCAGAAGAAACGTTTGCCCTGTTGTCAGTGAAGAACCAAAAGTGGGATGAAATGGTTCGGTGTGGGACAAATAGTTCACTCCTTCATCAGCTTTGGCAGCCATCAAAGCCGTGCATTAAATTTGATCCATCATCTGATCCTATATCATTGTCAGTGGAGCCTTGAAACTGAAATAATAGAAACCTACAGCAGAAAGCTGGCCCAGAAACAAGCCCCAGACTGTCTTACTGCATAAAAATATATCAAAGTGAGAGGTATACTCAAACGTGGAAACAAACAAACACATGATAATGTCCACTACCTACTATTCCTCTCACCAATTTGGGGAAGATCATTCAGTATTTTATACGAATAGATTAAAACAAGTTGTTGTGTCGATTAATCACATTTTATTGTTCTGTAAGAAATAATGCAAACATAACATTTACACCTGAAAATGTCAGTACCTAATCTTAGGTCACATTGTAGAGCTAAAACACTCCCAATATAAAACTTGTTACATGAAAAAAAAAAAAACACTCCAGAATTGAACTGCCACCTTGTTATGTTTGGTTGTCGTGCACAAACAATTTGCAGGTCTATTACAAATTACAGCAATACACATGTCAAAGATTTTGTAGGATGACTTCATTCATAAGCTCTAACAGTTGCCCAGTTACAATACATTTGTATTCAACTGATGAATTTGAGTTCTCATTCAAACTGAGTACATACTTCATGTTTAGTCACTTAGGATAATTAAATCCTCTGTATAAAAAATACAGCACAGATACTTTTACAAAAATATGTTCTGGATACCAATCAACTTTGCCTTTTCACAAATAATACCTGCCTGAGGAACACTATTCATTAAATAACATAATAACATTGTATATGCACAAAGTGTCAGAAAGACAAATGCCAAGAACTCTAACAAACATCTCAATTTGTTCAGTGTTACATATTTTGAGGAAGGTGGTATACAGTACATTATGTGCTGATTGATTGCTTTCTTGTGGTTCTCTGTGGCTCAGTTGGTAGAGCACGGCGTTAGCAATGCTTAGGTTGTGGGTTCAGTCCCCACTGGGGCCACATATACTGAAAAATGTATGCATTCACTACTGTAAGTCGCTTTGGATAAAAGCGTCTGCTAAATGGCATATATTATTCTTACGCGTTTCATTGAGATCATCACCTCATGCTGTCCTGGTGTCAGTCTGACCCTCAAAGTATTCCTCTGGATGCTGCAATGATGCTGGAGCAGTAGTATCTGAGATAACAGAACGAGAGAAAAGTCACATCCTATTTTGTTTCCCCTCCTATCCCAGCAGGGAGAGGCAGTTCCAGGGACACATGGCATTACCACAACGGAAAAGACGGAACCCGCAAAATGGAATCACGGGGGCGCATAGGGCAGAAGTTCACCCGCACGAAAGCAAGTTAATGAGAGTCAGCCGGCGGCAGACGGCCTGCCAGAGTATGTGGTGTCACCCCCAAGGCTGGCCGTTTCCCACATGTCCTTCCCAGGACGCTGATCCATACACCTTTCAGACAGGGCACATCCTTTGTCCTGCTCCTCATCTTTCTCATCCTCCTCCTCCTCCTCCTCTTCTGTGATGGAGCACAGCTGGGAGGTGCTGGGGGGCCTGTTCAGGGGCGGCCGGTAGCGGCACTGCCCGTTCAGCAGCTTCCTCATGGGGGTCAGCGGGATGACGCCCTCCCCTAGCAGCTGTTGCCGGACGTTACGGAAGTCGCTCTGCCTCTGCAGCCGCTTGAACTCACTGAAGGAGGAGGCCGAGGCCTGGCCAAGGTTCAGAGCCATGGCCTGGGCCTTCTCCGACTTGGCCACCAGCACAGCATGGCAGCGCAGGACCACTGCCTTGTTCTTGATCTGGTGCCGGTAGACCCAGGCGAAGATCTTGGACCGGCGGCCGTCAGCAGCACAGCAAGTAATGCGGTGCAGGAAGAACAGGTGATACGGCTTCTTCTTGTCGCTGGGGCCCAGCCGGATGCCTTGCGGCCCCACGGTCAGCTTCATCTTGGTGCCCTGGTCACCGTAGTCACTTTGACTCCAGATCTTGCCCACCGCCTCCTCCATGCAGCCCTCACCCTTGGCACTGAGTGTGACGGCACTGCCCAGATAGTGCACGGTGTAGATGGGGTCCTCCTTGTTCAGCTCCACCTTCTGCCGCTTGGTGCGGAAGATTCTTCCCAGTTGCTCAAGGGGCCAGTCGGGTAGCAGGTCAGGGCAGGAGCGCACCAGGGACCAGAAGATGGAGCCATAGGTGCTGCCCACGCCCATGCTCTTGGGCTTGGTTTTGGTCTCCTCCTCAACCAGAACAAACTTTCTCCTTCTCCAGGGCAGCATGGCTGAGATGAGAGAGAGCAAGTGAGCTGAGCCTGTCTCTGGGTCTGTGAGTAAACAAGGGAGTGAGAGAGTGAGAAAGAGAGAGGGAGAGAAGCTGTCCTACTGCACTGAAGAGGAAGCAAGAGTGAGAGCAGTGAGCAGCGTACAGGCAGTTCCCTGCTTACGCTCACGCTCCTCCTCCTTCACCACCTCCTCATTTTCCAGCATCATGCAGCTCTGATCAGAGCAGGGAATTAAGTTTGCTTAACTCATTCAGTCCTCTGCATCCACTCTCTTCGCATATCTTGAGATAGGAGATCTGTTTTCAGATTATTTTCATTTATTCAGATTGCTACAAACAGTGAGCCTTTTGGCTTAGAGATTTAGGAAGGTGGATTACAGAAATCTAAGGTACAATTCCAATAATTTTTTTAGATTCATTCTCATCATCATCAACACTACTACTTGAAATACTACAGCTAGTACTGCTACTACCACTACCACCACCACCACCACCACCACCACCACCACCACCACCACTACTACTGCTACTAGCTGCTACTAAATCCAACAACAACCCCTTCAAAGAAAATCAATCATAAAGTTATGTCTATTAACAGTAAAGAGACTTTGATGGCATTGAGTTACACAAAGAAATGTCACTTGTTTTGAGATTATATGATAAGCATTTCTCACAGAAATTTGTCTCGGAGAAGTATTAGTATTGTAGTATGCCAGCATTCATGCATCACCCAAATATACCCCCTTGTTTTCACAGGGTCAGTTAGAATAGGGTGGAATTCAATAGGCTTTTTCTTCCAAGAAGAAATTGTTATGAAAATAATATTAATTTCTGTTCATTTTATACCACCTTTCTGTTTTTGTAGGTTTCTTATTTCTCTCCACTCAAAAAAGTGGAAAACCCCTGACAGAGGAATTCAGAGTCAGCTCCCTCAGAATGCAAACAATACATTAATTTGTGTGTGTTCATCTCACCTTCATGCACCCTTGCCAAAAAGTCCTCTGGGGAAGGCCAATGTAATGGATCTTTTAGCAAATCAGTCAATTCCTACAGTAAATTAGTTGGCAATATAAGCCTTTTTAAGGGCAGGGCTTGACGTACGCTCTCCCTCACTTTAGTGCTGTGTTCTAAATCAAACTAGCTGTCTGTTCTCATTTCACAGCTCTGGCCTCCTGCCATAACGAAATGCACTCTCCCTTTCTCCCACTCTCCTGTCTGCTCATATTTTGCTGCTATTTTCTACCAATGGTGAACATAATAATAATAATAATAATAATAATAATAATAATAATAATAATAACCAATCTGTTTATAGTGAGGGATGGCATGGGTGTATCTGTCACTGCAATAACTTACCCCATGTGATAAGATCATTTGTATCAGGAGCTTGACTTGGTTCAGGGTGGATGCTTGGATTTGTCAGATTATCGCATATTCCAGTGACCTGAAAACCTGAAAGGAAGGTTTCAAAATGTTTTTATTTTTTTACAATTTAAAAGGTTTAAAGGTTTAAAAACAATTACAATTTTTTTTTTAAGTTCAGCCCAAAATACTACATATATTGCAATTGTATGAGATTTGTATTTAAGACATTATCAGTGTAAAATGAAATGTCTCAAAACACTGTTTTTAGGTAATCCAGCCGAATATGTTTATTCTGGACAGGGTGGTTGATGAGGGTGGTAATAATTATTTATATACCGGAGGGCATTTGTTACTGTGAAGTGTTTGTTACCACACTACCAGTTATGTTCTTTCATTTAGTTTTGCCCAGTGGGAGCCTGACTTGTATGTTATGCAGATCTTTAAGTGGCAAGTGGGGATTTGAGGCTGTGATGTGGACTCAAGTAAGAGGGAATGTGTGTGCGTTGTGTGTGTGTGTGTGTGTGTGTGTGTGTGTGTCAAGTGTAGTGGTGCCTTTCTTACTTGTGAAACCTCAGAAGGCAGCTGCCCTTCTGTCTGATTGTATTTTTGCTGTCAACCGCTCATGAATATGTAAAACATTTTAAAAGGATGCATGGTTTCCAATTAGTTTTGCTTTTAGTTTTCATTGTCATTTTGTTAATTTACATTTTTTAGTATTACCAAAGTCCATAATTCAACCTGGCAGTGTTTGAAATAAATGATTAAAAGATTGTGCCTCTGTAGATGCGGGAGGTATAAAATATAAATGATTTATCTATGTAATTTAGTCTAGACTGTCTCGCTATGTGCTGCCACCGCATTCCCGAGTGCCTGACCAACGGTGACGATATTGAACAGCTGCTCAGTACTGAATGTTCAATGTTTATGCCAGGCTAATCTAGTCTGGCTGCACCAGGTGCCATTTCATGGGCTGCCACCTGGCAGGTCAGCTTCCGCTGTTCCATTAAACCCATTGATGTAGGGGACAGTGTATAATTTTGGCCCCCAGCCCGGCATAGTAGTAACAATGTTCTCCAGTTATGTGCACAATGCTCATAGTTACAGTTGAGAACAGATTCTATCACATGGTAATGTGAGGTGTGACTTCCTCTCTCCTCCCGAAAACCCTGACAGACAAGTTGCCTGAGACAAAATTCCAGTTCATTCCAAAGTTTTTAGGGGACATCAATGTTGACTGGGTGTAATACTGGGCACTGGACAAAGAGCAAAATAGGGCATTAGGGACAAAATAAGCAATGCCCAAAATACATGTCTATGGATATCACTAACTCTGAGCAGGGAAATACACTTCTGTATTTGATTCATTTTCTAGAATGTGTTCATTGAATGGAAAATTATGGGGCCAAATTATGCTGTTACTGTGCAAGCCCTTGCTGGGCTTTGATTATGTTTATGCACATGTCCACTGATACCGGAACATGTTGAATATAGCAATCCTGTGTTGGTTTACCATGTTCAGATTTCATTACTATACAAATAGGCCTAATAGCAATGTATGCTTAGGCTCAACTAAAAAATTATTTGGGTATTACATTTGAACATCAGGAGGGCACAAAATTAAAAGGGAAATGTCTTTTGTGTGCCATTTTTGCACCCCTAGTAGTAGTGGTAGGAGCAGTAGTGACTGTAGATGTGGTAGTAGTAGCATTTATTGGTGACAGTGGTGGTGTTAGCACTAGAACTAATGGCAGTAGTGATGGTGACAAAGGTGACAGTGGTCATTGTAGTCGTCATAGTCAAATTCGTATGGTTTAGTATTGTACATTTAATTTGATTAATCCAATTGTGTTATTGGAAGATTAATGGGGCTATTTGCCACTGAAGTCATCCACATGGCAGGCTGGCCTTAACAAAGATTGATGGCGGCATTATGTACTGATTGATTTGCCAGTCAGGGCATGGACTGTAAGTGGAGAGTCTGAGAGAGAAATTAGCAAATGTCTGAAGAAGGATTAACAAACCTCTGTATCCCAGTTCTGTTTTTGCCTCTGATTCTTATTTTGTGTCCTGCACCTTGCAGTTATATTGTCCTCTTGCAGAATGAACCCTACATTGACTGCAAACGGGACACTTCCTTAGTGCAGAAGATGTAGGCGCGTGACATTTTTCATTAATTTCAGCAGCCACAGATCACATATCGTAATAGCATGTCAGTAAGAGGAAAAAAGCCACACTTTGCTATTCAAGGATAAGGACAAAGCAAATGGAGGTTAATTGTATCTGGGCCTTGGCCAGCAAACTGTACTGTTTCTTTTTCTTTTTCTTTGCTTTCCCAGTGCTTAGCTCTACAATTTAAATCTACAATTTATTATCATCCCATCTTACCCACACCCACTTGGCCCATGGAACTCCACTGAAGAAATATGATTACTGTTATCTATATCAAATCTTGATAATCCATGCATCTTTGTCATTTACTTCTATCATTTACATGTATCTACTGTGTTAAGCATCTTGAGATATCTGATATGAATCACGATATATAAAATAAAGGTTATTATTATTATTATTATTATTATTATTTCTCTCTCTGTTTTGTTGAATCCTTTGTACTTTCTGTTTTTGCTATTTATATCCCTTGGAGACATGTTTGAATTTTGCTCACTGTTTATCTAGTGTGAACAGTGAAGCAGATGGGAAAGCCAGTTTAAGATATTAGTGACTCTTGGCTTTGCATGGGGTGACAAGGTGATGGTCACTATGGAAATAACAATCCTGGAAAATAACAGAGCTTATAGCAACTTCCAGCTTCCAACATGACTTCCAACATGAAAACTTAGACTTAAATGCGTTTTTTCTAATGTATCTGCTACTGCAAAAATAATATAACATAGAAAGCCTTACCAGCAGGTCACATAGGGCCTCTTTCAGAGCTTCCAGTGGCAAGTGGCAATGTTATAAAGGCATGATCTGTCTATCGATCCGGAGGAGGAATCAGGAGGATGGAGAGAGGAAGTGTATGTGTCTCTGTCAGAGCCTTTTATTGAAGAAAGTTTTCTGAAGTCCAAAATATTGTTCAGGCCAAAATATTTGGAATGAATGTTGCTACTGTCTGTCTTTGGATAGCATTCAATCCTAGGTACACACATTCTCTGTCATGCTATGTCTTTTGAAAGACAAATATTATATAAAAATAACATTTTTGCAACAGCAGAGTAGAACATTTGAATTATGTACCACATTTATGAGCAGTGTATAAAGCTTGGGACAGGAGCACTGCTGAAATCAATTAAAGGTACTGTAGCTCTATCATTCCTCAATTGTTTTCTGTTTGTCAGTACTCTTTTCAAGGATCTTTTTTTTAATCCTGTGAACACAACTGGATGAATTAAAAAAATAATAATATCTGACAATTATACAGGATGTAAGACAAGCATTGTCGGAGCAGTGAAGTTAAAACCCCTCACTTATCCTACATGTAAACTATATTTATTTGATTTAATATAATAATTACTACACAGGATACCAATTATCAATTCAATCTCTGAATTCATTGATAGGCAGAGCAATCTGGTGGATCAACCTTCATCAAAATATACAACTCATGGCCTCCCGCGTGGTCCAGTGGTTACAACGTCCGACGATGGCCACGGAGACCGGGGTTCAATTTCCCGTTTCGCCAGAGTCGGCTCTGGCCGGGAGTGCCACCAGGGGCGGCGATTGGCTGTCCGCCCCAGGGAGGGGGGAGGGAAGCTGACATGACGTTCGCTGCGCATAAGAGTGGCCCTGTAGTACCGGGTTACGGTCAACGGCTTGGCGAGTGCCGTCTCGGAGGAGGCGTTACTTCGCCTTCGTCACTACCGGTCGCAGGACTACGGCAGCGAACTCACATTACTAGGGGGGGATTGACATAAAATAGCGGGTTCAATTGGCTACCAAATTGGGAGAAAATGAGATAAAATCAAAAACAAAATGTTTAAAAATATATATATATACAACTCACAATTCCATTCAAATTAACAGCTGGTTTATTCAGTTACAACAGTTAGACAAAATATTCAACGTCCAAATACTAAATCGGAACCTCCAATATGTAGGATTTAGCTCTGCCTTCTCACATATGGAACATTTATTTCTGTTTGACAACTAAGGTGAGGCTTGCAGGCAGTAACTGCTGTATCTAGCCAATTGTGAACCCACCACTTTCAGGAAAAATTGCTACCACTTTACAAGCTTGCTCGTACCACGTCAAGCTCCGCTCTCATCTGGCCGGGACCTGAAAGATGTAAATTCCAAACTGGATAGCCCCAACAATTATCACCCACAGGGAAATAAACATTCAATTGAATGCTAAATCCTAGACATAAAATGTATGTGTAACAATAACAAAAGAGATAAAATGGAAGAAAATGATACCAAACCAAGCTTGTCTACATTTTTACATTTACATTTTAAGCATTTAGCAGACGCTCTTATCCAGAGCAACTTACAAGATGTGCATTAATACATGGTAGGAACAATCATAGTTTACGCAAGAGATCAGTGCAGTAATACAGCGATAGACATCGTTGTAGGCAGCTGCATACCATACCTGTAACACTGGGAAGGAAAAGGTTAGTCATTGTTTTTCATTTTAAATTTTTTAAATGAGGAGTAGGCATCTCTTCAAATGCAAACACACGCAGCCGAGGTGTGAGCTGGAAAGCTAGGGCCTGGTGAAGCCAGAAGAGGCTAATCATACCATGTTGACCTCTGCTTTAATCTGGCAAGCCATATTTATTTTCTCCATGATCCATAATATCCAGCTCATAGGTAGAACCCTGAAGTTGTAGGTGTGGCACTGGTTCACTACTGCTACATACTCAAGTTCCACAGGTTTTACAAAAGGCACCTTCCCAACAGCATCATACAGTACTGTACAGTCCATTGTAATTCGTCAATTCATACTTAGACTTGTGATCCAGGACTGAGTCACTCTCAATTTATGTTTTCCCGAAAACGGTCATTGATTGTAAATACATCAGGTCTCCATTTTCACACTTCACTTAAGGGACACCCAATTTTCAAATGACCGACACTTGATCCAAATGACAGTTGTAACCCAATCCCTATGACCAATTTTAGACAGTGAATCAGAGACAAGGCTGTACGTGCTTGTGGAAGGTGTCGATCTTGGCAGTGGAATTAGCGGCCGCCCCTACCGGCAGAGCAGTAAGTGCGCACACCTGTTTTGCATTGTCTAATCATACCTGTGTGCATAAAACTGCTCTGCTCTTTTAGTAGGTGGCTGGAACACGGGAGGAGAAGGCTGGAGAGAGTGAGAGTGAGAGTGAGAGTGAGAGTGAGAGTGAGAGTGAGAGTGAGAGTGAGAGTGAGAGTGAGAGTGAGAGGGCAAGGGCGAGCGCGAGAACGAGAACGAGAACGAGAGCAAGAATGAGAGCAAGAGCAAGAGCAAAAACGAGAACACTAAAGCTGGAGAGTGTCACTGAAAAAGTAGCAAACATCTGTGTGTGTGTTAAATGTTTTGCCGAAGGCTGTGTTTGATTTAGTTTGTTGTTTTTAGTTTATTCAGTAACGGCTGAAGATTTTTACTTGTTTTATTTAGCTGTGCTCTCTCGCTCTCTATATCTCTTCCCCGTGCTTGGGGAAGAGAATAATAAATATCAGGTTTCTGGACTCCATTCCCTGTCTCCTGCTCCTCTGTTCTCCTCCGGGGTGTGTCATACGGCGTGTGACAGTGCTCTTCCTCTCCGCTCCTTCCAGCAAGTGAGACACAACACGATAATGATCATGACACACGACACCAAGATAAGTTGGCTGCCATGTTTGGCTGTTTCAGCCAGCCTGGTGTCACATGTAAATAAAGAACTGAGCAGGCAGTGAGAAAATGTGGCAGCAAATATATGAGGGCCTAAGAGGTCCTATTTTATGGTGGCACTGTGACATCATCATTTGAGATCTGTGGTTGATTCATGACAGCGCATTGGCCTTGAGTCAACTTGGTATTACAATGTTGAGAGATGAAAAACCGGTTGGAAAAAGTAAATGTCAATTGAGTTTAAAGCAGTTTATCAATGGAAAGGGCATTTTCCTGAAATACCAACAACTTATAAAGATCAGTATATCCTTCATTTAAATTGGAGAAAAAAAATCCATCCGCATGAAACAAGGCACACTTTGACCAGTTAAGGTTTAGACCCAAATCTAAAAAAAAATCAATCTTGCCTCATATAATCATAGGTACGCAATGTTTGAATGTCCATGTCCATTCAATGTTTTTTTATTGTGATGGTATGTTGACTATATTTGACTATCTATCATTGACACCTTGCTTTTATTTACTGTAGATGACTACGTTCTCTGGCACTGTGGCTACTGAGTATTGAATTTATGACACAATGAACACAATTGAATTACTGATTCAATGCACGACATTGTCCTTTGCTGCAAGTAACAAAATTAATCAAGTTACATTACTAGTATATTACTAGTTACAGTTACATTCGCCTTACTTAGTATAATAGAGTTCAGTGACCACTGAAATAAATAAGAATGTATGTTTGTATATGAAATAACACAAGCTTAAATTTGCTAATGAAAGTTCAGGAAAACATGCACTACGGTTCGTCTCAATCTGACTCTTAGTGGTCCAGAGTCCCATTTTCAGCAAATTAAACATTTTGTGGACCAAAAGGGGCACATATTTTGGGGTTGTCAAAAGACCATAATTACTTCAGGTCTTCTATCAAATTAATTTGTCCCTCTACAACATGATACAAAATATTCTGATCCACTCCAACCATAAACGTAACTTATGTAATATTGAGTGATTCAATTCTGCCTCAATGAAGACAGATGATCAGGATCATCACACCAACATTCTTCTTTGCAAAGCAGGTTAATGTGATTGCAAGTCATAAGACTCACGTTAATGTCAGGTACATCCAAATGCTGCCATCTTCTGGACAAAGAAATGCATGCCCGTTTATCAGCCTGGCCATCACACCATCAGCCATTTATAGGCTCGATAGTTTTCAAATTGGCAAAAAGAAATCAAGGATTTAAAAAAAGACTTACTGTTCTGCTTCACAAGACCCCTTTTGCCCCCATTTCAGCTCCCCGTTCACAATTTCTTACAATCTATTTTCCATTTATCACTTCCTCTCAAACATCTTCAAACAATACCTCCACCATACTTTGGAGCTATGACTAGGCTGTCTGAATTCCATGACCCCTTCTCACTAGTATTTTCATCTAATGTAGCTATCTTGCTAACCACAAATAGCAAGAAGCTGAACATTTACCCCAACAGGGGGACAGAGAGTAGGTCGGGCCACTTCTATCTGCGCCCAGGTGAATTATTTGAGGTAAACGCACTAATGGTCTGAGGCTGAAAACACCACAATTTGAAAGGATGTGAACACATTGTATGTGATGAGTAACCTTTATTTATGACCGACATTCAAATTTTACGTTCTTAAAAGACCAATGTAGAAAGATATACAGTGGGTACATAAAGTATTCACCACCCTTGGCATTTTTCACATTTTATTTTCTTACTTCATGGAATCTACATGTATTTAATTGGGAGCTCTAAAGCTTTTTCTTAATTAATTACAAATAAAAAAACAGACAATAATTGATTACATAATTATTCACCACTCTTGACTTAATACTTGGTATAAGCACCTTTATCTGCAATTACAGCTGTGTGTCTCTACCAGCACATCTGGACATAGCAATTTTCACTCATTCTTTTTTACAGCATTGCTCAAGCTCCATCAGGTTGGATGGGGACCAGTGGTGAACAGCAATTTTCAAATCTTTCCACAGATTCTCAAAAGCCCAATCTGGGCTTTGACTGGGCCAATCCAGGATATATATATTTTTTGTTTTTAAACCACTTCAATGTGGCTTTTGCTGAATGCTTTGGGTCATTGCCCTACTGGAATATACATATTTCCCAAGTCGCAGGTCTCTTGCTGAGTGCAGCAGGTTTTCTTCCAAGATTTGTCGTGCCCTGGTCTGGGCGAGGGTAATGTTGCCATATAAAAAAGGCACAGGACATAGTTTCGTACAAATAGAAGGCGCAGCCAAGTTTCCCCAACCAGTGTTAGCCTATATTTACAGTGAGTGCAGGATATTTACAGTGGTAGTCGACTTCAGAACAGACGTGATGTGAAACAAAGACATAAACTCACAAAAACAGTTGAAAAATAGGATTTAGCTAAATAACTCGAATGAATTGTTGAATGAAAAACCTTAATTTTAGCAACCGGTTGCAACCGTTACAGAATGTTTGATCAGAACAAGCAGTAGAAGAATGTCCAATTTAAGTTGGTTTAATAGAGAAGTCCATATACACACAAAGAATCTCCCAAGTTAGGTCCAAGAAGGAGATGATCGTTCAAGCTCTCGCCCCTGTAGTTGAAGGAACAGTTGTAGACAATCCAATTCTTCCCGTTGTGGTGGACTATATGATGGGGAATGTACCATCCACTCAGGTACTCTTTCACTGCTGCTGGGAGAACCTTCTTAGTGAAACTGGACTCCACCAATTTGTGGACATCACTGTTGTACACCGCTGTTTTCTCTGGATCTTTGGACAGACTCCTCTCTGTCCCACGCAGATGAGCAAGTACTGCCTCCTTTGGTGCTTGCAAGGGAGGAAGGTTCCTTTTCCACAAGAGGGGAGTGGCGTAGCGCTGGACCCATCCACGTCGACTCTGACCGTCTTCTCCTCCAGTAGCTGTACGGCTTCTGCATCCTGTTTGGACCGTGTGACGAGCTTCTCACTACTGTATGGCAGCGTATCCAACTGCCAGAGCCTCTCTACATGACTGAAGAGGTCTGCAGGTGGAGAGACGACAGTGTCAGAAGGCACTGTTGTGGAGCAAGACTGTACTTCAGGAACTTTGAGGGACCTTGCAGGGTCCAACCGAGTTGAGTCTTGATGGCTGCAGGTCCGCCAGCGGGGCCAAGATGCACTGGCTCTATAGGTGTTAGCAGATGAGGGTAGTCGGATCCGATAAGCAGTAGAGGCTGCGCCTGGTTGAGTGGCTGAAGAGGCAGATCCTTGAAGTGTTGATACCTCCGCTGAAGGGCTTTGACAGGGTAAGTATGCTGTGGGTCTGGGCAGTGCTGACTGCTGGTTTCGTGCTGGCGGTTGCTTTTGAGCTGGCATTGTGGAGGATCTAAAGGTGCTTCGTCTCACACTTTTTGCACTTAGCTTTGAGCGTGCACTGTGCTGCCAGGTGTTCACGCCCATACTTCCAGCACCTCTGGTTAGTCTTTATCCAGGTTTCCTTCTGTTCTTTGGTCAGAAGCTGGAAGTTGGTGCACTGATTCGTATAGTGCTGGGTAGTGTTGCAGTATGGGCAGTACTTGCTCGGTTTCTCCCGTGACTTCTTCTCTGGAGGCTGGGTCTGCACAGGGTCTTCGGCCTTGCCTTGTCTCTGCTCGCCTCCATGGAGGACAGTAGCCGTCTTGGGGAAAAACTTGGTGCCTTTGTGCTGCTCATTACGTAAGCTTGGGTACTCCTTGCCTTGACCACCGCTGAACGGTATGCTGTCCTCTTGTACCCTCACCTCATACTCAAGCCAGTCTGCTAGATGGATGAGAGTTGGAATGGGCATCTTGAGGGGGTTCACAAACCGCATGAAGCTGGCTCTCAAGTCATGTGGCAGTTTAGCCAAGAGGCAGGAGACATGTGAGCCACATCTCAGCTCGGTGTAGCCATCTCGTCCTAGCTGCTCCAACATTCCAACCAATGCACGCACTCTCAATGCGAATCTTCTGAATGCCTTGATCTCACCACTCCTGATGCTTGGGCTATCCATTAACTCTGAAATGAGCCAGAGTGCAAACTTCTGGGGTTGTCCATACAGTTCAGTGAGGGACTCTATGGCGTAGCTGTACAGGTACCTACTGTTGCTGTAGGAGTCTGCGACGAGCAGAGCCTCTTCAAACTTCAGGTGTTCCTCCAATATCTGGAACTTGAAGTGTTCCGTGGAATCATTTGGCAGGATATTATCGAGAGCAACTTTCAACCAGGCAAACTCTCTTGGGTCTTCGTTGACAAAGTCCGGGATGGTCAGTTTTGGTCCACGGTAGTAGGTCTCCTGTCTTGGCGGCGAAGGAGTGCGGTGGCGATGGCAGACAGGTGACTACTGGTGGTGACGCTCTGGGGAGTACTGGCAGCATTGCTCTGGTGAGTACTGGCGGCACTCCGGTGAGTCCTGGCGGCGGCGCTCCAGTGAGTACTGGCGATGGCAGACAGGTGAATACTGGCGGTGGTGCTCCAGTGAGTGCTGGCGGTGGCGCTCTGGTGAGTACTGGTGGCGGCACTCCGGTGAGTACTGGCGGCGGGGGTGCTCTGATGAGTACTCACAGCGATGATCAGGAGATCTGTGGCTGTGCTCAGGTGAGTATCCACAGCGACAATCAGGAGAGAGGCGGTGACTGTGGTCATCAGGTGAAGGCTGTCGGACGGTGCCGCTCCTGAAGTTTGATGGGGATGACCGTGCTGCCCTTGGCTTAGGGCTTCGATTTTGATTGTGAGACAACTCATCTGATGATGATGAAGATGATGATGACTTAGCTGTTCTGGAGGGCCCTATTAGCCTCTTTAGTTCTCCAATGAGCTCATCCAACTGGTCACACTGGCTGTGTAGATGCAGTGAGTCCTCTCTGGTTGTCACATGCGGTGTCCGCTCAGGCCGATGTGGATCCTGGTGATCTTTAGTCGAGGTTGGTCTGCTATGGGGGACCAGTGATTTGGCAACCGGATGACAGGATGAGGCTTTATCCTGAATATTGCCAGTCAGCCTAGGTGGTGGCTTGAGCTGTGTGTGAGCTGAAGAGAGGGAAGGCATCATCTCCATTAACTGCTCCATGCCGTACTCAGGGGGGTGACTGATACTGCTGTCGGTCACACTCGTAATGTTAAGTTAGACTATTATTTTGATATAAATGCTGCATCCGACACGGTAAATTAGTGCTGTCTGTTGACGTTTCAGAGCTAGCAGAGAAAATACTTAACGAGACCCAGCACTGTATTTTCAATGGGAAAAAATTAGATGCTCTGAGGATATGCTAACTAGTTTGGGCATGCCCACATGCACATCCTAATTATTATTTATTTTACATAAGGTACCTTGCTGTCTTTGGTCCACACCCCAGCTCAGTGGGTGGCGTTTAAGCACCATTTAAGTTGTGTTATCAACTGCCAATAACATTTAAGGAAGAAGAAGAACTTGCACATTCCGGATATTTACAATATCAGTCAATATTCTATGGTCTGCCTCGTGATTTTGCAATAGTACCTCAGCAGACAACAGCAGGCTAGAAAGCCTGTGGCGAGTCACTGGGTAGGCTCAAGGAAAGCAATCTAACTGTTAGATAAGTTAGATAGTTTTAAGCAGACAATAAGACGTCCGGTTTTCGGCTTCCTGTTTGTATTTGCTAATATTTCCTGACAAAGTAAAAGTCCGCTGCTGTTTTTGCAGGAGAGCATGATGATTATAGTCTATCAAGCCGTACACAAGTATGGTAGTAAGATAAAATGGTTTTCTGTATTGATTAAACTTATTTTGGCTTGTAAACTTGTTCAGTTACAACATAATATGTTGTCATTATGTGATAAATGTCCTGCTTCTCTTTGTTTTGGTCCCTTAATAAAATACAATTACAAATAAAATAAGTAATTATTGCTTTTATTTTCATTTTTTGTCAGTTCCTTATTGTCGTTTATTCACACTCTCTGAAGAGCAATTGGACCTCCAGTAGTGAACGTCCGGTAATCCTTCCGGTTCCTTAATCATATAACAATTTTTTCATAGATTATGTTTGTGAAATGTTGTTCCCAGCAATAGTTGCTCTTGTTTAATTGTGGCCTATGCGTCCATTCCAATACATTGTCTCTGCCAGCTCATTTGCATAGCTGATTACTGCAAAAACTAAAAATAGTTTCAAAATGAAAGTTGGTATTGGGATGGCAGGTATGCCATCCGACAAGTTACAGGTTGGCGGGGCATACCCCATACCTATTCAGCACCAAGAGTTTGGCACTTTTCAGGCTCTCCCACAGAAATAACTACAATGGCCTCAGAGTCCATTGACTTATGTACCCTCTGACCTCATATAAACACACAGAATTCAGATACTTCAGAGAACTTTACACAGCCACATAATAAAGCCCTAAACTTTTGTATTATTATTTTATTTTGTTATTTCTTCTTCATCTTCTGCTTCTCCTTCTTCATTTTCCTGCTGAAGACATCTTCAAAAATGCTCCATGCCCAAAATAATTAATTAACCCCATTGGGTCAATATCTTGTGGCGGCACGGTGGTGCAGTGGATAGCACTGTCGCCTCACAGCAAGAAGGTCTCGGGTTCGAATCCAGGCCGGGGCCTTTCTGTGTGGAGTTTGCATGTTCTCCCGTGTCCGCGTGGGTTTCCTCCGGGTACTCGGTTTCTTCCCACAGTCCAAAGACATGCACGTTAGGCTAATTGGAGAGTCTAAATTGCCCGTAGGTATGAGTGTGTGAGTGAATGGTGTGTGTGCCCTGCGATGGATTGGCGACCTGTCCAGGGTGTATTCCTGCCTCTCGCCCGGAACGCATGCTGGGATAGGCTCCAGCACCCCCCCGCGACCCTGACCAGGAATAAGCGGCTTAGACAATGGATGGATGGATGGAGGGTCAATATCTTCTTCAACCAATAACACCATCTGTTCAGATCTACTTCTACCAATAGCACCTGTTCATAATTGCCAATTGCAAGACACACAGGTCAATATAAAAGGATTAGGGTTGCCAAGCTGGGAGATATTCCCCCAAATCTAGGGTTTTGAAAAATGAAACAGGGAAGTTTCAGAGCAAAAATGTATGAGGGACGTCTTTTAAAAAAATGTATGAGAGTCAATTGAAGATGAGGGATTTTTAAAAATATTTTGGGGGAATAATCCACACATTTATTTATTTATTTGTTTGTTTGTTTATTTGTCAGGGACATAGCAAAAGCATTGTTTTTGTTGTTTTTATAACAATAAGACAGATGCAACAGGCAACAATTAACATAAAGCTAACAAAAAAACTAACAAAAGGTACAGAGCACAGATGAGGATATATCCACCACTATAGCAGTGTTAAATATAAATCCTAATGTTCACTCTGTTACACAGTGTATTCTTTTCTTTTATATCATCTTTCTTCTGTATACCACATGTGATTTATACTGTATGTTAAGGGCTTTGAGATTCATTGTAATGAAGAGCTCTAAACAAATATAATTATTTACTATTATTATTATCATTATTATTATTATTATTATTATTATTATTATTATTAACTTCCCTGCCAGTGGCGGGACAAAAAAGACAGTCCACCTACAAATATTCAATAACTAAAAATAGGCAAAGTACATACTTCTGTACATTTATGTATCTTGCCAATCCTTTGGCAAGATACAGAATGGATTGCATGTGCAACAGTCATTTAAATAAAAGAAAAAAGAGAAAAAAAGAAAAAGAAAAATAGATAAATATAAATCTGTCACTATTCTGTGTCCCATTTCTGAGCTTTACACAGCATCTTCCATTTTCTAATAGAGCAGCGGTTGTGGGTTCAATTCCCACTGGGACCACATGTACTGAAAAATGTATGCATTCACTACTGTAAGTCGCTTTGTATAAAAGCGTCTGCTAAATGGCATATATTATTAGTGAAAGATTTTTCAGTTGAAAGAAAGGAAAGAGACAGGGTTTGTAGAACGAAGCAGCTTTACTTTAAACCAGTTTGTTTATTTGATTATTATACATTTGTGATATCCAAGAGGCCTTTAATATATGATTCAAGTCAGTTGTAGACCACCATCCTCATATGAATTGTACATATATTTCCTTTTTATTTTTTCAGGTTTATTGTTCCAAATTAATATAAATATTTTCTGCTCATAATATTTTTTTAAAGTATCATCTGGAGAGGAAAGAGACAGAAGACTATATGTAAATTGTGAAACTACTAAAGAGTTTATAAGCGTAACTTTTCCATACAGAGAAAGGTGATTGCCTTTCCAAGGCTGTAAAATCGTATCCAATTTGTTGAATTTAGTTTAGTTTAAAGACTTCTGTCTTCTGGGATGTGAATTCCCAATACATCAACAGGACCATCTGTCCATTTGATAGGTGCATTACAAGGCAATTCATAATTTGTATGTTTTAAAGAACCAAGAAAGTATGTAACATTTTTAATAATTTAGTTTCAGCCCAGATATGATAGAAAAATTGTCCAGCTCCTTAGTGAGTGCTATTAATGTTGATGCCTCCAGGATAACATTAAAGGTGGTGTCATCCGCATAGATAGAAGTTTTGGACTCAACACCAAACATTTGTAGTCCTTTCATTTCTGCAAAATGTCTTATTTTAAAGGCTAATATTTCTATAACGATAATAAGAAGATATGCAGATATCCCTTGTCTAAACATTGTTACAATGTTACAAAAACAAGCATCAGATGCATTGCATTTAGTGAAATGTTTATAGCCAAAGACTATTTCCAACACCTGTGCCTGTACTGATCCAACCCAAATAAATGGCAGAAAAAAGTATTTAAAAAATAAAAGCAAACAGGAGTTGAACTGGCAATGCCTGAAAAGGATGTGCACATGACATTATTTCAGCTAATAGAACTGATTTTAAAAATACTGTATATACTGTATATGGGCGCCATTTTCTGGCTCGCTTGCTAACTCATAACACCAGAAGATTAAAATACTATTTCTTATATAACCTTAATGTATGCATCCAACAAAAATATATTTCTAAAATGATTTTGTATCATTATACATATAAACCCTGCATCACATATTGCCTCTGACAGCAAGGGTGAGTAGGTAAGCTCTGCTTCATTCATATACCCGGGTAGTAACCGGGTAGAACAACCGACTACCTAGCTTGCTTCTGGCAGTTCAGAGCTCAGTGGTTAGCGACACGGACTGGCAAGTGGAGAGTTGCTGGTTCGAAGGCCAAACGAAAAACAATGAACTGGAAACCGGAGGGAGGCTAGTTCACTTCCTGGGGCACTGCCGAGCAAGGCACTGAACCCCTAACTGCTCCAGGGGCGCCGTACTATGGCTGACCCTGTGCTCTGACCTCTCTAATGGAATACATATGTATAGTGGTCTGTGTGTGTGTGTATCTAGGATATGTGAAAAAGACGAATTCCCATTACCTTGTGTAACATAGCAATAAAGTATATTCTATTCTATTATATTCTAAATAACTAACTGAAGTCTACTGTGACATATTCCATCATTAACTTTATCTTGATGTCTACATTGCTGCCTCGTTAACTAGTTAGCTAACAAGCTATAGGCTACTTCAGGTGTTTCATTAACAACAGTCAACAGTGCACTACCTAGTTTTCCAGTCACATAATATTTACAGTTCGCCATCTAGCCATCTACTGCTCGCTTGTTGCCCTCCCCACCCACAGAACTTAGCTAGCTTGCAGTTTAAAAGAACAGTGCTCATTTTAAATGCTCACTTTCTTTGAATTAATGCTAAGGAATACAACTGCAACACATAGTAATGTGGATAGAATCACCAGGCACATTCTCCATAAGTAAGGATCACCTTCTGTAACATTATCATAATTACATTACATTACAGGTATTTAGCAGACGCTCTTATCCAGAGCGACTTACAGTTTACATTTTTTATTTTACATACAATCCATTTATACAGCTGGATATTAACTGAAGCCATTCAGGTTAGGTACCTTGCTCAAGGGTACAACGGCAGTGTCCCACCTGGGGATTGAACCTGCAACCTTAACGTTACAAGCCCAGTTCCCTAACCATTATACCACACTGCCGACCTATACCACACTGCCGACCATAATCCATGCATTAATTATTGAGTTCAGGTGTTTCAGCCACACCCATTGCCAACAGGTGCATAAAATCCAGCACATAGACAAACATTTAGAATTCAGAATGGTTCATAAAGAGTTCAGTGACTTTAAACGCGGCACTGTCATAGGATGCCACCTTTGCCACAAGTCAGTTCGTGAAATTTCTGCCCGACTAGATATGCCCCGGTCAACTGTAAGTGCTATTATTGTGAAGTGGAAGCGCCTAGGAGCAACAACAGCTCGGCCACGAAGTGGTAGACCACGCAAACTCACAGAGCGGGGCCGACGAGTGCTGAAGCGCATAAAAATCGCCTATCATCTGCTGCATCACTCACTACAGAGTACCAATGTCACGTCTCGTGTTCGTGTTCCCCGTAATTAGGGTTTGTAGTTTATTCCATGTTTTCCTGGTTGTCCGGTCCGTGTTTTTACTTTCACTTACCTGTTTCCAGTCTCGTCATTGTATTATCGTTTTTTACCTGTTCCTCGTGTGTCTGATTGCAGTTAGCTGCATTCGTATTAATTCCTGATTGTTTCTCGTTATGTCTGATGTAGTTAAACTGTTCGTTTCCCATGTTCATTACCAGATTGTCTCGTCATTGTATTATAGTTTTCACTTATTCCTCATGTGTCTGATTGCAGTCTGCTGCATTCGTGTTAATTCCTGATTGTTTCTCGTTATGTCTAAATGTATATAAGCTGTGCGTTTTCCCATGTCTGTTGCCAGATTGTCTTGTGCTTTGCTTATGCCTACACAACTCTCCAGCGGTTTCGCTGGTTACCCGTGTTTTTGTTCGTGCTCCCGTATTCGTCTGTGTCCCAGTCTCGTTCCCGACCCACCTGTTCGTGCTCCTTGTGGTTCCAGTCCCGCTCCTCTCTGTGTTCCCTGGACTGATTTCCCGTTATCAACCTCCGCCTGCCCATTGACTATGCCTTGCCTGCCTCTGACACAACTGAAGCCTGGAACAAACTTTGCCTGTCCCCGACCACTCTTTGGATCCCTGTATTGCCCTGATTGCTCCTGTGTGACCATTGCCTATTTATACAGTAAAAGACATTATTGCATTTCTGGGTCCGCGCCTGGTTTTCCGACACCGTTCTTGACAACCAAACCGCCTCTGGAAGCACCATCAGCACAAGAACTGTGCGTCGGGAGCTTCATGGAATGGGTTTCCATGGCCGAGCAGCTGCACACAAGCCTCACATCACCATGCGCAATGCTAAGCGTTGGCTGGAGTGGTGTAAAGCACGCCGCAACTGGACTCTGGAGCAGTGGAAACATGTTCTTTGGAGTGATTAATCACGCTTCACTGTCTGGCAGTCTGATGGACGAATCTGGGTTTGGCGGATGCCAGGAGAATGCTACCTTCCGGAATGCATAGTGCCTACTGTAAAGTTTGGTGGAGGAGGGATAATGGTCTGGGGCTGTTTCTCAGGGTTTGGGATAGGCCCCTTAGTTCCAGTGAAGGGTATTCTTTATGCTACAGGATACGAAGACATCTTAGCCAATGGGTGCTTCCAACTTTGTGGCAACAGTTTGGGGAAGGCCCTTTGCTGTTCCAGCATGACTGGGCCCCTGTGCACAAAGCGAGGTCCATAAAGACATGGTTAGACGAGTTTGGTGTGGAGGAACTCGATTGGCCTGCACAGAGCCCTGACCTCAACCCCATTGAACACCTTTGGGAGGGATTAGAATGCCGATTGCGAGCCAGGCCTTCTCGTCCAACATCAGTGCCTGACCTCACAGATGATCTTTTGGCTGAATGGGCACAGACACACAGACACACAGACACACTCCAAAATCTTGTGGAAAGCCTTCCCAGAAGAGTGGCAGCTATCATAGCCACAAAGGGGGGTCCAATTCCATATTAATGCCCATGGTTTTAGAATGGGATGTCCAACAACCTCATATAGGTGTGATGGTCAGGTGTCCACTGACTTTTGGCCATATAGTGTATGACTGAATACCAACTCTCACACAACTTCAGCATTTGCAGCACTCAACAAATGCTGTCCTCTCTTCACACTGCCACACAGTGAACGCACGTTCTATGATTAAATTACTGGATCAACAGACCGTATTATACACATTTGTAAATTTGCCATTTATGTTATGTCATCCTTACCTGCTGTAATTTTTCTGTTTGTTCATTGTTTTACATGACAATTTGGCATCAAACACATTATTTTGTTTATTTTTTATTTCCTGTTTATGCTTTTACTCCCCATTTTTCTCCCTATTTTTAGTTGCCAATTATACCCTTCTCTTTTTCATGTCAATTATCCCCACCCTCGTACGAGAGGTCGCTACCGTAGCCCTGAGACTGGTAGTGGGCGCTGTACCGCCTCCTTCGAGCCAGCACCCACCACAGTCACCGTAACACATAGGACCACTCATATATGCAGCGAGCTCATATCGACTTCCATCCCCCCTCCCTGAGGCGGACAGCCAATTGTCGCCCCCTAGTGGCACTCCCGGCCATTGATGAAACTGGCGCGACCTGGTGGAATCGAACCCCGGTCACAGTGGGCAGCATCAGATGTTCTACCTCTACACCACCTGGGAGGCCGCATCAAACACATTATTTAAAAACTCCTTGTTGCTGACACACTGCTTTTAAATAACTATATAGAATCATAATTTGCTATTGTCTGCCCATTTTTCGAATGACAAACCCTGTTGTTGCAGACGGGTTGCTTTAAAAGAATATAGTCAATCACAACTTTTGCTGCAGATTCTCAAAGTACTGCTGATACTGAAACAATGCTGCTAATCTCTGGAACTATTCAGCAATTAATGTATTAATTCAGTGAAAGGCATACGTGATGGTAACATGTTGCTGGGAACAACATTTCACAAAAAGATCCTCTAGCACAGGGGTGCCCAAGTTCGGTCCTGGAGATCTACTGGGTGTGCAGGCTTTTGTTTCAGCCCTTCACTAACACACCTGATTCCATTAATTACTTCACTAACACACCTGATTCCACTAATCAACTGCTCGTCAAGGCAATGAATGGTCAAATCAGGTGTGTTAGTGAAGGGCTGGAACAAAAGCCCGCACACCCAGTAGATCTCCAGGACCGAACTTGGGCACCCCTGCTCTAGCAGTTATAGATATGGTTGTACGGATTAAGTGTATACCCCTTTAATTTTTAAACAATTTTAGTTTTTGCAGTAATCAGCTATGCAAATGAGGGGGCAGTGAACAGTGTATGGGAATGCATGCAGCGGACACTCATTTTTACTTTTATTTTGAAAATGTCCAACCGGAAGTTAGGTTTTGTGACATTTTGAGAGCATTTACAAGCTTCACGGAGCTCTCTGAGAGCTGTTGCTAGCAAGCAAGCAAGTTGTATGGAATATGAAGATACACTGAGACGTCTGTTTTTTTGTTTTTGTTTTTTTTATTCGATCCGACAAAATATCGCGAATATCAAGAGCCGATATTTCATAGCCACCTGATGTCTAGTTCTAACCTTAGCATGCTAGCCGGCGCTAAGAAGCTAACCTACAAATTCAACTCAGAGCGATATAGCTAACGTTAGATAGCTCGTTAGCTAATTGTATAACGTTGTTCTCTAGTCTAGCTAAATTAACCAAATTGAGAAAGGTTAACTGGCAACCTAATTGTGAATAACAGTTAACTTCAGAGTGGGTAAGTTTCGGTCATGTGTATCTACCTAAAATAGCAGTGTTTAACATGCATAGCTGGCATAGCTAACTTAGCTTCCAGTACTGGCAAATTAATTATAGCGAATCGATACCAGTTCGAATTTCAAAGTTTTGCAATATCTAATTGTTTTGTTTGTTTGCTATGCTAGCCGGGTAGTTAGCTAGCTGCCAAGGTCAAAACTTGCTATGGTTGGTACTCTACGTCCTATTCTCGTGTCATCTGGTGTTTTTGCCGTCCAGCTAGCTGACATTATGTGGAGAACCCCTTAGCAGTTATTTCTCAATTGGTTGTGATCCCTGTTTGCCTGGTGGTGGCAATAATTATGTACTGAAGAAAGCCCAGGACTACAGTAACTAGCTAAATAGCCTCATAGTTGGTTACTACGAAGTAATAATAATAATAAACTGACAGCTGATTAGCATGACCTATACATCACATAGCTGTCATACGGTATAATAAACCATGTTTAACTTAGCTCACGGTTTGTCATCAGCAGGGTAATTTCCTTACTGAACGGAGCAATACAGCTGATCAAGAGCGGAATGCTTTATTTTCAGGGCCTGTAGGAATGCCTGTTACCTGTTACTTTTTAACCCTCTGAGGTCCGTGCTAAGCTTTTCGATGTTTTTTGATTTTGGCATGGTCTGATATTTATCTCAATTTCATCAATTTAACACACATTTACTCCAAAGTGTTTAATATTTTTATTTGAAGGACAATCACAGCTACATTTGTATGCCATCAATAGTTTGGTCAGTATCATATGCAGCTTGTAAATAGATCTACAAACACACAAGTTAAAAATAGTTAATTTTTCTGCTGTCACAAAAAGTTGTGAAAGCACACACTAAGCTATAGTGACGAATTGTTTTGCCAATGTGCGTTTGTTCATCAAGGTCTTGGTTATGTAAGGGTGTGAAAATGTTTTAGCACATATGAGATCTAAATAGCTAAAAACCTGTTTTTATCAGAACTGGTCACATTTATTTCAGGCTGTGGGAGGGCTATATGCTAATTTACTGAATATTCATGATCCACACCTGAAAGATCATGGTCAAGCCATCAGACAAAGACATCTTGCAGAGTAGCCTACGCATTTCTTGCGACTAACAGAAGCCAGTTTGACAACATCCAAAGTCTGGCATTGGGCACAGGCACATGATCAAAAGTTTAAGATATTCATCTTTAAACGTCTGTAGGAAAACGAAAGCAAAATCCGTGTCTACGAAGACACGGAAAGACATAAACAAGACAAAACAAAATAACCAACGATCAGGAACAAACAAAACGTATCCAAAATCTCGGAATAAACTAAACGCTGGGAATCTAAACCACAATAAGCACACAAACAAGTTCTCGAGAGGCAAGAAACATTAATCACAATAGGTATTATCAAGCTAAGCTAGATAATGTCCAAGCGCCGAAACAGAATGCCAGCTGGTTAAATATCCTCCCGTTAATTATTCGCAGCAGTCCGCAATGATTCTGATTTTTTTTCGTATAGCGTGGAATTCATATATTTTCACGAGTATTTGAAAATATGGTAAATCAAATAAATATCAGCATACACCGTCTGTTGCTGGCAGCTCGCAACCGTAAACACAGACAAGATCCGATATAATCACGGGACATTGTTTACGCTGCAATTTCACACACGGAATTCATATATTGAATACGAGTATTTGATAACATGGCAAATCAAATATAGTTACTTACTCTTCGTCAGTTATTGTCTTCGTCGCTTTCCATCGATGCTCTCAAACACTGCAGCGCAGAAAATCTTTCCATCTTGAATACAATTGTATGTCTGTATAAAATCTTGCTTCAAATTGTCGGGACAGTTTGTGTTGTTTACGCCGCGTTTCACACATGGACCCACGCCCCTCCCCACACCTCCCCGAAACTCGCACCTAGTTACCATGTCAATAGAAGGGGACGTTACTAAAAGGTAAAAACAGAGTAAAAACAAGGTTTACTTTTGGTCTAATTAACCTAATTTAAAAAATCCCATTTGATTTGCCAGTGCTCAAATCGGAAAGTCGCGATTCTAAGGTTTCTGTCAATGTTTTTGTCGCGTGTGTATGATAAAATATCGCGAAATTAGAAATAGTAATATACTTTTATTGCTGCTGGGAGCGGCGCCGCTCCCGTCGACCTCAGGGGGTTAAAAATGAACTTCTTGATCAAGTTGCTATTATTATTATTTCATGTTCATTGGTATAATTAGAAAATAAATTCTACCATAAGTATTTGACTAATCTGTTGGGGTTTGTTTCTGGGTGACGCTTTCTGATTTTATAAATGTATTTGCTGCAAAGATGATACTGTCAGTTCATTAAAGGTTGAAACCTTTTTTTTTTTTTTCAGATGTATAACAGTCATCCACAAGATGGATAACAGTGGTAAGCCATCAACTGCACAAATTGTCCTGATGGCTACCAGCTCAGCTTTAACTGCAGTCTTTTACTCAATATACAGGAGGAAGTCAGTCACTGCTACCAGGTTAAAGGTACAGTTTGTACTGTCCATACATGCTTTCTAACAAGTGCATGGTCTTGTTTTTAATATTTACACTTACATCTTGATAATGAACTATTCAGATTTTCTGCATCAGAAAGTTGTCCAAGTAATTTCTGTTGGGGTTGTGTATTTATAATAAAAACAATCTATTCATATATAATTGTTCTGAATCAAAATTTTCCTTACTGTTCAGTATTAATGGGCTTTGTGAATGTTAAAATAGGTGGAGCTACTGTAGCGGAGCTCGGAAGACCTGAGTTAAGCTGCAGAAAGTGATGTCGATAAGAATATGACTAGTTTCCAGAGCTGGGGACTCAGATATTTAGCTCAGCAAGCTAATCGTGTCTCTTGTTGCGTTGGGATCCCCGGTTCGAAACTCACTGCAGGCAGAAGCAACTCCGTTACACTACCACGTGCTATCATTGCTGTAATTTACTGAAACAATTTTAGTATGGAAAACAAAGCATTTTGATTGTTGCAAACTAGCCAGTGAAGGACAGCACATCATTGGTCTGCTAATGGAATCCATGATGCTTTCTCTCTCTCGTCACAACATGTCATTATACTTCAATTTGTGTACTTCATTCACACCATTTCATTTAGCTATATCTATTGATTTTGTTGAATTTAATTGCAGGAAGCCCAAAAAATCTCCATCGATCAGGATCTTAAGAACGTCCTGAAGGAATCACCAGGGCATTGTATCCCATATGCAGTAATCGAAGGTATGGTGCATTTACCTGTGTTTAGGCCTGTTAGAATGAAACGTATCAATTTAAAAATGTGTTCTAGCAATCACACATGATTTCATTAATCAACCGCTGGCCAAGACAATGAATATTTTAATCAGGTGTGTTAGTGCTGATCTGGAACAAAACCCTGCACACCCAGTAGATCTCCAGGACCGAACCCCTGTTGTACAAGATTATATACGTGTTTGGAATGGCCTAATATTACACACTGATTGGCTGTAGGCTTATTAATGCTTGTGTGTAAAACTGACAGTGAGACACTGTTGCTTGATCATTCTTTGAAGACTTTGCCTCTGATTTTGCAGATGAGGATCAAAGATTTGAGAAAACGTTTTGGAGATAAAAAAAAAAAAACTTTTTTTAAATTAATGGTGCATAATATGCTATGCACATTTTTCTGTGGATTTCTGGCAGACTTTATACCAGTTTTTTTTCACTCACTTGCCAGTCACATAGTACAGTCTTTTTCACTCACCAATCACATGCTTTTTTCCACTCATTGCCAGTCACATAGTACAAACTTTGCTTGATAATAACGTTTTTTTATAGGCTATAATGGATGTGCACAAATTGAGATTAGTTGTACCTTTAACTGTATTGGATTAATTGGTGCAATTTTGTGGTGTAGGCTAGATTCATATACTGTCAATCTTGTGTGGACATATTTGACTTACAAATGCATGTACGAGTGTAGCCTTTTTTCTTTACAAACAGTTGAACACTTGGTGATTGCTGAACACGCCAAACTATGTTTGTGAAGAAAAGCAGCAAACACTTGCATTGATATGTGAGTCAAAGTTAAGGACAAATGCTGATTGAATACTTGCCTTGTGGATCAATTGAGCCACCTGTGTTGAGGTATGTGTAAAACCTATTTGAAGTTTTATGCAATTCACCCTTTCTGCATTGTAACATTTGTCCATAGGGGTTGTGAGATCTGTGAAAGATTCACTGAATAGTCAGTTTGTGGAAAACTGTAAAGGAGTCATTGAAAGACTGACCTTGCGGGAACAGAAGATGGTCTGGAATCGCACTACTCATATATGGTTTGTATATTTGTTTGGCTAGCACACGGGAGCAAATAACATTCTTTCTCAAAAACCAATTAACACTCTAAAGAAATGAGTTACTTCTGTCCCATTTTCTCTCACTTTTTAAAATAAATTGCAATGAATACAAAAATACATCAAAAGCATTAACTAGGCCTCCTACCTCCTGGACTAAGTATATGTTAAAGAACTGCTCAAGAGTAGTAGTGGCTCATA
The DNA here is from genome assembly GCA_029706075.1 of Aldrovandia affinis. NCBI lineage: Eukaryota > Metazoa > Chordata > Actinopteri > Notacanthiformes > Halosauridae > Aldrovandia > Aldrovandia affinis. The sequence goes on along the minus strand of JAINUG010000020.1, from coordinate 1,635,977 downwards.
GGACTAAAGAGGAGAGAGATTTGCTGATGTCCCCCCCTTCCACCCCACCACAGGAATGACTGCGAGAAAATAATTCACCAGCGCACCAACACGGTACCCTTTGACCTGGCCTCACATGACGACAGTGTGGCCAACACCGTGCGGGTTATCCGGCCACTGGACTCCGGCGAGCTGGACCTGGAGACCACCTACGAGAACTTCCACCCGGTGGCCCAATCCCTCACAGACGTCATTGGTCATTTCATCAGCGGTGAGCGGCCCAAAGGGGTCAAGGAGACGGAGGAGATGCTCCGGCTGGGGGCAAGCGTGACAGGAGTGGGCGAACTGGTGCTGGACAACAGCATGGTGCGGCTGCAGCCCCCCAAGCAGGGGCTGCAGTACTTCCTCAGCCGCCTGGACCACGACTCCCTGCTGAGGAAGCAGCAGGCCCGCGTCCGGCTCTGGAAGGTCCTGACAGCCACCTTTGGCATAACCACCTGCATCATCCTTTTCTTCATTCTGCGCAGGCGGTACGCACACTACAGGGAGAGGCGTAAGCTGCAGAGCCTGCAGGACGAGTTCCGGGAGAAGCAGCAGCGGCGGCTGCGCGAGCTGCACATAGATGAGGACGCCATCTCCCCCAGCGCATGCGTCATCTGCCTCGCCCGCGAGCGCTCCTGCGTCTTCTTGGAGTGCGGGCACGTCTGCTCCTGTGATGAATGTCACCACGCACTTCCCGAGCCCAAGAGGTGCCCCCTCTGCAGGGGGACGATCGATCGAGTCATCCCACTGTACAACAGCTAGCGGGGGGGTGTCCCCTTCATTGATTTTGGGCCAGCATCAACAGGTTATTTTTCAATGGGAATATTATATTGTGATGGGGCTGATGTTTAAAGCCAGACTTCTCTTCTGTCATATGGAAAGCACTTGCAAGTTAATCTGTTAATGATTTCTTTGTTGTGATCGGATATAATGTGCATTTGCAAAGAATTTGCCAAATTAAAAGATTGCTGTCTTCTCAAAAAGCAGGGTTTACTGATTTGCACTGAAAAATGCACAAGGACAAAGTTTAATGGATAAGGCAGGTCTGTGAGGTTATTACATGTGTTGGCTAGTCAATGCTGTTGGAAACGTTTGTGCTCAAGCAAATGTCTGTTTACTAAACCATGATCGCATTTCACTGACAGAAATGGTCAACAGTCGGCTGAAGGTAAACCAGACACACACGGAAGGCTAATCAATGATCGTTGTTGCTTTTACGGGCAAAATGCTAATTGAGCTTTTTCAGACTACTGACACAGCAGTATTCATAAACACACATTATCACAATAGTCTTATTATGGTGTCTTTTTCAAATAATTCTGGAACAATTTTGTCTTGTGTTAACATATTCATGGGGATGAAATATATTTGTCAAATCAATGGTTACATTTATAAATAAAAGAAAAAATGTATTTGAAGACCGATGGCCTTGCAGTTGGTAAGGATTCTAATAAAGTTTGTATTAATACTGTACTAATACTGTCTTAATGTATTTATACTGTAGCTTGGGTTTTTGAAGAAAACTCAAAACCAGCTACTGAGAATGTCCTTGCTATTTCAAACTTCAGGGTTACCAAAGGTAAACATTGAAAGTGTTTGAGTTTGAATGGTTCAAGGTTGTTGAAGTTTTTTCCTGCAGAGACCCTGAAGGCACTTAAGTTTATGTTGGTTTGTGTATTTTAGAAAAGCCATTTTAACGTAGCTATAAATATCCCCAACACGAAAATACTGTGCTGTGAATTCGATGACATGGAGTGTGCACATCAATGATGTAATGATGACATCATTGCACACCACCTCAATAATGAACTAGCTTGTCAGACGGCGGTATTTTCAATAAATCCAATTAAACCATCTTAAATTAATATATAGACATAGTCCTTTCAAACTTTAAAATTGTGCTTGAATTAAATGCACTGTTAATTATACGTTTCTGTATGCAAAATCTACATTGGGAAGAATTGCCGAATTTCGCCAGGAGAGGGAAGCAGCAGCACTTAAAAGTAATATTTCTTTAGCAGCGACACGCAAAGTGCAGCTACACTATATGGCCAAAAGTCAGTGGACACCTGACCATCACACCTATATGAGCTTGTTGGACATCCCATTCTAAAACCATGGGCATTAATATGGAGTTGGACCCCCCTTTGAGGCTTTCCACAAGATTTTGGAGTGTGTCTGTGGGAATTTGTGCCCATTCAGCCAAAAGAGCATCTGTGAGGTCAGGCACTGATGTTGGACGAGAAGGTCTGGCTTGCAATCGACGCTCTAATTCCTCCCAAAGGTGTTCAATGGGGTTGAGGTCAGGGCTCTGTGCAGGCCAATCGAGTTCCTCCACACCAAACTCGTGTCTTTATGGACCTCACTTTGTGCACAGGGGCACAGTCATGCTGGAACAGCAAAGGGCCTTCCCCAAACTGTTGCCTCGAAGTTGGAAGCACTCAATTGGCTAAGATGTCTTCGTATCCTGTAGCATTAAGAATACCCTTCACTGGAACTAAGGGGCCTATCCCAAACCCTGAGAAACAGCCCCAGACCATTATCCCTCCTCCACCAAACTTTACAGTAGGCACTATGCATTCCGGAAGGTAGCGTTCTCCTGGCATCCGTCAAACCCAGATTCGTCCATCAGACTGCCAGATAGTGAAGCGTGATTCATCACTCCAAAGAACACGTTTCCACTGCTCCAGAGTCCAGTTGCGGCGTGCTTTACACCACTCCAGCCGACGCTTGGCATTGCGCATGGTGATGTGAGGCTTGTGTGCAGCTGCTCGGCCATGGAAACCCATTCCATGAAGCTCCCAACGCACAGTTCTTGTGCTGATGGTGCTTCCAGAGGCAGTTTGGTACTCTGTAGTGAGTGATGCAGCAGATGATAGGCGATTTTTACGCACTATGTTCTTCAGCACTTGTCGGCCCCGCTCTGTGAGTTTGCGTGGTCTACCACTTCGTGGCCGAACTGTTGTTGCTCCTAGGCGCTTCCACTTCACAATAATAGCACTTGCAGTTGACCGGGGAACATCTAGTAGGGCAGAAATTATACGAACTGACTTGTGGCAAAGGTGGCATCCTATGACAGCGTTTAAAGTCACTGAGCTCCTTACAAACCATTCTGAATTCTAAATATTTGTCTGTGGAGATTGCATGGCTATGTGCTGGATTTTATGCACCTGTTGGCAATGGGTGTGGCTGAAACACCTGAACTCAATCATTAGTAAGGGGTGTCCACTGACTTTTGGCCATATAGTGTATATAGGGGTGGGGAAACGAAACCGTGCAACGTCATGCACTTAATAAAAAATATTGATATTCTATAGCTTTATAGTCAAAACGGTGTGTCATTTCGTTTATTAAATTTTACATTATTTTCATCATAAAGCTAATATAAAATATTTGTGTAAATATTACATATTTGTAATATTACAATTTACAGCATGGACTTTTTGTCATCTGCATTCCTTTACATATACAAAGATATTGCCGTAGGCTATATAATCGTAGGGACTTTACAAATGAAACGAAAATCAACATCATAAACTCGGTTGTATCATAAACTCGAAATAAACAATGAATTACAACATTCTTATTTAAAACGGGATTGAATTACGCGAAATCCTGGTTATTTTCAAGATGGTAAATTACACACACGTCAAGACTGTTCAGTAATAGCTTTCCATCGGAAATATTTCCAGTATTCTCTGTAAAGTTTGCCTATTTGAATTTAGGCTTGTAAGGGGAAATCCAGAGCAATACAGTAGCGGAAATATGTACTGTGCTGAGCATTTCTGTTTTGCATATAGTATTGAGTCTGTATTGCACCTGCGAACACGTGTCTCATTTGTCACGTTGCTCTAACTTTCGGTTTGCACGTTTCTGTAAAATAGAAAAATCGAATCTAAATATTAATCTAAGTTAAATATGGTGGAACAAAAACAAAGTGTTCATAGCATCGTGCTTTTACTGGCTTGGTAAGTAGACCGCGAGGTCGGAGAGACTGCAAGTATCAATGCGAAGCGGTAGAAATTGGGAAGAGTTCTGTGGCTACACCAGGAAAATCCTGCCTCAGTGACGTGTTTTCTCTGCACTGGTCTCCCAGGGATCCGTGTTTTGCATCGCTCCCCAATTTGCATTTTTATCCACATCAGCTTTTCCCTGCGACTTTCCGAACGCCCGAACCATCGCGAACCTCTGCAATTGTATTCCTCACCATCTTAAACGTTGTTCGCACTGAAACAAGACGTAACTTTAAATAATGTGACTCTGGACAGCTCAAACACACCTTGTTTTTCACTTTCAGACCTCCACCGCGGTAAGTGTCCGCGAGGAAGCTAGCCAGAAAACGATTGCCTATTAACTTCATAGTTGGCCAATTGCGCTTTTCATATTTTTAATTGCAGGCGCGGTCTTTTGATTTTGTATCGGTCAGGTTGTTGTCTGGTGGAGCATACATCATGTCGGAAGTATTGCCTTACAATGAGGAGAACATTACTCACTATGGCGATGATGGAGACGTGGGGCAAATATCCTTCACCTGTCGCCTGCAGGATACGAATAACTTCTTCGGTGGTGCTCAAAACAAAAGACCCCCCAAACTTGGACAGATTGGGAGAAGCAAACGAGGTAAGATGTTTTGCATTCATAATAATATAGGGCATGTGGCTAACAGTGTAATATAGTGGCATCAATGCAGTATAATTTAGTATAATAATTATACAAAATATTATAATAATTTTGTATAATTTACTTATAAAACATGCTAGCTATTTAATTAGTACCGAAAGTAAAACAATTATAATATGAAATACGTTTAAACTGTGTATAAGCTTAATCAATTCATTAGGAAAGACAACCAAAAAACAGGTCAAATTAGCTAACAACCTTTGCCATTTGGCGTAGTGGTAGGCACGATTAAGTTGTTTGAATGTGTCATTATTAGCTAACAACGTTTGCCATTTGGCGTAGTGGTAGAAATTATTAAGTTGTTTGAAAGTGGCATTATTAAGGAAGCTCTGAAATTCTCATTGAATAGTGTCTTATTGCACTGTGTGATGAATAATTTATTTCAGTGTCGGAGGCAGGCATTATTTCAGTTGTCCAGGCATTACTATTATCATATTTCAATTGGGATTTGTCAATTACTACCTTTGGAACGTCTATAATCTCCCCTCATGCGGCAGAGGTAGCATAGCATCGACATCAACTGCACATTGTTTTGTTTTCTCTTTTTTACAGTTGTTATTGAAGACGACAATATCGACGATGTGTTGAAAAACGGGACAGAAAAAACACCCACAGGTGTCTAAAACCACAGGGACATTGTGTAAGGAGACGTAGGCTATCCCCCTTCATTAACCAGAGAGCACTTTGAAACAACCCACTTAACAGGCCGTGGTCCACAGTGCAGTCGGCGACAAGCCTCACATTGCAGACTAGCGAACGGAAAAGCCAACTGAACTGTGGCAAGCGCTGAGCATTTTCTTTTTCGCGGTTTGTAATTAAAAGCCTTTCGGTGATCTAATATTATCCAATATATGTTGAAGCCAGCAACGGAGTTGTCCCCCATTGTACAGTAGAACTCATATTGTGCAAGCTGGAGAGGTGAGAAAGAAAAAAAGATACTGCTAAGCACACTATATCATCTTAAACTCTTTGTATTTTTACTTTTTTATTTTATTTATTTTCATTTTTGCTGTACCTGGCCTAGGCTGAGCACTTTGTTTACTATTTCCATCCTGCAAAACAATTATTATTTTTGTGCACAATGGAGGTAAAATTGTGTTTTGATGTTATTAACTCTTTAGGTACATTTTGAAGTGTTGAAAGCCTGAACAACATGTTTTATACGGACTGAAAAAACGAAGGTGATATTTTTTAATTCTGAATTTTTGATGTTGCTCGACTGATCTTAAAAAATGGCCTGCTTATTTTCCAGCAAGATACTCATTTTATATACTAGACAGCTGTTTCTAAAATAGCTAAGGCTCGTATAGTATCTGTTTTTGTTAAAGGTGATGGTCATTACACTTTATAGAGTAATTATAAGTATGTTGTATAGTACATAATCCAACTGTGCCAAATATATCTTGGAAGGTGCCAGCCAACCTGTTTTTTGTGCTCTGTAAATGTAGCTTTGCTATTTTGGCTGCCATTTTTATGTTACAGGGCTCTTAATGGTGAAATGCTCTTGCATGAAATGGGCTAAATGCCTCTGTGGCAAAGAAACTTGTATACTATCGAACATCTTGTTTGCAACTTTGAATGACAGACCTCAAGAACTTTCTTAACTAAATATTGTATATGTTGCACCTCTTAAACAGGGCTATTTCTGCAATCTATAATAAAGACATTAAAACATGAAATGAAACCAAATGGATAAAGTGTTGTATGCTTTTTACTTATTCTTATTCACCAGCACTTTTGGTGCAGAGCACAAAATGCAGTCCAATTACATTACAGGCATTTAGCAGACACTCTTATCCAGAGCGACTTACAGTTTCACATTTCTTTACATACAATCCATTTATACAGCTGGATATTTACTGAAGCAATCCAGGTTAAGTACCTTGCTCAAGGGTACAACGGCAGTGCCCCACCTGGGATCGAACCTGCAACCTATGCGTTACAAGCCCAGTTCCTTAACCATTATGCTAACACTGCCGCCTATATAACAATTAGCCTAAAACGATAAAGAAAATTCAACACTGCAAACGTTTCATAGGCGAGTGCATCAATTTGTTTCCACAAAGGAGCAACTGTGTCACCCATGGAGAGAGCATCACCACAACATTAATTTGTCAGAACAGATTTACTGATATAAAGAATACAGGCTGACGATAAGAGTATTATATGTGCTTTAAACACTGTCAAACTGTCATATGCCATTATTTAGGTCTTGGTGCACAGGGGGTAGTTATTTAAATAGTAACATTGTGAGTGGATAGCTGCCTAATTGTCAGATTTTATCTGCTGTGCTGTATACACATGCACCGCACAGACTCCCACAGCTTGCACACAAAAGGCAGCATGCTGAGCCATACGTCCAAAGCAAAGCTTAAAATAAACCATACTTAGCGAATGCGCAGCAGCATATAGAACATGGGAAACAATGGTACAATCTAATCAAGCTTTAAAAGGCGTACTGAGTCAGTACAGTAGCTTCTTTATGGCTCATTGAATATTGACCTGAAGGGAGGGCATTCCAACGTGATTTCTGAGTAACAACGTCATATGTGTATTAGTCAGCCATGTATAAACAATTTCAGTAGTTCGTAAAAAGCAATTAAGGCATAGCATTATTTCGAATTTTTAGTATGCCTTCATACTTTTGCTATCTCATGTCTGTGAAGTGCTTTGTATTTATTTTTCCTGATTATAATAGTGGTGATCATAGGCGCCGATTTATGTTTCTGCCCGTGGGTGCCGCGCAGCGTATGCTAGGTGGAGTTTGCTATCAAATCGATGTAAATTTGGCTCCGTGCATAATTTTCCCCGTGGGTGCTCGGCCTTCTCCGTGGGTGCTCGGGCCCCGGAGCACCCACGGGATCGGTGCCTATGGTGGTGATAAAGGTGAGGACCCTGTTTAAAAGGGGGGAGGGGGACGCAGTCAAGGAACCCATTTAATAAGGAGGCATTGTATCAGGATCACGCAAAAAACATATTTTCTTGTTAGCAACCATGCAATTAGAAGGATAATGGTATAACCTGTGGCATTCAGTATCTCATACTAGTTTGCAGGTCCTATTAAAACAAATATTTCAAAATAAAATACTCCACTCAATATGAAAAATACCCTGATGTGATGTTACACTTACCATCAAGTAAAACAAGTCATTTCCTTACTCTATGATGCAGAACAACCAAATTGGTTTTGAATAACAAGCCTACGCATGGATTTGGGATAGTAATAAAAATGAAATAATTCAAGGATATACTGTATGTTGTAAAATAATAGTTTCAACTGGGACCTTTATTGCAGGCCTTTCTGTGACTCATTTTTATGATGAACTCCACCACTACCTCCTCCTCACTGGCCCTCTCTTGTTTTCCTTCATTGGACATTTGAAAGAAAGTTGAAAAAACAACAACTATGCTTTATGGACAAATGCGACCTGAAATGCGCCCCTAGTTTCCATCAGAGCCAGCACTGTCACCCTTCTCCCTCCGTCACTCTTAGTCCACAAACTGTTCCTTCATCTCCTAGATACACATAATTGCTAAGTGCTCATCAGAAATCATAGACACCCTTATGTTGTTATGTTTTGCCATGTTTGTTCTGTTTGTTTTCGTATTTTATTATTTTTCTCATCATTATGGTTCATTCACGTCTGTTTCCCCGTCTGTTTGTGTTCCGTGTTTTTCGATAATCCACTCCTCGTCTTTGTTATTGCACTATTCGGGTGATTTCGACTTTACAGGTTTTTCTGCCTTATTTCCCTATCTCGTTTACTTCCTTCTTTCTTTCTAACACTCTGTATTAGTTAGATGTATATAGTACTACTAATCTACTAACATTAGGGATTTAGATTAAGTTACTAACATTACTAATTACTCATTATGTCACGCTTCTATCTACCGCTATCATTCTCTCTCTCGTTGTCCTATCCCAGTACGCTTCTCTCCTTTCGCTTTACCTGCATGCAGATTCTTTCCTTTGCTCTCCTCCCCTTCGAACTGTGCACGTGTCTACCTGCCATTCCAGGTCGTTTTATTTCCGTGTGTTTATGTGCTTCCCAGTCCGTGGCTTTTGTCTCGCCTCGTTATCGTATTAGTGATCCCTATCGTTCTCACCTGTGTTCTTGACCTTCTTCCCTCCCAGTCACACTTGATTCCTATTGTGTTTTCCTTCCCCGCTTGTATTTAAGTTTCGTGTCTGCTCTCAGTATTTGTCAGAACGTTGATCATCATTCACTGTGCCGATTGTGTGTAAGCCAGAGTTTGTTTGTATTTTCCGAGACACCCCTTCTGATTGACTTCGGGTTTTGCCTTCCGATTTTGTTTGTTTGCCCTTCTGATTATTTGGTTTTTGATTTTTGGACTGCCTATTTGACTACTCTTTTGGATTTCGATTTTGTACCTTATCTAACTCTAACTATCGGCTTTTGAACCTTGCTTGATTATTAAACGTTCCTTTACTGCCTTATCCTGGTCTGCGTCTGGGTCCCTGTTCGGTACCTCACAGTACGTTCTGACCAGAATGGACCCACCAGACCCTGACCACCTACGCTTCGCACTCGAGCAGCAGGGGGCGATGCTCGGCCATCATCAGTCCCACCTGGAGACGGTCACCCACCACCTTCAGACCCTGACCTCCAGTTTGGCTGAACTTACGATGACTCTGCGAGCTCCTACACCCAGCACCGCACCCCAGCAACCTGCTGACCCAACCCATCCGGGTTTTCCTCCAGCGCCGGTGCGCGAACCCCGTCTGCCTCCCCCGGAGAAGTACGCTGGCGAACCTGGCGGCTGTCGCTCCTTCCTTACGCAGTGTCAGCTTATTTTCCAGCTGCAGCCGCTGGCATTCCCCACTGAGCTTTCCAAAGTGGCTTACATCATCACCCAGCTGACCGGTCGAGCCAAGACTTGGGGAACCACTGCGTGGGAGGACTCGTTTCCATACTGCCAGAGCTTCAGTCTGTTTGCCGAGGAGATGAAGAGAGTCTTTGATCGTTCCAAGCATGGCCACGAAGCGGCGAGAGAGCTACTTCACATGCACCAGGGGAGAAGATCTGTCTCGGACTACGCCATCGACTTCCAGACGTTGGCTAACTCCAGTGGATGGGATAAGGGGGCTCTCTACGACACCTTCATTTATGGCTTGTCCGAACAACTTAAAGATGAGCTCCTGACCCGCGACCTACCCGAGTCCTTCTACGACCTCATCAGTCTGGCCCTTCGTGTCGACTCTAGGCTGCTAGAACGCCAACGCTTCTGGGATCCAGGGGTTTTCCGCAGGCCAGACGCTAAGAGGTCCAAGACTCCTGCCATCCTCGTCACTCACCCTAGAATTCCCTCTGCACAGGTGTCGGAACCGGAACCCATGCAAGTGGACCGGGCTCGTCTGACCAGAGAGGAACGTGATCGGAGTCTTGCCTCTACTGCGGTCAACCGGGTCATTTAATCTCCAACTGCCTGGTAAAAGGCCAACGCCGACAAGTGAGTAGAGGAACACTAGTGGGCATGATCCTGTTCGAATCCTCCTCCAAACAACGCACCTGCCTGCCTGTGACTATCGAGTGGGAGGGTCAGAGATGAGCGACCACCGCTCTCATTGACTCGGGCGCTGAGGAGAGCTTCCTTGATGCTGGTGTGGCTACTAAGTGGGGCATTCCGGTTTCCAGTCTTTCACGCCCTCTAGTGGCCAACTCACTCAACGGTCAAAGACTTACCCACATAACCCATACCAGTTCTCCCTTGACTTTGCGCATCTCCGGCAACCATCAGGAGAAGATAAAGCTGCACATCATTGACTCTCCCCACGCTCCCATTGTTCTAGGTCATCCCTGGTTAGTTCAACATAACCCCTCCTTGGAGTGGAGCAATCACAAGATTGTGGGTTGGAGCCCACACTGTTTGTCCCATTGCCTGCATCAAGCCCACTCTTCTGTTCCGAGTTCTCTTTCTCCTGAGAAAACCCCTGACCTGTCTGTCGTTCCATCCGAGTACCTGGACCTCAAGGAGGTCTTCTGCAAATCCAGAGCCACCCACCTGCCCCCCCATCGCCCCTATGATTGCACCATCAAACTCCTGCCCGGTACTACCCCTCCTAGGGGGCGCCTGTTTTCCTTGTCCCGTCCCAAGACAGATACTATGAATAAGTATCTACAAGAATCGCTGGCTGCTGGCATCATTCGCCCTTCTTCCTCACCCGCTGCAGCTGGTTTATTCTTTGTGGGCAAGAAGGACGGTTCTCTATGCCCTTGCATCGACTACCGGGCACTCAATGATATCACCATCAAGAATCGTTACCCTCTCCCCCTCATGACATCAGCTTTTGAACAACTGCAAGGGGCCACTGTCTTCACTAAGTTGGACCTGCGCAATGCTTACCACCTGGTGCGCATTTGTGAGGGGGACGAGTGGAAGACCGCCTTCAATACCCCGACTGGCCACTGGGAGTACCTGGTGATGCCTTTTAGTTTGACCAACGCTCCAGCAGTTTTCCAAGCCTTGGTTAATGATGTATTAAGAGACTTTATGGACTGGCCCCGGCCGGAGAATCAGTTTGTTTTTGTCTACCTCGACGACATTCTTATTTTTTCTGAGACCCGAGATGAACATGTCACTCACGTCCGCAGAGTTCTCCAGCGTCTTCTGGAGAACAGACTTTTCGTCAAACCGGAGAAGTGCAAATTCCATTGCCAGACCACCACCTTCCTGGGCTATATCATCTCGGCCGGGAGCCTCCAGATGGACCCTCAGAAGATCAAGACCATTCTGGACTGGCCCCGGCCGGAGAATCGTAAGAAATTACAGCGGTTTTTGGGATTCGCCAATTTTTATAGAAGATTTATCCACAATTACAGCACCCTGGCAGCACTCCTCACAGCTCTCACATCGGTCAAGGTTCGTTTTGACTGGAATCCCAGAGCAGAAGAAGCCTTCCACGTTCTCAAGCAGCGCTTCACTTCTGATCCCATTCTCATACATCCTGACCCTACCGCTCAGTTTATCGTTGAAGTCGACGCATCCAACATCGGAGTGGGGGCCATTCTTTCACAATGCTCCTCCCAGGACAACAAGATCCACCCATGTGCTTTCTATTCCCACCGGCTTAGCTCCATGGAACAGAACTACGACATCGGAAATCGGGAGCTACTTGCGGTAAAACTCACCTTGGAAGAATGGAGGCATTGGCTTGAAGGCGCACAAGTCCCCTTCCTTGTGTGGACGGATCACAAGAACCTGGAATATTTACAGACTGCTAAGAGACTCAATTCCCGTCAGGCCCGTTGGTCTCTGTTCTTCTCCAGATTCAATTTTTCCCTCTCCTATCAACCCGGTTCCAAGAACAGTAAACCTGATGCCCTCTCCCGCCGATTCGACCTTCCTTCCAATTCTTCTGATCCTGACACCATTCTACCTCAACACTGCTGTATCAACTCTCTTCAACTGGACATTGAAACTACTGTTCGCTCTGCTCTGGACGGGGAGGTTGGTTCTAGTCGCTGTCCTACCAACCGTCTCTTTGTTCCCAAATCACTTTCATTCAAAGACGTTTCTGGTGGCCAGCCATGTCCCAAGACATCAAAGATTTTTTCTCCGCCTGCTCTGTCTGCACCCAGAACAAAACCCCTCATCAGCATCCCTCTGGTCTGTTACAACCCCTACCCATCCCTCACCGCCCTTGGTGTCACATATCCCTAGATTTTTATCACAGGTTTACCCCCCACCAACAGCAACACCACTATTTTTACTATTATCGATCGTTTTTCTAAAGCTGTGCACTTTATTCCCCTGCCTAAACTCCCTTCAGCTAAAGAAACCGCCACTCTCATTGTTCAACACTGTGGAAGGCGTCGGTCTCAGCAGCTAATCAGGACGATTAGCGGCCACGCCTACTGGCAGAGCAGTAAGCGCACACACCGGTCCTGTCTATATAATTACAACTGTGTGCTTTAAGACTGCTCTGTTCCCTTCAGTAGGTGGCTGGAACCAGAGGAGAGGCGTTTGAGACCGAGGAGCGAGAAAAGAACAACAAAAGAAAAGCGAACGAAAGTGAAAGCAAGTGAAAGCAAATATCGAACGGACTAAAGAGAGCCGGTTCGATATTGTGTAATTTAGTTTTGGTATTTTCATTTAGTTAAAATGCTTCGCGGCAACTAGGGTAACGGGTTTGTTTGTGTTTGGTTGTGTTTATTAGTGTTTATTATTTTACGCTCCCGGTGCTCGTTCTCGGCCCAGTGTGGGAACAGAGAACGCGCCGAAAATAAAATAAATAAAAGTCCGGTCCGTAGACCAAAAAAACTCCACTCCGTGTCTGGACTGCTCTGTCCCCGTCCAGGGTGTGTCACGTGGCGTGTGACAAACACGTTTTCAGGTTACATGGTATTCCCACTGACATTGTTTCTGACAGAGGTCCTCAGTTTGTTGTTAGATTCTGGAAAGCTTTCTGTTTACTCATCGGCTCATCTGTTAGTTTATCCTCAGGTTTTCATCCCCAATCTAATGGCCAGACAGAGCGGGCCAATCAACTTATCGAGACTGTTCTCCGCTGCCTGTGTTCCCAAAACCCTACTTCATGGAGTCAACAGCTGCCCTGGGCAGAATATGCTATCAACTCTCACACTTATTCTTCCTCCCAGATGTCCCCATTTGAATGTTGCCTTGGTTATCAACCGCCATTATTCCCTACCCAGGAGAAGGAGGTGGGAGTTCCCTCTGCCGAGGCTTTCATCCACCGCTGTCAACGCACCTAGAAACTTACACGCCGCAATCTTCTCCGAGCCAGTTCCCGCATGAAGGAGATTTCCAACAGGAGACGCTCCGAGGCTCCTCGTTATCGTTTGGGACAACGTGTCTGGCTGACCACCCGGGACATTCCCCTCAAAATGGACTCTCGTAAGCTTGCACCCCGTTTTATTGGACCATTTCCCTTCATTAAAATCATCAGTCCCACTGCAGTTAGATTAAAATTACCTTCCACAATGAAAATAATTCACCCCACATTCCATGTTTCACGCCTCAAGCCTCTTGTCACCCACCCGTTGTGTCCCGCCCCTGATCCACCCCCACTCCCCCGTCGTATTGATGGTGGAGAAGCATTCACTGTACGGAAGCTGTTGGACGTTTGCTGTCGGGGCCGTGGCCTTCAATACCTTGTGGATTGGGAGGGCTACGGTCCCGAGGAGAGAAGTTGGATTCCTTCCCGTTTCATCCTAGACAAGGACTTCATAAAGGACTTTCATGTTGATAGACCTGTGCCTCCTGTGAAAACGCCAAGAGGCGTTCCTTGGGGGTACTGTTATGTTTTGCCATCTTTGTTCTGTTTGTTTTTGTATTTTATTATTTTTCTCATCATTACGGTTTATTCACGTCTGTTTCCCCGTCTGTCTGTGGTCCGTGTTTTTCGATAATCCACTCCTCGTCTTTGTTATTGCACTATTCGGGTGATTTTGACTTTACAGGTTTTCTGCCTTATTTCCCTATCTCGTTTACTTCCTTCTTTCTTTCTAACACTCTGTATATATTAGTTAGATGTATATAGTACTAATCTACTAACATTAGGGATTTAGATTAAGTTACTAACATTACTAATTACTAATTATCTCACGCTTCTATCTACTGCTATCATTCTCTCTCTCATTGTCCTATCCCTGTATGCTTCTCTCCTTTCGCTTTACCTGCACGCAGATCCTTTCCTTTGCTCTCCTCCCCTTCGAACTGTGCACATGTCTACCTGCCATTCCAGGTCGTTTTATTTCCGTGTGTTTATGTGCTTCCCAGTCCGTGGCTTTTGTCTCCCCTCGTTATCGTATTAGTGATCCCTATCGTTCTCACCTGTGTTCTTGCCCTTCTTCCCTCCCAGTCACACCTGATTCCTATTGTGTTTTCCTTCCCCGCTTGTATTTAAGTTTTGTGTCTGCTCTCAGTATTTGCCAGAGTTTGTTTGTATTTTCCGAGACACCCCTTCTGATTGACTTCGAGTTTTGCCTTCTGATTTTGTTTGTTTGCCCTTCTGATTATTTTGTTTTTGATTTTTGGACTGCCTATTTGACTACCCTTTTGGATTTCGATTTTGTACCTTATCTAACTCTGACTATCGGCTTTTGAACCTTGCTTGATTATTAAACGTTCCTTTACTGCCTTATCCTGGTCTGCGTCTGGGTCCCTGTTCGGTACCTCACATATGTGAGATACAAGCATACAATACAGAGGGTAGAGAAAATAATGATGATACAGATCTAACAGATTTGGATTTTAATTGGGTCCGATTATTACACTATGGTAGAATTACAGCCAAGGAATACAAGGCCATTTTAGGCAACAAGGGTGCACCCTTTGTGCCCAATGTGCAAACATTGTTTCCGGAAGATGTTCCCATATTCCAAGACTTAAAAACTTGTATAACAGCATTCCAAGAAGGACTAAAGCTGTTCTGAAGGCAAAGGGCAGCCCAACTCCATATTAGTTTATAAATATTCATATATTGTTTGGTGTTTCAATTATTTTGTATACCACATGTATGTCTAGATGAAATAAAAGCCTAAAATATATACCAACATAAGTGAGTCGATAAATATGACAAATTAGTGCTGTCAGTTTACTACAATACTTTGGTTGCTAGTTTGGGCAGTATTCATGTAATATAAGCAGAGCCATTGATGTGAGACAAAAGAGACCTTATAATTATGTTTAATATGCTTAATAATATTCTAAAATCTAATTGTATTTGAAGTTTGAAGAAACTATTTGATGAAGTGAACTCATATAACTCCATCGCAAACCAAGTGCAATATTTTTGGCAGGAAATTGTTTTTTTTCCCTAAACATCCACTGACCCTGAACCTGGTCATGCATTGGCATCTATACATTTCATTGAGTTGCACCCTCATGGCTTGTTTGTTGGCCATTGCCCTCAAAGTAGGAAACATGCAATATTTAAAATGTGTGGCTGTCTTTCAAAATAAATTAAAAACCTATTTTAACTCAGCCCCCAGACACCAATGTCCAGGATCTCTAGTGTCATGTACATTTACCAATTTAAACAGCTGAGGAGTTTCTGGAGCAGTTCATCCATGGAGCTTAAACGAGAAACCCACCAGTTAGGAGGGATGCACCCTGAGGATTACAGTACCTTGTGTTATTACCTCTTTCACTACATGTTCTTTGGTACAACAACAAAATACTGTGCTTTCACAGCCTATTCCAACGAAGGCTTGTTTGAGCTTCCAGGATGAGCACCTAATGAAGCAAGTGGAGCCTAAAAGCCTTCAGCCTGTAGGTAACCTTCATTTAGTCTTAAAAGCTACATCAAAGTCATTTCGACAGCCTTGGCATTTTGCCATTTTCGGACCTCCACAGTTCACCAAATTCCTTGTGCTCTCTTTTTAACAAGGCAATTTACTATGTGTCTCCCTTCAAAAATGTAACATGCTTGGCAAACCTGAGCAAACATGCTTCTGTAAAGTCAGACTGCAGCCCAGGAGACAATATGAGATATTTTGATTCACATTCAGTTTTAACCTCACATTTCTAGACTATTTCTTGTATTGAAAATTATTACAACATATAGGTATCTCATATACACATTGTCTCCATATATAACTCAGGTATCATTTACCATGCATACATATATTAATTTCCTTGAGTAATTCACATAAATTAAAATGTAGAGATGAAAATAACCTTTGATAGTATTTTCTGTTCCTTAAATAAAAATAAAAGTTTTACTTCACTTGAGTTCACTTCACTTAAGAATGGCCAATTCGGGGGCCAATAAATTGCGTCCAGTTTGTTACACAATCACCATCTTCACTGTGACAGATGAGGCTTCTACTGAGGCATGAAATGTATCCACACAGCCATTCTTCCCGTATCACCCGCAAGGAGTTAGGATAGCCCACTTGGGCATGAGGAAGTCCTTAGTTCCCTGTTTCTCTGACATCAATTAGCCACCCTGCTAAATCTTCTCAAACAGCAAAGCACATCACAACATTTCCAGTATTCTCCATTGCATCAGTGTTTCATGATGTCATGCTGTCTTCCATCAGCATATTGTGAATGTTGGCCTCAGTGTGCTTAAATCAAGAGAACATACAAACTGAAAAGATGCCTGGGTCATGAAAATAAATATCGTTTGTGAAAACTGCATTGGATCCAGGCATACATTTGCCTTGCTGCTCATTGTTTTTGAGTTCCACGGACATGAAAGTGCAGCCTGGGTTTGGCTGCCATGGAAACGGATGCACCCCATGTTTGATCCAAGCAAAATCCATGCTGGAGCTCCTCTCAAGAACCTCTTGACACAAATAGACTCACGATCAAAGCAGTGCTCCCATTTTGTTTGCCATTGTATCACTTAAGGGGCTAATATTTGTATACTGTACTCTTTGTATACTGAACTTTGATGGACATTTGCTCTTTAAAAAAAAAATTGTTTCAGATTTCCCATTTTCTCCCAATTTGGTAGCCAATTACACCCTGCTATTTTCAAGTCAACCCCCCTCACAATGCGAGTTTGCTGCCGTAGCCCTGCGACTGGTAGTGATGAAGGCGAAGTAATGTCTCCTCCGAGACGATACTCGCCAGGCCGTCGACTGCCACCCTGTACTACAGAGCGACCCCTGTGCACAGCGGACGTCCTGTCGGCTTCCCTCCCTCCTCCCTATCGCCGCCCCCGGTGGCACTCCCGGCCAGAGCCAACTCTGGCGCGGCCGGTGGGATCGAACCCCGGTCGCCGTGGCCAGCGTTGAACGTTGTAACCACTGGACCATGCGGGAGGCCCCCGCCATTTGCTCTTTTTGATACTCATTCTGAGTATGAGAGAAATGATTGAACAATTTGCACGTGGTTGCTGGAGAAATAAAAATCTAAATCCAAAATACAATGTCCTCATAATATGCACATATCATTTCCTTAAATACCATAACATTTACTCATTACAGTGCATCATCCAGGGATATATATTGACCTGTGGCATGCTTCCTACTCTTTACATATATCATGGTTTAATATCTGTTGAAAACATGCTCTTTTTTATATCTTTTCTAATTGCCTCTGAAGAGCAATTCTCAGGGTAACCGCACTTACCTGTGCCACCAATTCAAGGACATTTCAAGTCATTTCAATGTCCTAATCTCTGTCAATAAAGTGCTATAAAAAGGGCACAATATTCCTCAGTATCAGCTCAAGCACTTTAAATGTATGTGCATAACCTCCTTATTACACCTTAAAAATGTACATTTGCGAGTAAAGTGGTCCAAAGAACACAGGCAGTGGTCTCCTGAGCAGTGGAAAAAAATTATATGGTCAGATGAGTCATCCTTCACCCAAGTGCATGTGTGGCGCACGCCAAAAGAAACCTACATGCCTGGAAGTTTGTTTCCCACACTGAATGGTTTTGGCGGCTCTGTTATGGCTCTGTGGGGTGCATTTTCCTGACATGGTTTAAGTCCACTCAACCCCTTAGAGGGCAAGGTAAACACCAATAGATACAAAGACATTCTGAGTGATCACCTTCATCCTATGCTAAAGCATTTCTATCCTGATGGCAGTGGTCTCTTCCACAGACAAGTGACAATCCCCCATCCACAGAGCACAAATGATCACTGAATGGTTTGATAGGCATGAAAACAATGTAAATCATATGCCATAGCTGTCTCAGTCACCAAATCCAAACCTAATTGAACAATTATGGGAGCGGCACCTGAGACAGCATTTTCCACCACCATCAACAAAACACCAAATGATGGCATTTCTTGTGGAAGAATATAGGCATTCCTGAAAATAAAGCTGTCATGACATGAAGCGGGTTACTTTGCAACAACATTCGTGATGATTTGTTTTGCATAGCTGGGACAGCGACTAGCATCTCGGAAATTGCAATACAAAACGTGGACTGTGAAGTGCCTAGGCGATATCAGCACTCACTAAAAAGTACTGAAAACTACAGCCTAGTCTTGGAGTTCAGAAAATTCTAACACAAAGAGGAGAGTCACAATTAAGGCATGCTATAGCAAATCAGACGGAATACTTAATCAGCCCAATTTACAAAATCTCCACCCTGTTTTAGTGCATTCATCCCAGGTATACATATGCATGAACAGATTTAACTAGGCCTATTCATCTAAAGGAAAGTCGAAAAGTGACTTAACCCCCACAAATTACTTCCTGATAGTGATTTGACTCATTGTGAACGTTTAGTAAATCTGACATAGATATTGCAGCCCCGTAGTGACTGCTTTTGCTTTCGAAAAGCAGTTGCAATCCTTTAGTAAATCTGACCCTTGGTCATCAATATGTCCCCAGGATTCACTGGACAACATTTTTGTTCCAATGTTCCAATGTTTGTTCGTTGTTTGTTCCAATATTACAATATTGTAGTGTCCCCTATTCTTGTATTTCTAGTTTCTCTATTTATTTCCATTTCTTTCACTTTTGAATTAACAACTTCTCAGAAAAAATATTTTCATGCTACAAAAGTTACTGTTGCTATGGAAACATATGCTGAGAGAGGAAGGTGTCCCAGCCAGCCAACAGTACTTGCTGGAACTAGTTTATTTCCGAATTCACTTACACATATACCACATACACATTACTGCCAAAATAAAGGAAACACTTGAGTAAATGAGGGATGCTGGTGGCTGTTACGGTGTGGGGTGCATTTTCCTGGCATGGTTTAGGTCCACTCCTTAAAGGGCAAGGTAAATGCCAATAAATACAAAGCCATTCTGCCATCCTGTGGTGAAGCATTTCTGTCCTGACGGTAGTGGCTTCTTCCAGGATGACACTGCCCCCATCCACAGAGCACAAGTGGTCACTGAATGGTTTTATGAGCATGAAAACAATGTAAACCATATGCCATGGCCATCTCAGTCACCAAATCTTAACCCAATTGAACACTTATGTGAGATTCTGGAGTGATGCCTGAGACAACGTTTTCCACCACCATCAACAAAACGCCAAATTACGTTAATCTAAATTAGTTCCTGGAATAGATCTGCACATCTCAAAAGTCTCATTTATTAATCGATATTATTAAACCAGCTGACTGGGCGCAGTGCTGCCACCTATGGTCGCCAATAGAAGGCATTGAAACCAAGGTGAGAGAACTCACGGAGAAACTGGTACACGTTTATTAAAATGCCTTCTTTTGGCGACCATAGGTGGCAGCACTGCACCCGGTTGGCTGGTCTTATGTTCGTAATCCACAAAACCACAGAAGAAGACAGACATTTTTTCACATACAATGAGAAGAGGTTGATTTATTGTGCATCAAATTTTAATGTTTTAATGTTAAAAGGGGTGGTCATGAAAATCAATCAATTTTCAGTTATTATGTTCAATCAAAATACATGGAAAACAGAAAAATAATGGTTTTAAAATACAAATCTCTGTCACTATTTCTTTACTCATTAACATAACAGATGTTGCGATGCCTGGGAAAAATGCGGCTGTTTTGCAGTCGCAGATACCGACACATTAACGACTAATTTAATAACACTGGTTCCAATTATGCAATCATAGAAATGAAACGCCCTCATTCGCAATTTTGCGGTAAGAAAACGATCAGAAAACGATCAGAAACAATACGGTATGCTTACATGTCCAGATCACAATGTGCAAAGAAATGGCTAGGCTAAGCAGCAACTAGGCACAACCACAGGAAAAAGAAAACTTATATTTACAGATCAGGAAATAGAAGTAATGGTCAACGAGATAAACTCGTCACAATTCTGTAGGCCTATAACAGCATAGCAATACAAAACCAATGGAGAGGATAAACATTTGGAGTGATCACAAAAAAATCATTAGGCATAACAAAACAAACAGTATATGATGTAAAGAAAAGACAACATGATTTTAGGCGGTGCAGAAAAACCTTCCTACAACATAATCCAGGCAAAAGACGCAACCAGTGGTCCAACTGACAAAATAATGTTAACACCAATAGAACAACAGGTGAAGTTGAGTTGAGTTGAGTTGAGTTGATTTGAGTTGCTTTTATTGTCATTCCGCCACATACAAGTATGTAGAAGAACGAGATTGCGCTTCGATTTACAACAGTGCAACATTAAGACAACAATTACACAACAGTTAAGACAGTGCAACATTTACGACACAACATTTAGGTCACATTGAGGTAACAAGGTCACATTGAGGGTCACATTGAGGTAACATTTTATAAACTGCAGTAACATTATAAAGTGCAACAGAAACACATTGAGGTAACAATAAGGTGCAGGCATGTATTGTTTTGTTGTGCAAAAAACAGAAACGGCAGGTGGACACTAGTAGCAGCGTGACTGTTCTCAACAGTGCAACAATTCCACACCAGTTAGGACAGTGCAACATTTATGACGACATTTAGGTCACATTGAGGTAACATTATAGTGCAGTTCAGCCCACGGCGCAGGGCTGGAGGCAGTGTTTATGTTCGAGTTTAATGTCCATTCAGTATTCTGACAGCTTGGGGAAAGTAGCTGTCCTGGAATCTGGTGGTCAGGTGAAGCAATCCACATTGTAAAAACGTTGTTTTGTTTGTTGAATGTCTCCTCTGTCTGTGTTACCTGGGACAAAGGCCCCGTTTACACGTTTCTCTTTTGGCTTTTTATGTGGCATATATCCGATTTCTTTCATATCCGATACGTGTCATGTTTAAACAATTCTAGTCTCAACACAAGAAATCGGATATATATTTTAAGTTTACAAATTCGATATGAACCACAACTGGAGGTAGTCTGTGTTGGATCCCAGTGTTATTGGATGAGTGTAAACGCTCTGATGTGTCTTGTCCTTTTGCTAACGTTCTACTGACAAATAAGATCCCATAATAAGCGTCGGCATAGAACATCCACGTATTCACGCTCTGTCAAAAGTACCGATGTGTATTGTTGATGTCTGAGCTTGAGCTAGACACATCTTGCATACAAACAAAGAACATTTCCGTATACGGTTCATGTGGTAAAATATTGTTACTGCAATCCCTTCTGATTATTTTGGTTACAAATGCAACGTTATCTAGCCACAGACGAGCATGTTGAAGACTAGATATGAACATATGGGTTAAATATAAATATATTTTAAAAATTATATAGGGAAACACCTACTCTGATCGGACAATGGTGACCTGTCAAAATGTTGCTACACATCAAAGCAGGTTTTTGATAAGTTAATTTACGTGTTTTGTGTATTTATGACTTGTATTGACTTGTATTGTATTTCTCTAGACATTCCGATTCTATGAAATGTTATATATTTTTTTTTAAAAGTTTCAAAGAGCCACCCCTTTAATGTAACCTGTAATACAGCAACATGTAGCATGACAGATAACAGGAATTAAAGCAAAGGTGAACCATAGCTTTGTACCACGTTCCTGTACGTATATAGCCTACATGTTGCCCCTTACAAGGTTATATATTACAGGTCTGAATGTATACATTTTTATAGGCTACTGCGAGTAAACCACTATCCATTGAATATAGAGATACATATCAGACAGAAAATCTATCAGAGGCAATATTTGTTAGTAAATATAAAACTGATTGTGTTCTAAGTAACTCACTCTATCATTCTTCTTTACAAAAAAAAGATTCAATTTTACAGTTACTGTAGGATACCATTGCTTCAGGTTTCAGCAAATGTTGAGAATAATAGAGGAGGGAGTACTGCACAAAGACAATCAACTGCTGTTTGGGCAGCATTACACATTGCTTTGCACTTTGTGTTCATGAATTTTGACACAGGAAGAGATAACTCTCAGTTGTTGAATATTGGAAGTCAATGTCATGAAATCAAACCTGCAGTGGGCACATCAACTCCATCTACATCTTCGGCTGGCCAATCAGTAAAGCACACAGCTGTGCTCCTATCTGCTTCGCAGTCTATTTGCTGTCCCATTGATTGTTTAGCTCGAGCAAGCCCTTTAATGTCTCTCCTTTCAGAAGATGCTGGTATCAGGGGCTTCCATTCCAGAGGCATGTCACCCTTTCAAGTGGCCTGTGTTTGATGTTCCTGCTTGTGGTGATTAAGCAAATGCAACAGGGACATTCTCGTGTGCACTGCTTGCTGTTTTCCAAGAAATCCGTGACAGCAGGCAGAGGCGCCCTTGATGTGACAACTCGCTAGCCGGAGAATCAGAGCAAAGGCTGTCTGGGCGGTTTCCACGGTAACCATTTCGGGCCTTTCACTCTCGATGCCGTTGCTCGTAAACCCTGTACGGGATTTGGGTCCACGCGCGGTTCACCTTTGGTCGTGTTAAGTCAGTGCGTGTACGTGTGTGCCCTTACAATTTCTTGACAATGTATTTAGATTGCCTCTGTCTTCTTTATATACAAAGCCAGATCTACACATATGTTTGATTTATTCAGTGTTGGTTTTTATTGTAAACACATTTTTATAGATATTAAAAAATATATACAGTATCAGTCAAAACCTTGAGTACATCTTCCATCTGGATTACGGCTAATCGGGCACTCCTTCATTCTTCAGAAAGATAACGACCCGAAACACACCTTGAAGTTGTACAAGAACTATCTGAAGGAGCAATGTGAAGCTAATGACCTGGTCTACCCAGTGTCCAGACCTCAATCCCATAGAACTTGTATGGGACAAACTGGACAGAAGAGTCAAAGCAATTCAACCCTGTCAAAGCGTCTCTGGGAATTGCTGCAGGAGAGCTGGGAAGACATGTTGGGTGATTTCCTACTGAAACTTATTGACCTAATGGCCCGTGTTTGTGAGGTTGTTATCATGGCAAAGGGTGGCTATTTTGATTCTTGAATCAAATTTATTTTCTTTGTTGTTCCTTTTGCTTATTGTTACATGTGTTTTTTGTCATTTTCAAGTATTTACAGAAACGTATAAAATAAGTAAAGAAATAAAAAATATAAATAAGATCATAGCTATATATTATTTTTACAGGTATTGGTTTGGTTCAAAACACTACTAACCCAAAATAGAGCCACACAAACTGAAATATAAATCATCATGGAAAGGATACTGCAACAACTTTGAACCATATGCAATCACTAAAACCCGAACTGGACTGGTTCTGATAGTGTCATTTCCTCTTGATATACCTACTCTCTAAAGGTTATCAGTTGGAAAAGCAAAAAAGTGGAGAGTGGAGAGTGTTGAGAGATTCTCCAAGTCACCCACACAGCTGCACAACAAGGGTTAGTGGCACTTTGGGAAACTTCGCTGCCAGCGTTCTCTGGCTCATAAGCTGTTGGCCAGCATCTCCTCAGTGTCCATGGGCACATCATCCTTAAAGAGGTCTCGTCCAAGGTGCCCAATCTGACCACCCGAAGAGGAACCTAACATGCTAACAAGCTATGCATACACCTCACAGAACTCAGATGTGGAGAATGCTCTGATCAATCATTGTGGCATGCTTTGTATAGGCATGGCCTTGTCATCATCATTGACTTTATCATTATCATTTTTCACTTACTACTTTTACTTACTTACTTTTATGGTTGCTCCTCTTACTGCACCCAATGTCCCACACAGCAGACTGCCAGACAAAACTATGTTTGTCCTCTTCCAGGGTTAAATCTTAGATAGTCTGTATTTAACTGTTACTGAATTTGTGGGTAACCACAGCTTCCATGTGTTTTCTATGTATAATTGACTGATTAATTAATTTATTCTTGTAAAACAAATGCACCAGCATGTAAAGACCTTCATTCATTTTACTAGGGGTGTAACGGTACATGTATTCCTCCCGAACCGATCGGTACAGGACTTTCGCTGTGAACCAAACGAATGCAATCTTGCTTTAACCACTGACGCATGTGGGGAACTTTTGTGTGTGGTTGCAGCAGTATTGACGGACAGTTTTATTTAAGAAAGATATGCGCCTTACTTTGTTTAGTAAATTATGGCCAATTAGCCACAAAGTTCATAATAAATGTACCGCACCATGACTTCAAAACCGAGGTACGTACCAAATCGTGATTTTTGTGTACCGTTAAACCTCTATTTTACACATTTGTAAAAAATATATAATAATGAAAGATCCTCACGAAGAAACCACACTGAAATACCAGTTGTCACAATAACGCTGACTAAAAACTATAGACCCACTTGTTAACATGTTTTTGCACTTATCCTTTTCTTGGCCAGACATGCCTTTTTATTTATTTTTATTTTTGTGCATGTCTTCTTTTCTGTCTGCCTGTTGTTGAAACAATGATGGGTCCAGTTCCCCTAAGAGCAGAGATGAGGCAGGAATCCAAAAAGAAAACTGGAGTTTAATTAAGAAATTAACTAAACTAAATATACAATAAAACACTGAAGAAATAAAACAAATATTAAGTGCTACAAACCACTGATGACCACACCGCTAGAACCAAGACACTCTAAATGGCACACAGAACCCGCATTCAAGACAGAGCCAAGTAAAACAGACAGCTTAAATAATGAATGAAATGAGACACAGGTGAAATCATTAAGACAATAATGCACAGAGACAATCAGGCAAAACAAGACAATGAAACAATAATACAATTACCTAATAACACAATAAGGGAGCAATCAAGAGTCCAATACTCCCCTCTGGCGGTGAGCAGCAGATGTGACAGTTGTTTTTGAAGAGGCATATTCAGAGCATGTGTGTACACTAAACAGGATGAGATTATCTGGTGAATTGGATGCAGCTGAAATTTCACGTCTCCCTTCTCTGACTTGATTTTAGTTAAATTCCTTTGTTAGGTCGACCATTGGACAAGCAGGACAGCAATTTGATGCTTGATGCAGCCTTTAATTAAAGCATGCACTGTATCCCATTAGTAGGCTACTGAACATAATCATAATTTTGGCAACCACCCAAACTCTTCATTTGGGTTGTCACTGGCGATGATTTACATTTTTGTAAGATTGTTCAAGACCATTTGAATATTATTTAAAAAAATAGGTGGGAAAAGTGCATAAGTCCATCTAAACTATTATCTGACTCTGTTCAAGACCAGCCATTATATTATGAAGGTTAGGTGAGAAAACAAAAGCACAAGCCAGTCTAAACCAGAATGCTGAATTTTAGGAAATCAATCTCGGTGCAGTACAAAAGGAACAGTGTGTTCCAAGCTGTTTTCTTCCACTATGCCCTCTCCAAACTCTTGTGTCTGACAGAGGTTAATTGGAATTGTTTGGGGTAAGATGCTCTTAATTCGTGACTGAGATGCATGCTCACTGCTGAAATCGGTCAGCTCATTTTTTGCTAGGGTTTACCACATTCAAATCATCTTTTGTGTTTCACTGATTGGACTGGATTCATTGTAATTTATGTATTTCCATTTATATCTTGTACATACTTGTTCCCCTCTCTGACAGTTGCAAATAATACCTCACATATTAGAAAATTATTTTAAATAACCTGAAGGGGATGTTTATGTTTAGGCAGTAACTTCTAATCAAAACTGCAGGGTGCTAAATTTCTGCTCAAAAAGCAGTCACAGACAGTGTTAAACCCTTGACCTAACTTGACATAACATATTTTGGAGTTGTACTAATAAGCTGTGTGGATCACTGTGGTGGTACACTTCTGCTCCTTTATTACAGTATTGCATTTGCATATTTATTTGCTGAACAGGAATATCTTTTTCCCATTCTTGTATATACCCTTTTGAAGCCTCTTTAAAATAAGCAATCTCCCTTCATTGCTTCTAGGTACTTTCTGAAAAGCTTTTGATCTGATTCTCATTAAAGGTTTGTAATTGAAAATCACTGGTGGGCGTAGTGCTTGGCATAATCAGGTCACTGAATCACACTGGCTGGCAAAAAAAGAAGAAACCCCCTGCAATTTAGCTTCTGAGATATGGGCGTGATAAAGAACTGCAGCATTCTGGCACTTTCCTGGCATATATAGTAATGATTAGGTAAGTCTTAGCCTGTGTCCCATTCACAAGGCAGCATAGGAACTGATGAGGCACCTCAAAAGGAAACATATTTGAGATGCACTATGAAGTATAGGTGTAACGAGTGGGACGACATGTCCCCCCCAATATTCAAAACAGTCATATCTATCCCCCCCAGTAATTTGTAGATATAAAACATTTCCTTTCATTATGCCTCCCCTCCCTCATATTTAATATGTGATTACCCCCCTTGCTATGAAGGTAGGATATTTTTTAGACATAACTTCATTAAATGGTTGATCCACTACACCACCACCTCCCTTGCCCCAATGTGGTCCCAACAGTGTGCTGCCGGTGTGGCTGCCATTGTTTTAACAGAAGTTTTGGAGCTCATCGCAAAAACTTGGCTGCGTATATTCGTGGTATAATGTGCTATAACATGTATTGACTTTAGAGGCCCTATGTCACAATAAAGCGTAGGGCATCATAAAAGCCATTTCAAAATGGTGATATACTATCTCGGAGGAGACGTTACCTTGCCTTCATCAATACCGGTTGCAGGGCTACGGCAGCGAACGCACATTGCAAGGGGGGGATTGACTTGAAAATAGCGGGTGTAATTGGCTAACAAATTGGGAGGAAATGGGATAAATTCAGAAACAAAATTTATTTTAAAAAATGTAAAACATTTGCAACAAAGATAATAAAGTTGATTTAAGAGTTCAAACATTTATGAGGAGGCCTGCAGCTGCCCTTCAATGTCTTTTCTTTACTGCAGCACAATAAGCCCTTTTTGTGCAGTCCTCAGTTGCAGTCAGCTGCCAGCAGTCGTATTTGCTGCACCCTATGCAGCTGGTGGCCAGCTGTGGGAATTCAGGCTGATGGGAGCTGTAGGTTTTCCTGGTCTACAGCTCTTATGCCTCACGAGACGAAAAAGGCACAGGCAGCCTGTGGAGGACGTCGGTCTCCGCCATTCCAGCTTCTTCCCCTCTGGCTTCACCACCCAGATCTTGCGGCTTTTCAGTCGCTTGACCGAGGTTGGGGGGATCCCCATGACAGCCAAGAGGGGTGCTGCTCTATCCCGGGTTTTGGCACCAAATTGTCACACACCACGTGACAAACCCTGGATGGGAACAGAGCAGACTGGAGACACGGAGTGGAGTTTGTCGGTCTATGGACCATATTTTATTTATTTTTTCCTGTCTCTCCCCCCAGACATGGGGAAGAGACAGTGGGAGTAGCAGGTTAACATACGTATAACAAACACAAACACAGACAAAGTCTACCTGCTCCAACGGCCTCCACAACATGTAAAGACACAGACAACCATGCCACTCCCACGTGGCCGAGACCGACGTCCTCCACACAGCCATTTCCCTGTGCTGCTCCTTGTGATGCCAAAAAATTATTATGCTTTTTCCCCTTTTTCTCCCAATTTTAAATGGCAAATTGTATTTTAAGCTGTGTTCGCTGCAACCTCTGCTGTCAATTCGGGAGAGCGTAGACAAACATGCAGACAAACATGCTATAAACGTGATATCAGCTTCCGCTTATTTTTTTATATGTCAATTGAGAACATGCTTGAAACCTTGGCATAAATGTAGAGAATACTTGTCCATGTTGTTTACTTTTACAGATTCCCATGTAAGAGCATCTTCACAAAAATATGGACCAATAAAATTCCTTTATACTTAGGCCACTGATACCTCTGCTCAAACGCATTTTTGGACCTGGGTGGCAGTGGTAGGAAATGGAAGAAATTCTGAAAGTTAATAAATGATTCCATCTTGGAAATCAGGGCTGAAGTGAAAAGAAAACCACAGTGCCCAATGGAACGCTTGGATGCTCTGTACCCATCCTGAGTTCGGAACATATTTGCTCTGGTAGAACCTAATTATACTGAAGTCAACAGGGCTACCACTCATGTTGGACATTGGGATTTCATACCAGTAGTCATACCAGAAAGGGCCAGTGTTTACTAACACCAATAATGCTGTTCGTAATTATTTGTTAAGAACACACACTTTGTACATCTTGACAGATGCTTACCCAGATGCTCCCAAATGAACAGAGCTCAACAACATGGCCCATGTGGAGTCATGCATTCATTATTTTCTCATATTTTTCTTCCAGTGGAACATAGATTTGCTTAAGCCCAAATGTACCGTTGATGTACATTTTTCTGGAAGAATGAATGCTGTCTACAACTTTTGCCATTCCCCGAAATGAACAACCAAACATAATATTTCTGAGAAGTTTAATGATGCACAGAAGAGTAAAACCCATACGTCAGATAAAAAGTCTCTGCTTAAACAAGTGGGTAAGGACAGTACAAGAAGAAGTTTTATTCCTAGGTCCACATAAAATAAAACCATTGATTAGATTTTAAATGCATCTGACAACTGTGCCTCTCTGGCTCTCACCTTCCAGCAGGGTGCCAGGGCAACTTTGACTTCATCTTTTTTTTGTAAAAGGCTGTCCATTGTGAATGCTGCGTCGATGACAGGGCTGGAGGAGGAGTGCCAGCTGGAGCTCGAAACTGGTACTGAAACCAGGACCGTTCACTTTAGCTGAGTCTTCTGAAATTGTGAAAATTCATAGTAGTTTTAAGTTAAGCAGGACAAAAAAAAGATTTTTTCTGGTAATTGCAAGGGTCCTTGTCAGGATGCAAAGTGGCTTCATATTCTTGAATGTGTGTGCAGACACACACTGCCTTACACTACTCCCAAACCAAAGTTTGCCTCAAGTGACTTTGGGGTCAGCCTGTGGGATGGTCCACGAGCTACTAAAGTTATTTCTACTCGAGTAGAAATTTCCAAGTGATGTGACAGAAATCAAACCAAGCTGGCTGATCTTGTGCCACTAAAAAGGTCACATGGTAGGAGCAGAGATGAAAACACGACACACAATGGAACATGCCACTATATGTTTCTGTAAACCCAACGGACATAGCTTGTCTTTTTGAAATCCCTATTGGAAGGCATGCACCTTGAAACAGAAAGTAAGCAGAACAATTTCATATCGATGGTCATATTTGCAATGACACAAAATTCCCCAGCATAATGAGAATTCAGTGAGCTGCCTGGTGACTGACGGAAGCCGGCCTCCTGAATAAATGATGGTCACTCAGATGGAATGCTGCTGTGTATTTAATTGGAGTCTTCAAATCCAATGGAGTTATGTCACCAACAGAGTTATGTCACCAACTGTCACCCAAGCAGTGAGACACCCTATCTGCTGGTGCTTTAGTGGCAGGGTGGAACACAACAGTACCTCAGAGCCAAATTATATTGGCTGAAGATGGATACAGATGTTGAGAGACCGATTAGGCAATGCTCAACATGTGTGCTGAATCGGCCTCTTCAACCTACTGAACTGTCACCGCGACCATGGACAAAACTGGGCATTGACCTGGTAGGTCTTATTCAGAACGAGTACATACTCACCTGCATAACACTGCTTACCCTGAAGCTGTAGTCATCTCAGACATATCCTCTACAACCGTAGCAGCAGAGCTGTTGAAGATCTTTGCACGGTTTGGATATCCATTAGAGGTCGTGACAGACAATGCGAAAAACTGTTGGACAAGTGTTTGAGAACGTTCTTAAAACCTGTGGGATCAAACACATTAGGGCTCCTCCTTATTTTCCCAGGTAATGGAAAAATTGAACGGTTCCACAGATATCTAAAGAAAGCCTTCAGGACTGCCAGGTGTGACAAGAAAAGCTGGAAAGAGGAGCTGCCACGGATACTCCTAGCTTACCGCTCTATACCCCACCGGGCATCAGGTGAGACGCCAGCTTTTCTAATGTTCTCCCGAGACACACCAAGCTGCCAAGCCTGTTGGAGGGAAAAGAGAAACCAAAAGAGAAACCAAAGGACATTCAGAAACACCACCAAACTTACAAAGACAAAATGAAACAATATGCAGACAAAAACAGAGCCAGGGATCACAGTTTCAAAATAGGAAACATTGTATATGTAGCCAATATGGAGACTGGGAAGTTGGACGCCAAGTTCAGAGACACTCACTTTGTGATTCTGAGGAACACCTCAGACAAGTCATTCGAACTAGTGAACTCATTAGGATGGATCCAAACTCATTAGGAATGTGAAGCACCTTCAACATGCCCCCTTACAGTATGACTTCATAGTTCCTGAAGCTTCAAATGGACCACCTGAGAACACGGAGCCACCTGGCAGTGCTCACAGTCAATCTGAACCTTCCCGGGACACATCCCAAGCAAATGATGACACACAGTACACCACTAGGAGTGGGAGAGTTGTCAGAAAACCAGTAAGGTTCAAGGACATGCTCATGTCAATCAAAATAGAGTGTTAAATTGAGAAATGTGAAGAAAAAAATATATAAAGTTGACTGTTAAACTCATTGAAATGTTCAGGTTATGACATTATGAAAGGTCAAATGTTATTAAGTTGACTTGAGTATGTTGGAGTATACACCTCTTAGTGTCATGGTTTTTCCCCTGACTCACCACCGGGTGGCGGTGTTGCGCCTTCCTTGTGGGAGGTGCACAGGTGGGGTTCAATTAGCAATCACCTTCCTATTTAAACCCGCACCTGTAGTGTGATCGGGGCGAAATCGTAAGCCATCTTTGCGATCTAGCCGGTAAGGTAGTTGTGTCTTTTTAAATACGTAACATAAAGACTTACTTTAGAAAAGACTCTTTCTGTCCGAAACCATCTTCAAATAAGAACATCTTTATTTGTACCTTCAATAGGAACCTTGCTCTCTATTAGGAGCTTCCATTTGGTTTCTTTTGTTCAGTCGGTTCGACTGTGTTTTGGGTTACATTCTTGTTCTTTTGGCTCTCCTAGCCCTTTTCTCGTTTTCGGACACTCGGTGTCTTTGGTTTAGTTGTTTGTTTTCTATTACCATTTGGTAATCCGGTGGACGTATTTCCACCACTGTGTGTTTTGTTTTCTGAAAAGAAATTGTATAAGGTATTTTGTTTGCCGGGTGTTTTGCTACCCTCACCTTATTAACTCTGCAGAGTTTTCTTCATTTCTTTTGTTTGTGTCAGTGTGACACTTAGCCACCCGTTGGGTGATATTTTCCATTCCTCCCTTTTGTTCGTCCCTTCCCTAATTCTCTGTTTATCAGAGCTGGTGGTTAGACTGTAGGGCAGTACAGTTTAACTTATTGATCCCCTGGGGTTCTGCGAGTGGCGCCTATCACCATCCACCCTCACACTTAGTTCAATAGCTGATCATAAGGGTCATACTGTGAATGTAAAGAAAATTAAAACTTTAGTTAATGTTATGGACTTTATTTCCAACAAAGGAAGAGATGTAGTATTGTTAAGTGAACAATGCAGAATATCGCGAGAGATCGACGAGGGTGTGAACGGGGAATAGAAAATGGCGAATCGTTATATACAGACATGTTAAAATAAAGCAAGTTAAATTGATCAAGGATTACTTCTTTATTTGATAACACCACAGATGGTTCCTCAGTGTGTGACACCAACTGTCAAACATGGAGGAGGAAGCGTGATGGTCTGGGGCTCTTTTTGAGAGGGCTCTGTTTGAGATCTCAAATTAGATTTTTCACAATTCTGAGAGTTTTTTAAAACCACTTAATCCTATAAACATCCAAGGAATTTTAGTTGTCAATTTAAGGGTATCAAAACAATCTCTCTAAAGTATGGAGCTCTTCTATCCAGCTTACTGTATATCTGTCATACAGTGATATAGGCCTACCGTATGTATTTATTTATGTACACTGCATCAGTGTATGCCATTTTTATAACAGTAAAAAGGCAAGTTGGTTGGTTGTGCATAAGCACAGTAAAGTAAAGTAAGTAAAGTACATTTACACTCATAGATTACAGTACCTTCAGCATTAGGTTCAAGCCTGTGGAACATGCATACACTCATGTTTCAGGCTGCTTCCCATGCATTATTGAACAGAGAGCTCATTTTCGCCTCGGCAGTCAAAGGCTCTCATGACTGCAAATCCCCATCCTGCCAGGGCCTGGAATCACTTTAGTGATTTCGAACGATGTGTCAGCCCAAGCCACTCACTGAATAAATAGATCTGAAGGACAATTATGTTTGAGTAAATGAGCAGAATAAGAAATGCAGCCAGTAAATGAACAGAATAAGAAACACGACCATGTAAATTAATTGTTTTTCCACCCTCCATGCCGATTTTGCCCTTTCCTATCGGCCATAACTAATGTGTGTTTCTGGTTTTTTTTATGAATGGGTGCATGGCAGCGCAGTGACCTATGTGGAGCTGGATCGACTCCAAGCTATTAAAGAGATAGCATCGATACGCCAACCAGGAGGAAATGGATGCTGGCTGCCTCTGAAAGATCTTGCAGATGTGTGGATTGAGAGGGGAAGGAGGCAGGGGGGTAGATAATTGGATTTTCATCAATAATAGGGGCTGGCTTAATACCAGAAATACAGATGGGGATCATTTTGCATTATTTAAAGTTTCCAAATTAATACATTCAAATGTTGGCGGCACTGTGGTATAATGGTTAGGGAACTGGGTTTGTAACGTTATGGTTGCCGGTTCAATTCCCAGGTGGGACACTGCCATTGTACCCTTGAGCAAGGTACTTAACAATGAATTGCTTCAGTTAATATCCAGCTGTATAAATGGATTGTATGTAAATGTATGTAAAGAAATGTAAACTGTAAGTCGCTCTGGATAAGAGCGTCTGCTAAATGCCTGTAATGTAATGTAATGTTTAAATACACAAAATGTGTGTGGCTATGTGTGGCTGGTCCTACATATGTTTGATATTTAGATCTAAGTGCCTGGAATCTGTTTTAAAATTTTAAAGTTAAGACATGCTTTGGGAAATGCATAGTTGTGCCTGTACAGCTAACCAATTGTAACAATTTACATTACATTACAGGCATTTAGCAGACGCTCTTATCCAGAGCGACTTACAGTTTACATTTTCTTTACAATCCATTTATACAGCTGGATATTAACTGAAGCAATTCAGGTTAAGTACCTTGCTCAAGGGTACAACGGCAGTGTCCCACCTGGGGATTGAACCTGCAACCTTAACGTTACAAGCCCAGTTCCCTAACCATTATACCACACTGCCTGCCCTAAACTTAATTTAGGAATTAAGTTAGGCAAATGCCTGTATATACATCCAAGAACTGAGTGTGACACCACAAGATTTATATGGTAGGACTATAAAAACATAATTTGAATGCATGTCCATTTGCACTGAGAATACAGATACTGTTCGGGTAAAACCTTTCTTAATTCATTTACAAAATACTGAAGCGTTACTGGTAACATTTTGGTTTTCCATGATTTATTCGTCCATGATATGTAAGGACGAATGAAAAAAGAACAAGGATATTTTGCATGGATAAGAGTGTCTCCTAAATTATTAAATGTTCTCCCACGTTCAAATGTCCAATTGTGTTTGTGTGTTCATGCTCATCACTGCAACTCCCCCTTTTCAACTCGGGAGAATGCAGACAAGCACGTGCTCTCTTCTGAAACGCGTGATGTCAGATGCTGCCTCATTTCATTTTGCAGTCCACAAATTGAGCTCGCAAAGACATTGAGTCAGAGGAGGACACTTCATGCACAGCTTGTTAAGGCAGGTGCGCAATGAGACACAGATGTCCTGCCAACTTAAAACCTGACGTGCCAGCCAATTATGTGCAGTCCTGTGGTCCAGCATGGTCTCGATTCGGAACCAGACCTTAGGGACCGTCCACACCATTGATTTCTTACCATGTATTAATGCACATCTTGTAAGTCGCCTATTGCTGTCTGTCACATTTGAATTGAATTTTTGTATGTTAGCTGGCTTGAAAACAACACAAACACACCTACCTAGTGGCAAGCTGACTGTGGAGGACGTCGGTCTTGGCCACGTGGGAGTGGCATGGTTGCCTGTGTTGTTGCATGTGGTAGAGGACTTTGGAGCAGTGAGACTTTCCGGGGGCAGGTTTGGCACTCTCACAGGGTGTGAGAGTGAACTGTCACCCGGAAGGGAGCTCCAAAGGCCATAATTGGTTTAATTATTATTTAATTATTTAATTGGTGTCAATCAGTCAATTGATATGGAAGTCAATTGGCTGATTGGGTGTCTGTGTGAGAATGTGAGATGAGAGATTGTGATTGGGTGAATGCCTCACGAGTCCCACCTGAGCCAGGCAGAAACTAAGCCTATAAGAGCAGGTGGGGCGAGTGGAGAGTTAGTCAGTCTTGTCGTGTTGTGTGAGCCTGGTGTCTTTGTCGCGTGTGCAATGTTGGATTGTGGAATGTTTGATGTTTGTTGAGTTTTGTGTGCGTTTGTTGAAAGTGACTGAGTAGAGTTCTTCTTGTGTGTGTGGGGAAGAGGAAGAGGAAGAGGAAGAGGGAGAGGGGGTGCACTGGGAGTGTCCGCCTCTCGGTTTTAGTGAAAGAGAGCTCACACTCGGCAGTGGAGAGTGTTTCTGGGCAACAGCCCGAGAACTCTCACTGGAAGAGTGGAGGGTGTCTTGGGGCTGGTTGCCAGAAAACTCTCACTGTGGCAAGTGTCTCTGTATGAATGGGTAAGAGAACTCAAACTGCAAAGTTCGAGTGTCTCAGTATGAATGGGTAAGCACTTGAAAGGTCACTGGATATGTGTGTGCCTGGGGAGGTTCCAAGGGAACTCCGGAGGAAGAGGCGCGGTGTCCCATAAGTTTTTATTATTTTAGCTTGTTATTTTAGTTCGTTGTTTTTACCCGAAAGCTTCGCGGCGAGTAGGGTGAAGAGTTTGTGTTTGTCTTTGTTATATGTTAACCTGCTACTCCCACTGTCTCTTCCCCATGTCTGGGGGAGAAACAGGAAAAAATGTATAAAATCCGGTGTGTAGACCAACAAACTCCACTCCATGTCTCCAGTCTGCTCTGTTCCCGTTCAGGGTTTGTCACGTGGCGTGTGACACTGACATTTGTGTATTAAAATGAGCTGGGTTTTCTTAGGTCACAAATATTCCCATATGACCCAATAGGATTGGAACTTCATTATTTATTTTTTACAAAGGACGAGCCTGACCCAGCTTTATTGTCATACCATAGTTTGCAGGTATGACGGTTTCAAGCTTTCAACATCCGACTTTAATCTGGCTTCACCCAAACATCATCCTATTTGATGGAAAACTTGATTTGACTGTTCGGGACCTTTAACAGAATGAGCTTAACTGTATGATTCTGAGTGGTGTATTTTCATGTTGGGAACTGTAGTTCAGTGCTATACTGGGGTTCCTTAAAGGTCCTCACCATGAGCGCAAGCCTATAGTCTGAAGTTCAAGCCTCAGCAATGTTATGAGCTGACTGTAACTGGGAGTCCACAGCGATGGGACACAATTGGCCTTGTCATAACAGGGGTAGGGTGTGTTTATGAAGGCCAAGATTCCTCAGGTTACCGCTGCATTAGTTCTGCCCAACTTCACACCAATGGCATTTTTCTACTGCGCAATATGGTACAGTACGGTACGGCAACCATCTGAATGCATAACTATCCCTTTCCCGGATTGAGTCCCCGTGTCGTTTTTCCAAACACAACAGAACCGTGAAGATCGGAGGAGTTCGATAGGGGGAGTTATCTCAAGTGACAAAAAAGAATGCGACCGCTGTGTTATGTTCTTTAATTTCTCTGTAATCTTGTTTGAGTTTTTTTATCTTTTTGCGGCACCGTTTGGCCGATCGCTGGATCCCTATATCCAGCAAACGCTGCAATATGACTTGGTAGACCTTCTCGTTGCGAATGATGGACTCCAGATCTCCCTGAATTTGGTCTTCCGACCAAACACTGATGAGGGCTTGCACCTCAAGAATAGACCAAACTTAACTTTCCATGCTTCTTCTTCTTCTGGAATGCAATCTTCTCCCAGTATTGTGATATTTAAAAATTGCGGTTGTGTCTGAGCCGGTCTGAGATTTAGTGTGACAATTCTGTGACGATTGCGCTTGACCAATCAATGGTCTGCAGTATTGCTAGCTCCACCCTTAGCTCCCTGTTCGGCTCATTAGTACCCCAGCAAGAGCAGTAACTAAATTCAGCACGGCTGCTTAGGTTCGGTATGGTTCGCTCGGCAGTGGAAAAAGCGACAAAATGTGGGATCACAGATTGGTTACCTTGCTGTACCGTACGGTACTGTCTGGTGGAAAAGTGCCACAAGTGCCCACAGACTACCAGATGGGTAGTGGGAAACATGCCTCTCCTCCAATTGGTAATATCTTCTGTAATACATACTGTAACCTGTATGGCATAATGTAATCACAAGCCAGTGATTATATTAGATTGAGATAGTGTTATTGGGGTCAGACACCTTTTTCCTCCAGTCAAATATCCCAACAGTGATGTAAAAATAACAAAAACGTGCAATTTCGGAAGGAAACATGACATGATGTTGTTTGTCACAATTATTTAGCTTTTCTTATTTTCATTGATGGAAAAAGGTTTTGATCCAACATTGTGTAAACACTTGAAAATGAACACTTATAAGCATATGCATAAGTGTTTATTGACATTTTCTGGCAATATCCTTGTGGCTTGACTCTAACCTGACCTAAAAATGTGCTTAAATAAGCAAATTAATATTAGCTTATCTTCACACATCACATTATTGAGGCCTTTGTAATTGAGAGTCAAGTCTGGAAATTTATGAGCTGATGATTTTACACAGAATATTGATAAGCATAAGTTGTCAGAGGGCTTTATTACTGGAAAGGGCAACATGTGGAAAGCAGGACCCACAATCGGCTGTGCCAGGATCAGCATTATTTGCAAAGTTTATCTGTCTTGGGCTATTGCAGTAAGCTACCAGAATTGTAATCACCTGCTTTCCTGAAAAAAACACCCTCTGCATTACCATTTTAATACTGGCGGGGGTGTGCAGTTCTTCAAGGCGTACCACAGGAGAATTGTTGTGTAGGACTATTGATTATAATTCAAATTAGTGCAGTTATAAAGCAGTGTCTGCAGAATTTTAATCCATTGTATGCAAACCCAGAGCTGTGTTTACAGGATTTGCTCTCATTTGAATCCAATAAATTAGCAAGGGGCTAACAAGGAGCTCAAAGTTACAGCTCAGAATCGCACAGAGAAGTAATCTTTGCTAAGCTCATTATGTAATCAGGGAAGTCCCAGTCAGAGAAAGGGCACATTTTCCCTCAAAAGAGCGGCCATTGTATGCCAAACTTTCCCAAACAAAAGCAAGCTATCATTAGGCTGAAAAATCTAAACAAACCCATCAGAGAGATAGCAAAAACATTTGGTGTGGCCAAATCAACTATTTGGTACATTCTTAAAAAGAAAGAACGCACTGGTGAGCTCAGGAACACCAAAAGGCCCAGAAGACCACGGAAAACAACTGTGGTGGATGACAGAAGAATTATTTCCCTGGTGAAGAAAAACCGCCTTCACACAGCCAGATCAAGAACACCCTCCAGGAGGTAGGTGTATCTGTGTCAACAATCAAGAGAAGACTTCACCAGAGGAAATACAGAGGGCTTACCACAAGATGTAAACCATTGGTAAGCCTCAAAAACAGGAAGACCAGATTAGAGTTTGCCAAAAAACATCTAGAAAAGCCTGTACAGTTCTGGAACAACATCCTATGGACAGATGAAACCAACTAGTACCAGAATGGTGGGAAGAGAAGAGTATGGAGAAGGGAAGGAACTGCTCATGATCCAAAACATATCACCGCATCTGTGAAGCATGGTGGTGGTAGTGTTATGGCGTGGGCCTGTATGGCTGCCAATGGAACTGGTTCCCTTGTATTTATTGATGATGTGACTGTTGACAAAAGCAGCAGGATGAATTCTGAAGTGTATAGGGCTATATTATCTGCTCAGATTCAGTCAAATGCTTAAAAACTCATTGGACGGCATTTCACAGTGCAGATGGACAATGACCCGAAGCATACACCCAATACTTTTTTAAGGCAAAGAAGTGGAATGTTCTGCAATGACTAAGTCAATCACCTGACCTGAATCCAATTGAGCATGCATTTCACTTGCTGAAGGAAAAACTGAAGGCAAAATGCTCCAAGAACAAGCAGGAACTGAAGACAGCGGCAGTAAAGGCCTGGCAGAGCATCACCAGGGAAGAAACCCAGCATCTGGTGATGTCTATGGGTTCCAGACTTCAGGCAGTCATTGACTGCAAAGGATTTGCAACCAAGTATTAAAAATGACAATTTAATTTATGATTATGTTAGTTTGTCGAATTACTTTTGAGCCCCTAAAATTTGTGGGGGCTATGTATGAAAATGGTTGTAATTCCTACACGGTTCATACAATATTTTAGACAAAGCCCTGAAATTAAAGCTGAAAGTGTTAAAAAAGCTTAAAGCACATCTTGATTGTTTCATTTCAAATCCATTGTGCTGGGATACAGAGCCAAAATAATGAAAATTGTGTCACTGTCAAAATACTTATGGACCTGACTGTATATTAGTTGTTTTTCATTCTTGTGAGGGCTTGCCCCATCATGACAATGTTTTAAAAAGTGAAAAACAAACATTTCCTCACTGACAATGCAATGTGGGGAAAAGGTTAGAATTGCTTGCTGTGCAAATGTTGAGTTTAAGTCTCTTCATACCACAGCTTCACCACTTTTTCATAAGACTGAAAAAAATCTATGAAAATATTTTTTTACATTGGCATTGTTACGGCTGGCCAAAGTTTGACCCCAGAGAGTTAGACAACCGGTGCTTGATTGCTGATTGAGGCCATGCTTCCGCTGCGTGATTGCTCCGGCGCTGATTGGACCATCCCCAACTGCTTTTACAAAGATTTTTACCTTACTTGCTTGCCCGTTTTTCTTGTGCATTTTTCTTTTCTTATGTACATTTTGATAGCTAGGGAAGCTAGAGTAGGGTAAGTAGTCTGCGGAAGAACGTCCTTTTTGATTTGTACAGGAGTGACTTTAGAACCTGTTTTGTCTAGGGCTAGGACTGTGTTATTGATTTTTATTATATCCCTTCGATGTCATGTGAGTATGTCCCTTATCTATCGTATGTCCTAAATAAATCCTGTATTTGTTTGTCGCGTCTTGTTTTGGTTCACCACACGACTACTGTATTGGTGTGCTTGTGGTTTCTGCAGGTTGTAACAGCATTTATTTCTACATTTTATGACAAGATTACAAGTATGACACAGTGTTACCGTAAAGTCATTTTGCGAACCTGCTGACAAAGTATACTTAACTGTTTTTATTTTTACAACCCTCAGTCAACCCCCTTTCAACCTACACTTTTCAAACTGTAAAATAGAACGTAAATGTGATTTGGCCATTTTCTGCTTGGTATGATTTTATATGTAGTGTTTATACATATTCTGACTTCTCTTCAGGGAAGCAGTGTCTTTTCAGCAACTTTTGGTTGCCATAGATATCTGCTACACAGACTTGAGATATGAAAGTCAGCGTTTTCATCCTCTCATTATGTATCCCCCTCTCTGGTGAGATTTGAAAATAATGACCCGTAATTGAAGATTCAGTCTCTTCCCCACATTGTGATAGGCTGCATAACTATCTGAAGCTGGCACTGAAAAGACGAGCCACAGTGAACATTTCCATGATGAGGCTCACTATGAAGACCATGGCGGAGGCAGCTCTTTCATGCACACGTGTTCATTAGCAGTGTGTCAGATCAAGGCACAGAGAATCGCCTATATATTTCTCCATGCACTCGAGAAAACAATGCCAGTGGCAGCTTTTATGTATCTGAATTATCTGTTCAGATAAGACTCACATAAACACTATGGTGCAAGGAAACTGTTTCTAGGTCAATGTGGACAATTTGTATTCATCAACTACTGTTGTGGAATCCCACATGAAATGCTAACCTGATGGTTATTAGTGAATAATAATAAATAACAGATAAACAAGAAATGTACAAAATATACAGGGGGGGGGTGGAGAGGATGTGATCTCAAGCACAAAAATCTATGCCGGTATTGCGTGATGGAAATGAGTAAATATTCCCTTTGCACATTTTCAGGTCTATTTTGCATTCTCCTCTTGTTTTCAAACTCGGTTCTGGAGATCCATTAGCTAGCAGATTCAGTGCACCACTGCCTCCCTCCTCACTGACACAGCATAATGAGTGCAGTCCCAAGACTCTGCCTGCAACCGGCTAAACTCACTCAGCCAATGCAGGCTTACCCAGCTATTCACCGGGGACGCCAAGCAGCGTGCCTTTGAAGTTTCTCTATCGGCCTCTTCCCATCTTCCGTAAAAGACTGAAAACTCACCTTTTCAGACTCCACCTCAATTAATAAAACCCATCCATCCATCCATCCATTATCTAAGCCGCTTATTCCTGGTCAGGGTCGCGGGGGGGCTGGAGCCTATCCCAGCATGCGTTCCGGGCGAGAGGCAGGAATACACCCTGGACAGGTCGCCAATCCATCGCAGGGCACACACACCATTCACTCACACACTCATACCTACGGGCAATTTAGACTCTCCAATTAGCCTAACGTGCATGTCTTTGGACTGTGGGAAGAAACCGGAGTACCCGGAGGAAACCCACGCGGACACGGGGAGAACTCCGCACAGAAAGCCCCCCGGCCTGGATTCGAACTCGAGACCTTCTTGCCACCGTGCCGCCATATTTAATAAGACAAAATGTTAAAAATATATAACCTGTTTTCCCCTTTGTATAACAGGCTTTGAAGCATGAACATCGGCAATGTCAATGTTTAGACTGTAACTTACTGTTCGACAGCGATCTCTAGCCATGCAAATGTATTCTTGTATGTCGCTTTGTATAAAAGCGTCTGGTAGATAATTAAATTGTAAATTGTAAATTGGTCTCGCAGGCTCCCTATCAAGCTGTCACCATTCAGTCCTGCAGTGGACAGGTTTAAAGAACAGAGCCATGGGGATGTCATCCAAACTCTCCGTAAAAGTATTTCTCCCCAGAGAAAAATTCCATGGATTTCTCAGAGTTGTTTTCACAATGCCCAGCTCGAGTTTTGCGTAGATTTGTGCATGTGGGGGGAGGATGATTGTGTTCCAAGAGGAACTTTCAAAAGTGATGTCACAAAACGAATGGGCAGACTAGGTTTTCTGATTGACGGGGCCAATCAGAGCCCACTAATCATAAGTGCACACCATTACCCTTTGCACAAAAGGATTTCAAAACTAGGTGTCAAAAGTCACCATTACGTATGTTGTCTTTATCAGTATGTTTATCAGTTTATCAGTTGTCATCAGTGGGCACAGCATCGTGTCCCTTTCAGTTGTCTTTTAAAGGAGAGGGCCCGTGTTTAAAATGCCATTGACTGAGATGTGTACAGGACGAGCCCCCAGCTCCTTTGACATTTCACAGTATTTAGATCATATTTCACATGGCATCCAGCTTTGCAGTCTCTCAATCATCCTGCGCTCCACTCCCGTGCGAAACCTCTCACCCTGGCAAACACTGCATTTTAATATGAGCTGAAACATTTATGACTGATGCAATTCCCTCTCAAGCATAACTACCTTCTAGCAAGTGAGGTAGCAACTGGGGACCATATCTTCCTCTTCTCCTAAGACTGTTACCATAGCAACCTAGCCAATCAGCCTTTATGCAGAGCTAACATTCCAAAATATAATTCAGAAAATCTTTTAATTTCAGCAGTAAGAAGCAGCCATTTTGACAACCCCCTTTTCCCCCCAACACTGCATTTTGAGAGAACGTTTGAGTAACATTCTAAAGGGCATCGCACGCACATTCAATGTAGCACCCTGGAACAAATTTCACAATTGCGTATTGTTTATATATTCATTTTTAATATTTAAATGACAAAAACCTTTCTGTTTTAAAACATGTGAAATGTCCTGTCCTTCCATTGTTCCACATTTTGCTCTAGCCTCCCTGTGGTCCGCTGCTGGCCTTCCTTCACCATATTGTAACCAAACTAGTAATAAAATCCCACAGGATAGTGCTCTGTGAGAAAGAGATGAGGTTAAACACCCACTTCAGTGAAAATGAATTTCCATTGACACAGTACATGGATACATGCTGTCATTATCTGTTAGGTGAAGGTTTATCACCATGGCTGAAGTTTTAATTCCTTGTTTTTTATATCTACTTTAATCCTTCAAACAGCTCTCTGGTGGTGTAGTGAATTCCTTGGAAGAAGTCCCTAAAGATTTTTGGATGATTTAAAGGAAGCTTCTTTTAAAAGTGGAAACTTCTTTTTAAAAGTAAACGGTTAAACAAATCAAGCAATGAGGGATCGATAGGATTCTATAACAGTTCTATATCAGTGACAGTATCAAGTTACTTTGAAAGCAATTTCATACTAGATTATAATGCACTTTTAATGTCTTGAGGAAAACTAAAACTAAAAGAGGGTGTTAAATGCCTATACGTTTTATCTTAAGTAGTAATGGGAAAATGAGGTATTGTGACACCAAAAGTTAATCATCCTTGCTAGCATCCTTGCATCCCCTAGCTAAAATTAGTGATGGTTTCTCCAATTTATTTCAATTAATTTTAGGAACACACCGTCATCTGATTTGAACATCAATAACCTGAAAGAAAGCAGGTAAATATAATTTTGGCATAACCAACTCCAACTGTTGCTTGACACACAGGTATGGTAATTAGCTAGCTATTATCTGTTACGTATTTGGGACATAAGGGAGCAAGCTTGCTACATATAATGAATTAACAACGTTAACTACCTAGAAACATCCCCGTATTTAGTGCTGTTCTCATGGTGATTTCACTGTCAAGCAAATGTTTCTTGGTGAAGCCCTACCTAATATATGAGTACTGGAATCTACAGCCTGTCAAAATAGAAGAAACACCAACATAAAGTGTCTTAATGTTGGGCCACCATGAGCTGCCAGAACAGCTTCGATGCACCTTGGCATAGATACTGTACTAGTTCCAAGCATCTGGAACTCTCCTGAAAGGATGCAACACCATTTGTCCATGATTAATTCCATCATTTGGTGTTTTGTTGATGGTTGTGGAAAACTTAGGTGCTGCTCCAGAATCTCCCATAAGTGTTCAATTGGGTTGAGATCTGGTGACTGAGATGGCCATGGTCTATGGTTTACATTGTTTTCATGTTCATCAAACCATTCAGTGACCACTCATGCCCTATGGATATAAATGATTCACCAGAGGATGAGGGTGATCACTCAGAATTGGCATTTACCTTGGCTTCTAAGAGATTGAGTGGACCAGGAAAATGCACCCCACACCATGACAGAACCCTTCACCATGGGAAACCAAGCACAGAGACCTGTAGTTTTCTTTTGGTGTGCACTTTTTCTCTTTTTGAGAACAGGGTGAAGGATGACTCATCTGACAATATTATTTTTTTCCACTGCTCAGTAGACCACTCCCTGTGTTCTTTGCACCATGTTACCAACAAAGGTGCATGTTTAGGTGTAATAAGGGGTTTATGCACTGCAACCCAACCATAGTATCCCTCTCTGTAAAGTTCTCAGTGGACTGTTCTTGATGAAACTGCCTGCTCAGTTTGATGAAACTGCCTGCTTGATGAAACTGCCTGTTTAGATTGATATTTTCAGTCAACTGATTCAGAGTTGCTCATCTGTTTTGCCTTTCCTCTCGAAATAATGCACAGACATCACAATCAAGGAGTATGTGCTTTCAACCTGTTACCTGTATATTCATAATACATTTCAAATATCAAATGTCAGGATAGCAGATGTTTTTACTTTACTTTTTTACTTTGGAAGTGGTAACAGAAGCTAAAGTGATGAGGGGTGATCTTAAATTAAAACAAATAAAATAAGAAAAATATAACTTGGTAGATATAACACAGTGGAGTCCACTTCTCTATAATCCAATCCATTTCTTGCATGTCCCAGAGGCAATACGTTTCATCCAAATATCTTCGATAGCCATTTTCTGGTTCACAGTCAAAAAGACAAATGGACAGAAACCCAGGTGCCCACATAATGCTCCAGCTGCAGGGGCAGAACATAAAGATAATGACTCATGT
Organism: Aldrovandia affinis; assembly: GCA_029706075.1. Classification (NCBI taxonomy): domain Eukaryota; kingdom Metazoa; phylum Chordata; class Actinopteri; order Notacanthiformes; family Halosauridae; genus Aldrovandia; species Aldrovandia affinis. The sequence goes on along the minus strand of JAINUG010000020.1, from coordinate 1,591,467 downwards.
ACCGTATGCATTCATGGGATGTTGAAAATGTCATTTAAAATGTACCATAGCAACTGAGTAAACAGTTTTACAAAAACTCCAAACAAGCTTTCTTATGACATGATAAGCCTCTGTTTAATAAGGAATGAGTAAAATGTGCATTTGGATGGATGGAAAATATGGGTGTAGAACGTTGATGATCTGTCCCGAATTGGACCACAGCCACAATGATCTGCAATTTCTTTTCCAAACACAGCCCTGAGCAGGTAAAGCATTTGTGGTCATTCAGTTATTGCAGCTTTGCTACTAAACAGTACAATTCTGATTGAGCAATCATACGGTGTGTGAATTCAATTCTTTCAAATGATAAAAATAAATATTTAACACTTCCACAGGATAAACATTTTCATGATTTTAATTGTCTTTTTTACATTTTAAGATTCATTTTCATTTGAGTCTTTGACCTCATGTCAAATCAGACCACAACTGACCACAATATCATATTCAGTGTTTGTATTTCACCCTTCATAACATCAATGTAACATCAACAACCTGACACGTGGAAGTGCCTGTAATTTTAAAAGAAAATCAAGGCTAACATTGCACATAACCACATGGACCCTCTCATAAAAAACCCTAAAGAAAGTGTGGATGAACAGCTGTCGGAAACCGTTGAGTGGTGGATCGCTTTGGAGACATCTGTCGGCACACTCAGACGCTGTTGGGGTTGTAGCAGAGCATGTTGAGCTGCAGGTTCTCGTCCCAGTGTCTGAGGATTACGAAGAGCTGGTTTGCGGCAGTCTTGATGGCAGCCAGGTCGCGCCCCTCTGGGATGGACTGGGCACCGAGCCACATGCTGGCCTTGGCCGCGATCAGCTCCCACTCGATGAAGTAGTCGGCCGAGCTGTGCTCTAGCCAGGCCAGCGCCACCGCCGTGGCCCAGACCATCCCCTCCGGCTCCAGGAACCCCTGTGGACAGGACAGGGCGGGTGGAGTCTCCGTGCCCTCTGACTCAGAGCCCCGCCCGCTGTCCGTCTGTGAGTTGGCGGGTGAGTGGGGGGGCTCGACAGCGTGGTTATGGAAGGGGGCCGGGAGGGACACAGGCTTGCTCTCTGTTTGGGGACTCCTGGACAGGAGAGTGGGATTGAGGGTGACCCTCTGCTCCTCCTTTACTGGAGCCTCAAACAGAGAGCCGACTGTCCCGTTATCATCCTGACTGTCCATCCTGCGCCCGCCAGAGTGCGTGAGGCTGACCCTGTGATTGGTGAAGGGGGAGGTCCACTTGAGTTTCTCCATGGGCACACTGATGGCATCACAAAGGGCGCTGTTCAGGGCAAATGCCCCACAGGCTAACTGCAAAGACACCTACCAAAGAAGTTGGTAAAAAGTCATGTTGAACTGTTATGACAGTTTGTTGTTGTTTGTTGTTGGAAATCTGTGATTCTGTGAAAAATGTGGTTCTGTGAGCATGGTGCTGATAAGGCTTAAGTTGTGGGTTTGATTCCCATTGGGGCCACATATACTGAAAAATGTATGCATTCACTACTGGAAGTTGATTTGGATAAAGGTGTCTGCTTTTATCCAATGGCATATATTATATTATATATTATGGCATATATTATATTATATTATATTATATTACATTAAAATTAAATGCATCTTTTGGCATACAGCATAACTATAAATATAGATATTTGGCTGCTTATAATGAAAGAGCAATGTTTTAAATATATTAATTGAACTTAACTTTGATTCCAATAAAAATGCTCATCCTCATTAACCTTAGCATTAAAGCTAATTACTTATATTGTGCACAGCTGTTCCACAAACAAACCACCATAAAATTAATTCTATTCTGGTCTATTTTAGTACCCCTTTAAAAATACACAAAATGTATTTAAATGTTTATATAATTCTGACCATGCATTTTAAATGGGAACACTCCCAGATGTCTGTAGTTGAATATGTTTTTCCTTACCTCAATTATTTTTATTTTTTTTACACTCAGCTAAAGCCACCATTCTGTGACACTTCTGGGTTTATCAAGTTGCACCACCCCAATCATCTACATTGATACATTAATTGCCACTAATTAAGCAATGTTTCCATTCCACACGTGTTGAATTTTGCTGCAGTTGACATGCTGCAGTATTTTGAAATGTTGTGCAGGGATATGCTATTGTTTGAAGCTGTGGGAAAAAAGACTGCAGTTATATAATATTTAACCTGTGCAAGATTTGGAAATGTTTTTTCAGGCCAGTTTTTTCATCCCAGAATCCCCCCAGTGGCTTTGCAGTAGCGTTTTCTTGTGCAAAAAAATTGTAATTGCCCAGCTTGTATCTACAATTATTGTCAAAACCTGGAATCGAATCTAGTGGGAGGGTTGTCACATTGAGGCTGCAAACTTGCTTGGGGTCAAAACTCCTGACAGCCTTGAGAAATGTGTGAGATGGATGAAAGAAACATGGTTTGTTTTTTTTAGTTGATGAGGGTTGTAATATGTTGTGAATTTCTCTGTAACTTCATTTAATGTTTTGACACAACAAATCTTGACTAGAAACCATGGTCCTCGACAGGACCTTGCTCTGTAATCGCATTCCTTAGATGTAATTTCCATCTTGGGCAATGTTTAAAAACTTAAACTTTACAATGGCAATGGGTTTGGGGAATTACTTGACCAAATGTTGCCACAATGTGGGCATTGCAAATTAAATGGACAGTGTGGAAGGCATCGGTCTGGACAGAGGGATCGGGGTGATCCACGCCTGCTGGCAGGGCAGCTGGGCTCTATCGTATCATCTAAATGTACCTGTGTGCTTAAAACTGCTCTGCTCTCTAAATGTACCTGTGAGCTTAAAGCTGCTCTGCTCTCTCAGTAGGTGGCTGGAACGCGGGAGCTGATTGCCTGGTGAGAGAGAACCCTTAGACCACGGAGAAAACAACGGAAAAGTTGAGAACGTTTGTGTGTTCTCAAACTCCACACAAAAAGGCCAGGACCTTCTTGCTGTGCGGCGACAGTGCTATCCACTGTTACATTCAACTATATCGTTTTGGTTCTCTCTCTCGCTCCCTCTCTTCCTGTGGGACAGATAATACACTCCGGTCCACAGACCGACAACTCCATTCTCTGCGTCCTGCTGTTCTGTTCCCATCCGGGTTGTGTTGCACAAAAAAAACGTTCTTCAGTTTTTTTGCTTTGATTTTACGCAAATCAGTTTGTGGCACATAGCCTACTTCTGGCGAAGCATGCTTATGCTAAATTGCATGTCATTTGGGTTTGTCCTCTTTTTCTAATGGAATATTTTATTTTAAGAACGCATCTGTCCAATTATGAATGATATCCAACCACCGCTCAAGTCTCTTCTTCTGCTGACAGATGATTCCCCTCTGTGTTTATTGTTAAATTGCAAGTTGTGTAAAATAAATTAAATCCATCTGCGTGCAGAGTAGGCAGATACTGTAAATCATTTTACGGAATATTTTTAAGCAAATGCAAAACTAAAAAAATGTAAATCGGAGGTACTCACCAGGGGAATGTAATCATTGCTCTCATTCTCACTCTCGCCAATAGACTCACTCGCTTTACTAGGTGACCGGCACATGAACCCCCGGGCAGCCCGGGTTAACAGCCGTGTCCTGGTTAGGCTGAGCCTGGTGTGGAGAAAGCAGGTAGAAGACAACCGCATTATCAATCTTGGAAACCATAAATCTCAGGGAAAGTTTTTGGTTGCATGTAAAATGATGTATAAAACTTGTCTTGTAAAGATCATCCACTTGGTGTGTACTTAGTCCATCTGTCCAAGTAGCCTACTTTAGTTTTGTTTTCTAATTATTTATTGAATTGTTATATGGAACCTTAAAATAATTTCCAGCTCCTATATCATACAGGTATAAAAGTATAAAATTCATGGTGAAATACAGCAGTGATATTTCAAAGGCACACTTGTATATGCCATAGATTTATAAAGGCTTACATAAAGTATAGTGGAGTATTGTGATTTTAGAAGAATTAAGGCCCAGTGAAAGATATTTGAAGGGAATTTTTATTTCATGATGAGAGAGAATCTGAGGTACAATATATTTTCAGCATATAGGCCTTATGGCCTGTACTGAATTTGTGAGTATGGAAATTGTAACCTACACTTCATCCAGGAGTAGGACTCTGGGCTTTTGCACATAGACAGTTATTTACTAAGAACAGACCTACGGAGGTATTAACTTAAATACTGTATATTACCTGTGAGCAACAGACCTGAACCATTTTCATGCACATAAAAGTGTTGTAACCTCCGAGTAGGTAGTTAAGCTAAAGGGGCCTGGACATAGGCAAGAAAACAATGCATCCTTGAAACAAAAAATTGGAGCAAGAGAGAGCATAAAGCGATATAGAGCGATAAGAGGCGGATTGCAAAGAGAGGAGGTGCACTATGGTGTCTGTTTGGGAGGAAGTTGACCTGTTGACCTGCCGCAATGCAGTCGTACGCCACCACACGCAAGGTGGAGATAATTGATTAGTCTCCTGAGGAGAAGGACTGAGAGCAGCCTGAGAACATTTCAAAGGAATCAAACTCAAATTTATGTTAACAGCAATAAATATAAATGAATGAACACTTGATCGTGCATAGGAGGAAAGGAAAATGCATGCCACCCGTGACTCTTATATAACCCAAATCTGTACTAAAAGAGCCCCTCCACCCACACTCTACCCTAACACCACAAACAGAAGCACCACATCTCAAAGTTACAGAAACAGATTCTCCATTATTCTGCAGTTATGTATCTATTTTTCACACCCTGCAAGCCCTGTTTTTACTGTTCAAATATTTAGGTGTTTTTCTGTAGGTGCATAGGCTGAAGACAGGGAATTGTCGTGTACATGTGGTTTTGCGCACATGTGCACACCCACAAAGTGGGTGGATTCCAGGGAAAACTTTTTCCTATGCATTTTTCAAGAGAAAATAAGTATAACTTTTTATACAAGAGACACTTTTGTCCAAGTTCAAATTGAGGGGGCTGGCTGTCTCTCTTAGTGTATTGTACCTGAATATCTGATAGTAGATAAAGCTTTCTTAAAAGCTGCTAGAAACCCAGCTCCCATGTAGTCTTGCATGTAGGAAAACACTATTTTTCCCATAAGCTAGCGTTGGTGGAATTGGTATTGATTTAAAAGATTGGTGTTCTGCTCTTTTCCCACACACCATCACCCCTGTGTCTATGTGCATACATATTTTTTGAAGGTGAAATGTGAAGTATGCTGTTTTTAAGTTTTATTGAACCTGATCTTTGAAAGTCAGTCTCCGAATATTTTACACTAAAATAAATGTAACTAACAATACAAATAACAGCAGAGGCATTTTAGTCCTATGTGATCTCAAAAAAGTATACACATGTACAGTGGGGAAAATAAGTATTTCACCCCCTGCTGATTTTGTGAGTTTGCCCCCTTACAAAGAAAGGAACGGTCTATAATTTTCATGGTAGGTTCATCTTAACAGTGAGAGACAGAATATATAAAAATCCCAGAAAATTACATTATATGAATTTTAAACATTTATTTGTGTTTTATTGAGGAAAATAAGTATTTCACCCCTAGCAAAACATGACTCAGTACTTGGTGGAGAAACCCTTGTTGGCAAGCACAGCGGTCAGACGTTTCTTGTAGTTGGTCACCAAGTTTGCGCAGATCCCAGGAGGGATTTTGGCCCACTCCTCTTTGCAGATCCTCTCCAAATCCTTAGAAATCCATTTTCAGTGTCCTGGCTGAGGGAAGGAGGTTCTCACCCAAGATTTCCCGGTACATGGCCCCATTCATCCTCCCCTCGATCCGGTGAAGTCGTCCTGTGCCCTTAGCAGAGAAACAGCCCCAAAGCATAATGTTTCCACCGCCATGCTTGACGGTGGGGATGGTGTTCTTGGGGTCCAAGGCAGCTTTTTTCTTCCTCCAAACACGGCGAGTCGAGTTGATGCCAAAGAGCTCGATTTTAGTCTCATCTGACCACAGCACTTTCTCCCAAGCCTCCTCTGAATCATCTAGGTGCTCATTGGCAAACTTCAGACGGGCCTGTACATGTGCCTTCTTGAGCAGGGGGACCTTGCGGGCACTACAGGATTTCAATCCATTACGGCGTAGTGTGTTACCAATGGTCATCTTGGTGACTGTGGTCCCAGCTGCCTTGAGATCATCAACATGCTCCAGCCGTGTAGTTCTGGGTTGTTCCCTCACCTTTCTCATGATCAGGTTCACTCCACGAGGTGAGATCTTGCGTGGAGCCCCAGACCGAGGGAGATTGATGGTCAATTGGTGTTTCTTCCATTTTCTAATTATCGCACCAACAGTTGACTCCTTCTCACCAAGCTGCTTGCCAATGGTCTTGTAGCCCATTCCAGTCTTGTGCAAGTCTACAATTTTGTCCCTGATGTCCTTAGACAATTCTTTGGTCTTGCCCATTGTGGAGAGGTTGGAATCTGATTCATTGATTGATTCTGTGGACAGTTGTCTTTTATACAGGTAACGAGTACTTCATTAGGAGTACTAATTAAGTAAGAGGACTAATCTGTGTGCCTCCTGGTCACATAACCGGTCTGTGGGAGCCAGAATTCTTGCTGTTTTGCTAGGGGGTGAAATACTTATTTTCCTCAATAAAACACAAATAAATGTTTAAAATTCATATAATGTGATTTTCTGGGATTTTTTTAAATATTCTGTCTCTCACTGTTAAGATGAACCTACCATGAAATTTATAGACCGACCGTTCTGTTCCTTTCTTTGTAAGGGGGCAAACTCACAAAATCAGCAGGGGGTGAAATACTTATTTTCCCCACTGTATACCCTCACACATGGGACAAATCCAAAGTATGAAATGTCTCATCTCATCTCATCTTCAGCCGCTTATTCCTAGTTAGGGTCGCGGGGGGGCTGGAGCCTATCCCAGCATGCATTGGGGCGAGAGGCAGGAATACACCCTGGACAGGTCGCCAATCCATCGCAGGGCACTACATACACCATTCACTCACACACTCATACCTACGGACAATTTAGACTCTCCAATTAGCCTAACGTGCATGTCTTTGGACTGTGGGAAGAAACCGGAGTACCCGGAGGAAACCCACGCAGACACGGGGAGAACATGCAAACTCCACACAGAAAGGCCCCCGGCCTGGATTCGAACCCGAGACCTTCTTGCTGTGCGGCGACAGTGCTATCCACTGCACCACCGTGCCGCCTAGTATGAAATGTGAAGACAAGATTATGATTATTATTTTATCTTTTGTTAACGTTATCGTATCGAATTATCGTGGCCAAGAAACATGGCAAATATTTTATCAAAATACGTTATTATTATTATTAGGGATGTGTCTTGCTAACTACTAAGGTTGAAAAATGTAGCTTGCTATCTCGGTGCAGACAGGATCCACTTCGCGTCATGTCAAGTCTTCTTTCCATTTCGATGTTCCCAGTCAGAACAGGGAATTCTTCAAGCTCATTTTATAATTTCAGTAAAAAAAATACAGCTAATATGCATTCTTTTTACAAACTAAAATTCTGTTCTATTTCATGGAAATATATGTATCTAAAATATTAGACCTAAAATATATGCTGTATAGGGATTATATTTACCCTGTCCAGACTCCGGCCTCTCCAGCACCTACCTAGCAGAGAAGAGGGTCTCCACCGATCTCTGAGAATGCTCGGAGGTGACAGAGGGACTCCTCTGGGGAGCTGAAAGGGACAGCAGTGACCAGTCATCCTTCCTGGGAACTCCACATACATAACAAATATTGATTCTTCGCACTGCGATACATTCACTGCGTAAATTCACTGCAATGGGAAAATACTATACAGAACTGAAAGGGTTGTGCAAGGGTGTTCCCACCACAACAAAGGTTGCATTAACAATGTTGCACAACTGCACAGCAATGTTAACAACTGCATTACAAATCTGTTTAACAATGCAAAAGGAAGTGATTTATATATTAATTTAAATAGCAGTCCCATGAACAAGGTATTTGTATGTATATTTGTGTAATCAGAAGCGTTGCCTGATACGAATACCCACAACTGTGGTGCGCAAATCGGCAGATTACACAGGTCTCCGATATTCATATCACGCACCGAATGCAAGAGATTGGAGGGCAATCACAGCTCTGTTGATCCCAGCATAACAAATAAACTTGCTGGTTGTCAAAAAAAAAAGAGATCATTCTGTCCACCGGTGGCAAAGATTCCAGCTCATAGAGAAATCTACAACTCGTCAACAACTAAATCTTTTTATTTTTTTTATTTCAGAATGCCACGAAATAGAGACAGCTGTTCTTTATTTATGGATCAAAAGATTCAAAAGGATGATAGATTCATACTTGAGACTTGGAAAGGGAAAGATTTCACTCTTGGAACTGTAGTTTTACAAAAAAGTCATAGTACAAAGGGGGCTTGTGGGCAATGCCTCTGATTCTGCTGCTTTATGTATCATTGTGTTTCTATTTCTAAAGGACTTTTGTTTTGCAAAATTTCACGAGTAGCATGAGCATGCCATGCATATGTACAGTATACCTTCAGGAAAGCTGCATCTTTCCCAACCCGAAGATGAGGGAGTACTGCAGGAAGACGTTCCATCTTCAGCATCTGGAGAACAAACGGAAAAGACACCATTTCATCCAATTATTCTTGAAGGATCTCTGTGGCTCAGTAGGTATAGCGGGGCGCTGACAATGCTCAGGTTGTGGGTTCGATTCCCACTGGGAGCACATATACTGAAAAGTGTATGCATTCACTACTGTAAGTCACTTTGGATAAAAGTGTCTGCTAAATGGCATATATATATATATATATATATATATATATATATATATATATATATATATATATAATGAAACTTGCAACATTCACTTGATTAGGTCTGATTGGCCAGCCACTGCACTTATGCCTGCATATGAAATTATATCAGTCACATTATTGTCAATAATTTTGTGCTTGGCCGATGCTCTTTTTCTGCACTACGTAGAGGTTAAATATATATTACCCTTTTATATAGGTGAACATTTATTGATGCAACTGATGCAATACAAAGGCAATGCCCTAACTTGGATTCAAACCTGCATGCTTCTGATGCCAGTCCATTTCAGTCTATTTGGCTCCCTGATAACTTCCACACTATTGTTTTCTCTTTTATTTGATTTTAATTAGTAGAATAACAACAGCAACAATAATAATAATAATAAAATATTAATTGTTCTCAAAATACGGTGTGGTGATGTAGCACCAATGCAGATTGTTTTAACATACAAAACATAATAACCAGAGAGCAAGGCAATTACTGAGCACTGGCTGAATGGCATTGGTTGGTTTCTGTACCACTTTCAACAGCCGCTGTGCAGCAATTTCCCCCCACAGTGGGAGTGCTGAACCATCAGAATATCCCAGAGTTGGAGAACTCTGCAGCCCGGTGCTGTAATTGGAGTCACACTGTGCAGCCTTCTCACCAGCACCATCTTTTCAACAGTCAGTACTGGATGGCTTTAAAGGGGCTTAGTCAAAGATTTCAAGATGGGCGATGACATTTACTCGCAGGTGATATGAACTCCCCAGAGGATCGAGGAGCAGGCTTTGAACCGGCGCGCCTCTCCCTGTACTTTTATCCGTCCGCTTATTTGAACAGCGAGGGTTGGATTTGAGGCACAGTCAGTCTCAATGCCCTTGTTTCTGTCATGTAGCAGATGTATAGGTTGTTATTTCTGGGGGAGGCCTTACTTAAAGGTGGCGGGTTGTCTTCGGCTCCCTCCGACATGCAAACGGACTGGGAGCGGCCGAGTCCGATGGAGTACCCCCGGTGCTTCCGGCTCCCGGAGCGCGAGCGGGCGTGGTTACCCTGCCTCAGCGCCTCTCCTGAAAAATAACCTGTTTTACTCCATGTGGTCTCCATAGCACTGTCGATACCAAACATAACGCAGACGAGGAACCAGTCCTTGCAAAGCATAATCATTTATTGAGCTTCTTCATTGTGCTCAAGTTCTCACGTCATTGTATACAAATAAAAAAACAAGGGACATAATGGGATTAAACATGCCTTGATACTTGACTCGGAGCCAGTTCAATATGTTTTAACCAGGAATGTCTTCCTCGGACAGAACACTGTTGTGTGCCTCTTTTGTGAAACATATGACCATTTTAAATACAGAATACATGTAATTACTCCCATCTTGTGTTTTTCTGCTAATGATAAAATAATTCTCCCACCATCTGTGATTTCCTCGATAGGCCGAGAGGAAAGGCAAGCCATAGATTCAAACACCAGAAGGAACATGAGGAAGAATTGCCAGCTGCTCACCACAGGAAGTATACACATTATATTGTTTTACAGTCATTGTCCACTGTCTTATGGCACAGATCTCTCCATCAAATGTCCTCTTCTCGATCCTTGACTATAGTTAGGCTTGGCAGGAAAGCCTGATTGTAGATATCCAAATGTCGATTCAAAGACCAAATGCATGCCATTAAGTCTTGTACTGAGCTCCTTGAGGCAAAACCTTTCATTCTGTTTCATTTATTCAGGTTTTTGTTCATTTTCATACAGGCAGGTACCTTGATTTCAGATGTTGATGACATTAAGATTGATAAAGCAACTGAGAAACAAATTATTAGTGCTAAGTCCAAGCATCCCAATCCTTTTTTTTCTCTAGTGCTACATATGGCAAGATTATCATTTAATACTTTGATGTATGCAATTGACAAATATGCTAGGCAGGGATACAACTCCTATTTCATTAATGTGTATTCTGAAAATAGAAACAATATTGGTATGTATGGGGTCTTCATTTGGTTGGACAGCTGTTGGTCAGAATGTTTTAAAATGGAAGTAGTCTTGCTATTGACAGAAAATAATAGTCTATTGAAAAGTTTTCATTAAAAACCCTTCTGTTTTAATAAAGCCCCTTTCCCACTGCGACCGGGGTTCAATTCCATCTAGGTCGCACCAGTTCGGCTCTGGCCGGGAGTGCCACCGGGGGGCAGCAATTGGCTGTCCGTCCCAGGGAGCGGGGAGGGAAGCCGATATGAGCTTGCTGCATATATGAGTGACCGTGGCGGGTGCCAGCTCAGAGGTGGCGGTACAGTGCTCACTACCAGTCTCAGGACTATGGCAGTGACATCTCACACAAGAGTGGGGATAATTGACATGATAAAGAGAGGGTATAATTGGCAAATAAAAAATTTAGAGAAAAAATGGGGAATAAAAGCTTTTTTTTTTTTTTTACAGAAAATAAATTTAAACAAAATTTAAACACGCATGAGCTTTGCTCTGCTCTGTTGCCCTTTATTAAAATTACCGTTAATCATCAGCATCTGGCTGTCGGAATATGAAATGCAAATAAACATTAATATTGAATTTAATTGAATTTAAAAGAAAACTTTAAAAAAGAATTTTAATTAGCGAACTATATATTGTGGCATCCCAAGGGGCTGCCTAAGAAAATGGCTGCCGGGTCCTTCAACACATGGCAGCCATTTTCACTACATTTCCCAGCAGACCACAGCAACACCTGAACGGAGTCAAGCAATGGAGCTAACGAACAGCTGAAAGCCATTTTGAGGCCTATTTAAAGGGCTGATTCCCATTGCACTGGGAGAGGAGTAGGAACGTGAGTTGGAAGGAGTTATTGTGTTTGTTTAAAGAGAGAATACCTGTGAAGTCGTTTGACCAGCCAGGATTTGGAGAGAGTGTTGTTGGAGTGTTTGTTTTGTGTGTCTTTGGGATTGGATTGTTTTGGCTTTGGACTACGGACTGGATTGCGGACTACGAACTGGATTTTGGACAACGGAACGGACTTTGACAACGAGAAAGGATTTGTGGACTTTGTTTGTATTCCCCGAATACCCCGCCTTTGTTTTGTGTAACGTTCGTCATAGTTAGTATAATAAATTATCATTTTGTTTTCAAATACTGCCTCCTCCTTGTTGTTAAACTTGCCTACGCCCTCTGCAAGGTCCGTGCGTGTCGCCCAACCCCTGGGGACACCACAATATCATAATTGATATATATAGCGATAATTGTATATCAGTGCCAATCATTGTTACAGTGCTTCAGATTTAGTTTAATTTCTCTCTATATGACTCATTGCCATTCATCCAATGAATAGCATGGCTTATCATTTATTTTAAATTATCCACATTAAAGCAAGAAAATCCTGCACCTTAGATTATATGTATAGGTGCTGTAGAACAAACAAAAAAAGGTATGTTAAAATCACAAACATAGAGAGTCCACACTCAATGCAACAAAGGAAGAATGCTCCCAAAAACAGCCATTGTTTGGTCCACATGTTTTGTTTTTGAAATTATCCACGGTATATGGCATTATAACCCTCAGTAAATACTCAGTGCGGACTAGTTGTCCCACATAGATCAAATAAAGGATAATGTGGAAGGCGTCAGTCTGGACAGGGGGAATCGGGGCAATTAACGGCCACATCTACTAGCAGGGTAGCCAGCGCACACACCTGTGTGACGTTTCTAATTGTAGCTATGTGCTTAAAACTGCTCTGCTGTCTTAGTAGGGGGCTGGAACCTGGGAGCGGAAAGTCTGAGAGAGTGAGAGGAATAGATTTCCCCAAAGCGACTGAAAAGTCTTGAGCATGAATACGTTGCCTTTGTGTGTAGTGTTTTGCCGAAAGGCAAATTTATTTAGATTATTATCTTTGTTTATTATTTGTGGCCGGAAACCTGTGAGGAGGACGGCTGAAAATATTTTTTTTGCTCATTTTATTTGTCTGTGTTTGCTTTCCCCCTGTCTCCATGTGAGGGAGAACAATAACAAATCTGGTTCCTAGACCATAAAACTCCATTCCCTGTGTCCTGCTGTTCTGTTACACTCCGGGTTGTGTCATACGTCATGTGACAGATACTAAATAAACAAAAATAAAAGAGTAACTCACCTGGGTTGGTATACTCAATAGTGGTCTGCAAGTATTCATTGGTGTCGAGGTCTATGGGCACAAATGCTGTGTATTTACTGAGAATGTTGCAGGCTTTGCTGGTATGAATGGCACAAAGCTGGTACCTCCTACCAGAACCTGTAAAAATATGAAAAATTGGTTTTGCATTTCACTCTTAATACAATTTCTGCCCCTGAAATCACAGTACAACTGTGGCTGCATCTAAATCTCTCATTGTCTTCTGAAAACTGAAAATGTATTTGCTGAAAATACACAGAGGGATTTTTTGTGTTTTGTGTTTTTTTGTGTTTTGTAGGGACTTCACATTCCACAGACAAATTATATGTTTGAAATGCAATTTCATGTAATTTTGTGTGCTTAACGTTAAAGACATCCACAAACGCTTGCCTGCAAAGACTTGAAACTCGTGGCCCCTTTTACATTTGAGTGGTAAAGAAGCGGCCAGCTCCCTTCCTCATGACTCATCTCCAACAATTAACATTCACGCCCTGGAAAACGAACCAGAGACTTCACTGCACCCGTGAACAGTTGCGAGAGACACAGCAAGGAAACATCGGACTCATTGAAGACTTGGCGACCCACATCTCTTCCGAACCCAGCATGCATTGAACCCCACTGACTGCAGAGCAGACAACACACAGTAAGGCTGTAACAACTGAGCCTAGCATAGCTTAGCAACTGACTGTTCATATTCATGACTGAATGTACAAAGTGTTGTAATGTATCTTGGTTCATGACACTGTGTTTACTCTTGTTTGTGTAGCTGGCATAGCTGCTCATTGACTGCCTGTGTTAGTAGTAAAATACACCACACATAGACCCAGGTCTTGCATGTATTCTTATCTCCTAACCTGGTCACAACTCGACAATCTGATCTCAACACATGCAATAACAGTTATTCTGGTGTGCGCAGTAAGCGCCATCTTGCCTTTTGCCTTAGTTACAAACTAGGTTTAAACTTCCCTCCATCTTTCCTCTTTGTTCTCAATGCCCATGTGCTTAAAGCGTGTGCACACATGCGCGTGACCCACAAACACGCAAGAGAACACACATGCACATACACTACCGGTCAAAAGTTTTAGAACATCCCCATTTTCCAGTTTTTACTGAAATTTAAGCAGTTCAAGTCCAGTGTATAACCTGAAATGGTACAAAGGTACACGGTAAACTGCCAGTGGTTAAATTATTTTATTTTTTTAACCAAAAACTGAAAAATTATGTACATTTTTTGGCAGTGAGTAGTTTCCTACACCATCAAAAGGCACTTGGAAACTGGAGGAAACTCTGACAAGAAGAGGTCTGGCAGACCCAAAGCCACAACAAAATCAGAAGACAAGTTTCTGAGAGTCAACATCTTGCGTGAAAGGCGGCTCACAGGACAACAGCTTCAAGCACAGCTTAACACTGGTCGAAGTAAGGAAGTCTCAGTTTCAACTGTGAAGAGAAGACTTCAAGCTGCAGGTTTGACAAGTCGAGTGGCAGTAAGAAAGCCATTGCTAAGATGGCAAAATAAAAAAAGAGGCTTGCCTGGGCCATGAAGCACCGCCAGTGGACTACTGAAGACTGGAAGAAGGTCCTATGGACCGATTAATCAAAATGAGAAATCTTCGGTTCATCATGCAGGGTTTTTGTACGCCGTCGAGTAGGCAAAAGGATGTTTCCACAGTGTGTGACACCAACTGTCAAACATGAAGGAGGAAGCGTGATGGTCTGGGGCTCTTTTGCTGGATCCAGAGTCGGCGACTTGCACAGAGTGACTGTTAACCCACGTTAACTCATTACTTGTTCCCTGAAAAGGGCCATTTTTTGATTAAGATGAATTAACTATTAATATTGTAATTTAATTGTAATTATTCATTGTAATTATTGAAATTCCAATTTTATAGTTAAGTATATTTTATGAGATTGATATACTAAAACTAATGAGATATTATAAGAATACTTGTATTTTTGGCTGCTACCGTGTTAGGAATTAGCAAGCCTTACATTGTGACGTCATCCATATTATAATTCTAATTTCTAGAGGGATTTTCACAGTTTGTTTTCTGAAAAGTCTATCAATAATATATTTAAACAGCATGTCAGGGAAAAGTGTTTAGTTCCAAAGAAAATAAAAATAATAATAATTCCCTGGGTATCTTTTCGCAGAACCACCAGAGAGGCCCAACTGATAAACAAGTTAAACCCATTTAGTCTGTGACAAATTATACTCAAACCAAACTGCACATGACCCCCAACTCACCATGCTCAATTTCACACTCTTTCTCTGCCATCTGCTCAAAGTCACGGATGATGGACCGTGCCGCCAGGTGGTGGAAGGTCTCATTCCACAGGTCCTCATGCACCTTCTCCTCCTGCCCCCTCCCTTTCAGGAAGGGCTCCAAGTCAAATTGCACCTCCCACTTCACTGGCTTTCCACACAGAAGCCCTGTGATCATTGCCTTGCAGCTTTGCCCTCCGTCATTGGCCAAGCTCAGGCCAAGGGGGAGTGGCTCCAGGGGCATTTCCACTTCACAAAGCGGATGAATGTAGCCTTCTGTATGACATCAATGCAAAACTTCAGACCATACGTCCATGGTGAGCACTTCCTGTACATGAGGGCCCTAAAAAGCTTTCTTTTCTTTCTTTGTTTTTGCTAGCTTGAAGCAAACATGACTTTAGGTAAACTATTACCTGGGATTCCACTGCCTACCTAAACAAAACAAAACAATTAAGCCATTGTTCTAGCTCCATTGGACTGGAATTATCATTCCCAAGTCAGTAGAATTTTGGTAAAAACAACACATGAAAGGTGAGTTGGTGGACTGACCTGGGTCCCCACAGCTGCTGGTGGAGGCGTTGTCAATGGAGGACCTACACCGGTCCATCGCCGATGCATTTTGGGTCCCAGCCTGCATCCTGGCACTCAAATGGGGAATGTCAGGTTCTCGACCATAAGACACCTTCTGAGTGACCAGAGTCAAAGCTCAGATTAATGGTCAATAAAACAATATATAGCTTTCAGTGCTTGAAAGCACGAGAAAGTTGCTCTGGTTTCTCGTCCAGCACACATATGCTGGGAAAAGCAAAGAAATAAAAAATGTATTTACCAAAAAGGATTAAACTATTTTAAAAACTCTTGCAAATATAAACTTTTAAATTGACCAAAGTGATTTTCCTTTCCATTATGTAGGATACATATTTATTGTTAGCTTGGGGACAAATCATTTTTAAAAGTCAGACGCCAGGAGGTTTTATTGCGAGTGTAAAACCATTTTGAAACACAATGTTTAATTATATTGCTGTCATTTTATGTGAGCACATCACGGCAGATCCCTCTGGACGGTTATAAATGAATGGGATTAGTCATTTGTAGTGGTAGTCTGAGGGGGAGAAATATATCGCACAATCCGCATTGGTATTTTCATGGATCTTAATTCTGATCACAACTCTCGCCCAGAGTCCTTATTGGCATTTGCGCTAATTTCAGTCCTGCCCATTGACGCAAGCTTGGCAATTGGCGCTAATAAGTTCCATTAAACTCAGAACGGTGTGCACCCAAGTGAGGTGGTGGAGGCTTCAGTTAATCACCTGTCGTGGCCCATCTTTGCCTCTACTGTCAATTACTTTCCACTTATTTCCCAATCTGCCTTTGTAATGATGCCCATCATTTTAGCAGGCAAGGTGGGAGGTGATGAATTAGTTGAAATTAGTAGGCCAAACCTTGAAGATTGTTACTATTTTGGGAATAGGTTTTTATATGGGACTATCCCCTGGTTTCAGCATTATCTCATCTGTATATAATTTGTCAGGTTTCATTAAATTATATTACAAAATGACTTTATATTGGGTTCCAGTTTTTTTTATTCCACCGACCTTTATAAGAAAGACAGTTCTTTAAATAATAAGTCACTTTTGAAGTGAAAAAAAAAACACAGGCAAACACAAAGTACAGAGAAAAGAACAAAAGAGATGTCGGAAAGAAAGGTGAGTGTGTGTACATGTGTGTGCGTGTGTGTCCTGCCTCTCTATCTCTATTCACATAGTTTCTCAATTTCATTAGTGTGACGTTTCCTTGTAGCTTCAACAGACATTACAATAAGGTAATAACGTTGCTTTCTGGCTTTCAGTGCCGAATCTGCCGATGCATTATGTCACTCAAGCCATGTGTTGTTTGGCCGGTCACATTTAATGCCATCTTTGCAACATAGAGGGCTCCTGTGGCATTTTATTGGGCAAAAAAAATCCATTGCATTGCATTGAGGACATTTGGATTAGATTACTAGGAGATCATGAGAAAGGCCTCAAAGAACTTGGGGAAATTATATATAAACCAAAATATATTTTTATGCAATCCATAAACACTGGAGAAATACCAGATGACTGGAAGCAGGGAGTATAATTCCAATATATAAGAAGGGGGGTCATACTGACCCAGAGAACTATAGGCCTGTCAGTATAACTTGCATCTCATGCAAAATACTGGAATGTATTATTAGGGACAACTTGGAATCATTCTTGAAAAATAATAGTATTTTAAGGGAGAGCCAACATGGTTTTCAAACCTGCTGGAGTTTTTTGAAGAGGCCACAAAGTGTGTTGACCTGAACCAGGCTTATGATATTATATATTTGGACTTTCAAAAAGCATTTGACAAGGTACCACATGAGAGGCTCATTGTTAAAATGAATTCAGTGAGTTCAAAATTGGCTGCAAGGGCGAATACAAAGATTAACAGTAGGTGGGGTCGCATCTGACCTAGGTGCTGTGGGCAGTGGATGTCCCGCAGGGATTGGTTCTGGGACCCCTGCTCTTCCTTATTTACATAAATGATCTTGATAGGGACGTTAGTAGCAAAATAGTTACATTTGCAGATGATACTGAACTTGGGGTTTGGAATCAACTAAAGTAATCAAATGATTTAAACAAAATTCAAGAATGAGCAGAAACGTGTCAGATGACATTCAATATTGCTAAATATAAAGTTATGCATGTGGGAAATAAAAACATAAGACAGGAGTATTTTATGAGAGGAGAAAAATTAGTAAGTGTTCAATTTGAAATTTAGGAATTGTAGTTGATCAAAGTCTATCTGCATCAAAGTAGTGTGCTACAGCAGTGAAAAGGCCAACACGATGCTGGGATACATAGCAAAAAGTAGTATAAATCAAAGGAGGTTATATTAATGTTATAGAATGCCTTCGTCAGATCTCACTTACAGTATTGTGTGCAGTTCTGGGCACCACACTACAAGAAAGATATAGCTCTTGAAAAAGTTCAAAGAAGGGCAACTAAATTGGTACCTGGTATGAAAGGTAAAAGTTATGAGGATAGACTTAAGGCACTCAATCTATTTAAGCTTAGCAAACAGAGACTTAGGGGGGATTTGATTGAGGTTTTTAAATTCCTAAAAGGGATTAACAAAGATTTTTTAAGATAAGTGGGATCAGCAGAACAAAAGACCACAGGTGGAAATTAGTTAAAGGCAAATTCTGCACGAATATTTTTAATTCCGTTTTTCTTTACACAGAGAGTTGTCAAAGCCTGGAACAGCTTGTCAGGTCGGGTAGTAGAGGCAGAAACACTTGGGCTATTCAAGCCTAGGCTAGATGCAGTACTAGATACTCTTTAGATTAGAACATGATGAGCCTAGATGGGCCGAATGGGCCGTTCTCGCCATTATGTATTCTTGTGTTCTTATGTTCTAAATGCAATCAGAGTTTTCTTACCAGGATTCTGATTAAAAGCATTGTTAGATTTCTGGGTAAAGAAGTTAATAGTATGTATAAGGAGGGGATTGCTTGTTAAAAAAGGCAATTGCCTTTTTCAAGAGGCTTTTCAAGATTTTACATTTAATTTACGGATTTATTCCGGAATTATTTCCAGGTAACGTTGATTCGACCTCGTGTTGGATAATATGTAGCAGTAGATCACAAAATTATTTCACTGCTATTCAATTGTCTGCTTCCCTTTCAAGATGACTAATTGCCCATGTTTTATTCTTCCTAGACAATCCAGTACAGGCACAATGTTCATTTTATTTTCATGGTTTTGTGTGGAGCCCCTGTCAGTGTTTTCCCACGAAGCAGATTCACCTGGTGGTCAGTCCATTGGGCTCCCTGGCCAGGGCTGGACTGGCTGGTGAGGTCCTGAATGTTGGCTCTCCTTATTGGGTTCTTCCCCACTGCCGAGCTTGGGTCACTCGGGGTGAACACCCTCTTTATGGGGTTGTAGTCCACAATCTGGTTGATACTGTACGCCCGCCTTCTTGCCAAGGTCGTGTCACCTGTGTCTGAGCAAAACAGCAAAAGAGATTGCATTGCAACTTAAAATAGCTGCCTGTTGGAAATGCACTCAAAATGCAAGAAGATAACATTTTACAGTTATTTGGTACAAGAACAGCAATGTCTGGTGGTTTATCCCAGAAATGATACAGTTGTAATTATACAAACAGATGCATTTTTTATGTAAGTGAACAGAAAATGTCAAGTGAAGATACAACTAAACTGAATAATGAAATCACATTTTTTTTACATTTTATTTAACTAAATGAAATTGAAATCCCTAAAGGCAGTACGGAGTATGAAATATTTTTTAAGATTCAATGGTTTTTTTTGTCTTCCAATTTTTCCATGATGACAATAAATCAAACTGCATTTGTGATGTGCATTGTACATGTCAAGGTTAAAGAAACCTGCCCCTGTACACAGGGTTTGATGAAACCGTTTTGACATTTTCAGACTGATGTCCCTCTAGGTAAGAAGCCTACCCATGAAGTCCTTCTCTGTAGGGACACAGCTGCTCTCTTTCACCATCTCCTGGTTTGTTTCATGAAGGGGTGTGGCCACACCTTCCATCTGTGCTATCTGGCTCTCGGAAGCCAATTTCCCAGGTTCCTCTTCTTGGGACTGGTAGAAGACTGAGCTGGTGGAGTCATTTGAGCGCATCATGCTGTACCGTCTCCTCTTATCCTGTCAAATTCAAATTTGATACAGCCAAAAGTAGATTTCCCAGATTCTCTGCAACCTTATGGTCTCGTGGCCTGACCCATAAATACTGTTTTTCAGAGCTGTCGACCTATACAGTACCACTGTAATATTTTTTTTAGTTGCCCTTACCTAGCACGACTTATGATGCATAATACAGTATGACTATATATATATAATAAAATCATAATGTATTGTAGCTGTAATGCAGTATTATAGCTGCACAGAGCAATCGCCAATGTTATTAGCACTGACCTCATTATTTCCACATTCAATATGGTATGTGTTATGACCGAATATGTCTGCAAACATTTCAGACCTTTTTAATGAAATTCTCATTTAATCACAATTCTCAAAATCTCATATCACAGGATTAGGCAATGGATACATTTCCCTCCCAGCCTTCCAAATGTTTAAATTAACTGCCTGGATTTTACAGCCATTTTTTTCCAAAAAACAAAAATAGTACAATAATATGGTGCCTATGCACCCTTTGTGGCTAATTAAGACAAATGAGAATACATCAAGACCCTATCATACGTGTTAAAATAGAAACACGATAAAAATGCAAAGTATGCAGTGGTTTCATTTGGCCT
Organism: Aldrovandia affinis; assembly: GCA_029706075.1. Taxonomy (NCBI): domain Eukaryota; kingdom Metazoa; phylum Chordata; class Actinopteri; order Notacanthiformes; family Halosauridae; genus Aldrovandia; species Aldrovandia affinis. The sequence goes on along the minus strand of JAINUG010000020.1, from coordinate 1,570,979 downwards.
ATTTGTAATTGCAAGTGATTAACTGCATCAAATATGCTCACACAGTATTTGTGTGAGCATATTTGATCTGTGGAAGCTCATGTTTTTTATAGTGCAGAGTTCCGCAGATGGAATGGTAAATGTACATGACTGCCTCTACTCACAGAATTGGGGTGGTAACGTGTTGTGTCGCAGACCACACTATAACCAATTAGGCGGTCTCCGGGAAACAGGTAGGTGGAGCCCACAGGGGAGAGTAACACTTCCTTTGTTTCAGGGAAAAGCCATTCAATAGCAATATCACTGAGAACTGGGGCCATGGACTTCTTAAGGGATTTAATCATCTGTTGAAAGGGAGAGAGGAACTGGCTTGTTATGCTAACTGAACTGAATATTCCATAATCGTGTATTTCATCTATGAACGGTAATATTGTCACAGTTTGATGTACCAACGATGATAGTGTGATGCACACATTTTAGTGGGAAAGTAGAGAAAGTAAATTTACGAAAGCACTTTGTTCACTTCTAACATAAGTAACATTTTCAGCATGTAAAATTGTCTTTTATTCTGTGATTTGACAAAGCAAGCTAATACTTCACATTAAAATTAGCAAATCCCAAATAAGCACTGTACAACCTGCTGTGCTACCGAATCATTCTAATGTATGTTTTGCAACAGAAAATCATATGTTAAAAGGTATGGGGGAGTTACATATTAGTTTTCATTCTCTGTGTAACTGCCCCCTCATGACATTTAGAATAGCTGGTTGCCATACTGTGGGATAAATCTGTGTGAATATAAACAAATACCTTGGGCTGCAGTCTCTCGCCCTCTGCCAAAAATTCAGCCGTTCCTTTGGAAACAGTGGAGAGGCCAATCACAAGCCTCCTGCAGGCATTCTGGCCAATACCGAAGCTGAAACACCTGCCAAGGCAAAATATATATAAAAATATATCTCAGTCTATAACTAAAGGAAAGCAAAAAAAGAGTGTTTGACTATGAACATAAGAATTTATAATGAGGAGAACAGGCCATTCAACTGATCTAGGCTCGCCATTTACCTATAGTCTAGAGCAGTGGGGGATCGGGAGATCCGTTTGGTTGGTTGCGAGATGATTTCAAGAATGTGAGAAAAAATTGTAACAATAAAATGTAACAATGAAAATGTCATTGCTTGTAGAAGTTTTCTTCAGCGCAGTGCAAACGCATGTCTTCACTGTTTCAAGCTAACGTCATTTTATTTAATTTTTTGCTGGAAAAAGTATACTGGTTTATCAGCATGAGAGGGATAGATGGCTTTTCGAATGAAATTCATCGGTTGTTCCAGAGTGACTTGTCAATATGAGTAGCGCCTAAATGTATTAACGTTGACAAACATTTTCCCAGTTTTTTAACATTTTCGTCTGACATGTGAGTTACTGACGGGGATGGTGGGGGTCACAAGTCTCTACTAACATTATTTTGGGGGTCGCGGGCTGAAAAGTTTGAGAACCACTGGTCTAGAGAATATCCAATACTGCATCAAGCCTGGACTTGAATACCCCAAGTGTCTCTACCTCCACTACATGACCTGGCAAGCTGTTCCACGCATTGATAACTCATCCTTAATTGGCCCAGTCAATCCGAACGTATGTGTTGTCACCGTGTTATTATAGTTGCTGTCTATATAATTGACCCTTCGCTAAACCACGCCCCGAAATGCAGACTGGCCAATCACAGCGCAGTATTTGACAGACTCCGACAGAGGTCCGACAGTTTTTTGATGCACACCATTGACTTTGACCGAAACATTTGGGATTTTCTTCATTTTCGAGCTGGTTTTGTGGATTTTTAGCTAATTATGGTTAAACGTTGTGCCTGGGGCACTTGTAACAGTGACACTCGTTACCCAGAGAGGTTGGAACAAAATATACTTTTTTTTTTCCTTTACAAAACCAAAATCAAATCCTGAAAAGTGTTAGCCAGCTAAGCTAACGTGGCTACGGTCTGGATATACAGCTCCGGGTTGCAATGTTGGTGAAGTTAGACTAAATGTTAGCTTTGTTATTCGTGATCCAGCCAGCTTGCTAACGTTAAGATGTTACAGTCAAGCTCTAGAAAACCAAGTGGGTAACGTTACCTTGATGTCAAAATGTAATACTATTTTTTCATTACTATTTCAGCACTTTGTCAATGGGAAGCCCAGTCCCGAGTACCCAAATCTTGTGGAGGACTGGGCTGACACACTGCTGATATTTTTTGCTTTACAGAGGTCCAGGGTATGGAGCTACCTGTGGAGCTAACCAGAGTAATGTCGTTACAGCACACTATAGGCTACTAATGTTACGTTAGTTAGCTAATGCTAGCTAACTTACTACTGAATGTAACGTTATATAGGCCTACTGCTTTTGCTTTTTAATGATTGTAATAGTGAATAGAGACCTACCCAGCTTTACAGGAACAGTGTTGCTCCTTAATGTCGTTGTCCTCTGTCTCAATCGCCAGGTGATGCAGTGGTTCACTTTTACTCTGATATGTAGGCTTTCGCTTCTATCTTAATTTTTTTTACGTCATTTTGTTGCTGAGTCAGTGTGATATCTTGAATATAACCTTCAAATGCATATTGTAGACCCTTCTGTCTGCTTCTATCTGAAATCGCTTTTTCTATTTTCCAAAAATTGGACAATATTTCTCCAGGGAGTGCAGTTAGCGACAGTGGGAGCGCCATGCTGGCTCCGAAAGCTTGACGGACTTAGCAACAGTAACTAAGGGGGGCGTGGTTTAGCGAAGGGTCAATTGACCTAGCTTGTTAAACAAATTCCTGGTTTCATTTCCAACATGGTTTGTGTGCTTTGGGGATGAGTGCTTCCATTCAGTGTATCCCAGCCACTAGTATTTTAAAAGTAGGTCTATTTCGTATGGTTAAATATAAAGCAGTGCATTGAAATTGAAATTGAAATTTACGCAGTTTAATGTTTCAATGTACTCTGAAATTAAGGCATAGAACAAATAAACAATTGGACATAAAAAATAAATCATGGAATCGTTTTGTTTATCAAAATGTAATCAATTTTTGACTCATCAAAGTAGCCACCTTTTGCAGATATAACAGCCGAACACACTCGTGGCATCTGGAGGTATGTTTTTGGGTCATTGTCTTGCTGTAGGGTGAATCCCTGACCAACTAGGCATAGACCAGAGAGTATTGCATGGCGCTGCAAAATGCTGTGGTAGCCCTTTTGGTTCAGGGTGTCAGTCACTCTGTACAAGTCGTCGACTCTGGATCCAGAAAAAGAGCCCCAGACCATCACGCTTCCTCCTCCATGTTTGACAGTTGGTGTCACACACTGAGGAACCATCCTTTCGCCTACTCGACGGCGTACAAATGGCAATGGCTTTCTTACTGCCACTCGACCTGTCAAAACTGCAGCTCAAAGTCCTCTCTGCACAGTTGAAACTGAGACTTCCTTACTTCGACCAGTGTTAAACTGTGCTTGAAGCTGTTGTCCTGTGAGCCGCCTAAAGCTGTTGACTCTCAGAAATTTGTCTTCTGATTTTGTTGTGGCTTTGGGTCTGCCAGACCTCTTCCTGTCAAAGTTTCCAAGTGCCTTTTGATGGTGTAGGAAACTGTACTCACTTCCAAAAAAATCTTTTTCAGTTTTTGGTAACCTAAACATTTTTTTTTTAACCTCTGGCAGTTTACTGCTTACCTTTGTACCATTTCAGGTTATTCACTGGACTTCACTGGACTGGAACTGTTTAAATTTCAGTAAAAACTGGAAAAATTGGGATGTTCTCAAACGTTTGACTGGTAGTGTTAGCTTCTGTCTGTTTCATTCAATTGAAAACTATCTGTGTGGGGCTTTTCCCTTGAAATACTTAGCAGGGTTCTCCCACCCAATAGTGGGAGTGGCGTAGTCAACTAAATTAACAGTGGGGCTCGTGACACATATATATAGCCAACTCTCCCTGAGCCTGGTTAAATTGCTGCTGAGACAGAGACACCAAGTCAATTATGCAATCTGAACCGAGGTGGCTCCGAACAGTCAGGAGCAAAAACAAGGAAAGACAAGAAACCTCTCTAGCTAAACTGCAGGAGAATTATCTTCAGCACCAAAAATAGTTTGTTTGCTAATTCAGATGTCTTGCCATATTGTGGCTTGCACACACATAACAGCGGGCATCACTTATTTTCATCTTTGACATGTAAAAATATATTACCTAGTGGGTAGATTATTGGTTTGCGATCTCAAAGATACCTGATGTAACTATAGCAGGGCATTGCTGTACATAATCAATGTGTTGATTTGAAGACACACAGGAAATGTAACCATTAATATGGCTGCCAATGTTGAGTGTGGTTTGGGGCCTGACATTGTAATTGGGCCTGTAATTACTTAATCTTGACGATGTCCACATATGTGGATTTGAGAGCTAGTTGAAATGATTATGGTGAAATATTATATAAGTAATTGGCTTGGACTGGCCAAGCTTCATGCTCATAATCAAGTTATGAGAGTGTGTTCATCCTTCTCTTCAAAAGTGGGGCAGATTCAAAATCAATTATGCCCCAAATTGTTTACAAAGCCACAGGCCGAGAACTGCAACCTCAAAAAGCCAAGTACAGATCCAACCATTAATGCCTCAGAGGTTTGCAGATATTTTAGATTTCAATAAGACACAGAATCTGGCAGTAGTTGAACTGTATTGGTACACAACAGTTTCCTGTGAAAGACATTACAAAAAAGCAGGAATTTTCTTTTAAGTGAAACAGGCTGATCCTCCCAGAAATGTATTTCTGTATGGGGATTAATGAAGTATCTAATCTAAATTCTCCAACTTCATGAATCCATTCAAAGGCGAATCCTCACCTCTACAAGTCATATGCATCTGCTCTGGGAATTCACTGACACCTGGCACCCCACTGGAACAATGTCAAGCCCCTAGGGAAGGTACAGGCGCACCCTAAAGCAAAGAGCAGGTCCCCCTGGCACAAATGGGCTCAATCACCTTTGGAGGAGAGGTTCATAATGTTCCCTGTCAGCTTACTTTCTCCCCCAAAGGAGGCAGAGGGGGGGGTACAATACCTGGCGAAGCGGGCGTGGCTGCGGACCAGCTCAATGACCTTTCCCGTGTTGCTGACGGCCCCATCGGTGAGCAGGTAGAGCATTCGGGGGTGGCCCTGGTACATGGGCTGCCGCAAGATCCAGCTGAGCGGCTCCAGGATGTTGGTGCCACCCATGTCAGCTCGGATCTTCTTGATGTGTCCGCAAGCTATGCCCAGGGTCTCCTGAAATGGAGCACATTTAGGCAACATTTGAAAGATTCAAAATGAAAACATTGAAGATAACACAGACAATGGCTTTAAAATTGGTTCAGACAATAGGATAGAGCAAAGAGCAGAGATTGGAATCATTTAGTATTAAGTGTCTTTGTGTTTTCCAGCCTTGAGACAAATCCATTTTCATACCTCTCCGTAGCTCTGGCTGGAGGGGAATAAGGTTTTGAATGTGGAGCCAAATCCTATGATATTGAACAGGCATGCTGGGACAAGGCTCTTCAGAATCACCACCATGGCTTCCTGAAAATGAGAGGGGAGCAGGCATCTAGAAACATGAAGATTAAGAGTCCAGCTGACGAGCCAGGAGCATATAATCAGGGGCAAGCCTTCACCTGCCTGTACTCCACCTAACCGTTTCACCCTTTACATCTACAGCAGATATTAGTGGCACCAACTTATTACCAATTTAACAAGGCCATTATGAATCTGTCTTTCATACCCTGTTTAATATGCTGTGGTTCCCAGCTACAGCAAGTTGGGGACAGGCAAGCACAGGTGCACCTTCGGCAGACTTTATTAACCGTTAGCCAGGAATATACGTGGAGAGAATCTTAATTCAAAAATCACAGCCACAGAGCCAATTGCAGTCATGTGACATTCCTCCACTTTTGCACTATCCCAGGGTGGATGATTGCAAAGTCAATTTGCTTTATGTGGGAGCTTGAGAAGATGGTATAGCATGAAAACTAATGTTAGAATGAAAAATAATACCTCGTACTTGATGAGAATAATCATTAAAGTCAGATTTTGTACACAAAATATGCCTGAATGTTAGACATTGATAATAGTGACAACTATAATGACTGCAATGTTGAATGACTGCAAAATGATGCAATCTTATGCAATGCTAATATAATCAGTAATCTCCATGACCATTTTATAACTGAAATGGGTCTTTTACTGTCCGCCCCCAAGGGGAGGGGGTAGGGTTCATTGCATGCAAGTGGCTCTGTGTGTGCTGGAGTTACAGTCAACGTCTTGGCGGGTTTCCGTTTAGGAGGAGACGGTTCAGTTCGTCATTGTCGCTGCTGGTCCCAGAGTTGTGGCGGTGGACTCATAATATAGGGGCGGGGATAGGTGAAATAGTAGAAGGTACTATTGGCCACCAAATTGTGAGAAATCAGGAAAAAATATGAAACTTAAAGCTCTATCTTGGCATAGTGTGTTCATTATTTAGTATCATGGGGGCTACAGTAAGTAAGGGCTTGTTTAGTGAAACATAATTTGGTTCAGCATACAACAACACTTCCTGATTTATTTAGATGCTACAAATTCTTTCACCTCTTGCACACACACACACATGCACACACATGCATATATACACATTAGCATTAAGTTACACTGATCTCATATTTTAAAAGCATTGTGGTGATCCTTTCTTTTATCCCCTTTCCTGACTGGTTTACACGATCACCAGCAGTTAAATAAGGTTGTCAGGACATTTTAAATTAATGTGGTGCAATTAGATTAAAGATTAAGTCAAATAATTAAGTTTCTTCTTCAATTAAATTAAAGATTCAGTTCTTGCCAAACTTGCAAAAGACTGCATTATTTGCCCTTTGATGACAAAGTAAACTCTTGAACAGAATAAAACACCCCCGGACTTGATATGAAGAAACTGTTTCACAAATAATCATTAGAATAGCATCAGCATGTCCTTCCCTCAAACTAATGACACCAGGAAGCTGACAACTGACAACATTAATCGCTCAAATGATGGCCAACATCAATATTAGATGGTTTTAGCCGTACAATGAATGTCCCCCTTTGAAAGAGCTGGAACACAAACTTAATATACTTGGCAGTTTCTTATAATTCTGAGAATCTATCACAGTGAGCATTCTCTCTGTATGTTTAAAGAGCAATGTTTAACATTGATTTGTGGCATTCATAATAGGCCAAAGACCAGGAGAAATATAATTATCATTATGATTTCCTAAGCCTTCAAAAGGTAATGCACGCACAGTGTCAGAAGATGAAATCCTATTCAAAGTGGACTCAACAAGCCTAGAGTCTGGAAGAGGCGCATATGTCAACCTGACCCTCAATGCAATATGGAATTATACTGTCCAATGCGTTTATCAGGCCTAAGGGATCGTGTGTCCTCATTTTGAAGATGTGTTATTGGCCTCTCTGCAAAGATGCAAAGATCCCTTCTAAGAACATTATTTATCACAACAAAAAAGCTGTTTCGTTCAGCCAGTACAAGTTAGACTGAGCTTGTCTTTCTGTTCCAGAGCCTAAAAATCAAATAGACTGTAGATTACTGAATTCCGCTTAATGGACCTAAATATCCACGGAATGGGCTTGTGACATCATCGTTACATCACAATGCGCAAATTAGGAAGCGGGCCAAAGCTGGCATTACCTTGACTCGGTTGATGTTGACACCACTCATGCTCCCACTGCGGTCAATGAGGAAGATAAACTCCCCCTGGACTTGTCTTAGGTCAGAGGCCATGGCTTTCAGGTTGGGGCAGAAATTGAGCATGACCACTGGGTTGTGGAGCATGTCCTTGTGGAGCCGCCTTCGTATGATCTCCACCTGTTGGGTGTTGGAGCCATTACAGGAGCCATTACCAACCTCCACAAATCCTGAGCACATAATCCTGCCCTGGTTAACTTTTAACTGCTTAGCTTTTAATACAGTCATTGCAAGACTGATAAATAGCTATGCATGTTCAAACAAAATGTGAGAAGAGACGGATAACAATTCACTGTGAAGCCACTGTGCAAAAAGCATTTGCAATGTTTGGAATTATTTAATACATTATGCATGGTTAATTATTAAACTAATGTACCTGCATAATTTTCCATAATAACTAATTAAATGGAACTTAAAATACAAAAGTGGAACATGCATGCATTTGCATTGCATATTTCAAAAATGAGTTTAATGCAATAGCATATTTAATGGCATTTAATCTATCACTATTTATCAAATATGGTTTGTTTTTAAGATTTACAGTATAGTATATAACTGCCCATTTTCAACGGCTGTCATTATTTGCCCTTAACTTTGACTTACAAATAAATAAATGTGCTTGTTTTTATTCCTTCAAAATGTTGAACAAATCCATGCCAATATTTATTTCTAGAGTCACTCTTCCTTCCTATGACTTGCCTATCAATCTCCTTCCCTGTTTTCGGAAAAGCTTTTTCTGTATGCTTACCTTGACTCCCTAATTTCTCCTTTTATCAACATATTCTATACAACTCATTGTCCAGGCAGCAGTTATATATCTTGCCTTAGTTCCTTTTAATTGTCTCTTTCCTGGTCTACAGTCTTGCATCCTACAATATTCTTCTGCTATTAGATCTGTCTTCACATTTCCTCTCTTCCCCCGAACTATTCTGTTCTATAAATTGCCTTTGTCAGATCTCTTTTTTGCTGCTGGAATTCACTTCACAGCCAATGTTATTTCTTGCCGTTGTGTTCAACCTTTTTTTATTTTACAGCCTCCCCCACCCCTTTCCATTTGTCTTGATTTATTTAATGTTTTATATTTCACACTCCTCATACAATGCCTTTGGTGTATTTGCTTCTTATAGATTTCTATTACTAGAATGATTTTTCCTATAATAGTCTATTTGTTTTCCCTAGGTAATGTTCCTGGGCACAGGATGTTTAGAAGTTCAAATGTTAAATTTGCTTGTGTTTTAACTCTGATTTAATGAACATATTTTTTTATTATTTAAAGATTATTATTTTTATGTTTAAAAAAGTTTTTTTTATTCTATATTGTAAATCTAATGTGTGATTAATTCTGACTAAGTGCTACTACTGCTACTAAAACAACCACAACAAAAAGCAGTTCAATTTTTCCTTTTTCCCTAGTAGCTCTGTGTTTGCTGGTAGCAGCAATTTTTGTAGAAAATGTGTACTGACTATTAATGTGATATGCTGCCTGTAGTATATGTGGAGTGGGGCTGGTGTCAACGGGCCAGAGGTTGAATGGGAATGCTGGGGGCAAGGTTTCAGTTAGGTAAGATAGCGGGGGCTATGTGAAATTTGTACATGGTGCGGTTCTATATTAAAATCCTCTTGGAATTAACGTTGTGTGGACTACACTGTCTCACCCCGCTTAGCAGAATGCACTTATTGAAACTTGCTCTGGATAAGAGCCTCTGCTAAATTACATAATTGTAATTGTAACAGCAACAATAACAACACCAAATAATAATCCATCCATCCATTATCTAAGCCGCTTATTCCTGGTCAGGGTCGCGGGGGGGTGCTGGAGCCTATCCCAGCATGCGTTCCGGGCGAGAGGCAGGAATACACCCTGGACAGTTCGCCAATCCATCGCAGGGCACACACACCATTCACTCACACACTCATACCTACGGGCAATTTAGACTCTCCAATTAGCCTAACGTGCATGTCTTTGGACTGTGGGAGGAAACCGGAGTACCCGGAGGAAACCCACGCGGACACGGGGAGAACATGCAAACTCCGCACAGAAAGGCCCCCGGCCTGGATTCGAACCCGAGACCTTCTTGCTGTGAGGTGACAGCGCTATCCACTGCACCACCGTGCCGCCCTCCAAATAATAATAATTATCATATTCATATTCATCCAAATAATAATCATATTCATTGTCATAATACATAGTAATAATTATTCATTGAAAATGGCAGTGACAGTTCTTTTTTTTCCTTGACCTCAAAATGGCAGAAGGTTAATGGCAGTTCCTCAGAATTTCAAATTAAGATCCCAAGATAGGATCCCAAAAAGGATCCATACTATCCATCCATACTATCACAAATCCTAATCCAAAGGGTAAACATTGCTCCCGATCCCTTAAACTATGTCTTGACTTTGAGATGACTACTACATAGAGCTGTGCTGGCCCACCATGACAGTCTTCATACTATTAAGATCAATCTCTGCCCTGTCATAGAAAAAGAGCAAGACCAAAAAGGTGAAAAAATTGGAAACATCAAGAGCATAGACAAAGCAGAAAACAAAACATCCACCCTTAGTCCCCCATTTCAATGGCTGGAGCATCGTTGTCTCAATGCCTATACAGGGTCTTCCCTCTAGGATTCTGCAAGTTCACTGATTCCCTTTCGGTTATGTTCTTTTGTCACATATCCCAATAATACTGTATTACATAAAACATAGACATGTGTATTCTTCGTGATATGTACAAAACAAATAGAAATCCGCACACCACTGGTACTTTGTGGTCCCTTATAATCAAATTTATTTACAAATCAATTAAGGGGTGCAGAGTGAGGAATGTATTTCTTTAGCATACATCTTTTGGTCTTGCACCTACCAGAAAGAACTGCATATGGTTATCTTGTATACTGTTTGTTTGTGATAAAATGTTCCATCAGTACTTTGGTAAAGCCTGTTCTAATTCCATTTCAGCTTGAAAGAACGTGATATGTACAAAATTGTGCAACAAATCAATTAAGGGGTGCAGAGGAGGAATGTATTTCTTTAGCATACATCTTTTGGTCTTGCACCTACCAGAAAGAATGGACGTGCATATGGTTATCTTGTATACTGTTTGTTTGTGATACAATATGTTCCATCAGTACTTCCCTTGGTAAAGCCTGTTCTAATTCCATTTCAGCTTGAAAGAACAAAGATCCCAGGACCAATGAAAAAGGCATAATTTTAATCATTGTGCATGGAGGTAGTATATGGAGCTCTGTATTGGTCTTCAATACAGAGCTCCATATACCAATATGTGGTTTCCATATAAACAATTCTATGGCTGAATGCTCTCTCTCTCTCCATCGCTCCTGTTGAAAGCAACTGAGCAATTGAGGGGGCAAAAAGATGCAGGTAGATAGCCAAGCCTTCAAGGAAACACCTCAGATTAATCCTTGCTCTCAGCTTAATATGTGTAAGTAAATAAAAAAACAAAAAATACCTAACCACTATGGTATGTAAACATTGTGTAGGTGCTGTCAAAGCCTATAGATCCGGTGACAAAATCCAAAGTTATCAGCACTGTTGACTGTTGTCCATGAAGCACAGTTTTCCCTCTTCCCCTCTTCCCCCTTAGGATCCCCTCAATCTGGCCCTGTTCCCGATCGGTTGCCCCTCACACAGTGGCACTCACTTTCTTCTCATTGTTGGGGTCCCGCTTCATCCCTCTGATGTAATCGCTCTTCCCCCGTAGGTTTTCCTCGTACTCCTCGGGGGTCATGTCACCGTCCTCAATAAGCACATATGGCATGTACGGCTCTGGAGACAGGGGGAATGTTAGACTAATGCAGGATTTCTCTGGTAAGACAAAGCTTTGACATCAGATTCAGGACTGCCTCGTAGTGAAATACTTTGCAAGAGCCTTTGATCACATAAAAGAGACACCTGTGTGTAGAAACGCCAAAGCATTACTACTATGTTTTACTTTTGGTAAGACTCAACTTTATCCTCCTTTAGTACTGTATATATTACAAAAAGAGTTAAAATCATGTGATGTCATTTTCCATTAAGCATGGTGTAACTTTAATTGATGCAGTATTACTATCCAGCATATTATTATTTGAGTGCTGTCATTTAATTACATGCAGATGTGAAGTGGAATGCATTATTTATAATTGCTAATTACTGGTAGTTAGGTTAGGACTACACAGACCATAATGCTTTGCTCCGGAAACAGATTGTAGAAGAACTATGTTCAGGAAAACATGAGATGGACATGATTAACAATGCAAGTCACAAGCAAGTTTATTTCTTGTTTTACTTGATCAAAAGTGAACGTGAGTGGACGTACAGTTGCCGATTTTATTCCGTAAAGGAAGCCCTTTCATCTCATAACCCTGATGTTGGTCATTATTGCTAGATTTATCTACGAACTCTGATACAGAACAGAAAAGCCATGAAGCTTAAAGCATAAGTTCCTCTGTTTGTACTAGCATGCAGTTTATGTTGGCTCTCCAAAGGTTTCTTCTGTATTTGTTTTATGTGGATCAAACATGAGAGATGTATCTTTCAGTAGAAAAATAATAATTTCCCTACAACAGTCATCATAGCCTGTGGTCTTTACAGCTTTCTGAGCCTTCGCACCTGAGTTGAGTTGAGTTGAGTTGCTTTTATTGTCATTCCGCCACATACAAGTATGTAGAAAGAACGAGATTGCGCTTCGATTTACAACAGTGCAACATTAAGACAACAATTACACAGCAGTTAAGACAGTGCAACATTTACGACACAACATTTAGGTCACATTGAGGTAACAAGGTCACATTGAGGGTCACATTGAGGTAACATTTTATAAAGTGCAGTAACATTATAAAGTGCAACAGAAACACATTGAGGTAACAAGACACTGTGTTGAATCTTTAAAGTCGCTGCATCTGTGTTTTGTGCGAAACGGTGCGCCACTCTGCCTACCAGACGAATCGCACGTCAGTCCGTAGGCGCCGCCATGCAGAAAAGACTCACTTGAAACATGTGAGAGTGCTTGCACCACAGTGCATCTCTCTTGTTTGCATATACTATACCTGATAATGCGGTAAAAAAAACAACTGAGTAACGTTTGAATTGTTGTCAAAGGCAGTTGTTTTATGAGCTATTGATGGCACTGTTACTGAACACAGACCCACATTGTTTGGTTTTATACTCCCTGGGTAATGTGAAGGATAGCACTCCCCTCAGAGGGAGATGGCACAGGAGCTTGAGATTCATTTCTGCCTCACAGAGACAAAGTCTATCAGGGAATAGAATTACTCTCAAGCATGGGGGAGAGGGCAGGGGACTGGGTGCAGAAGGGAGGCTGGTCAGCTTTAAAACACTGAACAGGCCTCCAGAGATGTCACCATGAATTCACATGAGGTGCCACACAGCCCACCTTAAAAGTGAGCCATGGGATGTAGAGGCTCATCGTATTTCACTTGTTCGACGAATTCATTTACTTTCCCATCACAAGGTTTTTAATAGATGGCTTTGCAGCCTGCTGCAGTCATCGGACTGAAACAGCTCTTGTAATGCTCTGTCCGGTGCGAAGGCACAGGCGATTGCAGGAAAAGGCCAGAGAGAAGTGTGGGACGCTCACCGCTCGGGTAGATGAGGATCTCCACAGGGCAGTCGTAGGTATATTTGTCGGCCAGGGTGATGACAATGCTGGTGGCAGAGCGGGCGGAGGGGTCAGCGTCGGCCCGGATGGCATGTGTAGGGCTTTCTACTCCTGCATACAAAAACCCTTAGTCTCATTAGCGTACAGACTAGAGGTAACAGGTACCCACAAGGATTTCCAAGTACAACTATAAAGAATATTTTTGAAATTTGAAAAAATATGAATTGAATGAGTGAATGTGAATAACATTTATGCAATATGGAATACATTATCATGAACTAATGTGAGATAAATTGAATAACATAACTTTAGACATCTAGAGACAACAGTAACATTTGCCATATTGTGTCTGGTTGGGTGTTGTCAGGGAACAAGAGTTATGAACAGAAATGTGCAAATTTTTAACAATTCGTTTCATTAACTTATCTTTTTTTTTTTAATGTAACATTATTTTTGTGGCCAAAAGGAGCAAATGATATACATACGTATGTATATATATATATATATATATATATATATATATATATATATATATATATATATACAGTGGGGAAAATAAGTATTTCACCCCCTGCTGATTTTGTGAGTTTGCCCTTACAAAGAAAGGAACGGAACGGTCGGTCTATAAATTTCATGGTAGGTTCATCTTAACAGTGAGAGACAAAATATTTTAAAAATCCCAGAAAATCACATTATATGAATTTTAAACATTTATTTGTGTTTTATTGAGGAAAATAAGTATTTCACCCCCTAGCAAAACAGCAAGAATTCTGGCTCCCACAGACCGGTTATGTGACCAGGAGGCACACAGATTAGTCCTCTTACTTAATTAGTACTCCTAATTAAGTACTCGTTACCTGTATAAAAGACAACTGTCCACAGAATCAATCAATGAATCAGATTCCAACCTCTCCACAATGGGCAAGACCAAAGAATTGTCTAAGGACATCAGGGACAAAATTGTAGACCTGCACAAGACTGGAATGGGCTACAAGACCATTGGCAAGCAGCTTGGTGAGAAGGAGTCAACTGTTGGTGCGATAATTAGAAAATGGAGGAAACACCAATTGACCATCAATCTCCCTCGGTCTGGGGCTCCACGCAAGATCTCACCTCGTGGAGTGAACCTGATCATGAGAAAGGTGAGGGAACAATCCAGAACTACACAGCTGGAGCTTGTTGATGATCTCAAGGCAGCTGGGACCACAGTCACCAAGATGACCATTGGTAACACACTACGCCGTAATGGATTGAAATCCTGTAGTGCCCGCAAGGTCCCCCTGCTCAAGAAGGCACATGTACAGGCCCGTCTGAAGTTTGCCAATGAGCACCTGGATGATTCAGAGGAGGCTTGGGAGAAAGTGCTGTGGTCAGATGAGACTAAAATCGAGCTCTTTGGCATCAACTTGACTCGCCGTGTTTGGAGGAAGAAAAAAGCTGCCTTGGACCCCAAGAACACCATCCCCACCGTCAAGCATGGCAGTGGAAACATTATGCTTTGGGGCTGTTTCTCTGCTAAGGGGACAGGACGACTTCACCGGATCGAGGGGAGGATGAATGGGGCCATGTACCGGGAAATCTTGGGTGAGAACCTCCTTCCCTCAGCCAGGACACTGAAAATGGATTTCTAAGGATTTGGAGAGGATCTGCAAAGAGGAGTGGGCCAAAATCCCTCCTGGGATCTGCGCAAACTTGGTGACCAACTACAAGAAACGTCTGACCGCTGTGCTTGCCAACAAGGGTTTCTCCACCAAGTTCTGAGTCATGTTTTGCTAGGGGGTGAAATACTTATTTTCCTCAATAAAACACAAATAAATGTTTAAAATTCATATAATGTAATTTTCTGGGGATTTTTTTAAATATTCTGTCTCTCACTGTTAAGATGAACCTACCATGAAAATTATAGACCGTTCCTTTCGTTGTAAGGGGGCAAACTCACAAAATCAGCAGGGGTGAAATACTTATTTTCCCACTGTATATATATATATATATATATACAATATATATATATATATATATATATACAGTATATATAGGCGGCACGGTGGTGCAGTGGATAGCGCTGTCGCCTCACAGCAAGAAGGTCTCGGTTCGAATCCAGGCCGGGGCCTTTCTGTGCGGAGTTTGCATGTTCTCCCCGTGTCCGCGTGGGTTTCCTCCGGTACTCCGGTTTCTTCCCACAGTCCAAAGACATGCACGTTAGGCTAATTGGAGAGTCTAAATTGCCCGTAGGTATGAGTGTGTGAGTGAATGGTGTGTGTGCCCTGCGATGGATTGGCGACCTGTCCAGGGTGTATTCCTGCCTCTCGCCCGGAACGCATGCTGGGATAGGCTCCAGCCACCCCCCCGCGACCCTGACCAGGAATAAGCGGCTTAGATAATGGATGGATGGACAGTATATATATATATATATATATATACAGTATATATATATATATATATATATATATATATATATATATATACAGTATATATATCGCAGCAAGGTGACGAGGCGACAAAGGGGTGGCTCCACAGTCCCCGTCAGACTGCCTGGAAATACGGCAGCGCACGAAGCAAAAAGGTCTGGGCAACTAATTGTTCTGATGGGAGCTGGCTAAGTGTGGAAACGAGTGACAGCCGTGTCTCGTTGGGCAAATCCCAGCTGAAAGCAATTACCGTGAGCAGACAGCTGTTTAGAAAGCAGAATGGGAGACACAGACAGGAGATTCCGAAAGAGCTGGCTAATGTTCATGTTGCCCCTGCTAAAGTTTCTTATCTTCCCCTGATTCATCCAGCAGCAGCCCCTGACCAGAGGAAACCAAGAAGCTGTTGGCCTGAATCAACCGGGAAAGGAAAGTGCCGACCGAGAGAAGAAGAGACACGGCGAGCCTTGCATCAAGCCACACAAAGCCAAAAGCCAGCCAATTATTTGATTAGTTAAACCGTGCGGGAAATAATTTTGGCTGTCCTGTGATTTGTTTGCACTGCCCCACCTACGAGTGGAAACCCCCTAGGAGCCTGATGAAGGGAAAATCAAATTGTTTCCTTTTTGTTTTATAAAACTCCTTTGGCTTCTGCCTGTTCTCCCTCTGTCGGGGGACACACATTGCACCCATTCACGATATATATATAAACACAAATAGTGTATATATACATATATACACCGATCAGCCACAACATTAAAACCACTGACAAGTGAAGTGAATAACATTGATCATCTTGTTACAATGGCACCTGTCAAGGGGTGGGATATATTAGGCAGCAAGTGAACAGTCAGTTCTTGAAGTTGATGTGTTGGAAGCAGGAAAAATGGGCAAGGGTAAGGATCTGAGCGACTTTGACAAGGGCCAAATTGTGATGGCTAGACCACTGGGTCAGAGCATCTCCAAAACGGCAGGTCTTGTGGGGTGTTCCCGGTATGCAGTGGTTAGTACCTACCAAAAGTGGTCCAAAGAAGGACAACCGGTGAACCGGCGACAGGGTCATGGGTGCCAAAGGCTCATTGATGCACGTGGGAAGCGAAGGCTAGCCCGTCTGGCCCGATCCCACAGAAGAGCTACTGTAGCACAAAATGCTGGCTATGATAGAAAGGTGTCAGAATACACAGTGCATTGCAGCTTGCTGCGTATGGGGCTGCGTAGCCGCAGACCGGTCAGAGTGCCCATGCTGATCCCTGTCCACCGCCGAAAGGTCTGGGCAATGTTCTGCTGGGAAACCTTGGGTCCTGGCATTCATGTGGATGTTACTTTGACACGTACCCCCTACCTAAACATTGTTGCAGACCAAGTACACCCCTTCATGGCAATGGTATTCCCTGATGGCAGTGGCCTCTTTCAGCAGGATAATGTGCCCTGCCACACTGCAAAAGTTGGTCAGGAATGGTTTGAGGAACATGACAAAGAGTTCAAGGTGTTGACTTGGCCTCCAAATTCCCCAGATCTCAATCCGATCAAGCATCTGTGGGATGTGCTGGACTAACAAGTCCGATCCATGGAGGCATCACCTCGCAACTTACAGGACTTAAAGGATCTGCTGCTAATGTCTTGGTGCCAGATACCACAGGACACCTTCAGAGGTCTTGTGGAGTCCATGCCTCAACGGGTCAGAGCTGTTTTGGTGGCACGAGGGGGACCTACACAATATTAGGCAGGTGGTTTTAATGTTGTGGCTAATCGGTGTATATACACTACCAGTTTTGGGTAACCTAAACTTTTTTTTAACCTCTCGCAGTTTACCGCTTACCTTTGTACCATTTCAGGTTATTCACTGGACTTGAACTGCTTAAATTTCTGTAAAAACTGGAAAATGGGGGTGTTCTAAAACTTTTGACCGGTAGTGTATATATATATATATATATATGTAGTGTATATATATATATATATATATATATATATAATTTAATCATATGTAATAGAAATATGTTATTGAGAAGTGTGTTTTTCTATCCATTTTAGTTGTTGAAATTCAATGTGGACTCCAGGCTTTGGGCAATGCAGCAGAGCATATTAGAAAAGCACAAGAGGTGTCATGGTTGTTCCCCAGACTCACCGCCGAGTGGCGGTGTTGCGCCTTCCTTGTGGGAGGTGCACAGGTGGGGTTCAATTGGTAATCACCCTCCTATTTAAACCCGCACCTGGTGCTTGATCGGTGCGAAATCGTAAGCCATCTTTGCGATTTAGCCAGTAAGGTAGTTGTGTCTTTTTCAAGACGTAACACTAAGACTTACTGTAGAAAATACCTTCTCTGTTCAAAACCTTCTCAAAAATTAGAACATCTTTATTGTACCTGATATAGGAACCTTGCTCTCTTATAGGAGCTTCTGTTTGGTTTCTTTTGTGCAGTCGGTTCGACTGTGTTTGGGTTACATTCTCGTTCTTTTGGCTCTACTAGCCTTTCTCGTTTCTGGACACTCGGTGTCTCTGGTTTTGTTGTTTGTTTTCTATTACCTTTGGGTAATCCGGTGGATGTATTTTTACCACCGTGTGTTTTGTTTACTGATTATATATTATATAAGGTATTTTGTTTGTCGGGTGTTTTCGCTACCCTTACCTTATTAATTCTGCACAGTTTTCTTCAGTTCTTTTGTTTGTGTCAGTGTGACACTTAGCCACCCGTTGGGTGATATTTTCCGTTCCTCCTTATTGTTCGTTCCTTCCCTATTTCTCTGATTATCAGAGCTAGTGGTTAGACTGTAGGGCAGTACAGTTTAACTTATTGATCCCCCGGGGTTCTGCGAGTGGCACCAAGCACCAACCACCCTCACAAGAGGGGCTTTACTTCCAACTATGGAATTGGTATATGCATCGATATCCTCATGGGACTAGTGGTGGACTATGAGGTGTTGTCTACTTACTGCCATGCTTGTTTGTTAAAGGAGATCAGTAAGAATAATAATGGCATCACCGAGTATGACTTCACCACCTGGAATCGCATGCAGATGACTGTGCAAAGAACTACACAGGGTCCAGCAAAGCAATGGAGCAAGAGGCTGCCAAGCATATATGGGGCAGATCAGTAAATCGCCACTTCTTCTTCACTCAATGTCAACCGATGAAAGGCCAATTCATACAAGATGTTATGCCCTAGCGCAGGCGAATTGCCAGTTTCGTCTGTCGCAAACTGAATATTTCCCGTCTCCGCCGAGTTTGGCAATTTCGTGGTGCGCAATGAAGGCGTTTGCGCGACTATGGGTTGGGCAGCGCAATAGGGGGTGTGACAATGAAAACTTGCTATGCAAGTTTGGTGTCAAATAATGAGTTTGCGTTAACGTCCAACTAGACCACCTCTTAGCGCAAACGCTGGCGCTCTGTGCAATTTGGTGACTATTGATGCGCACATATGAACATGGTTATCTGAAATCACATGAGAATGTTTTGTGAATATTGTGAATTTCCACCCACGTTGAGGCAAATCGTCCAATCCATGGGTAACTTGCAAACGTAATCAATTAAGCTAAAAACTATTTCACCACAGCTTGTGGTTATTCAATGCACGGACATGAAAGACTGAAGCCAGCAGGCCATCCATCGCTACCGTTCAGTAAGATACACCTGTTAAATAAATATATGTTTGTATGCACATTGTTTTTCTTATGTGAAAGGGTTTTATTCTTTCCATTTGCACTACAAAAAATGGAGTACATAATTGGATGCCGAAGGCAAAATTGTGAGCGATACCCTGGGTTTTCCTACACCCGACAGCCAGCAGAGAACTAAACAAGATTTTTTTACATTAAGTTAGAAGAAAATAAACATTGTTTTTTAAGTTGGAAAGCCTACAAATAAGGAAAAATAGATCAAATAAAACACTTTCTTTTAACAATGTAGGTCTCAAAATATATTATTATATTTTGTAATGTTTTCCCTCTCTGATTCGCGCGCCAACCTTTCCGCACCTCCTCGCTCTCCTCTTTTGAGAAGCGCAAAACTGTCATGCATGTCAGGAAATTGCCAATTTGCTATAGCATTAGCACACTGGTATTTAAAGGGATAGAATACAGTATATGTGTTCTGATTGGCCATTATGAAACCAAACCCCCACCACACCCACATGTATATATATATTTTTTAATCCAACCTCCTTTTACAACTGTGCCGGAGGTGCACTATCGTCCTAAATCAAGAAATTACCGAAATTGCGTTAGACATGCCCTAAAGCGCCACCGTCTTCGCTTTGCGTTACCGACACCGTCCTAATTCACCAAAATAGGGCCCTAAAGGTTACATTATTTGTGACAGATGGATATATAACAATGTCTGCTTTGTTATTTTGTTTGTTATACTGTACTGTAGTATCTACCTATAATTGACCGCAGATTGTAATGTTATTGGAATTGTGTTTTAGAATGTAAAGTACTATTGTCCAAAAATAATAATTAGGTAGTTTTTTATCTGCTATAACGTGTCTTGCACCTTAAAATATTCAAATAAAGATGTATATCTGCAATATTAACATCCTTCTATATTAATTACAATTGTATAGTGCTTTTATTTTATTTTTTGCATTTTTCTGAAAACTACAGATGTAGTCACCAGACTTTGCACAGTGATTCCTTTGTGTATTCTGCAGACAATTACAGAAGCAATTGCTGTTATTATGTGTTTTGCCTGATCTAGATGTAATTTTATGTATACAATTTGCTAAAATCGGATAAAAAATGTGCATGCACAGGGCTTTTTATTGTAAAAAAATGTTTGATGCATATATCATGCTCTGCAACAACTTTGACCTTTAGTATGTTGTCAAAATAAAAAAAAAGATTTTGAATATAGCTCTTTCTATTATCAAGAATTTTGGATTTAAGTTGTATGCTTTACCTGCCAGGAGACAGCCCTGGATTTCCAGTTGGAAATGAAATTTGTAGTCGATGGAGTTGATAGGCTCCTCCTCCAGCAGCCAAGCCAGGCACAGTGGACTGTTGGTGGAGGTCTGCTCATGTGGGCCCAAGGCACAGTGGTGTCTGTCCTTCCTGAGCAGAGAGATAGCAGTCAACATAATTCATCTTCTCATCCATGCATAGATTGAGCCATCCACCTATTCATCCATCCTTACATCTATCCATCCACTCACTCATCCATCATTTGCCTATTCATTGCACAGATTCGCTGCAGACACTTACACTCTTTCCTGCTTTGGTGAGAAGCCATGTTCCATGTTCATGGATTGCTGGACTTTTGGGGTGCAAACTGTCGGGGAGGTCACCTTGACAGCCCCGTTGGGGAGGGTGGTCAGCTCAGAAGATGTGCTGACCAGCACCGTGACTGTCTCGAGGGGAGGAATGACCCCGAGGTTGACAACGAGAACAGTCCGCTCCAGGTCCTCATCCAACACAATATGACCTGGAGGATTAGCCCAACTGCATTTAAGCTCCATGTACGTGACTGTACACACAAAGGCCATGCTCAAGCGTATCTTACTGCAATGAGATACTCAAGGTAAAGCCTTTTCAAACCTTAGGTTCTCTTTGAAAGAACTATTAAAAACTTTGAACTAAATACTACACACAACTACAGCTCTGTAGTTCTCAGGACTTAGGACAACCAAAGACATGTCCTTGGAGAGCAAAGCTGATGAAAATACATTTCCATCAGGTTTTTAAAATAAATTCTAAGCACGAAATGAACTATTCTTTTGATATAAACTGCACATCATAAGATTACTGAAAACATCAGTAGAAAATGTGTTTGCCACATTTACTCACCGCTGCCAGTCTGGAAGGTTCCATTGGCCACAGTACAGCAGTCGAAGTAGCAGTCGTCAATTTTGGCCTTGTCTTTGATCTGAACTGTGATGATCTGACTGGACACCATGGCCTCAAAGCCCACCACTGTGGACCACTCATCCAAGGGGTAAACAAAGACACCTGGAAAAAGGGTGCTGATCAAAGACCACCTCAGTGTCCTGTAGCAAGTCAATATGTCACCTCCAGTTACTTCTGAAAGAGTGCCATTTAATGTCATTTTTTTGGTGGACAAATTAGTAAATTTTTCTCAAGAAAAATGATTGTTCCATTAAAGTCCCAAATTAAAGTCCCAAATAGTTCCATATAAATATCAAGGTAGCCCAGGATCCAGGGATGGCAGAAGAGGACATTTGAAGTCTCCCAACGCAGCACAAACAATTTTCAAGTTGCCGTCAAATCAGTGAACCAGATCTGTTTCTGCTGTTGCGAGGCATTGAAAATGATGTGGTGGTGGCCAGACTTGTAAACAGTCTTATTGCCATAGTGTTGCAGGAGGCTTGCCTTAATCAATGCTATTGTGATTGTGCCTGAATACATGGGCAGCTCTGTGAAACCCTAGAAATGCACTGCTCTGGGAGTAGTATACTGTAGAAAGGCACAACACCAGCAGGCGTTGCGCCTCCAAATCACAGCGCAATATATTTTATCAGAGTTGGCCCAGACGCAGTCTGCCCAGAGGAGCCATGCAAGCTGAGCGTATCAGATCAATCATGCTCATCACCCCTCCAGATGCCATTATGAGGCATTGGGGAGACATAACATCAGGGGCTTGATGACCACAAGCCTTTTCCCAGGGGCTGGCTGTTAAGCTTAATGATTCACATACCACAGAATGATAATATATAATTGTCGACTTTTCAGACAGACTAGTTGGAGGGGTCTGATAGTTTTGAGGGGTGGTTGGCAGAAAACATGCTGGCCCAGATATTGCAGTTTCTTTGGTAGAAGGATACATTGTTTCAGGGTACAGGAATCAAATAGAATTGATGAGTCATGGCGCTGGATATAAAGATTTATGCCTGTTATGTCAAATTATATGTCCTGGAAGGTTCAAATTCAGTAGAATATTAAGTATTTATTTTGCATATACAGTATGTAATTATGGCTTATATCATATATGTGAAAGATTTCCTAATATTTCCACAGATCATTCACAAACCATACCATCCTAGGCTAATGCCTGTGTCCATGCTAACAGACTTCCTTCTCACCTTCAATATGATGGTCCTCAATGTTGTGATAAGTCATGGAGGCTGTCATCGCCAAGGTGTAACCTCTGACACAGGAAGTAATTTCAGAGACACTGAGTGGCAAGACGCTCCGTTTTCCTTTGTTGATCAGGCCCGGCATGATGCTTCTTTTAAGTCTGCCCTCCTTTACAGTTGTAAAAAATTAAAAAAACCACACAAAGACACTTGTCAGGAATACTTCCTCTGATGTCGTGTCAGTTACATTTTTGTCTAGTAGTACGTAAGAGTAAACATGAAGGAAAATATTTTACTGATGGTGACATGTATTGGGTGTTTAGTAATCATTCTGTTCCAGTTTCCGACATCTGTTATATTATAGTAGATTATACTCAAGTTTGTTTTTAAATTGTCTCCTCATTTTGAATGGCCAGTCATAATTATAGACCCATACCATTACTCCAACATTTTCTGACAATTCAGTTGAGCACAGACTAGCATTTGTGGACTACACTTCCGTGTGCAGCTGGCACAGGTGGACTGCAGGTGTCTGCTCGATCAGAGGAGTTGCTCTTGTGTAATGAGGCAGGCATTACATTGCCAACTTAAGCGCTCCATCCCTGGCTAACATTATGGCTGATCGTGTTTCATCCCAGTCGGCACTGGAATGGTCAGGCTTGATACCAGACTGCAGGGTGCATCATTGCATGGATAATGAGAGCTTCAGCTTCAAGAGGCCCCTTTCTAAAACTAAGACTCAACTATGACACCAAAGATTCTTCAAACATTAAAAACCCCCATTTTCCAGCTACTGCAGCATTTCTAGATAAAAGTACTTTGGCAGGGATAAGATAGAGCTTCTTCTGAATGTTGTCGTGACACTGTCAAGCAGCTACCGAGACACTGAGAGAATATTAGATGTTAGTTTGGAGGAGTTGCCTGGAAGCAGGGCTGCACCTGGTGCCTTGTGTTTGTCCAGCGTTCTCTGTAAACACACACCGCAATGAGAGACAGCTGGAAACCAACACTGCAA
This sequence comes from Aldrovandia affinis, assembly GCA_029706075.1. Classification (NCBI taxonomy): domain Eukaryota; kingdom Metazoa; phylum Chordata; class Actinopteri; order Notacanthiformes; family Halosauridae; genus Aldrovandia; species Aldrovandia affinis. The sequence goes on along the minus strand of JAINUG010000020.1, from coordinate 1,547,193 downwards.
CATCAAAGGTGCAAAACAGGGGGAGAGATGAGTGAGGCTGTGAAAGACAGGGTCACCACTGATGGTCCACATTGTCATGTAAATCTTACAGGAGAGCGTGATGCATGCAGACCTTGAGAAGGAAACAGCTGAGCTCCATGTCTCCTATGGAAGTAATTCTCCCTGTTGTGAAGATAGCCCTTTTAAAATGCATGCAGCGAGCGTTCAGTGACTTCACTCCTTGGCATTTTACTGCACACTGAGCTGTCAGCAAGAAATCTTATAAGAAGATTTCCCTGTTGGGAAATCTGAACCAATTTGGAAATTCAACAATATGAGGTGCTTACAGCTGACAGATTTCAGGCAGCTATGGTTGCTGCCCTAAAACATCAAAAAGCAGTGGTTAGATGTTGGATGTACTTTTTTAAAGGAAACTCTGGGTCACACTTTATTTGAGCTTCGATTTCAAATGTGAATTTACTTGTAGCTAAATAACTTAAATTAAATGTAAGCTCCATTTAGATGAATATTATAACATATTATAACAAACATTTAAAGTACCCTGCAACGAAGCTTACAGTTTTCAAAATGTGTGAGCTTAGAGCTGACAAAAAAAGGGGTCAAGATTTTAGTCTGTGAATCAGACTACTGTATATATATACTGTATATGTATAGTGGTTAATGTATTTGAGTGACCCACACTCCATTGGGAACTGTAGGTCTGGAAGTAGTCTCTGAGTAATTAAATTAAGATTGGCTGGCCTGTGTCTTGCTCTTAAAGTCAGATTGATTCAATCCCCCCATTTGCTTTGGATTTCTCTCTGTGTCAACACTGCCATCATGTGTTCTGAGCTGAGCGAACACAAGGAGCATGCAACCAGATATTCACCTCCTTCCTTACAAAAGGCTTTCTGAGAAAAAGGGATGTGATAAGAATAATTTTCATTAAGAGACAGGCTAGTGGAAACCAAGCACTCCTAAGCACCATTCATTTCTGTGCATTACCATTCGAAATGCATCCACCATTTCATTACTTGCTCCATATTTCAATTTAAGATTAAAAATTCCAATCATACAAAGTAACTGTTTTTTTAAATTGTATTGTATTGTGCTTTGCCAGAATTCAGCATGAACATAATTGAATTCATAATGTGTCCCTTACTGTCCTTTTCGGTTCTACATAATGAAATTGCCTTTGTGGGCTGTAAAACAAAAACATTGAGTGTTTTGGTTTCTTGTGTTACAAGTTTATTTCTTCCATGTATAGGTGACTGGCACTGAGAATGAGGCAATGAGGTATCTCAAGTGAGTCCTGGGAGACCATGTCTCAAACAATTCTACCCAGTGGAATATTCTTGGCACACAGGAAATGCTCATTAGTTATGGTAGCAAAATAGGTAGCAAAATATCCATATTGTAGTAGCCTCACTTTTCTCCATTCAGCCAATACAAGCATTTCAGACAAACTGACAAGTGAAGCAGCCACCAGTTGATGGTTGACTCCTTTGCAATTTTTTCTTGCATGGTTCCTTGTATAGGAACCGTGTGAATTACTATGAGACCATTTTTCATACGATTGCCACTAAATTTGCAAGATGATCGAAAAGACCACAAAATTCTGATCTTCAGATGAACAAATCTGATTGTACTGGAAGTCCTTACACAGGAGTCATTTTTCATCCATATCTGTGACCATTTTTGTTGATCACCGTTTAACAGTTAACCAATTCATATTTTTTCCGTGACGCTTCTGCATATTAGGCATATTAAAATCATAACCCTGCAATGTACGAAAACATTCAGAAAAATACTTCCACGTGTCTTTAAGAAAATCCATGGCCAGTCCGAGGAGATGGCCATAAGAAACACAACCAGGAGCAGAGGAAACAACAAGTAGGCAAGTGAGCATTCCCATAATTCTCAAGGCAACAGAGCTTTCCTTTCACTTGTTTCCAACAGCGGTCAGGCTAAAATAAATGTCTGCTTTTTTTGAGTCTTCAGATGACAAACAGGCAGTATTGACCCAATGATGGCTGTTTTATCCCCTCTCTCTCTCTCTCTCTCTCTCTCTCCTCTCTCTCTCTCTCTCTCTCTCTCTCTCTCTCTCTCTCTCTCTCTCTCTCTCTCTCTCTCTCTCTCTCTCTCTCTCTCTCTCTCTCTCTCTCTCTCTCTCTCTCTCTCTCTCTCTCTCTCACACTCACTCTCACTCTCACTCTCACTCTCACTGGTCAGTATTTTTTGTGACGTGGTCAGCTGGCACCCAAGGTTGGTGTTTGCAATAAAAAAGCGAGCAGCAATCCGTTCAGCACAGACACGTGTGTATGGAAATATCTGTCAGTTTATTCCTGTCACTAGATTTTTGAAAGCTTTGCTGACAGTGAAACAGTCCTGTGCAACAGATTACTGGTGCCTTTCCCCTCTCCTCTCTGTTCCCAGTATGGGTACCACCCCCTCTGCCTGCATGGAGTCGATGACGAAATTTCCCATTTGTGTCTTCTTTCTGATAACTGGTGAGCAGAATAAATTAAATGCAAAACCATGTGTGGAGTAAAGAGGAGCAGACACATACCCCACCTTCCAAACACACACACACACACACACACACACGTAAGAATGCACACATATACACATACATGCATGCATACACATACACACAACAAGACACACACACTCAGGTAGACACACACAAATACATATAGGCACAAACACACACACACATATCCTCTCCCCCTTGATTGCTAAACCCTTTGTGTCCCCTGGATTATTAGGATTGCCCGTTCAAAGCAGTGGCCATCATCAGGCTGATCCATCTGTTTTTCCATGGAGGTAACCATGACGATCAAAATCTGCACCTGCAGGCTTCTTAACATGCACAAGGCTAGGGAAGGAAAATAATGGATATTATCAACAATCTCTCAACAATTTAAACAATCAAATTAACATATAAAACCTAAAACCTCTCTCTCTTACTCACTACCTGTCTGTCCAGTGTCAGTTGGGAATTTGCATCGATCAGGCTTGATTTCAGCAGCATCTCCAGAGAGACACAGAGGTCTTTACATGCTAGCCCACGTGCAAGACGAGAGAAACGATATCACAAATCTACCATGTATGGTTTTATTATCACAATAATTACATGGAGTATCTGAGAATAGGATGAATCCTATACCTACACCTATCTGACAAAACATTTAATATTGGTACTCCTGGAATATAACATTGAGAGGCTACCTGTAGTTGACAGATTGTGTATCAACACATTCCACTGGGTGCATTTCAGCTGATTTGGTACTTTTTGATTTGATACCCATCCTGGTACAAAAAGGAGCCTGAAATCTTAAAAATCTTTTTAATGACTTGATCAAATCAACTAGACTATGAACATCTTACTTGCTAGATTGCCGTGTTCTCCTACAGAATCTTAAGGGGAAATATTTGATTGTAATGACTGATATATTGAATTAAATCAGCACACATAAACATAGCTTGTAAAGAGGATTAGGATATGACTATTGATATAGAAATAATATGTAAATTGTTTTCTTTCCCTGATCTGTCTTGTTTGCTAAAGTGTTGACAATTGTGCCTGCTGGAGAAACACCAAAATGCCAATAATAAAAACACAAATATTCTGATACTCCAGTATCATTTATCTAAATGTATTCTCAAACTCTGTCCTGGGGACCCACTGGGTATGCTGGTTTTTGTTATCTCTTGATCAATTAAGGCTGTAGAAAACGTGTAAGTTCAACCATGATTTCCTTTAAAGTTTAAACGTATTTTAACACAACACAGGTTTGGCTCATTGTCAATTGCTCTGTCATTGAACTCTTCATTTTCCACAAATGGTTTGGCTTCAGTGACCAGGTGTCCACACTTTCAACAGTTAGGTCCCCACTGATTTCACCTGCCAGTCTATAATTTAATCAATTAAAAAAAGGTAGCCTAAAGGAATCATGTGGCATATAGCACATTACAGAAAATGATAGCATTAGTTGATCTGACTGATTTAAAGTTTTGGGATGTGAATATGGGACATTTATTGTTCATGGCATGCGTAGCCATTTCTGACATAATATGGAAAGTAAATCATGCTTTAATAGAAATTAAAAGTGTCTAATTAAGAACAATTAACAGTAGTTACAATTCAGAGGTTGAAATTATGTTTGGAACAAAAATCATCATATACAGTGGGTCCCCAGGACCAAGGTTGAGAACCACTGATTTATATTATGCTGCATTTTGTGCTTTGCGTTCCACTGCAATAATAAAACTAATTTAAACAATCTATTAATCAACCAAATTTGGTCTATTTGGCAGTTTCTATCAAGTAGAGTACCCTTGACAGTACAGAAATTACATATACATGGCAGGGCAAAGACAATAATAATGAATAATGAAATAGATATTACAAATAAAATAACTAGGTACAGCTGTGTAGCTATATAGAAAATTATACAGAGTACACATCAGAATAACACAAATGCAGTGAAAAAAAACAATAAAAAGTAATAAGAAACATACTATAAATGAGAAAACACAACATCAAAACTATAAATTACACTGTAGGCTACTGGGGCACTGCAGCATTCATATTAAAATTTTAAATTCTAGTTAAACATATGAATAATTCAAATAATTCAATAATTCAAAAACAATTTTAAAATTGCATTATGGTATAAAAAACTATTTTAAAAATGTAATAACAATGAAACATTCAATTCGCTTTTCAATTTATTACAACTAATTTATGATAACACACTGGTTTGGTTGATTTCTACATTTTAAAATAGGGTCTAAATGCAAATAGATGGCTGGTATATTTCATACCACTGTAAAGCTCTTTTAATGGAGTATCCTTGAAACTATTTTTAGGACTACAGTGGTAACTGAAGGAACATGATATATGATTATTGCTTTTGTAACTGTCACTTAGGAATGTCACCTTTGACCCTTAAGTAATCAGTCAAACATTTTGACAGGTGGGCATGTGACCTTTTGATGACCCTAAAGGTCCCGCTAGGAATTCTGGGTAATGGAGTTCTGTAAATGGATCCCCAGACACTACCTAGGATTGTTCTCTGCCTTTCCCATTGACCGTAACTCTAAATTAATCTAAAATAAATTCTGGGTAATATGCAAATAAGACCCCGTGACAGAACTGCTTTCAGATTCTGGCATCTGCACAGCTACAACTGATGCTTTGCATATTTTTAATCTATTTTTTGACCATTTCAAAAAAGGGGGCTGGTTAAAGCAAGGCCGCAGTCATACCATTGGTACTCTGGTATCCCCAACCAAGCCACCCCGTCTAGTGCCAGTGCCACAGGGCCTGAGGGTTCAACCGAAGCTGCAGTCTTCAGTATCCACACAACAGAACCTGGGACAGGCTTTATACCAAAAAAGGCAAGGGATTCAACCAAAGCCGCGGACAGGCCACTGAAATTGCATTGTCTAGTCCTAAGCTAGCTACAAAAGACTTCCTTGGAGTGGGGTAAACATGTTTTATTTAAGGTTTTTTCATTATAGCGACTATGCAGAGTTGCTTCGGTATGGGTAAACAAGCACATAGGGTCGTTTGTTTTTGAAAAACGTCTGCAAGTGAACCATTTTTCAACATTTATGAATGGGAAATTTGCACTTAGTGTTGATTAAGAGTGTATCCGTCGACTTCAGAGACACTGGCGGCATCACTTCGGCATTACCTAGAACATTAGTGAAGTTTGTGACAACATTTGTGAAGTTTGTGACAGTTGGGTAGAACTTACGGTCATGTAGTTGCAAACATCATAATCATATATAAACATGCAATCCTGGAAGATTGCAGTGTGTCCTTTACTTTGAACGGGAAAGAAAGCTAAGGCAATTTTTATAATTTCATGTTTGTGCTAAGGGATGTATGTGTTTTTCACAAGCTCTTTGAACCTTTAATCCATTTTCCGATATTTAATAACATTCTAAGTCCAGAATGAACCATTGATGAAAATATTGATGAAAATATCCATCGATTAAATGAATTGAATTGAATTGAATTGAATTGAATTTCAACTCAGTTGCAGATATCTGTCATTTAATTTAAGGCATCTTGACTAAGGCAGGAGAGAAGTGTAGAGAGGACAGGTATAATCATAAGGGCACACCCATTCATACAAAGACCGTTATTCACTGTTGGCGGTTCTGCAGACTCTCCAGTGCCTTCAGGAAGGGGGGAGGTTACCATGCATTTCCATTGTCCCTGTAGGGCAGGGGTGGGCAATTCCAGTCCTGGAGGGCTGGTGTGTATGCAGGTTTTTGTTTCTAGCAATTACCCTGGCTTAATTAGCTCACATGTTTCATATGGGAACATAAGAACAGTCTTCAGCTGTCATTCATGGGCTTATCAAGAAATTTAGCTAAAATGTCAGATCAAGTAAATGATTGGGCTAATTAAGTAATTAAGAGCAGAAGTAGTCCATATGTTGATGTCTGCATACTGACGAATCTGACAATTAAAGCATTTTGCTTTTGTATGCTAAGAGTGTTTCAACCCCTCTTCTTGACTCTGTAACATTGTTGCTTTCAATCCTCAGCTCAAAAGGACAATTTAGATTACCCTCATCTGTTGTGTGAGCCTACAGGAACCGATATGTACAGCCTGAAGTGTGACGGTGTCCTAGTCTCCCAGATTTGGGCACTGGGGTGTGTATTTTGTGCCCTGGCCACAGGTCCCAAACACTTGACTCTGGGTTAGAGACAAGACCCAAGATCTCTGAGATCTAGCTATAGAATACACATCACAAGACCTCTGTAATCTGTGCTAATAGGGCCAGAAACAAGTCCCAAGACCTCTGAGATCCAACCCTGGCCAGCAAGACCAGTGAGGGCAGTACAGGGAGGATACATATCCCAAGGTCTCTAAGATCTGTACCCGGCTGAATCAAGTCTTGAGATCCAGGCCAGCTGCACATCCCAAGACCTCTGACACTCAGCCCAGAGCGGGTACCAGTGCTGAGACCTGGACTCCGGTGTGTAAGTATTCAGCCCAACACCAAGGTTTATGCATCAAGCAACTTATTAAACTCTGTCAAACACACAACAGGTGAGAGTAATGAATTTGGAATACAACAGTGGTGCATAGGCTACACAACAGCCGGACACACACTAATCATGACCTTTAACCTTTTTCCCCCTCATTAAATAATTCCTTCCTTACAACACGATCACTTAACAGAAAAATAGCTAACCTGAAGATGATAATTGTGGGCTAGCTAGAAGCAAGCATTCTTCATAGGTCTCCCTGATAATATTCATCCCAGAAATCTTGAATTAGTCTGTGGACAGTTTTGTTCAGCATAAATTAAACATAAATTAATTTAAAAGCGTATACACTATTTTAGTCCAAGAGCTAGCTAGCGGCAGCTATCTAGTTAACTTTACTGATGGAGATGTATGTTTGATTTGGTTGATTTATGGACCAATCAGGACATGTTCTTCGATGCACTGGCAATGACAGTTGACTGAAGCTAACAACAGTGTAATGAGCAAGAAGCTGACTTGGCATGGATAAATAAAACCCAGTACATGTTGTTGTAAATATCATTTACTTTATTGTTGACATTGGGTAACAGACTCATTAACAACAAAAGGTAATGTACAGAGCAATCTTTGGAGCTAATTAAGTATTATTGTGATGTAGGCTACTCAAGTACTATGAACAAAGCTACTTTGCAACTTTGTAAACTATTTTAGCCCAACTGAAAATTAAAAACTTTACTGTAATATCAACAAAGCACTTAAAAATTTTACGTTAAACCAGACGCAGCAATAGCATAAAACTACGAACATGTAACTGACTTGAGATGGCTTATCATTAGCCACAAAAACCATGTATAATTGCATCTTAACCTGAAAATACATATACTGTAGGCATTTCTTTCCTGATGACTTTCTATGTTAATCAATACCAACAACCCTTCACCACACAACCAAATAATAAGCTCACAGGCTTTTTTTGTTTACACCGTGGGTGAAAATTGATTTTTGTTTCTGGGTTTCTTCTTCGTTTTCTGTACATTCTTTAGTAAATGCGACACTGTCTCTTAGTGCACACATTAACATTACGTGAAGGCATGTTGTCAAACCCCTATGCGTACGTCAGCGTACAAGATGCGTACATATTCGCAGATTCGCAGACACAGAAGCATAAAGGCCTCAGTATACTTCAAATGAAATCAAATTTGGCGTGTTCGCACAGGCAAGATGGAGGGTTTGCGACCATAACGAAGCGCCACATTTGGTTTCAATCGCCGCATTGTGTGCAGGCTGGCTAGGCGAACTTGATAAACTTTTCACACAGCTTCATTCACCACCTTCCAATACACCGTCGACTGCAATTAGTCAACAATGTCACGTGATTGGTTGCGTTTTTTACGTATGTCATTTGGGCAGTCTGTTTCTGGTTTACATTGCATCCAGCTGTTCTCTACTTACATTGTTAGCTCTAACTACCTATATTTTGTGTTGACAAGCATTTTTCTGCAAATCCAGTTGGCACCTTTGCTCTTGGGGAAATGCACCATTTTTGTAGCTAACTAACATTAGCTTGCTACTAAAATTCTCATTAGTTATTTGACGTTACCTATTTGGCCTCAGTTCACCACCAATTGTGTGACATAGGCTAGCTGCTAATCAAGTTAACCAGCTTGCTAATTAGCTACAGTATATTAATATGGATGATCCGATACCATTTATTCGAAGTTATCACCAAAAGAAAGTTAACCCTTCTTAGTAATGGCCATTACTGATCCACAGTCTAAATGTAATATAGGCCAGTCTGTTACAGGATCCTATCATAAGGTATGATGTTTTAAACATAGGGCTATTTTGTACATCAAGCATGACTGCGTTGCACATTCGGCCATTGCTGATGTTTGCTTCATTGGTATTTATATTTCCGGTTCCCTAGTCTAGCGACTAGCAAGCTCCCCCATCTGGCGTGGAGCGTTATTAAACGAACAGACCTCAAGTCGCAGTGAGTATACTGACATTTGCTCGCAACGCCGTATTCGACAGTAGTTTGACAGCCTGTGCAAACACGCCAAATTCGATTTTGTTTGAAGTATACTGAGGCCTTCATTCCGCCCTTAGCCAGCTGCACTTCCGGGTGAAATGCGTAAAACGTCATCTGCCTACTGTGTGGATTTATCCAAAATGGATAGCAACACTGTAGCACATGTGTTGCAGTACTGACGAATGTCGCAGTTAAAGGAGATATTTTTTGAAAGGGGTTAATCCAAATTCCGCAGTTAACGGTAATGAGCATTTGTGTGGATACATCCAAATCTGGCAGTGAAAGTGTATTTATTCCAAGTTATTTCTTCGTATTAGCCTAACTGTAGATGATTCTGAGCCAAAAAACACAAATTTGAGAAATAAATGTTTTCATGTTTTGCAGTGGTAAGGCTATACACTTGTTTTGGTGATTTCCCATGAAAAACACTTTTTATGATCAATGTTTAAATGCATTTATTCCAACTTATTTCTTCATATTAGCTCATTGTAAATGTTTCTTCATGTACACTACCGTTCAAAAGTTTGGGGTCACCTGCTGGAAACTAGGTTTATCTCATAATTGACAATGCTTTACACCGTATACATTTCTGTAAATACTTTAAAATGACAAAAACACATGTAACAATGAACAAAATGAACATCAAAGAAATGTTCAAGAAAATTATATTGAAAATTGAATCTTGGATTCCTCAAAATAGTCACCCTTTGGCGTGAGAATAGCCTCACAAACAGTGACCATTCGGTTAATAAGTTTTAGCAGGAAATCACCCGACATGTTTTCCCAGCTATCCTGCAGCAATTCCCAGAGAAACTTGTGGGTTGCTTTGCTTTGACTCTTCCTTTCCAGTTTGTCCCATACAAGTTCTATGGGATTGAGGTCTGGACACTGGGCAGGCCAGGTCTTTAGTTTTAGTTGTTCACATTCCTCCTTCACCAGATAGTTCTTGCACAACTTCAAGGTGTGTTTCGAGTCGTTATCTTGCTGAAGAATGAAGGAGTGCCCGATTAGCCATAGTCCAGATGGAAGGTGACCCCAAACTTTTGAACGGTAGTGTATCTGAGCCAAAAAATTTAAAGATGGGGGGAAAAAAGACAAACACATTTTCTGCATAACAAAAACAAAATAAGAAAAATAAAGAAAGAAGAATTGCAGTGTTGCACAGGTGCGTGCTGCGCTATAAGGGGGCACTCGGAGACAGATTGTATTGCTCACGGCCATACCACCCTGAACATGCCTGATCTCATCTGATCTCGGAAGCCAAGCAGTGTTAGTCCAGGGGCCTCATTTATAAAACGTACTTATGCACAGATTTTATCTTAGAACGTGCGTACGCTCAAATCCACGTCAAAGTTCAGATTTATAAAAACGGTCTTTGACGTGGAAAAGTACTCAGCTCCACGTCAGGTTTCAACTTGGCGTACACACGTTTCCTTGTGGCAATGTTGGAGTACTGCAGGTATTCGCGGTCTCGTCTCTTCTCTGTCCTGACCCCTCGCTGGTGGACCTACCTTCTGCAATCGGTCAGGACCGCAGAATTACTTGCGATCTTCCGCAAGAGATCTAGACTCAAAACCCACCTTTTCAGACTCCACTACCACTGAATTCTGTACATCTAGCTAATTGTCATCACCACTGCCAACTTGCTCAACACTATATACCCCTGCTTACTCCATAATTATTTTTTTTAAAAGACTAACCTTTTCCTTCCCAGTGTTACAGGTATGGTACGCAGCTACCTGCAATGGTCTATTGCTGTATTACTGCACTGATCTCTTGCGCGTACTATGATTGTTCCTATGCGTTAATGTACATATTGTAAGTCGCTCTAGATAAGAGCGTCTGCTAAATGCTTAAAATGTAAATGTAATATAAAATGTATTCGGAAATCTAACAGTGCCAACATGTTGTCTGCTGCCTAATTGTTTCGTCATAATTATTATTATTATTAGTAGTAGTAGTAGTAGTAGTAGTAGTAGTAGTAGTAGTATTACCTGATTTAACACATTGCTTAGGCTATACGTAATGGTTTGCACAATAAATGTATTAATAAATTAAAACAACATAAACTAAGCTACTTGTGGAAAACAAAACAAAAACACACATTGGTTTTCCAAAACTACCCCATTTAGCATAATTGACACATCCTTGAAATGTATTTAATACATATTATGGTTCCACGCGTGTAAAACATTTCGGTCAATCTGTAGGCTATAAAATGTCCAATAATGCAGTGGTTTGCAAGAGGAAGAATGGCAGCATTGTCACTTCTCGAAGATATCGCTAACCGCGCAATAAAAAGGGAACGAGTTATTAGAGATTTTGAGCTCAGTTTTAATCTTTACGTCCTTCAGGGACCTTTGCTGCCCCCACACCTCGTTCACAGCCTGGGCTACAGACTGCCAGGCCACGTACTTGGTTGTACTGGTAAAGCCACTGGAAAGGCTCCCAAACAGCGTCCCTGCACGCATCTGCACCTCCGCCAACAGGACCTCGATTTCGGCCTCGCTAAAATTATTTTTCTGTGTTTGGATTCGAGCTCCTTTATATGCTAATGATATTAATTAGGGGGCGTTTACAAGGCGGAGATCTAAAACCATTCACCTGCACACAATTTAAAGATCATTTGCGATTTATAGATTTCACATCTGGGGGACTGGCGTACGCACGTTTTTTTGTGCGTAAGTTCAGTTTCTCTGAATCACACTTACGCACATTTCAGAAATGATCTTAGATCAAATATAGGATGGTTTCTACACAACTTTTTATAAATGAGGCCCCTGGTTCGTACTTGGGTGGGAGGCTGCCTGGGAATACCAGGAGCTGAAAGCTTTTTGGCCCTTTGGCCAGAAGGGAGTGCAAGAGCTCCGTCAACGAGAAAATGTTCTACATTGTGTTGCTCTGTTTATTTCTGTATCAGCATGGCAAATTGCATGTCAGTCTTGTCCGACACTTTCCTATTTCAGGGATCCTTTTTATTTTGTTTTAGACTTTATTATCCTGTTTATTTGCAGCTCGGCATGCATCTCTAATTTGGTTACTGTACATTGGAATGGGATAGGAGCAAAGAAGGAAGCAAAGAAGGAAATGTCTGTTATGCGGAAAATCTATTCGGTGTGCTCCTTTGCGCCCTCTCTTCTGGCAAAAAATAATAATAAAAGGAAAGAAATGCATGCATCTCACATTTGAATACTGTTACGGCCATGGCCGTAACTTTGTTTATTTTTTGTGTTTCCTCGTGTTTTCCCTTTTCCCCTTTCCCCTGTGTTCCTGTTCTCCCTGTCAGTTTTGTGTTTGTGCGTGTGTGTTGTGGGTGCAGCTTTCCTCCTCGGAATTCTCCGGCTCCCTCCTGATTACCGTGGATCTGTGACACCTGCTCTGCCTGCACACCTGTCATCAATTATCATCAGCCCTGCAGTGTATATCAACCCTGGTTTCTCATCCACTCACCGTCAGATCGTTGTCTCCGCTTCAGTGGTAGCTACACGCATCAAGACCCTTCCAAACCGTGATTTTGTCCGCTGTATTATCTCTGCCTGTTTTCTTATGTTTATTCGCCCTCTCTGTGTCCAGGTTCACTCCTCGCCTACCCGCCTACCTGCCTGCCCGCTTCCCGCCTGCCTGCCTGCCCGCTTACCTGTCCTGCCTGCCTCTCTCGTCTGCTCTCACCATCGCTTCCCTACCCCAGTCTTTGTTATAAATAAATATTTTACTTTACTCAGTGTCTGTGTCTGCGTTTGGGTCCGCTCTGTGTCATCCTAACAGAACGATCTGACCAACATGGACCCAGCAGACACAGACAATTTCCGCAAAGCCATAGAAAACTAGGGCGCCCTCGTGGGCCAGCATAGCCTAGCTCTCCAGGAGCTGATGGAGGCGCTACGGAACCTTACAGCCAACGTCACCCGGATCGGGAACTAACTGGACCTTGTGTCTACTCACCTGTCTTCTCCAGGAATCCAGTCTAACCCTCCTGCGCCCGCACCGTCTCTGTACCAGCCAGCCCACCAGTCCAGAGAACCTCACGTTCCTGTGCCGGAGTGCTATGCGGGTGATCTCGGAACATGCAAAGCCCAGGAGGAGGAACTTGCAGTGCCCTCAGTCCAGGCCCATCTCCATAGGATTTGGAAGACTGCCCGCTCCGCCCTGCTCCGCTCCGCTGACCAGAGCCGGCGCTTCGCCGACCGCCACCGAACTCCAGCACCCGACCACCAACCTGTTCAAAAGGTTTGGCTCTTTTCTAAAGATCTCCCCTTAGAAATGGAATCTAAGAAGCTCACACCCAGATACATCGGTCCATTCGAAATAGACTCGGTCATCAATCCTTCTGCCATCAAACTCCAACTTCCACCCCACATGAAAATTCACCCCACCTTCCACATCTCACTGTTAAAGCCTGTTTCCTCCAGTCCACTGTGCCCTCCAGCCGTTCCCCCTCCACCCGCCCGGGTCGTTGACGGCCACCTGGCTTACACCATCCGACGGCTGCTGGATGTGCACCACTGATTTCAGTACCTAGTGGACTGGGAGGAGTACGGTCCTGCATAACAAAAACAAAATAATAATAAAAAGGAAGAGGGGGCTGGCGGATGGCGCAGCGGTCTAACGCACCACGCTTCGGAGTGGTGTGCGCTGCCCATCAGGGACGCGGATCGAAACCTGTGTCTCTACCAGACCGGCCCTGGTCATCAGTCTGATCGGAGGTGGCATTTGGCTGTCCGCCTCCGGGGGAGGGGGGAGGGAGAGCCGGCACGAGTCCGTCGAGGAGAAGGTTAAGGAGTCTGTGGAAGACTTCCCATCTCGGAAGAGGCGGGAACACTCAACCAGGAATGTGTGTCTCGCTCCCGGAGGACGGGCGATGGACTCGTGGGGGTGGGGAATTGAAACAAATAGAGGGTTTAATTGGCAATCAAATTGGGAGAAAAACGGGAAAAAATCTGAAATGTAAAAAAAAAGGAAGAAGAATGGCAAATGTCGCAAATAACAGACAGGTGCATGCTTTTTTGGAGTGAGAACTTTTTTCACTCCACATAAAACAGTAAGAGACAAAGATCTGGTGAATCTCTGGTAAGATAGGATTTATTTTATTTCTGCAGCAGAAAGAGTACACAGCCTTGACAATCCAATGGTATATCAAAACTTGCACTGAAGAAGAGTCAAAAACAGTATCAATTTATACGTTAAAATGATAGGCAAGCAGCATAAAGGCATTTACTATTTTACTGATACGTGGACATCTGGACAGGAGCTGAGGCGCAGGGTGTTATTCTTGGTAGATTGCCAAACCTCCCATCTTGCTATTTCTCACTCACTCATGTACAGAAAAAAAAGTTCCCCATAGACTCTTCAGCAGTTTGAAATGAATAACAAATACATAACTCACATGACCATCATTATTATTATATGCATGCTACTGATTTATACAATCCTTATCATTGGTCTAGTACATTTTACGAAAGCAATGTTCTTGTTTGAACTGGGGCTGTGAATTGGAAAAAGGAGGGCTGTTGTAAGGGAAGCAGCAATGATTAGCTTTTGAACTTTTCCACTGCTCACCCCTCCCAACTGATTTCTTGTTTCTGCACACTTGCGTTTGAAGCTATAATCAAATTTTTTAATACATCACAGACCAGTGACAATGTTGTCCTGTCTTAGGTTGCCCTCCTATATGCAGAGGATCTTACCCATCATTGGATCAACATCATTCCTACTGGTCTGTTTATTGCTTATTATTGCAATAAAAGAGTTAAAAACATGGATCCTCTCAAGCGGGTGTTGCAGCGCTAGGGGTGGAGGGGCTTCTAGCGCTTGTGGGGATGGTGGGGTGAGGTGTGGGGTGTCAGTGTTGATTAAGAAGGGGGCGGGGTGTGCTTCTTCGCTGGTCCATAAGAAGGGGAGGGTTCTCAAGGTATTACTGATATGGGAGAAGAGGAGGGTGGAGCTCCTGAATCTGTATACTCCAAATGAGGAAAGGGATCAGCAGGGTTTTTTTGTGGGGCTGGGGGCAGTGTTGCCGGGGCAGGGGGGTTTGGTGGTTGGTGATTTTAATACTGCACTGACTAGGGCTGATGTTGGGGATGGGATGGTTTTTAGGTCTGACTCTGCAAGAACGGTTTTGCTGGCTTCTATGGGGGTGGCTGGACTTTGGAATTTTGGCAGTGAGGTCATACGGTGGTGAGGGCTTTTTTCCGGCGTCAGGTGGTGGCTGGGGCTTTAAAACAGAGTTGTATCGATTACGGGTGGTGTGGGGGGGACCTTCTGGGCTGGGTCAGCCAGGTCTGTTACATTTATACCTCCATGAGCGATCACGCTGTGTTCAGGTTTCGGATTCGGCAGGAGGGGTGCTTTTGGGGGGTGGGATCTTGGTGCCTTACTACTGCGCTACTGTCTGAACCGGGTTATTGTGAGGGTATTAGGGGATTGGTTGAGGAGGGTTTGGGCTGCCCTATGTTTGGAATGGGTGTGAGGGTGTGATGGGAAAACTTGAAGTACGACATACCTGGTACAGTATGTTTACTTTATCATTCTAGTTTACTTTCTTTTCTTGTTGAAATTATCGGATGTTATTGTTCTCATTTGTATTGCCTCTTGTTTATTGTGTTGAAATCCCACAATTAACCAGATTTGTTGGATCTAAAATACAATATTGCGAATATAAATGTTAATGTTAAAAGGTTAGGCTATGCGCATATTATTGGGTTTCAGACATTTATAACTTTATTAAAAAAAATTGTATTTGGTTATTTTTTCGTACATAGTAGCCTATAATCTCTACCATGTTACATCAATCCATGCCATTCTCATTACCCTTGCTCGTTATTGAAGCACTGTCATCATTTTTTGATTCACATAGCTCTTTTTTTCTTTTCTATACTTAAATAGTGGATCCCTTCTTCACAAACACAGCAAGGAGTGAGAGTGACAGACACAGATTGGATCACAAATACTGGTATAAATGATAGACAAAGGATTGGTAGATTTATTATATGGAATAAGACGCAATTTACTGTCTTATTGAGAGTCCTCTATGGCGGACAGACTGAGACTTCAAATTAAAAACGGCCCAATGTTTGTAACATTGAACGTTGATAACAACAAGAATACTCATTTTAAATTAAATGTTAAAGTTCCATTTAAGATATGTAATGTAATATGGATTTTTTATAACAACCAGTCAATCAATTAACCTTAACTAAAATGTATTTTATAACCCATTGTTACTATTGTGGTGTCCCCGGGGGTTGGGCGACACTCACGGACCTTGCAGAGGGCGTAGGCAACTTCAAGAACACAGAGGAGGCAGTATCCAAAAACAAAACAATGATTTATTAAACTAACTCAAAACAAAGGGTGGGGTCTTCAGGGGAATACAAACACACAAAGTCCGCAATCCTTATCTCGTGGTCAATGTCCGTAATCCAATTCCAAAATCCAGTTCAGTTCCGTAATCCAGTCCGTAGTCGATATTCAAAAGGGGGGTCCTCACACAATCCAATTTCATATACCACAATAATAAAAAAACACTCTCTCCTCAAATACTGGCTGGTCAATAGACTTCAACCTTCTCTCTTGAAATATTAACAATAAAGCCTATTTGTTTCGATGTGACCTCCCTTATCACAATAAGGAGAAAAGATCTCTCTTCAGTTGTTGCCACACACGGCTCATTTATCAGATCTAAAGTTATATGGAATTGACTTACACTGAGAGGGGGCAATATAGACCAAATAAAATCACAGTTGGAGTGTCATTGGATTCCGTATTTGAAAACTATACATCCATCAGTCCTTAATGATTAATTAAATAGTTTTCTTTTAAGGATAATACATTCAATGTTACTTCTGTTTTAACTCCTGAGTTCTTTGTGATTTTTTTCTTATACATATTTTTAAAAAGAATTTCACAAATCGGATATCTTCACCATGGTCTTATCGTATTGATGTCTATGCATATTTATGCATTTTAATAATTAATGTAATGATTTACAACCAGTATGATATACAGGTATCTGTCAAAATAAAGTAAACACGAGTAAATGAAGGGTTCTGGTGGCTCCTGCCATTGTTTAGGTCCACTGAACCCCTTAGGAGGCAAGGTAAATGCCAATAAATCCATTCTGAATGATCACCTTCATCCTATGGTGATTTCTATCCTGACAGGAGTTGCCTCTTGCAGGATGACAATGCCCCGTCCACAGGGCACGAGTGGCCACTGAATGGTTTGATGAGCATGAAACCAATATAAACCATATGCTATGGCCATCTCAGTCACCAGATCTCAACCCAACTGCACACTTATAGTAGATTCTGGGCAGCGCCTGAGATAGCGTTTTCCGTCCCTCTACCTTCAAACTTCTTCAGCCAATCTTTCCTGAAGCTGGTTCATTTTATACCGTGTTGAACAAATTATGCTAGCTATCTATATCGTTAGCTACTGTTAGCGAGCTTTATTTGGCCGTGATACCAGGTTGCTAGCTAGCTAGCTAGATAGATATCGATAGTTTTGCTTAGCTAACGTTGACATAGATATATACAGGTATGGTATGCAGCTGCCAACAACAATGTCTATTGCTGTATTATTTAACTGATCTCTTGTGCAAACTATGATTGTTCTTACCATGTATTAATGCACATCTAGTAAATTGCTCTGGATAAGAGCATCTGCTATATGCTTAAAAAATGTATATGCACCCTGCTCTTTCTTTGTTTTATTAGTTGAATATTCTGCACGTTAAGGTGTTGTAGTGACATGTTACATTTATATGTAATCTAAAGCACAACAAAAAACATCTGGATATTTGCAACCTTAAATATATAATTTAGAATTACATGAAGACCACAGTCGATCCTTCGTTGTTTGCAGAATCTCCGAGTTGAATGTACTGTCAGTACAATAGACTTTAAAACTTTTGAAAAAAAGGAAGTACGCCGGTCATGAAAGCAGCTTGTGTGCGAGCAACTCACCTTTATAGCATTAAAATAATAGAGTAAATTCATGTGGAACAAAGGAACCAGCAGACGACTCTTGAAAATAATGTTAATGTATTAAGGGAAATGAAGGATGGTCTTTTTCTGTCTTTCACAGAATTTCAAAAATCGCTGCGTTTATCTTTCTCCCCTAATCTGGATGTCGCTCTGGATAAAAGCATCTGCTAAATGCTTAAAATGTAAAATGTAAAAAAATGATGTACTAGCTCGATTAACTATGACCATGACAGCTCCGACTCCATTCGCTAACCAACCAATCAATGCTGTGCAACATCTACGTGACATTTTGCAAGTTTGATTTTTGTGCTAGGTACGCGACATCCTCTGCAACACCCTTTGCAACATCAACGCAACCTCTGCGACGTGTTGCAGAGGATGTCGCGTCGCAGACGCGCGAGCATGTATAGGCCTTAAGACACTTTATGTTGGTGTTTCCTTTATTTTGGCAATTACCTGTATTTCTTCAGTAGTTACATATATAAGCATTTTAACATTAAGATCCTTTTGATCTCTATAACTGATAATCCAGTTTATCCTCTGACAATAGCAGGTAGACATATCAGTTGAGTATTGTTGCTGATGTATTCATGGTTGTATGTGTAGATGTGCAGATGCCTTCATGATAGTCTGTTGTTTCATCAGTTGCTTTTTTTTGTTATGACATGTTGCCTCTTTGCTAATTGTATATACCAGTTACTGTTGCAACCTATCTAACTGAACTGGCATGTCTGCTGTGAGGACTATGAGAAGCATATGTTTTAATTATCCAGCAATTGATTCATTGTTATTCTCCCCCATATAATTATGTGTAGAGTCACTTGTTGTCAATAGCCTAAAGGCTGCCTGTATCTGTTTTAGTCAATACACTTCTGAACCAGGTTTAGCTCTGATGATACTCATGACTGACACGAAAAATCTGCAGCAACTATCTCACCTGCACTGTTTGGTAAATTTGAACACATCTTCAATTGTTTGTTCCTTTTTGTGTTTGTGGGTTAGTGGTGTTGCTTGTCCAGCCTGAAGATTTTGTACAAAATTTCCTAGAGATTGATGCACCTGTGCAGACATTCCTGCTTGGCTCCAAGGACAGGATTAATTAACACCATGTTTGTATGTTAATGTTGAAATTCATAATACAGAGCAACCCGCTTTAAGTCAAGGCTCACCCTGGAACACGCGTCCACTGCTGATGGAGGGGCAGCGTTACCACCAGCAGTATTAATCCGGGTCCATTCATGTAATACGTTTAAAATTACTTATGGCGGTCTGTTTAATTCGGCTAGTTTCCTGTTTGAAACATGTTTTAAATGTTTGCATCCATGTCCTCGGTAGTATTTTTGTATCGTGTTTTAATCACCCCAGCTCCCTTGCTCCTGAAGCAGACGCACAGGAAACAGTAACCATGCTATGCAGCTGTTGAGAGGTATAAATATCCTTCATCTGTTTGTAGTACAGGGGTTTCCGCTGTCTGTATAGGCTGCTCGTCTGGTTGTTTGCATTTATTCAGGCAGATGGACGGGGGCACGGCCCAGGGCTGGTTAACTATCGGGCCAGCTTTCACCTGCTGGGGAGGTGAGCTTCTGGCAAGAATGGGGAACTGCTATGGGGTGAAATTAGTGCCTAAATGAACTGAATATCTGTTCAACACTTTTAAATTAGTATTTGCTCAAGCTTTATTCCTGATGCATAAACTAAATATGTACTGTATCGTTTTCATTTTTATTTCACTACTTGTGCTTGTAATTTATCATCTCCATTTCATACATTCCAAGCTGAATAATTCAAGATTAAATGTGCAATTCAGGGTCTACACGAATTTATCTTTGGCATACCTGAAAACCTAGTAAAATCTTGTGAGGGTCAGGCAAAGAAAATGTTGGTTGAGTTGGCATGGAATGACCCATGTGAAATATGCCAAGGCTTTGGAACTGTAGGTTCCATACTTGGTCAAGTTATAGCATTATGTCCAAGTTGAGTTGGAAGATTTCTTTATATGAATTTTTGAAAAACGTACTACTTTTTGTTTATTATAAAATATTGTGGCAGCAACTTTGGTGGAATTCTAAGGTGTAACATGGCCAACCAAGCTGGCAAACAATAAATGGCTATTTAAAAGTGTCATCTGTAACCCCAACTGCCATTTTAAATCACTGAAACCCTTCTCTCTGCGACTTGCCTTTCAGGCTCATTCCTTTAGGCAAACCAAATTCACCCAGGTCGTTTCTTGGAGCGGAATTAAAAAAATTATTATTCCTAGGAGACATGTTTCTCATAATGGCTGCATGAGATCCTTGCCTAAACATGCATCTGTAGACCCTGTATTCTGGAGAAGAAAGGGCATGCTTTCCCATGCCACAGAAACATATAGAGGTGAAGGGGCCTCGTTCCCTTTTGGCTCATTGAGTTTGCTGCAGTACGACAGGAAGACATCAACTGTATGTGAGCGTAAAGTCTAAATGCTGGCCACCCCCATCAAATCACAAATTACAAAACCCCACTGATATGCTGAGTGGTGAGCCACATATGGTACAGCCATCTATGGTGCAGTGTCATTTTGTAAAGCAGTCTGTGTTGGAAATCACTGTCATGACATACACTACTGGTCAAAAGTTTTAGAACACCCCCATTTTCCAGTTTTTACTGAAATCTAAGCAGTTCAAGTCCAGTGAATAACCTGAAATGGTACAAAGGTAAGTGGTAAACTGCCGAAAGTTTAGGTTACCAAAAACTGAAAAATAATGTAACTTTTTTGGCAGTGAGTAGTTTCCTACACCATCAAAAGGCACTTGGAAACTGGAGGAAACTCTGACAGGAAGAGATCTGGCAGACCCAAAGCCACAACAAAATCAGAAGACAAGTTTCTGAGAGTCAACAGCTTGCGTGATAGGCGGCTCACAGGACAACAGCTTCGAGCACAGCTTAAAACTGGTCAAAGTAAGGAAGTCTCAGTCTTAACTGTGAAGAGAATACTTTGAGCTGCAGGTTTGGCAGGTCGAGTGGCCGTAAGAAAGACATTTCTAAGATGGCAAAATAAGAAAAAGAGGTTTGCCTGGGCCATGAAGCACCACCAGTGGACTACTGAAGACTGGAAGAAGGTCTTATGGACCGATTAATCTAAATTTGAAAATCGGTTCATCACGCAGGGTTTTGTACGCCATCGAGTAGGCGAAAGGATGGTTCCTTAGTGTGTGACACCAACTGTCAAACATAGAGGAGGAAGCGTGATTGGTCTGGGGCTCTTTTTCTGGATCCAGAGTCTGCGACTTGCACAGAGTGACTGTTAACCCACGTTAACCCATTACTTGTTCCCTGAAAAGGGCCTTTTTTTTATAACTCTGAAATGTACATTCTTTTTCAGTTTTTGGTAACCAACTTTTTTTTTAACCACTGGCAGTTTACCGCTTACCTTTAGGTTAACCATTTCAGGTTATTCACTGGAATTGAACTGCTTAAATTTCAGTAAAAACTGGAAAATGGGGGTGTTCCAAAGCTTTTGACCGGAAGTGTAGGTCATGGAACTGGAATGTTCCTGCTTCTTGGGATTTATAAACACTTAGTCACTTAAAAGATCATTTTTCATTAGGAATATAAACATAATCAACTACAGTATCACACACACAGCTGGTGTGGGAATGGCGGGTTTATTTGAGGTGAGAGCGGTCATGTGCTGTCTCTGTAGTGACACTGGGCTATGCTTCTCATGCGCATACAGGCTACGGCCTACTTCCAAATCACTCTGAGCCTCGACTGTTCCAGATAGACTTGTTTGTGCCAATGTAAAACATCGCCATACCCACTTTCCTTGGTTTCCGTGTGTGGATCCATGTTTCTTTGCTTCCTGCCATTGTCCTTTTTCCATCAGTTATCATCAGAGTTGGGGTCAATTCCTTAAATTCAGTTCCAATTCAATTCTTTCTTCCTGTAAAGTTTAGTTCCAATTCCAGATTTATGAATTTGTTTAGTTGTCAGGGACATAGCAAAAGCATTGCTAAAAACAAGCATCAGATGCATTGCATTAGGTGTTTACAGCCAAAGACCAATTTCCAATACCTGTCCCCAATAAACTACAGAAAAAAATTATGAAAAAACAAAAACAAATCCAAATACATGAACAAAACACATTAGAAAAAGTACACCCACTCAATGCAGCAAAAATAGCAAATAATACAACTAAACAAAACACAAGCAACTGTAAATCACACAATGATTGTACTTATTGAGGGAAATTTGATTTCTGAATCAACTTATTTAAAATGATTGAAAATATACTTTGGATGTTTCACATCTCAAAGTGTTTTATTGTAGTACTTGAAATTGAATGCTAATGTAATTGTATGTGTTGTCTAAAGGAAATCATTTCTCTGTAAGACTATGTGCTCCTCCTTCTAGTAAACAGCTGCTCCCTGGCGCCCCTGTCTAAAGCTCACACATTGCCATCATGAGGAGGACACAACTGTGTTGGGTGGCATTGCTGCCATTGCTGCTGGGTGCTGAGGTGAGGGGACAATTCATCTTTAACCCCCTCATTATTATGTGACCTGTGAGATGAGCACAGTGATTGCGTATACAGCCAATAGCACTTTAATCACCTTATACATTCACAGACTCCCACACGGGCAATGATATCGTACGAGACGCGGCCAGGGGTCCCTGTGTCCACCGCCGTCACATTGCAAGACCTGGGCGTGTCTCGCGGGCAGATTATGGTGGCGCAGTTTGAGTGCTACCTGAAAATCATCAACGACCCACCTCATCGCGGTGAAGGTGAGGTGAAATCCAAATGGCTATTGATTATTACTTGCCATTTCTAAGATGCATACTCAGCCCCAGTGAAGTACTGTGGTTCTGGCCTGAAGAGCTGTGTTTGTCTCATGAATACAAACTGTCAAAAGATGCTACCAAGATTCAGGTGAGATGGATGCTTTCCTTGATGCTGCAGGTCAGATCTCTGGTAGGCAAAAGGCAGTGGAGAAAGACTC
Source organism: Aldrovandia affinis (assembly GCA_029706075.1). NCBI lineage: Eukaryota > Metazoa > Chordata > Actinopteri > Notacanthiformes > Halosauridae > Aldrovandia > Aldrovandia affinis. Next base: position 1,524,199 of record JAINUG010000020.1, on the reverse strand, counting down.
CATCTTAAATATTGAAAGGTGAAATGTAGAGAAAATCAGCATAACAGACAAACTCAATGTAACAATGACTTCTCTCTCATATCATCTAGCTCAGGAAGATTTATATTACAAACCTTTTGCGTTAGGCTGTGTGCATCAAAAAAGAATCAGTCCTAATTGGAGGACAGCAAGACACAAAATGGCCTAGTTCACACAGCCACAGAAGGCTTTGGGCTCAGGGTCACAATTTTGCCTCTTACTCTAAGCTATTATGGGTCTCATTCAATTTGTGGAGTGTACTGTATATTGATTAAAACAAGATCTGCATTAGAGCCATACAGATTAGTTTATATAGGTATAGTATATATGTTTGAATGTACTGAAGACGTATGAAAGAGAGAGACTGTGTTGATGTGAATGGTGTGCACATGCTTTGAGTCTTTCTCACTCCCTTTCGCTTGGGCACGAGATAGCCATTGGCCCACCAGGTTGGAATGCTGGCTGGGTTCTCTGTCCATTTGCTGTTTATGTATTTTACTGAGGGGTTGATTTTGGGATGGATCAGAATTTGGCGCGATGTTAAAATGTCACCTTACGCAGGTCCGTTTTGTAATCGCACGTGGGATGGCTGGCTCTGCTGGGGTGACTCCTCTCCTGGGATGTCGATGCAGCTCTGCCCAGAGTACTTCCAGGATTTCGACCCCTCTGGTGAGAATGTTGACCAGGGTCACTGAGAATGAACTGAACTGTCATTATTATGAAGCACTGTCTATTCCTTTATGGACTCACTCTGTTTCAAGCACATGCTTCATGCTCTCATTACATGTTGTCTTTGTGGGATCTTCTCCAGAAAAGGTGACCAAAGTGTGTGGCGCAGATGGCCAGTGGTTCCATCACCCCGAGAGCAACCGCACTTGGTCAAACTACACCCAGTGCTCTGCCTACACCAAGGAAAAGCTCCAGGTACCAGGAATCATTACTGTATCATGTCAGTGATTCAGATCAAAAAAATCAATCACTATGCTCTGGGCTACCTTCCTGACTTCATTCTGAACTGTGCTCATGTGACCGAACTTGGCGCTGTGTTCTTGACTGCATTCTGTGTGCTATGTTCCTGACTGTGCCTTGACCTGTGTTCCTGACTGCACTCTGAGCTGTGTTCCTGAATATGTCTCTGTTTTCACAGACAGCGTACAGCCTGTACTATCTGGCCATTGTGGGACACGGCCTGTCAGTAGTGTCCCTGCTCGTCTCACTCTGCATCTTCTTCTACTTCAAGTGAGTTGTGAGCCCCTCCTGCCCGCGGTTCCATCTCTGATTCCTGAAAGATCTGTGGCATTTCAGATTAATTTCTCTATGGAATATATTTATTAGAAAAAGCATTATTATAAAGCTTTTATTATTGAATGTAATTACTTTTAAACACAATAAAAATTAATGTAAAAACAGTCAAAAAATATATCTAAAAAGAGTGCAATCTTGATTTACAATGACGTTTTTATATATATACTTTATGGCATAATATTATTATACTACATCTTCTGGCAGCCAATACACAGCATTTCTGATGTTAATGTCACTGTTTGATCATCTTTTGCCTTTTAGACAGCTTGCCGTTTGCTAAACATAGTGAACCCCTCTTACATTTCCGAATAGTTCTGTCTGATTTGGCTTTTGGACAGGAGCCTGAGCTGCCACAGAATTTCTCTTCACAAGAACATGTTCCTCTCCTTCATCCTCAACTCCATCTGCACCATCATTTCCCTCTCCGTAGTGGCCAGTAACCAGCCGCTGATAGCCAGTAACCCAGTGAGTGCACTCCCTGCATATTCCAAGAGGGCAGTTAGGAGACCTGTATATGTAAATACCGATTTGAGGGAAGTTAAGCTTTGTGCTCTGTCCCGAGACAGATAGGCTGCAAGTTGCTGTCATTCCTGAACTCCTACGCATTGAGCTCCATCTATTTCTGGATGCTGTGTGAGGGAATCTACCTGCACACGCTAATTATAGTCGCCGTATTTGCAGAAGAACAGCAGCTGGCCTGGTACTTCATCTTGGGATGGGGTGAGTATGCCTAGTGGAAATGAGTCTATCTCCACTCCAGTGATAAAGGATGAATCGGTTTATGATTTTTTTATCTACCAAAATTATCATGAGTGGGGTGAAACAGATGACTGGTTGCTCAATTAGCCTCAAATACCTTAAAACGTCTATTAGGTGCTGAGTCTCCTGCAAGACCAAATCTCTTATATTAGCTGGGAACCGAAACATCATAATTTGTATTCATACCCCTGATAAAGATGAACAAAAGAGATCGTATAAAATAAATTATATAAGTAATGAGGTATATTTTGTGCTCAAAAAATGTTGAAAATTCCAAACCTACAATACTAACACAATTGTTCATAAAAACATATTTTGAAACTCCATTCAACCAACCTTTTTACAGTTGGTATAAAACTTTATTTAAATTTAAATGACACGCACTGGAGAGAAAAAAACTCATAATGCACAAGATGCCAAAAATAAGAATATATCTAATGTGATTCCCGCTTCAATATTGCTTATTCATTTTGTTAATCACATTTTAAAAATGTGAATAAATGCTGAGCCCTGGCCAAAGTCACCCTTTTTGAAAGGCTGTTCTCTGGAGTCAGGGGGTGTGGTTTTAGTGGCCATTGATTTGCATTAATGTATTTGCATTCAACTTCACAAGAATACATTCAGTTGAATGTAACTACGCTAATCCGGGGAACCCTGGCTGACTTATACCCACCCTATCCTGAAGGAACAAGGCCAATTATATCCTGCCAAGCAGCGTCACATAGTCAGTGAATGCCATAGCCGAGGCTGAGGCTCAAATCTATAGAGCCAAGCCTACACTGTTGACCTTCTTTACCAACTGAGCCACTCAGGAGCGTCTCTGGCTCTCCTTTCACAAATATGGCATCATTTGGGGGCCAGTAAGGACTAGTAATTTAGTTCCTGAGGGAATTGTTTCACCAGAAATATGTTTTTACAAAAACGGGGAGATGAACAGGGCTTGTATTCATACAAGTGTATTTTAAATGGGCAGGTTAACACTGATGTCCATGTTTCTGACAGTCTTCCCGCTTGTCCCTGCCACCACACACGCAGTGGCCCGCTGGCTCTTCTATGATGACAGGCAAGTACCCAAACAGCAGTGAAAGCCACTGCTAAAGTCTGTTGTGTTGTCTGGCATAGCTAGCTGTTGGAGATGGCTATAAAATTGCCTTTTTATTGAGGTCATATTGCTGTCATGGCTCAAAACTACAGCAGTGGGTTACAACAGAGCGGGCCAGGTTATTTCGCTTATCTATATGATAGCTCACCAAGCTATATTATATTACCCCACCTGAACTGTTCTGTCAAAATACAGGAAAGCACATTTATTTATATAATTTATTGCAATCTTTTCAAACAAAGTATTGTTTACCTAAGGATGATTTATTGTTTTATATGTTCTTAGCCATGTGTATATCAGTTGCCCCTGCACATAGTAACATCAGAGATTATTCATTTTTATTGACAATCAATCACGCTTGACTCCATTTTTAGCAATTTGGAATTGAGTAGCAGTGGGACATTTTCAAAGGAATAATTACTTTTCAGTTGAAAAATGTGTTTTTCAGTGCATGTACTGTAGCTACACTATAAAAGTTATCATATAAAGTATAGTTAAAATTAAAAGTTAGAACATTACTGTCACACGGCACGTGACAATCCCTGGATGGGAACAGAGCAGTCTGGAGACGGAGTGGAGTTTGTCGGTCTACAGATCAGATTATTTTTTTAATTTATTTTTCCCTGTCGGGGAGAGACAGAAACACAAACAAACACAAAATCTTCACCCTACTCACCACGAAGCTTTCGGGTAAAAACAACAAACTAAAATAACAAGCTAAAATAATCAAAACTTACGGGACACCGCGCCTCTTCGTCCGGAGTTCCCCTGGAATCTCCCCAGGCACACACATATCTTTCAAGTGCTTCCCACCCATGCATACTAGGACACTCAAACTTTGCAGTCCGAGTTCTCCAACCCATGCATACAGAGACCCTTGCCACTCCCCACAGTGAGAGTTTTCTGGCAACCAGCCCCGCGACACTCTCCACTGCCTGAGTGCGAGTTCTCTTTCAATCTCACCGAGGGCGAGGCGGACCCTCCTTCAGGGCACCCTCTCACTCTTTCACGATCACACCGAGGGAGAGAGGCGGACACTCTTAGTGCGACAAACGCACACAAAACTCCACAAACATCAAACATCAAACGAACATCCAACATCAAACATCTATCAAACATCTATCAAACATCTATCAAACATCTATCAAACATCTATCAAACATCTATCAAACATCCAACAACAAACCATCCAACACTCCACAATACCGTGCGCACACTCACAAGACAAGACTATCTCTCAATACACACGCAAGACAACGACTAACTGATTCCCCACTCGCCCCACCTGCTCTTAAATAGGCTTACTTTCTGCCTGGCTCAGGTGGGACTTGTGAGGCAATCACCCAATCACAATCACTCACCACCAAACAATTCACATTCTCACAAAAATGTTTTAAGCAGGGATATAGTGATAGAAAAGGTGGGTAAACTTTAGATAGCAGGGGAGATGAAGAGTGGTGCATCATATCAGAAGCACAGAGAAAACTAAAATCAATTATTTGATTAACACCAGCTAATATTTCATGAAGCAGCGATACTACATTATTGTCCAGAGCGCCTCTTTGTCTGACTGCTGTGACACTAGATTGCATGGGCATGAACGTGTGGCAGAGGCTCCTCTGTGCCTGACCAACCAGGACCTCACATAATCTTTTGGATTCCATTTTGTTTGTGTGGTCTGAGGATAAGTTGCAAGATGTGTAAAATAAATTAAATCCATCGGTATGCAATGTACCAGCAGGATACTGTCTCATTCTGTCATCAAAATAAAATAGGCCCTAAAGTAGACCCCTGGGGATCCCCACAGGTCATGGAGGCAGAGGAGGATACAAATTTACCAAAGGAACACAACATGTTCTACCAGAAAGATATTTAAAAAAACGAATCTAGAGTGAGATCAATGAGAACCACCAGGATCTGAGACAATTTCATAAAATAGCATGGTCCACTGTATCAAAGGTTGCACTAAGGTCCAGCAGAACCAAAATGGAACAATCGGCAGCAACTGCATACATGATTATATCATTAGTCACTCCAGGAAGGGCAGTTTCAGTACTGTGGTGACATAATTCCTAAATCATTCATAGAGAGACCATGGGTCAGGATCAGGTAGAGTGTGTGGCCGAGATTAAGTTGGGCCTAAGACAATATAAGCACCTCACGCTTATAGTTCCATCCCCTCATATAAACGTAGTCAAGTTTTTTCCTCCCTGTGTGGTTCATATGCTGCAGGTGCTGGTTCGGCTCAGAGACATACCTGCTGTACATCATCCATGGCCCCATCTACGCCGCCCTGGTGGTCAGTCCTCATACTCATACTGCGGACAAAGAGACCTGGAAGACTGTTTTGAATTTTAGATAAATAAATGAATAACAACATCACATAGAAAATGTTACAACACCTTAGAAAATTTGTGATTTAAGATATTTTAAAATGCAAGAATATTTTTAGAAAAAGTTCTCAAACTTTCTCAAAATGTTTGCTAATTTAGTCTTTTCACTTAACATAAATGTACTGCAAAGGTTGAACCCACAATTTAATATATTATGTAAGGTGGCCCCAAAGTGTAACCCCTATCTCTAACTAAAATGCAATCTTTTTAGTTAAACTTTTTAAGTAAGTGCTCTCATTTTTAAATGCTATATATTTATGATAATACTTTTAAATAAAGCATCTCTTCTTTAATATATCTTCTCTTTCAGTTATTTTTTGTAAGCTTGGAGAAAAAAAGAAGTTCTTCAGCTTTATTTTATCCTAGATATATAAAATATTTGAGGAAAAAAATTATTTAAAAAGATTGATTTTTATTTAGAGATAAGGTCTGCACTTCCAGTCCACTACAATCATGTGTAATCAAAGATCTTTGAGACCAGCCAATGTGCCAACTTTTTTCAAAAGTTCACATTAACAGATAAAAGTGAAGGAACTGGAACCCACCAGATTTGAAAGGTGGCAGGGCCCCACCCCTCTCAGTTCTTACCTTTTCTTCTTCTCTTTTTCCTCTCCCTCACACTGCTCATCTTGTTTCCCTGCTTATCAGGTGAATCTGTTCTTTCTGCTGAACATCGTGCGCGTCCTCATCACCAAACTGAGGGTGACCCACCGCACGCAGTCCAACACCTACATGAAGGCGGTGCGGGCCACCCTGATCCTCGTGCCTCTCCTTGGGGTGCAGTTTGTCCTTGTGCCCTGGACCCCCGAAGGACGCCTGCCCAGGGCTGTCTACGACTTTGTCATGCACATCTTCACCCATTATCAGGTATGGAGCATGATTCCTATACCCATGTCGGCACTTGGTATTTTAATGTCACGCTACATGCTGTAAATCGAATTATCATTGTTCCTGTTTATGGATCACAGTGTTCTGCCTGATATGAATTCTGCATTTCTGGCCAGTGTTAATAAAGACACGCCATTAGAAAGCAGCGGTAGAATGAATACTCCTCTCTAAAATGGCAATTGCTTCCAATGGCCAATCCATGTATTCTTTTTGCACTGAGAATAGTCTCTGAAGGACTGAAATGTTTGCACACCTGCACCTTGCGCTTTTTTTTTTTCTTCTTCGCACCTCTTCCATATAAGTAAAAAAAAAAAAAAATTTCTTCTAAAAATCTACTTTCTAGTCTGTCATTCAAAATCCTAGTGTACAGGTTCTACCCTGCTGCAAACAATCCAGGTTTTCCCCTTTGGTGCGCCTGTGTCACAGAGTGCACCACATACTTGTGTAAGTTGACACAAGAGTGTTTAGTGCTGCCAGAGAGGACATTAGCTTGTGGCCGTGTGTGTCAGTGGCATTATTACTAATTAATGTTATTAATTTTTTTTCTCCTGTTTTTCTCCCAATTTGGTAGCCAATTACTCCCGCTAGTCTTAGTTCAATCCCCTCCCTCGTAGTTCGCTGCTGTAGCCCTGTGACCAGCAGTGACAATGGCGAAGCACTGCCGCCTTCGAGACAGTACTCGTCGTGCTGTCGACTGTAATTCCGGCACCCCAGAACCACTCCTGTGCGCAGCGAACTGTGTCGGCTTCCCTCCCCCCTCCCTGGGGCGGACAGCCAATTGCTGCCCCGGTGGCACTCCCGGCCAGAGCCGACTCTGGCACGACGGGGAATTGAACCCTGGTCGCCGTGGCCAGCGTCGGACGTTGAAAACACTAGACCACACGGGAGGCCCCGGCATTATTACTATTTAATAGCTTCTCACACCAGCCTGGTTTCAGCTGAACACCAGCACGGCTGGAGATTTTAGTCTTGTTCACATGACCCTGGCCTTGATCTCTCTTGGCTCACTCTCCGATCCAATACTTGACATGGCCAAAAGGGAGTGAAGTGGAAGGCTGTACTTCATTGCATCTGCATTCATTGCATTCCTGCTGGGAGAGAGTTCAACTGCCCCTCACTTTGCCTCTGCGTGGCAGCTGTATGACAGAGATGCGCTTGTGAATTTAAACATTTTCTTAAGCAGTGCATAATATTTACAGTGGTACATATGGAACTACACAGATGACCTCATGTGAACATATTTCACTGCACCTCCTGACCAGAGTGAGAACGTGCGCATCTCCCAAACAGTTTGAATTCCCAATCCCAACTATAGGCATGTCCCATACGCTACAACATCCTTTGTCATTTCGGCAACTAGCATGCATACGAAACGTTTGCAGTCAGCCAGATGCTCCTTTCTCCACTCAATCTGCCAGCTGAATTGTGCACTTACTGCACCAGAGGATTGTGCAGTTATAAATGCAGGCATAATGGCGGTGCATGATCGACCAGAGCTCGCGAATGATGAGGTGGAGTTCACCATGCTGAATGAAACCCTCCCTTCCTGGGTGACACAATGGTCTTATTATGTGTCGTCCCATGAGATTCCTGGCCAGTCAGCATTGGCAGGTTCTGGATTGGATCCCGGCCATGAGACACACCAACGTACTCCATGAAAGCGCCACAACTTGTTATTTTGAACAATTCTGACCTGACACAATTCAGGCTAGTGACAACACAGCATGATGCTGTTAGTGATTTCTCTGTAAATTAAACCGACAGTAATCTCTTAACTTTCTCCAGAAACATCATTCCTCTAAAAAAATTCCAAAAGACATGCAGGAAGCCCAAAATAAATGCATGGGTCACAGTAAATATTTAAAGCAACCAAATGCTTCCCATGTCAGTCGCTCTTCCTCTCTCTCACACTCTCTCTTTCTCTTTAGGGGCTTCTTGTTGCAACTATATTTTGTTTCTGCAATGGAGAGGTAAGAGACACTGCATTCTACAACTAAACAGTTTGAACTGTAAATTGCTTTTCTGGCCACTGACTACTTTCCCAGAACTCAGTGGTATCTTGTGGGAGAACATTTGGGAGGCTGAGCCTCAGTCCAGTACCTTCTCTGCTTTAAACTGCTTCACAAAACTGTTTTGTGTATTGAATGTTGCCTTGTTGCACCCCCTCCAACAAGATATTTCCAGATTGCTTCAGTAAATGTCCAGTTGTATAAATGGGTAGTACCAGTATTTAACTGTTAGCTATGTAGATTAGCTTCGGATAATGGACCTTTGCAGATACATTTAAAAAATAGATTGATTCGCAAATCTCTCCACAGGTGCAGGCAGTGTTGAAGCGTCATTGGACACAGATCAGTGTTCAGGGTTTCGGTCGACTGGTGACGTCCAGCTCCCACCCCCACACCAACTTCTCCTTCACCGAAATGTGCCGGATCACCATCAGCCAGCCCCCTCTGCTCCCAGGGCCCCAGAAAATGCTGCCCCCCCACCCCGCCTACCACTACACCAAGCAAGACAAGCACTACAGCCAACAGGCGATCAATGGGAAACAGGACGTGCTGCTGAACCCAGAGACTTCTGTCATCTGAAGGCTTTCACACAGCAGTCCTCTATGTCATATTGCTCACCTGCAGCAGTCATGCCTATCCTTTAGCCATGACTATATTGTCAATGCACCATGGCCTCTTGGGACTTATTGCTTTAGCATATATATATATATATATATATATCAGTGGTGGGCCATCAGGGCTTGCAAGGCCTTCTCTGCTGGCCTAAAAAATATCTGAATCACAGACTGATGTTAATTATATTTTGTCCATGAATACTTATTAAATAATTCCAAATGGTCTGTCCGCTTCCTTTCATAGCTTTTCCCCTGGTTGCGCTGCTTCCAGACGTGTATTTTCATATTAAAGCATTTAACCAATCACATTTCAGCCATCATTTGTTGCCAGGGTCAAAGAAATCTGCCTGGAGGCCTTCACAATCAGTTCTGCGGGCCCTGTAGCATAAAATAAGTGTCGATCAAACTGTTGCTTCAAGCAATCAGATTTTGAGTTGCCGACACCAAGGCCTTCTAGCAGGCGTACGGTAACGTCAGCGTATTCACACCCTTTGATTGGATAGTCAGAGAGTGTACTAGCCAGAGCTAGCGAGCGGACATTTTCAGCCCTAAAGCGAATTAAAACTTATGCCAGAAATACGACAGGGCAGGCACGACTTTCAACATTAGCTTCGATGGCGATAGAAAAGGACTTCTTGATGGAACTGAAGCATACGGATAATCTGTACGACAGAGTAATTGAACTATTTTTGAGGAAAGAAAGGAGGATGGATTTTGTGTACAAATAATAAGGATTTTGGTGAGTAAAATGTTGCTATTTTCCTAAATAATATTGCAATTTTATGAGGTTATTATTGATGCTTTTTTATGTGTGTCGCAGCTGTAGCACCCCAGGTTTGTTTCTTCAGTAAAGGCATTTATTCTGGCTACACGAGTTATCTATCTGCGATGCAACGGCTCTTTATACTGCATTTCTGCATAATAAGATGGTTTTATAGCAATAAAATAGTTATTGAGGGGTGGATTGATTCAGACGGAGCACTACTGAAGGCCTAGGTGTGAAATGCACGGCCCGCCACTGATATATATATATATACAGTGCATCCGGAAAGTATTCACATTGTAATATTCATGCTATGAATATTCATGCTATGTTAATTTAGACAGGCACGCCAGGGGCACCTTGGTTTTGGTTATCACAGCACGGGGTCCTGTTAGATGGTTGGGGTATAGCTTACCATGTTACCACCACTGATGTACGAGATCGGAAAATAAAGACGAGTTCATTCATTCATTCTTTTGTCCTGAAGATTATTTACAGCAGCGTAAATACGACATGGTGTCAGAGTAGAGGACATGAACATGGATTTTAACGGGGTTCCGTCGCCGCGAATGAATTGGGACTCTCTGGACTTACCGGGAGAATGGAAAAATTCAGACAGCACGCAGCGGAGCTAATGTTTTCCGGCCCGCTCAAGAAAAAAAAAGGAGAAGACGAGAAATGTGCTACTATGGAGTGGAGAGAAAGGGAGAGACATCTTCAACACATGGACTCTCAGCGCAGATGAGGCCAAGGTACTGCAAAGTTACTACAATAAGTTTGAAGCTTATGTAATTCCAAAGAAAAACACGATATTCGCTAGGTACAAGTTCCACACGAGAAAATTCAGCAACCCTAGCGAGTCATTTGAACAATTTGTCACGGCATTAAAGCTGCTCGTAAAGGACTGTGATTATGCGAACAATGACGAGATGGTTAGGGACCGTATAGTGTTTGGTATACAATCAGCCAAAGTTAGAGAGAAACTTTTAAATGTCGGATCAGAGCTGGCATTAGATAAAGCAGTAGATATAGCCAGAGCTCACGAGCTAGCACAGGCTCAGATCAAAAGCTTTAGCGGCGCCACAAGCAGCGCACACGAGCAGCTAGTACACGCAGTGCACAGACATGGACAAAAGAATGCCGCGCAGAGATTTCGCCCTAAACGGAGTGGGCAGAGAGAGATCACAAAACGAGCGAAGCAGACACACGTAGCAGGAACTGTGGTTACTGTGGAAACAGAGCACACGAGGGAGGAGAGAACTGTTCTGCAAGAGGAAAACAATGCATGAAATGCGGCAAATGGAACCACTTTTCTAAGGTATGTAGGGCGGTAGCTACCAGAAAAAGTCAGTGCATGAAGTGAGCGCGAGCCCTGAATCAGGTGAAGAGTCAGACGAACTATATGTCGACACAGTAACAGACCGACAGTTTACAGAAGCAGAGCAAGCTTTTGCAGACATAAAAATTGGGAAACAGGGCACAGAGATTCAGTTTAAACTAGATACAGGCGCGCAGGTTAACGTAATTTCCCTGAGAGAGTATGATAGCTTGAAAAATGAGTGCAAGATCCAGCCTACCTTACGCAGACTGACAGGCTACGGTGGAGAGAAGCTCGTCGTAAAGGGCACATGCACGTTGAGATGTAAGTACAAAGAGCGTGACATGTTATTGGACTTTTACATTGTAGATACTCAGGCACCCCCAGTTCTAGGCTTACAAGCATGCCTGAATATGGACCTTATTAAGCTAGTGTTGTCAGTTACTGCGCACACAGACAAACAAACCGTCATGGAAGAGTATCGTGGCGTGTTCAAAGGTGGACTGTTCGGGGAGTGTCACATTCACATAGACCCAGCTGCCACGCCAGTGGTCTGCCCACTGAGAAGGACACCCCTCGCCCTGCGTGGTCGCCTGAAAGAGGAACTGCAACACATGGAGGACAACCAGATCATCACCAAGGTCATCGAACCAACGGAGTGGGTCAGCGCACTGGTCGTTGTGGAGAAACCACGCACAGGCAAACTCAGAATCTGCCTGGACCCAAGAGAGCTGAACAAGGCTATCAGCGCCCGCATTACCCACTGCCGACACTAGAGGACATTACACCCAGACTAACAGGTGCACGTTTCTTCAGTGTGCTGGACGCAAGATCAGGATACTGGTCCATCAAGCTAGCGCACGAATCATCCAAACTGACAACGTTCAACACACCATTTGGACGGTACAGGTTCTTACGCCTGCCGTTTGGACTCGCCTCTGCTCAGGATGAATTCCAACGGAAAATCGACGAGACATATGAGGGCCTAGATGGAGTAGCAGCGATAGTAGACGACATCCTCGTTTATGGCGCGACCAGAGAGGAGCACGACAAGAATCTGCATGCAATGCTAGAGAGATCACGAGTGAGAGGCGTCCGGCTCAATGCAGACAAATGCACCATCGGAGCCAGCGAGGTGAGCTATTTCGGGCACGTCCTTTCAGCTGAGGGCGTAAAGCCGGTTAAGCAAGATAGCTGCCATCAAGGAGATGGAGCGCCGAAGAGCCGCGCAGAGCTGGAGACCGTGCTAGGTATGGTCAACTACCTGGCTAAGTTCGCGCCGAGCCTCTCCGAGATCAACGCTCCCATGAGACAGCTGTTGAAGCAATCTAATGAGTTCCTGTGGGACAAACAACACGACGCCGCATTCCAGAAAATGAAAGACACACTCACCAGTGAACCGGGCCAGTTCTCATCTATTTCGACCCCGAAAAGGAGCTCAGCTTGCAGGTCGGCGCATCCAGTATGGGCTAGGTGCTGTGCTGATGCAGGAAGGAAGGCCCATTAGCTACGCATCCAGATCACTCACAGACAGCGAGGTCAACTACGCACAGATCGAGAAGGAGATGTACGCAGTACTGTGCACGGTTCAAACGTTTCCATCAATATGTCTATGGTCGACATGTCACGGTGCAATCTGACCATAAGCCCCTTGAGTCGATCATGAAGAAGCCACTTGCCGCAGCCCCACCGAGGCTACAGAGAATGATACTGCAGCTACACAAATACAACTTCACAATCGTGCATCACCCTGGGAAGGATATCCCAGTCGCCCGACACGCTATCCAGAAAACCACTCGCCTCCCACAACGACGGACTCAGTGAAGGGATGGACCTTCAGGTACACATGGTGTACAACAGCCTACCTGTGAGTGATGCCAGACTACGGGGAGATCGGAGAAGAAACAGAGAACGACGCACAATTCAAGCTGCTGAGCCAGGCTATCATGGAGGGATGGCCTGAGGAAAGGAAACAGTGCCCCGAAAACATCACTGCATTCTGGAACCACCGAGACGAACTGTCCAAAACAAATGGAATCATTTTCAAAGGAGAGAAAATAGTCATCCCTACCAACCTCAGAGGAGAGATGCTGACTAAGATCCATGCAGGCCACATGGGCATGGAAAAGTGCAAACTGAGAGCACGAGACATCATGTTCTGGCCTGGAATGTGCAAGCACATAGAGCAAACCGTGGAAAAGTGCTCAGTCTGTCAGGAGCGCCGCCCATCAAACATCAAAGAGCCCATGCTGCCTCATCGCATCCCAGAACTTCCCTGGCAGGTTGTGGGGACAGACCTCTTCACCTGGAACAACCAGGATTACATTGTGACCGTCGACTACTCCAGCAGGTTCTTTGAACTAGACAGACTTCACAGCACCACATCAGCAGCTGTAGTCCACAAGCTAAAGGCAGCATTTGCCAGGCATGGCATCCCGGAGACCGTGGTCTCAGACAACGGACCACAGTACAAGTCAAAGGAGTTCAAGGCGTTTGCCAAGTCATGGGAGTTCACACACGTCACGTCGAGCCCACATTACCCTCAGAGCAATGGACTGGCGGAGAGGACTGTACAGACAGCTAAAGCGCTCATGGACAAGGCTAAGGCAGACAGAAGAGACCCTTACCTCAGTCTCCTTGAATACCGTAACACCCCAGTCGACAACTTCAAGTCGCCAGCGCAGCTGCTGATGAGCCGCAGGCTGCGCTCAATCCTCCCAAGCACCAGCCAACAGCTGCAGCCAGAGGTAGTCAGCCCCAAAGATGGACATGCCAAGCGAGTGCAAAGACAAGAGCACCAAAAGAGGTACTATGACAGGTCAGCTAGACCACTACCCCCACTGCACAGTGGAGAGTCTGTCAGGCTCCAAGAGAATGGACACTGGAGGCCAGCAGTAGTCATGCAGCCAGCTGACACTGCGCGTTCATACCATGTCCGCACCCAAGATGGACAAGAGTACCGCCGCAACGCAAGCACCTGCGGACACAAAAGAAGAACACTGTCTGGCGAGCAGCATTCCGCCACACATAGAAGACTTACCTGCTACTACACCTGAACTGTCAGATGACTCAGAAGCACGCTCAGCTTCAGCTTCATACCACACCAGGTCAGGCCGAGAGGTCAAGCCTCGAGCAATACTGGACCTGTGAATGTACAGGGTGTAGGCGGATCGCTGCCCTATATAAAAAATTTTTTTTTTAAAAAATGTAGTACCTCTGAGGCTGTTTAAGTATGACATTAGTACTTACTTGTTTATTTTACCTGATTAATGTTTGCAGAATATGGTTTGCAGAGTAATACATAACATGGCTTTTACTTGCTGTTCTAATGCCACTCCAGTCTTCTTTAAAAGAAGGGAGATGTAATATTCATGCTATGAATATTCATGCTATGTTAATTTAGACAGGCACGCCAGGGGCACCTTGGTTTTGGTTATCACAGCACGGGGTCCTGTTAGATGGTTGGGGTATAGCTTACCATGTTACCACCACTGATGTACGAGATCGGAAAATAAAGACGAGTTCATTCATTCATTCTTTTGTCCTGAAGATTATTTACAGCAGCGTAAATACGACACACATCGCTTCACTTTTTCCACATTTTGTTATGTTACAGCCTTATTCCAAAATGGATTAAATTCATTTTTTTTCTCAGAATTCTACACACAATACCCCATAATGACAAAGTGAAAAAACTTTTTTAGAAATTTTTGCAAATGTATAAAAAAAATAATATATATATATCACATGTACATAAGTATTCACGCCGTTTGCTATGACACTCAAAATTGAGCTCAGGTGCATCCTGTTTCCACTGATCATCCTTGAGATGTTTCTAGAACTTCATTGGAGTCCACCTGTGGTAAATTCAATTGATTGGACATGATTTGGAAAGGCACACACCTGTCTATATAAGATGCCACAGTTGACAGTGCATGTCAGAGTAAATGTAACAAAATGTGGAAAAAGTGAAGCGATGTGAATACTTTCCGGATGCACTGTATACAGTCAGGTCCATAAATATTTGGACATTGACAAAGTTATTGTTATTTTAGCTGTCTACCATCGCATATTGGAGTTGAAATTATGAATTAAATACTGAATATGAGTGCAGACTTTCAGCTTTAATTTGAGGGTATTTACATACAAATCGGGTTAACGGTGTAGGAATTACAGCACTTTTTATATGTGGTCCCCCCCTTTTTAAGGAACCAAAAGTAATTGGACAATTGGCTGCTCAGCTGTTCCATGGCCAGGTGTGTGTTATTCCCTCTTTATTTCATTTACAAGTAAGCAGATAAAAGGTCTAGAGTTTATTAGAGTTGATGTGTGGCATTTGCATTTGGAATCTGTTGCTGTTAACTCTCAATATGAAGTCCAAAGAGCTGTCACTGCCAGTGAAGCAAGCCATCATTAGGCTGAAAAATCTAAACAAACCCATCAGAGAGATAGCAAAAACATTAGGTGTGGCTAAATCAACTATTTGGTACATTCTTAAAAAGAAAGAAAGCACTGGTGAGCTCAGGAACACCAAAAGGCCTGGAAGACCACAGAAAACAACTGGTGGATGACAGAAGAATTCTTCCCCTGGTGAAGAAAAACCCCTTCACAACAGTTGGCCAGATCAAGAACACCGTCCAGGAGTCCAGATGTAAACAAATTGGTAAGCCTCAAAAACAGGAAGACCAGATTAGAGTTTGCCAAAAAACATCTAAAAAAGCCTGTACAGTCCACATCCTATGGACAGATGCGACAAAAACCGACTTGTACCAGAATGATGGGAAGAGAAGACTATGGAGAAGGGGAAGGAACTGCTCATGATCCGAAGCATACCACCTCATCTGTGAAGCATGGTGGAGGTAGTGTTATGGTGTGGGCATGTATGGCTGCCAATGGAACTGGTTCCCTTGTATTTATTGATGATGTGACTGCTGACAAAAGCAGCAGGATGAATTCTGAAGTGTATAGGGCTATATTGTTTATATATTTCACTATTTCATTATCATGTTTTTTTCTCCTTGTTTATTTTATCATGTTTATTTTATTCTTTGTACTGTGCTGAAATGTTAAAGCACTTTGAGCTGCATTCTCTGTATGAAAGGTGCTATATAAATAAAGCTTTATTATTATTATTATTATTATTATTATTATTATTATTATTATTATTATCTGCTCAGATTCAGCCAAATGCTTCAAAACCTTCCACCTGTCAAAATGGCTTCCGAGAGCAGGAGTTGTTTTTATTTAACTTTTTTATTCAGATACTATCCGTTTTAGCTGATGTTTTTCAACAAAAATGTTTCAACTCAAAGAAACACTGGATTCTGAAACAAGATTCAACCAACAGGTACAGTGAAAATAGCTGTGTTTGGATACTTTTACTTTGCTTGTGGCTTCTGCTTGTTCCACCAACACAAGGCCTTTGTATGGCAGGGAATCAATCAAACTACTCTTGGACATTCTGCTCCTTTGAATGATATACCGAGATATAACATTTTTGGACATGGACATTTAGTTATTTATTCCATTTTCTGGCAGAAAGAAGTTTACAATGGCATTTCTAGTCAAAAAGACAGCAAACAAACCATCAAAGGCAAATGGCATGCTTACAGCTTTCTGTTATTTTTGTTGTTACTAAGTGGAGATATACAACTGAATCCTGGCCCATTAGCAAACAGTCAGCTACCTTGCAAAGCCCAGGCCACAACTGCAGCCCTGCCAACACCAGGCCAAACCCCAACAACAGCCCAGATTCTAGGTTGGACCCAGGCCATGGCAGCAGCCCAGCTACCACCAGGCCTAGTCCAGGACACAGCAGCAGCCCAGCTACCACCAGGCTTAGCTCAGGCCCCAGCAGCGGCTCAGCTACCACCAGGCTTAGCCTGGGCCGCAGCATCAGCCCGGCTACCACCAGGCCTAGCCCAGGCCCCAGCAGCAGTCCAGCTATCATCAGGCCTAGCCCAGGCCCCAGCAGCAGCAGCAGCCCAGCTGCCAGGCCAAGCCCAGGCACCAGCAGCAGCCCAGCTATCGTCAGGCCTGGCCCATGCCCCAGCACCGGACCAGCTACCACCAGGCCTAGCCTTTGTCGCATCAACAAAGCAATCATCAAACATCGGAAATTGAATGTTTTTAAAACTGTAAATAACTCTAGATTAGTCTGGGATCCCCGCAGTAAAACTAAAGGACTTCTAGGCGGCCACATAAATATTAGAAGTATTCTTTCAAAATGTGAACAGATATAACATCTCTTACTAGATTCAAATTTTGATTGTTCAGGGATGTCTGAATGGCTGGATGACTTCCTGTTTGCCATTTGAACACGACGCGCGCTGTAGTCACTGCTGCTCCAAGTTTCACTGCCCGCATTTTCTGCATTTTTATACTGGTTTAAATACAAAACTCTCTTCTATTTTGTAATCTTTTTCGGTTACTCCTGACTAATCAACCTATACTCCAACCTATACTCCTAGACTCCAGCCCCGTGGTTTTCTGTTCGACGGCTAAGAAAACATTTACGGTAAGGAATTCGACCATGGCTTCCTCCCTTGTTTCCTGCTTGGAGTGCAATATGTTTAGTATTACAAGTTTAGCGTAACTGGTATATGTAGTAAGTGTCAACTCAATTTAGAATTGGCTCAGAAAATAGTTGAGCTTGAGGACCGCGTCCGGACGCTTCGCCAGATTTAGGAAGGAAAGAGTTACATAGAGTCTTTTCTGTTAGCACCAATTAGAGGCTTGTATCTCTGATATAAATAATTGGATGACAGTAAATTTCCTGCTTTTAAATTCAGATGGTTTTGGGCCCCAAAAAATTAAGGAACAAGTTGGATCTGCAGTTAAATGCAGGTGATTGCATAGTTACATCAAGTCTTATGGTTAAGAACCTTGGTTTTATTATTGATCAGGACCTTACATTTGACACTCATATTAAAAACACTTCCAGAGTAGCTTTCTTTCACCTAACAAACATAGCTAAAATTCGGCACATTCTGTCATTAGAGGATGCTAAAACCTTGATGCTTTTGTCGCATCGAGGCTAGACTATTGTAATGCCTTATTATCCGGCTCCTCTAGTAGCTCTCTAAAGAGTCTTCAACTAGTACAGAATACAGCGGCATGTATTTTGACTAGATCCAAGAAGTATGAGCACATTACTCCAGTGTTAGCATCACTACATTGGCTTCCTATTAAATATCGGGCTGATTATAAAGTACTGTTGCTGACTTTTAAAGGAGTAAACGGACTTGCACCTTTATATCTGACCGAAATGATTGCCCCCTATAAGCCGACACAACTGCTTCGTTCACATGAAGCCGGCCATCTATTACTCCCTAGAATTTTGAAAAGCACAGCTGGTGGTAGAGCCTTCTCTTTTAGAGCTCCTCTGTTGTAGAACGGTTTACCAAGGCATGTTAGGGATTCGGACACAGTTTCAATTTTTAAGTGTAGATTAAAAACATATCTTTTCAGCCTAGCCTACTGCCAAACATAGTCTAGGTGGAGAGATGGAGAAGGCCGTGCCCTAGTGTCTTATGGAGTGAGAAACTTTCCATACTGTCACCTCCTCAATGTGTTACCACCACTGTTATGCTGGTTATCCTTGATCAGGTGTGGATGGTTTGGAACTCTCATGGCTGCGTGTTTTCTCTGTCCCTCTCCTAATAGGTATGCTGCCATAGCTTACACCTGTTGGGGCTATCTGTATATTTCCTATGCTTGTGCTCCCCTGCTCTTACATAATGCTACTGGCTATAGCACTGCTTTTTCTGACTGCATGTTCTCTTCTCTGCCTCAGCCTCTGACTCGGGGGCACCTGCCCCCGAGCCCTAGATCCTGCGAGAAGTGTGAGCTGCCCCATCAACCCTCACCCCCACGCCAACCCCAGTTCCTGGATCTGGACCCTCTCTGCATGGTTTAGCCCCCCTGCTGACTACCTAACTCAGACTCAGGAGGGCAAAGTCTTTCAGCCCTGAGTCACCTTGGACTGACCATGACATGGTCTTTTTTGGACATACCCTGTGCCGGCCAGAAGAGGATGCCCCCCCCTTTTTAGTCTGGTTCCTCCCAAGGTTTCCCCCTACCAAGGGAGTTTTTCCTTGCCACTCTTGCCTTCAGGCTTGCTTTTGGGGGGGTCTAGGCCTGGGTTCCCCCTCTGTTAAGCGTTTTGTGACAATTCTATTGCGAAAAGCGCTATACAAATAAATTTGATTTGATTTGATTTGAATCATGGCTGAACGAAAATTCTCTGTGCGCAGCAATAAATGTGAATGGATTTAATATGTTTAGAAATGATCGCAAGCAGGAAAGGGTGGTGGTGTTCTGTGTTATGTTAAGGAAACCATAAGGTGTAATTAAATCAATTTCATAGACTGTGACCTAGAATGCCTCGGTCTAAACATTGAACTTTCTCCAGAGATGTCTTTCACTCTTATTGTGCTATACCGCCCCCCCTTGTCTAAAATCAGTTTTTATGAAATATTTAGAGAATTATTGCAACAATGTGATTTTAATAGGGAGGTTATAGTTATGGGGGACTTTAATGTAAATTGGGAAGACAAGTCCTCAAAAAGGCATCTAAAACAAGTTACTGACGGCTTTAATCTTTCACAAATAGTTAAACGGCCAACCAGAATTACAAATTCCTCCTGTACCCAGATAGATCGAATTTTTTTTTTTTTTTGCAATATGCCAGACAGAATAATAAAATCATATAACATGATAACAGGCCTGTCAGATCATAATTTGATTTTAATGGCAAGAAAAGTAAATGGGAAAAAATGTTCCAGCTTCAGTCAGAGCTCGGAATCCATGTGGATACCAAAGAATAAAAATTGAGACTTTAAAAATGCTGTGCAGAATATTAAGTGGGATGACATGCTGAAATCATATGACTTGGAATATATTAGCCAGTGCTTTACAGAAAAACGACATAATAAAATTTTAAAAAATGCGAAAAAGTTTAGATACAAAAATAGAAGGTCTTCCCTCCCATGGATAAATGAAACTATAATTCAAATTATGAAAGAACGAGACCAGGCCCTAAAAACATCACTGAAGTCTAAACTAACAACTGATAGGCAGAAATTTGCCTCTATACGAAACAAAGTAACAAGAGAGCTTAGGAAAGCCAAGGCAAATTATTTTCTCGAAAAAATAGAACATGCCAAGGGAAACTCTAAAATCATATGGCAGCAAATAAAGAAATTAACTGGACAGAATAATGTTAGAAAACACATTGAACTAAGGATTAATAGCACTCTAACAAATAAGTCATTTGATGTGGCTGAAGCCTTAAATGATTACTTTGTAGATTCTGTAACAACTATTGTCAACAGTTTTCCTCCACACCAGCAGCATAGTGTCATGGCAGCAAACTCTGTTTTACCCACCTTCAATTTGGAAAGAGTGTCGGAATTGCAGGTAGCGAAGGTCATTGATTCACTGAAACCCAAATGGTCAAAGGACGTGTATTGTCAATATCTCCTTATCTCAGGGGATATTTCCAAAACAGTGGAAACCTGCAGTTGTTGTGCCCATTTTTAAAAGTGCTGATCCTCATTCTGCATCAAATTCTAGACCAATTAGCATACTTCCGATCATGTCCAAGGTTATTGAGAAATTAGTGGCAGAGCAATTGATTTCTCATTTCAACTCATGTCAGCTCCTGCATCCTATGCAAAATGGCCTTGGAGCCCATCACTCCACAGAAACTGCAACTGTCTATTTTGTTGAAAGGGTTAAGTCACTAATAGACAATGGGGGTGTCGTTGACGCCATTTTCTTTTATCTTCGGAAAGCCTTCGATATAGTCAATCATGGAATCCTACAGTCTAAGTTTGGTCAATTCAATTTCTCATCGTGCACTTCCAGCTGGTTCAACTCATACCTTTCTCATCAAACTCAGTGTGTTAAAATAGAAAATGTCAAATCCAATTTCAACAATCTTGCTACAGGTGTCCCCCAAGGTTCAGTCCTGGGTCCGATCCTATTTAGTCTCTACATAAATGACCTACCATCTGTCTGCCAAGGCTGTGATATTGTCATGTATGCAGATGATACTGTGATTTTTGTAAAGGGTAAAAACCATGCTGATGCTGCTGCACAGCTTACTAAGATTATGGTCAATATATCTACTTGGTTAAATGCCTGCTGTCTACAACTTAACACTTCAAAAACAGTTGCCATGTTTTTTGCAAAAACCAACAAATCATACATTGAACCCAATGTTTTTATTTCAGGGGAGAGAGTGCAAATTGTACATGAATGTAAATATCTTGGTATTCTGATTGACTGTAACCTCACATTTAAAGGACATGTTAAAAAAGTCTGCAAAAATCTCAAATTCACATTGGCTAACTTTCGGCATCTCAGAAACCATATGTCTACAGAAGCTGCAAAAATGTTTCTGTTCTCGCTTATTCTGTCCCACATTAACTATTGTTCAACTGTCTGATCGATCGCTAACTCCACAACTCTAAAACCCGTAATATCGTTATATAAACAGGCTCTCAAAATCCTTGATAAAAAACCCAGAAACTTCCATCACTGTACAATTCTTAATAAGTATGGACTGCTAAGTTGAGAAAATCTCATCATATTTAAAAACTGCTGTTTTATGTATAAAATTCATCATAGCCTGGCCCCCCCTCCACTCTGCAACCTAATCTGTTTCAGATCATCTGCAACACATGTAACCAGAGGGGCATCAAGAGGAGACTGTGAAGTCCCCTTTAGGAAAAGTGTGTTTTGACAGTCTGTTTTTTCCTATAAAACTGCATATCAATGGAACTCAATCCCACAAAGTATAAGAGACTCCACCTCATACCACTCCTTTAAGAAAAACATGAAAGGATGGCTGGTGGACAATCAAATCTGTGAACATTAGGGTCTGTGGAATTTACAATCTGCACTTTTTAAATCTGTTACTGCTATGATTGTATATGTATTGTTGTATGCTATTAACTTGTATGTACTGTTATATGGTATAGTGTATAATCAAAAATGTTTGCACTGTAGCATAACCTCTTTTTTTTAGGACACAGCCTTGTACCTTCTGGCAGGGGGACTACCAATGGAAATTAGCCTTTTGGCTATAATTGGGTGCATTTTTTTTTTTCATAAAATATTCATTAATGTACCATGTCCCTCTTGAGAAAATAAATAAAAACAAACAAACAAAACTCATTGGACAGCGCTTCACAGTGCATATGAACAATGACCCGAAGCATACTGCGAAAGCAACCCAATACTTTTTTAAGGCAAAGAAGTGTAATGTTCTGCAATGACCAAGTCAATCACCTGACCTCAATGCAATTGAGCATGCGTTTCACTTGCTGAAGGCAAAACGCCTCAAGAACAAGCAGGAATTGAAGACAGCGGCAGTAAAGGCCTGGCAGAGCATCACCAGGGAAGAAACCCAGCGTCTGGTGATGTCTATGGGTTCCAGACTTCAGGAAGTCATTGACTGCAGAGGATTTGCAACCAAGTATTAAAAATGACAATTTAATTTATGATGATGTTAGTTTGTCCAATTACTTTTGAGCCCCTAAAATGGGGGGGGGCTATGTATAAAAATGGTTGTAATTCCTACACGGTTCATACAATATTTTACACAATAACCCTTAAATTAAAGGTGAAAGTCTACACTTAAAGCACATCTTGATTTTTTCATTTCAAATCCATTGTGCTGGCGTACAGAGCCAAAATTATGAAAATTGTGTCACTGTCCAAATACTTATGGACCTGACTGTATGTTTTTGTGTGTGTGTGTGTGTGTTCAAACACATACCAAAGTGTATTTTTTATCAGTATAAATATCACTGTATTTTGGGACTTGTTGGCCAGCAGCTAATGTTGTTTGAGATTTGTTCAGTCTGTCATTGGAATTCGCCAATTCCCATATAGAGCTGATAAGGGAGCTCTGCATGAAATATCTAAATATAAGAATTTAACCATGTAAAATGCAACTGTCCCAATACATATGACTCCATACATTTCCCCCACCAATATACTGTATTAAACAAGTTAAAATTATGCACTACATAGATTATTTTTAATTAACCTAGTTCTGCATTTTTTCCTGGCCTGTGATACGACGGACCTCATGTCATCACGGAAACACCACGTAGAAGTGTTGTGGATTGACCAGAATATTGTTGACATTTGGTCCCCTTCCCAGCTATTGAACTTCCCTCATGCATGGCTGCTCAGTTTAGATGGACAGCCTGATCTACGCAGTGTCTGGGTCATTTGATACACCTATCCACTTCTTAATGATTGAATTGAACATGGTCAAAGGGATATTCAGTGGTTTTTATCCCAGGGTTGCTTTGAAAGCTCCTTGGTTTTCATAGTGAATCTTTGCTTGAAATGCACTGCCTAACCGAGGGACCTTACAGAGACATTACATTTAATTTGTTTTTTGAAATCGTGTTAACAACGAACGAAGGCGTTGCTGATGTCTATTTATATACAGTAGGTGTACTCACGTGACCAACTTTACCCTGGGAAGACCAAATGATTGAAAGTCACAGCTCACAGATTAAGTTAAATAAATCACTGGTATTATTTTCTCCTTTTGCATTGTTCTAGCTAACAATAATGTCTAGGGCTGATTTAAAAATATTTAATGTAGATGGCTACACGCATATACAGTATAGAATTTTTATGTGGCGTGTATATTAGCTGCATATAGAACAATACTGCCCTCTGCTGTGCAATAGACGTATCACTAAATAAAATATACATTTGGTGACTGACGTTTTCTACAATATGGACAATGCTGAGACAATATTATATTCTTTTTTTTTTAAAGTTTCCTTTCGACACAAGTATATAGCAGCCTACTGACTTTCGCAGGGTATTCTGGAATATTACACGTTTTAATTGTGCGTAGCAGTCTGTGGGTACAGTATCGATACGTCCCATGTGTCCATTACACGCCCTACGTACGTATGTGTTGCTACTGTAGTTTGTACATTTTCTAACCTTGTGTTCAATCATATGGGAGAAAGCTATTCCACTGCAAAAACAGATGAGGTCCCACCGAGATTTGAACTCGGATCGCTGGATTCAAAGTCCAGAGTGCTAACCATTACACCATGGGACCTGAATAATGGCTTCGCTGGGAAATAATACACTTAACCAATCCTCGCAAATCTCTACATACAATATTTGCATACAATATCATTTTTATTTTATAGTCACTTCTTTATTTCAGGTCTCGTTAACGAACGGGTTCGGGTCTCACAATCCAGCTCAAGCGATTTAGTTGGTCAGTTTACAGTAAGCTAACGGTTTGCCAGCAGGCTATCAAAAGTCATTACTGGTGCTTAGCTAGCTCGCTAATGTAATATCATTGATATGTCCCGCAGTGGTTGAAAACGATTCACGTTAAACTTTTCTCATTTAGATTTGGTCCATATAATGGCGAGCTAACGTTGTGAGTAAGATAATGGTATTTTGGTTTTAACGTTACATTCATTGCCAAGATGACCGATGATTTCCCCGAAGCAAGCTAGTAGAGTAACAAAATATCTACATCCGGGAATCATGGCAAGGACTTTGCGTTCACACAGATTTAAAGCGGCAATGTCAACCATATACACTCGAAATTTTATTTATCGGCTATGTATTACCCAAACTGAAGTCACCATGTCAAGAGAGCTTTTCATTACAAAAATTAACTAGTGTAATGCTAAACGTGTGAACTAGAAATAGGATAGAAATGACTCAATAGAATGTTGTAGACTGTGTCGTGTATGTTTAGTATACCTTTTAAGGGATTCAGTGGACATTAAGTAAATATTTACTGTAATGGTTTGTTGTGTTATTTAGATTTTTCTATGTAAAGCTATTCAGCTGACATATTACATGGAGTATTCTCAAGTGCAGTGCCAGTAATGTCTGGCAGGATTAGGTCTGTGTGGCTTGGTTGACGTTAGCGACCAGGATAAGCTAAGTTGTAGACCTACATGTTAAACTTAATTAACATGCGAGAGAACAGATATATTTTATATTTTGGTTGTTATTACATGTGTTCTTTTTATGTTGTTATTATTATCATCTACTACACTACTGGTCAAAAGTTTTAGAACACCCCCATTTTGAAATGTAAGTACAAAGGTAAGCGGTAAACTGCCAGAGGTTAAAAAAAATAGTTTCGGTTACCAAAAACTGAAAAATAATATAATTTTTTTGGCAGTGAGTAGTTTCCTACACCATCAAAAGGCACTTGGAAACATTAGCAGGTTAAAAACACTTCCAGAGTAGCTTTCTTTCACCTAACAAACATAGCTAAAATTCGGCACATTCTGTCATTAGAGGATGCAAAAACCTTGATGCATGCTTTTGTCGCATCGAGGCTAGATTATTGTAATGCCTTATTATCCGGCTCCTCTAGTAGCTCTCTAAAGAGTCTTCAACTAGTACAGAATACAGTGGCATGCATTTTGACTAGATCCAAGAAGTATGAGCACATTACTCCTGTGTTAGCATCACTACATTGGCTTCCTATTAAATATTTGGATGATTATAAAGTACTGTTGCTAACTTTTAAAGCAGTGAACGGACTTGCACCTTTATATCTGACCGAAATGATTGCCCCCTATAAGCCGACACGACTGCTTCGTTCACAAGAAGCCGGCCATCTATTACTCCCTAGAATTTTGAAAAGCACAGCTGGTGGTAGAGCCTTCTCTTTTAGAGCTCCTCTGTTGTAGAACGGTTTACCAAGGCATGTTAGGGATTCGGACATAGTTACAATTTTTAAGTGTAGATTAAAAACATATCTTTTCAGCCTAGCTAGTCTAGGTGGAGAGATGGAGAAGGCCGTGCCCTAGTGTCTTATGGAGTGAGAAACCTCCTCAATGTGTTACCACCACTGTTATGCTGGTTATCCTTGATCAGGTGTGGATGGTTTGGAACTCTCTCATGGCTGCGTGTTTTCTCTGTCCCTCTTCTAATAGGTATGCTGCCATAGCTTACACCCGTCGGGGCTATATGTATATTTCCTATGCTTGTGCTCCCCTGCTCTTACATAATGCTAAGGCACCTGCCCCCGAGCCCTAGATCCTGCGAGAAGTGTGAGCTGCCCCCATCAACCCTCACCCCCACGCCAACCCCAGTTCCTGGATCTGGACCCTCTCTGCATGGTTTAGCCCCCCCTGCTGACTACCTAACTCAGACTCAGGAGGGGCAAAGTCTTTCAGCCCTGAGTCACCTTGGACTGACCATGACATGGTCTTTTTCGGACATACCCTGTGCCGGCAAGAAGAGGATGGGCTCCCCCCCTTTTTAGTCTGGTTCCTCCCAAGGTTTCTCCCTACCAAGGGAGTTTTTCCTTGCCACTCTTGCCTTCAGGCTTGCTTTTGGGGGGGTCTAAGCCTGGGTTCCCCCTCTGTTAAGCGTTTTATGTCATGTCTCGTGTTCGTGTTCCCCGTAATTAAGTGTTTTAGTTTATTTCATGTTTTCCTGGTTGTCCGGTCCGTGTTTTCACTTTCACTTACCTGTTTCCAGTCTTGTCATTGTATTATCGTTTTCACCTGTTCCTCATGTGTCTGATTGCAGTTAGCTGCATTCGTGTTAATTCCTGATTGTTTCTTGTTATGTCTGATGTATTTAGCTGTGTGTTTTCCCATGTTCGTTACCAGATTGTCTCGTCATTGTATTATCGTTTTCACCTGTTCCTCGTGCGTCTGATTGCAGTCTCCGGTGGCAGCTGCATTCATGTTAATTCCTGATTGTTTCTCGTTATGTCTAAATGTATATAAGCTGTGCGTTTTCCCATGTTCTTTGCCAGATTGTCTTGTACTTTGCTATGCCTACACAACTTTCCAGCGTTCTCTTTGTTTACCCGTGTGTTGTTTCCTCGTGTTCGTGCTTCCGTGTTCAGTCCTGTCAGTCTTGTTCCCGATCCACCTGTTCGTGCTCCACGTCTTGCCTGCCTCTGACACACCTTTGCCTGTCCCCGACCACTCTTTGGATTCCTGTATTGTCCTGATTGCTCCCGTATGAACGTTGCCTGTCTTTGCAATAAAGAAAATTATTGCATTCTTGGGTCCGTGCCTAGTTTTCCTACTCCGTTCCTGACAGAACAATCTGGCCACGATGGAACCAGCGGACCGACCTGATCCTGCCGACATTGCCCGTTACCACGGGATTCGCCTGGGACATCATGAGACGGAGCTGCGGACATTGCAGCAGACCATCCAAGCTTCGGCGGAGCAGCTTTCCACCATGGCCCAAGTCACCCAGGAGTCGGCAGCGGATGCCCGTTCTGCACAGACTGCAGTGACCCAAGTCCAGATGCAAGCTGGTTATCAGAGGGGGTTCGAACCTCAATTACCTCCTCCAGAACGCTACCTGGGCGACCCCAATTCCTGTCACGCTTTCCTCAGTCAGTGCTCCCTGGTGTTCGAACTACAGCCCTCCTCGTTTCCCACGGAAAGAGCAAAGGTAGCTTACGTTATCACGCTCCTTGGGGGAAAAGCTCGACTGTGGTGGACCTCCCTCTGGGAGAATGGACATCCTGCTCTCACGACCCTCTCATCCTTTGCGGAGGAGATGAGAAGGGTTTTCGACCGTACATGGCGGAGAGCACGTGTCACCCTACTTCGCCACGTCTCGGCCATGAAGAGCCAGGCCGACCGCCACCGTCATCCGGCCCCTCGATACAGGGTCGGCCAGAAGGTCTGGCTCTCTGCTAAAGACATTCCCATGCAAGTCTCTTGCAATAAGTTATCCCTCAGATTTATTGGTCCCTACCCCATCGT
This sequence comes from Aldrovandia affinis, assembly GCA_029706075.1. NCBI lineage: Eukaryota > Metazoa > Chordata > Actinopteri > Notacanthiformes > Halosauridae > Aldrovandia > Aldrovandia affinis. The sequence continues at coordinate 1,496,258 of JAINUG010000020.1, read as the reverse complement.
TCGTGTTATCACCCCCTCAGCCATACAGTTGCACCTCCCTCTTCCCCTACGCCGCATCCATCCTGTGTTTCATGTTTCTCGTCTTAAACCCTATGTTGTGTCTCTTTTTAGCCCTCCTGTCCGCACCCCGCCTCCCCCCCGGCTCATCGAAGGGGGCCCAGTCTACACCGTTCGCCGCCTGCTGGAGGTCCGACGCAGGGGCCGTGGTCGCCAATTCTTGGTGGATTGGGAGGGGTACGGTCCCGAGGAACAGTTGGGTGCCCGAGAGACATATCGTCGACCCCTCCCTAATCCAGGAATTCTTGCGTCGGCATCCGGTACAGGTTGGTGATCCGCCAGGTGGCGTCCTGGGGGGGTACTGTCACGTCTCGTGTTCGTGTTCCCCGTAATTAAGTGTTTTAGTTTATTCCATGTTTTCCTGGTTGTCCGGTCCGTGTTTTCACTTTCACTTACCTGTTTCCAGTCTTGTCATTGTATTATCGTTTTCACCTGTTCCTCGTGTGTCTGATTGCAGTTAGCTTTTTTTTTTTTTTATACTTGTATGTTGTTGTTTTTATATGGACCGGTGTCTGCAATAAAGTTTATTATTATTTGCCTGTCTTTGCAATAAAGAACATTATTGCATTCTTGGGTCCGCGCCTGGTTTTCCTACTCCGTTCCTGACAGTTTTGTGACAATTCAATTGTGAAAAGCGCTATACAAATACATTTGATTTGATTTGATTTGAAACTGGAGGAAACTCTGACAGGAAGAAGTCTGGGAGACCCAAAGCCACAACAAAATCAGAAGACAAGTTTCTGAGAGTCAACAGCTTGCGTGATAGGCGGCTCACAGGACAACAGCTTCAAGCACAGCTTAACACTGGTCGAAGTAAGGAAGTCGCTCTAGTATCTGTTTCACAGACCTTCTTGGAAGAAGAACACAAAAGTAAATCATCTATATACTGAATGGGAGTGCTGCCCTCAGGCAGTATGAAATGTTCTAAATTTGCTGCTAATTCAGCGGAGAAAATTGCTGGTGATTCAACAAACCCTTGTGGAAGAACTGTTCGCGTCCAACGTTTACCTTTAAATGTAAATGCAAATCAGAACTGCGAATTTGGATGTACTGGAATACTGAAAAATGTGTTTGCTAAATCAACCATGGTGAACCAGTTTGAATTTGCTGGTACTTGAGAAAGAATCGTGACAGGGTTAGGTACAACAGGTGAGCGGGCAAAAACAGCACTGTTAACCATTCGCAAATCTTGTACATATCGCCAGGCTCCCGATGCCTTCCGGACTGGAAGAATAGGCGTGTCACAAGGTGAGTCTGGACATGGTATTATAGCTCCTGCTTCAACTAATGATGCATATATGGTAGCAATGCCTTCTTCACCATCTTTACCTAGTGGATATTGTGCTCTGTTCGGTCTATATGTGCCTTTGGGCGTTACTACTACAGGTTTAGCTCCTGTCATTCTACCTATATCATTTATTTTGAGCCCAGAGCGTTTGAGGAACATCATATAATACTAGGGTGTTGTTCACAGGAGGATGCCAGTATCGGGCAGCACAGCTCAGACTGTGGTTGTGAATACGTGCGGCACTTTACAGTTACAGCAGCAAAATTCAAAAATCTTTCTGCTCCTTACTCAATTGAACAGTAACTCCACTAAACTTTGGTCCTGAATATACAGTGCCTAAACATATAGTTTCGTTAGTCTCTGACATGTTCCAAAAACTCTATCTTTCTAGTCAGGCGTGAGAACAAAGCGGTGCAATTAAACTTTGCTGGTGCTGTCTGATTGGCCGGGATAAAATCACATAGTTGTGCAATCGTTTTGTCATCTGCTAAATCCCATGTGTAATACCAATCTACCAATTGTGTAGGTACTACAGAAAACAATCATAAAGCAGGTGATGTGACTGACAACCCATTTTCGTCACACGTAACAATCATTTTTAATTTACACCACAGATCTCTTCCTAACAAATTTACTGGACAATTAGAAGAGAACAGGAATTTTTGCTTAGTTACTTCCTTCCGTTTACAACACTTAATGACTCTTACTGGTTCAAAACAAGGAATTCCAGAGGCCCCAATTATTATAATTTTTTTCGCCTGATAAAGGTGCCTCTGGCAACGCCTCACGCCGTATCACAGACCATGAAGCACCGCTGTCAACCAAAAACGATATTGACTTACCCATGACTAGAAGGTTCATTGTGGGGGTGTCTTGCGGATGTTGCGGGCGGCATGTAGTATAATGGTTAGGGAACTGGACTTGTAACTCAGATGTTGCTGGTTCAATTCCCAGGTGGGACACATCTGCCGTTGTATCCTTGAGCAAGGTACTTAACCTGAATTGCTTCAGTAAACATATCCAGCTGTATAAATGGATTATATGTTAAGAAATGTAAACTGTGTAAGTCGCTTTGGATAAGAGCGTCTGCTAAATGCCTAAAACGTAAAATGTGTTTAGTTAATTTTAAAAACTGACTTTGTATTCCATGTATGTGGTGCATGTTTTCCTCTCCTTCCCCCTCCTCATCTTATGGTTGTTGCTGATATCCTTGTGGCTGGTGGACTGCGACTCCGGCCGGAGGCGCTTGCCATGTTCCATATACTCCCACTTACTGCGTCATTTCTTCACCTTCTGTAGGCATGTTTGGACAGTCTCTGGCTAAGTGTCCCAGTTGATTACAAGTGTAACATCTCCACTGTCCCAGCTGCTGCTGGTTGCCCCCACCCCCACGACTTCTGCCTCTGCCTCTGTTTGGTCTATTTCCGCAGCCCCGTCCTCTGGCTACTCCCTGTCGGCTTGCTCCTGCACCTGCTTGGTAAAACATCAGCTTCACATGTTCAAGCTTAACTTGCTTCTTACCGTCTTTCTGGTTTTCTTGTCGCTCGGCATGCTTCACATGTTCCCAGACAATCGTCGTTGCACTTCGTTCCCAGCCGACGCATGAAGCCATCACTTTGTCCTTCAGATGGGGAAGGAGACCATTCACCAGAGAGGTTTTCAGCAGATCGCCGGGTGCTGGGTTATCCACCGTCAGGCTGGAGTGTTTCTGAAAACATTCTTCCATTCGGCTGCAGTAGTCGTCACACGTCTCACCTGTGTTCTGTCGGGTGGCATGGATCTTCAGCCAGTCGGTGCGTGTGGGGTGCATCTCTTCTGGGGATGTTCGTGTTCCAGTCACCTTTCAGTGTGACCCACCTGAGCTTGAAAAACGTACAGAACACCATCTCTAACTCTGCAGCAGAAGGCTGGTACATGACCTCTAACTCGGTCACTGCTGTACACCAATGTTTGGCATTGTCTCTGGGATTGGGCAGATCCTTCACAACATCGTGTACCTCATCAATGCTCCAGTTGCGCTGAACTATGATGGGGTCTCTCGCCATCTCATCGTCAGTCGGACCTCTTGGATCAGGATAAGCCACCAGAGGGTACTGTGATCGGGGTTCTCCTCCTTCAGCTCCCGCCTCTTGCTTCCTTTTCGCTGCTTGTCTCCATCTGTATAGGGGGAATATTACCGCGGCGCGTACTGTGAGCAAGTGTACCTGAACCTTCTTGTGTCGGTGATGATAGTCGTGATAGTCGTGCCAGTTCTGCTCTCAGGCTCTGGTAGCCTTCAGGAGAGTCAGGCTGTTCCTCTTCATGTGGTGGGGCTTGTGATGAGTACGACATGAGAGTACTACACTACCCATCATGCATTACTGTACGTCACGAGACATACTGGGGAGTCTACTAGGAGCATACCAATGACAAGTCGCATGCTAATGTTGCTCCACCGAGAGCTTATTAAAGTCTGTTGTTTGCATCACTAAAGCCCTGTGTCAGTCGTCCATATCACATGACAGGGCTGAGGCTGCCTGCTCCTCTTGCAGGCAAGCAGGCTTGCAGGCAAGCAGGTAAATTAGCTGAACGCTGACATTAGTAGCCAGTCTCGTTGACGCATATAGGACACTTACTTGGAGGTTGTGCTGAAAGACAGGCAGGACTCATGACCATGCAGACACGGGCTCACTGAGCACAGCCGTACCCAATGAGATCCACAGCCACACACACACCCTACAGCCATACCACAGGCCAGGCAGGTCAGCAGGTTTCACACTGTGGTGACTAGCAGTGGAAAAACACTGGCGAAAATCAACCAGGAGACAAATGGCGCTTTTCCAAATGGGAAAAGCGGTACATTGTCACTCGCACGCAGTCTGTGCTCACCGCGTTTGTTGTTGTTGCTATGCCAGCAGTCAAGAAAGTTTGCGGATCGCAGCACATAGACACAACAGCGAGAACCAGCTAGATAGTTAGCTAGTTAGCTAACGTTAGCATTCACGGACATTGGATATTGATATCTATGATATCTGATCATGCATTTATCATGTACCAAGCCTTGAATTAGCAAGCAATATCCGTAAACACTAGCTAGCTAGTCTATATTCAGTTCAGTGAGCCCTCCCGCCAGGCTGAAGAATCGCTATGATTTTCCTGCAGTGATTTCTCATCTCCGTCCTACAGTCCAAGCACAAATCATTCCCACATCCCTGCTCGGTTAAATCTAGGAATTATTAGCTAGCTATTATGTTAGCTGCCATACCACACTCTAGTTGGGAATAGAAAAATCTATCGTTCGAGTCCCAACTGGAGTGTACGTTATGATATACTGTACAGTCAGAGCACTAGTCGCTAACGCCACCTGCGGGCACCTGTCAGAGCTTCACTGCTACACAATCCCATGAGCACACGCTGCACAAGTCAAACATAAATATCCGTGTAGAAACGAAATAACGTTAACCGTCATGTCTATCTTTGGGCTACATACGACGTAGTGATTTTCAAATATGTGGAGATTTATTGAGGGTGCAAGTCCACCCCCCACTAAAAATGGCGGTTGTGTCTGAGTCTGTCTGAGATTTAGCGTGACAATTCTGTGACGATTGCGCTTGACTAATCAATGGTCTGCATCCGTCAAAGAGGTGCCTCGTATCATTCAAACACACACACACAATGTCACACTTACAAGCAAAGTCACTCACCCTGTATCACTTCAACACTCAAGCACTTTCACACACACTCGCCATGTATCATTCAAACACAGACTCTTCCTGTAACACTCCAACATACACACACTGGCATACTCACACACACACACTCACCATGTATCGCTCCAACATACACACAATGCCACACTACTGCAGCCTGTAAGGGGGAGACACACTGCTCATTATACTCCTGTTCTGTGACAAAACTGCCTCAGCAAGGCAGCAAGACAATAATATGAATATAATCACATTTATACAAATATCACTCTAAGAATTATTCAAGCATTAAAATCTGTCTGGTACAGTGTCTCTTTGGGTTTCTGGCTGGTGTGGTTTCCCTTTGGGTGTATGTCTGGTGCACTCTGGTGCACTGTCTGGTGTATGTCTGGTGCACTGTCTTGGTTTCTGTCTGATACGTCTGCATTTGTGTTTTTGTTCGGTGTGAGTTCCTCTGAGTTTCTGTGTGGTGCAGGCCCTCTTTGGGTTTTTATTGTGTCGTCTCTCTCATTAAGCTCCTGCTCAGGTGCACACCTTTGTCTGGGATGTGCAGGGCACAGGGCAGGGAGATGGGGGTGATCGAGTGATGGTACACAAGGGCCCCTAAAACACAGGAATGGAAACGTAATGAAAATGACATCAAACCTCGGACAATGCGCAAAGCTCTGATCAGCAAACAGACATATAGCAAAAGACTCACTCACTTCACTGCTCAAAGGTTTACTGAAAACGTACCTCACTGTAACAGGTGCCCCACCCCCACCTCATCTCTCTCTGTATGCCCCACCCCGACGATCTGAGTGTAACGAGTGCAGAGAGGTGAGGGAGTAATACCTCTGCAGCTGCTGGCAAGAAGAGTGGCCACCTTCAGTGCCAAGCCATATGCCCCATGGAAAGAGTTGCTGTCCCTGATAAGAAAGGCTCCCGGTTCCCTGTCCTTCAGCACAGCGACGGCTACAGAGAGAGTGTAAGGAGGATGGTTCATGAGGTTTTGAAGTCAGAGAAAGATTTCCAATACAATGCGTCTGAAAAGAGATTTCCTATAGAAGGCATCAGACTTTATATAGTCTTTCCCATATAAAATAGTTTTGTGTGATGTACAAAAAAAAGTAGATAGAAAACTATCTAGGATTTTAGGGCATGTGTTTACCTTAGTCTCTGGAGATGCTGGGCTTGTACCAAAATTGAGAGCTGTCCTGGACAAACTTGGCACTGACTCGGGTCTCATCTGGCCTGTGGGATCCCTTGGCGGGCCCAACAGGAGGCACCACCTATAGGGGGAACAAAGGCGACGTGGTGAGGGGCGGAGTGTCCTGGGGGCAGGGCGGCAGGGTGTCCAGAGGACGGCCTCAGGGTGGAAACCAGTCAGACCGGGGGCCCAATCGGCGGCGGACAGGTGCTGTTTTTCGGGGAGCGGGGGCTGGGGCGGGGATGGTGACAGCCGTGTACAGCCGTGTAGGGGATGGGTGAGGTGTTCAGCAGGTAGTAGTTGGTAGACAGGTGAAAGGTCAGGGTGGAGTGGCCCTTGGGGACAGGGGAAGGGCTTCTGTGATTGCTGCCGGTGCCCTGTACGGCAGGGTTGCGCTGCAGATGCCCCGGGCTAAGTTTCCGGCCCACTGTAGCAAAGCCAGGGGGCTCGGAGGAGGGGGGACGCTCTGGGCTGGCAGGGGGGTGCTGGGGGGAGGAGGGGGCAGAGCTGGGGACGGGACTTGGACTGGGGGCAGAACTTGTATTGAGGGACTCAAGATTCAAGATTCAAGATTAACTTTATTGTTCCACAAGTGGAAAATTTGGCTTGGGCTTTCACCCATGCTGCAGCCATAAAAAGACAGACATTCCACATACAAAAACATACAAAAATGACCTGCTGGTCATCCACATACAAAAAACATACAAAGATCTGCACAAATCCCTTAATAAAACAACACAAAAATCCTCCAGTGTCCATCCTGGCCTCTGTTTAAAAGTTTTAAAAGCTGTTTAAAAGTTGTAAAAGCTATTTATTGACACAGGGATAAATGAATTTTTAAATCTATTTAATCTGCAATGAGGGACTCTGAACCTCCTCCCAGAGGGCAGTAGCTGATACTCAGCATGTAGAACATGGGATGGGTCAGTAACTATCCTATTGGCTTGCCTTAGGGTAGCCTGTTCATAAGTAGACTGCAAGGATGGGTGCTGTCTTACCCCTATAATCTTCCATGCAGTCTGCATCAATCGGACTAGTTTGGACTTTAGCTGCACGGAGAGATTACCAAACCAAGCTGTGATGCCGTATCTAATAAGGCTCTCTAAAACTGCCTGATAAAAGACTTAACATAAATTTTTGATCAACACCATGAACTCTAAGTCGACGCAGGAAGTGCAGTCGTTGTTGTAATCTGCTACAGAGACTGTCGACAAGGGTGTTCCAGGTTAATGAGTTGTCAATAAAAACACCAAGGTATTTGTAAGAGGAGACCTGTGCAATGGTTTCATCGTGGATGACCACAGGCCTGTGGTCGCCAACACCCCTGGGGTCAAACACCATCTCCTCTGTCTTTTTAAGAGGACTGCTGGTGTGAACAGACGTGAGGGGCCCAGAGAATTCAGAGGGCGTGACCCCTGCATCTTGCCTCAATGAACTCTGGGAAACATTGTCTTGCCAAGGCACACTGTCCCTCACATCTCCGGAGCCATCTATTACAAGGGAAAGAAGAGGAGAGGTAGAGAAAAAAAGGAATAATATGGAACCAAATCAGAAAACCAGAGACTTAGCCATGTTCATGGACTGGACGGTCTGTGTGAACTCATCAGTCTGGTGGTCAAAAGGACAGTGCTGGGAGTGGAGTCCAGAGGGACCTTGTGGAAGAACCAGGCAATCCGATTGGGCGGTGTCCTGAGGGCAGGCAGCAATACTTAGCCTATGGGGTGGCAGAGGGGAGGTGGACTCTGACTGGTACCCTGAAGCATACCCCCGGCTTTCGGAGGGGGAGGGCTTGTAGGAGGAGTAAGGGTAGGTGTGGGCAGGGGCTTGGTACCCACTGCTCCTACTGTTATATTTCAGGTCCATGTGTGAGTGGGAGGGGTCAGGGTACACAGGGTGACCAGGGGGCAGGGGGTCAAAGGTGAAAGGGGGTGGATCAAGGGGTGAGTGCTGGGGTGTGTAGGGGGTCACTGTAGGCCTTCGGTGCTAAGGCTCCATCTCTCTCTCTTGTTCCCACTGCATCTGGGCCTCTCTGTCTCCCTCAATTGTAGTGCCATCTCCCTGCCCCGCCTCAGCTCCGTTTCCCTCCCCCAGGTGCTCGCTGTGGGCGAGGCAAGGGAGCAGGGGCACGCTGGGGGGGTCTACGGGGAGGATCTCATTGGAGGTGGCAGGGCTGCCCGGGCTGCGCCTCTTCTTCACCTGGGCATACAGGCTGCCATCCAGCGGCCCACAGGTATGTGTGGGAGGTCTGAGTGACAGACAGAGAGCAGAGTGGGCAGGTGATCGCTGACACAGCACCACATCATCAGCTCTCCTTGAGCTCCCTACTCTCCAGCATTTACACACAGGAGCACGTCAGAGATTCAGATACAGTGCTTCACAGGCTTTTAAAACTACATTATCAACACACTTAATGGTTCGATTCAATCAATCAATCTTCAATCTTTATTTTTGTATAGCGCCATTTACAAACAGGTTGTCACACAGCGCTTCACAATTGGCATTTTCCAGAGGGAATCAAAAAACAGAAAACCATTGGAACCAATGTGGGAGACTGGAGAAATTATTCCCTGACCCCTTAAAAGGTCGAGATGAACTCCTGGAAAATTGTGGGTTACAGAGAAAAACAAAACAAATAGTCCTTGAGGCTCATGAGGCTTAACAGACCACCGGAAGGGCATTCTAAGTGTAGGGTGGGGTGGACCTCATCCCTCCAGATACCAGGGCAGGGCGGGGATGGAACCAGCAGCTAGGGTCCGGGCCATGCATCCGGCTAACACATGGCAGGGTGGGGGTTGACTCTGGGGCAGCTGAGCTCCGGGCAGGTGCCACGAAGCCGGGAGAAAAGAGGAAAGGTGCAATTATGACTATGATAAATATCACACCGGATCAGGGGAAAGAGTAGAGTGATAACACTTTTGCACCAGCAGAAGTAATCTAGGGCAGCATAACTAATTAGGTGAATGGCACAGGAGCACGCAGCCATGAGGGCACTCAGAGACCATCCCACCACATCATCAGCAGTCCTGATAGGGGCGGATCATCACTTATGATTGGTGACAGTAAGGATAGCTCATTGCACCAGAAGGCTCTGTTACTCGCCCCCTCCACATCTGCACCTAATGACTATAAGAGAGACTAAAGAGATGTGTTTTTAACCTAGTCTTGAAACTTTAGACCGTGTCTGACTCCTTCACAGAGACGGGTAGACTGTTCC